>CP142459.1:58277500-58995000 GCA_038049695.1 Cinnamomum chago | reverse complement strand
AAAATCTTTGCCTTATGGCAAATTTCTCCAAGACCGTGTAAGATCAAGTGCCCAAATTTGACATGGCAGTCGTTTTAGAGGTTTTAAAGCGTTCTAATGTTTTGGATCTTGATTTAAGAGAGAATAAAAGGGACTGGCAGATAAACGTGTGAGAACCCAGCCAGTGCATATGTTGGAACACATCAATGGCTCACAGTTTTTCAATGATTTCTTGAGATCCACAACGAATTAAAGTCTGAGATTTGAGTTCATAGCCATTTTTAACCTTCTAAAGAAATTAGCGGTTAGGATTATGATCTAGGGTCCCACAACAGTTCAAAAATGCATATTTATGTGTCTCTGGTTTTTCACAATCATCTCAAGATTTGTGTAAAATCAACAGTTGAAATTCACTATAGCAACGCCCCTCTACCCACTACAGACATGTATACCTTTCTTCTTAGTTGCTAAACAGTCCATTTAGTCTCGCCCGTTTGGTAACTCTAAAAATAAGTACTTATTAAATGATTTAGAGCTTATTAAAATTTAGAACTTATATTTAGAAATAAGAAATTTTAAGCTCTTAAACATAAGCTATTTTGAGTAGCTTTTTTTCGTAACATATTTTTTTTAAAGTCAGGAAAGTCATTTCACGATTTCTTTCTCTGCTACTTTTCTCTTGGCATGACCATCCCAAGGAAGACGATGAGAACAACTTATTTAGATGGTTATCAAACACTCAATTATAAAATAAGAACTCTTTTTTTTTTTTTAATAATTTTACCAAACAGTCTAATTAGAAATTTGAACTTAAAAATTAGACCTTTTATTTCAGACCTTAATTTAATTTGCTCTTACTAGATAGATTAGAGTTACCAAACTGGGCCAAATGTGTATTTGAATCCTATTTTAAGACATCTAAGACCCTAGTAATAGAGAAGCGAGAGATTTGTCCCAAGGGCGGGCACTTAGGAAATTGCTTATCCCTGGGTTAACCCCACATTACAATCATGTGAACTGTTTTCCTCTTATGACTACGTCACGTATATGAGTATAAAATCACAGGAAAACTCAGTCAATTCCAAGCAAAACAGCTAAAAGGAAGCAAAGAAATATCCTTCAACATTTCTTCTTCAGTTTCTTGTGAGGAAGTTCTTCCCTTTGATATCAGTCTATTACATATCAGTGTGAAGGTGAACTAGAAATAGTAAAGAGAGCATGCATTTATAATTCATCAATATGTGTATCACTAGAAACCAGCCATGTCAAACATCGATTCTCTTGACACAGCTATAGATAGCGTTGAATATGAGAGCGAAGATCCAAGTCCCAGCGTAGGTAGATGAAAGAATCCCTCCCTCCCTCCCTCCCATGGTGGAAGACAGACATCACACAGTGCAAGTTTAACAATTTCCCAAAGCAGATAAGACTTAAAAGGGGTTAGCAGGTTGCCAATCTTTCCCCAAAAAAAAAAAATTCCTAAAATCCCCCATCAGGTGTCAATAGCACTTTCAAGCCTAGCATCATTCTGATTTGCACTAATCCAGCTCGACTGGAGTTTTGGTAATGTAAAGCAACTGTTATACAACAAAGGTATAAGTTAAAAATGCGATGGCACTGCCCCCAATTTCATGTAATCTCTATAGATTTCAAGCCAACTCCACCTCCCAAGGCTAGAGAACTCACAAAAGTCACTGTTAGCATTAACTTAATATTAGTAACCACCACCATTATCACCTAAATCAGCCTGATCCTTAAATTGGCTCACTGAAAATTCATTAAAAAAGTTTAGTCATTGATATTAATGTTACCAGCAGGTCGTGCATATCACGTGTCAACTGGTGTACAAAACCAGCAACCCCCCAAAATTCAAAGACATATATGATCAAGGGCCCATTCAGATCTATGTAAACCAAGTGTAGCCAATTCTGGATTTCCAGCATTAGGATATCCCTCCGAACTACCATGTGCCTCACTTGCAAGAAGACCTTGCAACTCAAATAAACCCAAAAAATCAGGGAAGTCATGGTGGTAACCCAGTAATCAAACCTAGTAATCAGATTTAAAAGAAACTAAATCATTAGATTAAGTGCACAAAGACAAAATTTAAGTACCTTACATATGAAATATTTGTTATATTTGTATCCATGAATGAAGACATGCTACATCTACGTCTGTAATAGGATAGTTTGCCCCTATGATCTTATCTTTAATCCCTTTCAGCTCCAACAGAAACAAAACACTCATCAAGTCAAAGATTTTTCGTTGCTGTATGATAAACAAAGGCCTGAAGCTATTTAATATGTATTTCATACCCATGTACCTCCTGACCTTAAATGACATCATCACTAAAATCTTGGATTCAACAAGGACAATGATTTATCAATGAAGAACTCTTTAATTTGTCATATGAGATGTCAGATCAGTTTTCTATTTCATGGTACAATTCTCTCAGTAGAAATTTCATAAATAATGTAACCAAGCAGCAGTCTACTTTGATGGGAGCAATCTGAGAGATATTCAAGGTAATCACTTGGGTTTTCATCAAGGAATTTGGACAAGGGTGTCCCTCTTCCCTTCACTTTGGCTACTGCAAATCAGGATCAGCTGAACATTACACATGTATCCATGATTATAGATGTATGATTCAAGTTTCTTTTTGGGAAAAATTAATTAGATAAGCACTTTCTCAGTATGCAACAACAAACTTAGTCTCAATACATATACATGTTGGAGCATTTAAACGTATACACAGAACAAAACAGAACAGAGATTCAATCCAGCAATAATAAATATAGTCAATGATCAACAAAAGAAAATCAGCTAGAATATTACTTTTCCAATTAATATGAATCTTAATCCAAGTGTCATCAAGCAGATTCTGCCAGCTGCACATCATAATGAGTGTTTAAAAGGACGTTTAAACGTTTATGCAGAAGGAAAATAGGCAACAGGGAATTTCCATGGATGATGAGGAATGTAGAAACAGCTGCCAACTTCTATAGAAAGGAGGGAGCATGACAATAAGCAAAGTGGCTTGTGAACTAGGAATGAACAACCAAAAACCATTTCAAATTGTCCTCAGGCATCATAAAGAATTTAGTCATCTCCTACTATCCTTCATTACCAAAAATGCCAATGGATGAACAATCGAACTTTTAAGTCAAAGATGTTGGGTTTCCTAAAATTCTTTTCGCAGATTCTTCCTTACTGTCTGCATGCATTTTTTATTTTAATTCATCAGAACCTTATGATCGTACTAAGAGGCGTGAGAACAAAGCATATACACAATTAAAAAAACCAAGCATTAAACACAAGAGAGACTAATTCAAGAAATGAAGAAATTTCTAGGAAAAAAAAAGAAAAAAAAACAAAAACAAAAACAAAAGAAACCAGAGTTCCATAACTGTTCCACACAGCAGAAAGAAAGAGGCATGCCCTCTCCTGTTATGATTTGACATCCATACAAAGATGTGCAGAGGTCATCTCATGTAAGAGCTTCCATGGGAGGGAGTTCAAATTTCTCAAAGCTATGATACCTGGTTACTTGTCAAGCACAACATATCCATATAAGACTAATCTGATACTCGTGTCGGCACCTGATACTGTGCCGATACTTCTAGGGTACAAGTTTAGCATATCCTACTTTCCAAGTCCATTATTTCAAATATTTTTAGTTCTCAATATCAAAAATGTTAGAAAGGAACATAAACAATGATAACAGAGGTGATCGAATAAAAAATTTAGAACACCCGCATCCGTATGTCTTAGAATTCCAGAAAGTTCTGAAATGTACCCCCAATCCACATATCCATGTCGGTACCCATATCCATATCTGGGCATCATTGTCTGAAAGCTGAAAACAGAACAGGAGAAAAAAGTCTTGAGACATCAACAAAAAGTAACTGAAGAAGGTAAAAATATCTGTACAATTTATCACATGAACCAGCTGGGTCATTCAAGAGTCTCAGAGCAATCTGCACAAATGGATTTGGCCTCTTGTGGCAGATAGCATTTGGTCTCTCCTTGTTCAAGAAGAGACTGGAGTTAGTGTTTTGCATTTTTCATCTTCCGCACAGGAAGGATAAATAGAACTCTTCTTTTTTTTATTGATCTTTTTGATTGGTAACAGGAAAATTTTCGCTCTTAGGAGCTTCACTTTTATTTATCAATAAAAAATCTATTAATCATTATTGTTATATACTCATGTCGAGAAATGAAACTGAGTTGTTTTCCGTTGTTTCTTCTTCATTTACATCCCCAACTTGTTCACTTATTGGCTTGTATAAAATGAAGAGTTTACTGCACTGACCTGAGCAATAGCTTCATCCCTATGAACCTAAGTTCATAGCCATATAGTATCTCCCCATTACCCAAGAGGCATCTTTTAGTATTCACCATCTCTACACATGGTCAATTTGACCACTTAATACCAATCTACCTAAAGAATATAACCTTTTTTTCTTTTGTTGGTAAGAAAATCACTTTACTAATAGAAGAAACACTTAAAAATCTTATACACACATATAAAGAGGTGACTACAAGATGTAGCCGAGATTGCACAATTGAAGGTGATCACTATCACAACCACAACATTGCAGGTATGAATCATCATCATCATCAAAGCCCTTTCCAACTATGTTGGGTCAGCTAAGTTTGGATTGTGACAAAAGTTTTATGCTGACGGTCAACCTACCTAATGCAACCCTCTTTCTTTATCCGGGCTTAGGACCGGCAGTAAAACCTAGCATAGCAGAGATACTCTTTGTTTTGCAATGAGAACCGACTTTGTATTGCTACCCTTACAAGATGTGTAAAGAGCTAGCTAATACATCAAGCAAATGCACCACCCAACATGCAAGACTCCTCTATTCAAAGGTTTTCTTTTTTTTTTTTTTTTTTTTGAATGGTCTCTATTCAAAGATTTGACCAACCAACTTCGCTGCATTTCAGAGGTACCTTTAATCTTGGTATCACATCAAATATCCTACAGTGCAATATTTTCTTCTAGCAGCACCTGAATCAATGCACAACTCAGGAATCACATACACCAGCTGCACCTGAAAATGCTCATCATCAAATTCCAAATCAATCTACCTACCTGTTCAATTCTGGGTTCCCAAACAAGGAATACAATCTCAACTTCGAAGCTCCAAACTATGATGATGCACGGATACTTCAAAATGGGCAACGTATCGTGTCGTATCATATCCGATACTTCACTTTTTATGTGTTAAATCCATGTCCCTGCCGTGTCTACGACGTGTCCCTGCCGTATCCATGCCGTATCTGTGCATCATAGGCCGCCTCCAAATGGTGGAAGTTTCCAGAATGTACTACCCATTGTCACCCTCGGGATTCAAAAAAAGCTTCCCACCCTAGATTAATCTCATTAAAAGACCATCTAAACAATGGGTTTTTGAATGCCCAAAGTTCAATTTTGGTTTTTGCTTGATGCAATTACTCAAACAAGGAATTGAAAACATCCTGAAATGTCCCATCATTCTCCTTCTAGATTGAGAACAAGGTTTCTATAAGAGAGACCCCCATAGAATTCCGATTGTTCCAACCCCCAACTTTAAGCCCAAAGACTGTAGTACCACATCGATCAATCAGAGAGAGCATCACCTAGCAAAAACTGAACAAACCAAAGAAATTTTCTGAATCCTCCCTCCTTGCATGATTACAATGGATGAATGAGTAAAGAAAAATAAATCATTCTCTATGCACCTTGATGAATAATCTCACCTGAGGTATTATTCAAGTTAAATATATCTGTGTTTTTTTTTTTTTTTTCAAATTCTTTTGCTAGTCAACTACAACTAACATAAGAAATCATTTAAAAGGCTACTAAGGCCTGCTGGCTGTTGCAGATTTAAATGGAGCCAGAAAGCAAGATACATGATATGGAGATGAAAAGCGCCAAAGAAAAGGATAAAGGCAGATTTCAGAATTGATTTAATTGCCTGAAGAAAATTATTGAAACATACGAGGTAAACATGCTGCTTTAATCTGCAAAGTGGCCCCTAGTAGTTGATTCAAAACTTGGAAATATTTTTATATCTAGTATCTTTTCCACACGTGCTTTGATAGATTAGGACAAACAGTAAGTTCATGCAACCAGATTTGAGAAAAACTGATGTAGGAAAAGGGTGGTAATATCATGCTCATGTGTAAATGATTTGGGGAACATGGGCATGTATTAGTAGACTAAATATGATCTCTAACTACTCTGATGATATAAAAATAGGCAAGAATGATTTTTGAGGAAATCTATGTAGGCAGAATGGCATCATTTTGGAGCTGCTGTGAAGGCCTCGCAAATCAGATAAAACACAGAGCCATATTTTTGTCACTTCCCAAATGTGTTGGCACTATTTTGGTGAAAAATTGACATAATTTTGGAGCAGTCCCTCACAGATGGTGATCAAAATCACCTAAAACTTGGATGTTTCTGGAAGCTGACGCGCTTTCATTGAGTACATACTACATATACAAATTAGAATGTCATGTCAAATCTGCCACATCCTCCTCTTTTGGGTTAGGATTAAAACTAAGTTTTAGCAGGGTGAAACACCTAATCAAGACAATATTCTTGCCCGACAAGCAGAATCACAAGGGATAAATTTGCAAAGCATTCAATAAAAGTTACCCATTCTTTATTGCAACAACAACAGAGGTAACATAATTATTCTCAGCAAATTAAAAGCAACAACTATAAAAGAAGATTCTCAAACTCTAGAGCATTTAAACAACAAATGGAATACAACGGAATTTTTGGGTAGGAATTATCAACAAGCTCCAAATATGCCAATTCTTTCATGTGGGACCACATTGACGCACGCCAATCACAGGGTTCGAGCCTTATTGGAAGCTCCTAACATAGAATAAGAGTGCTAAAAATATCAGCATGACAATACCATCTCTCTAAAATCCCCAAAGTTCAACAGTTGTATATACGACAACTGTTGAACTCTGGGGCCTTAAATGAATGATTTTTATTATAATTGAGCTACCATTCCCACCATGTTTTGCAGCTGAACTATCAAAATAAAGAAATTTCACAAGAGCAAACCTGCTATAGAAACCCTAGTAAATCATCAAGTGAACCCGCATCGATTCCACTAAACCCTTCCAAGAGCCCTTCAAAGAATCCAGAATCCGAAGCCTCAGCATCAGCAGTCTCAACATGCTCCTCTCTATCCACCTGCATTTCCTCTTCCAAATCCATTCCCTTTGATTGATCCTCTCCTACAATAGCCGGCATATGGCCCTCAAACAACGCCACATGCCCAAACAGCTTATCCTTTCGCGAGAAGCTCGTCCCGCACGAGCACCGCCACCTGCACTCCCCACAGTGCTTGAGGTGGCTCTTGAGATCAGAAACTACAGAAAAACTCTTCTTATTGCACCGATTGCACGAATACATCTTCGGGCAATGGCTTCTCTTGAAATGATTCTTCACACATACAGCGGATTTCAAAGGCCGGAATCGCTTGTGGGATTTGTTGCGGTTGCATCCTGTGAAAGGGCACGAGAACCGGACTTTCCTCGCACGGTCCTCATCAGACCGGTCCGGTTTCGAGAGAGCTTCGATTGTCTTGAACTGGTTTCCATGGGCGCGCTTGTGCATTCGGAGATTGGCGTCTCGCTTGAATCCCTTCCCGCAGATCTCGCAGAAATGCATGTGCTCTGCAAGCAATTCCACTGAATCGAGCTCGATGATTTCGGCATCTGCATCATCTCCATCTTCCTCGTCTTTCCCGCCATTTCTGAAAGCTGTAGATTCTTCTGGAAGCTTCAGATCAACTAGATTTCTATCTCCTGCCGCTGGAATCCCTTGATCTCCAGGAATCTTCAGATTTCTCGAATCAGAGAAAAAAGGAAGCTTCAGATCTACCATATTTCCACTCATCGCGGACATTTCCTCAAGTTCCAGGTCAAATGGATTTCCATCTCTTCGAATCCCTAGATTTGTGGAACCCGCTGCTTTTTCCAGAACTTTCAGATCAACTAGATTCCCATCTCTCATTGCTGGAATCCCTTGATCTGCAGGAATTCTCAGATTTCTGGAATCAGAACCAAAAGAAAACTTCAGATCAGAAGCTATTTTTACTTCCGCTGAAGGAATCCTCAGCTGCTCTGGATTTCTCAAAAACTCCAGATCAGCTGATGTCCCCGTCGTCAAATCGCATAGATCCGACGGTTTCGATGCTCTCTCCTTGATCGGATCATTGACTTCCACATCAAAAGAAGAAACAGTCGAACCTCTCAGATCCATCAGATCTGACGCGTTTCCTGCAATCGAACCCGTCAAACCTCCAACATCCGATCCAAGATTCTGACTTTGAGAGGATCCGAGAAGAGCCGCTCCGTTCAAGATGATCTGATGTATGGAGGAGCCGATCTCCTTGGAGACGAGATCGATCTGCTCGTCGCGGATCGAAGCGTTTCTCTCGAGCAATTCGGAGAGGAATCGACGGAGCGAATCGATCTTTCGGTCGAGGATCGAGAGATTGAAGAGAGGAACTCTCGGATCGGAGCTCGCGAGAGGGATTTCGATCTGACGAAGCTGGGGCCGTAGTGAGGACGGATTTTCTCCGGTGGCGTAAGCCATGGAACGATTGGGGGAAAGGTGGTCAGAGGGGAGCATCTTCGGGTGGCGGAGAATTGAAATCGGAAGAAATGAAAAGAGAAGATGGAAATGGAATTCTCACTTTGACGTTTATCATCATGATTTTTATATATATTCGTGTGCGGGGGGAAGAGGAGGTCACGATCCGTTGAACAGGGCAGCATCTCCGCTGTGGGGCCAGCATCAGAATAGTTGGATTGGCGGATGGGATGGGAGTGTTTTGGATCATGTCTATTCATTAAATATCAACCATTAGATGAGATGATTGTGATCAACAATGTTTGAATTCTAGCGTGAGTTTCAGTTTGGTTGGGGGTTGTGTGGGGTCGTTCCGTGCTCATAAATCCAGTCTCGGCTTACCATCCCAGTTTCGATTTACCATTGATCTCGGACCCATCCAAGGTCGGCCGAAACGCCATCTCGGAAGAACCAAGGAGCGAGTCTCGGTGGCCATGTCACCAAGTCCCGATCTCGGCCTCAGCCCCTACCCGACCTCGGCTCCTGTCACTTAGCCATAAATGCGGTCATAAATGCGCTGCCATGACGGGATCGGCAAACTGACAACATAGTGGGCGCCGGACCTAGATAAGGAGCACGTCTTATCTAAAAAGTCATGTCCATAGGCGTGGGGTGCTGGCCCGATGGGACATTCCCTTTTTGCCTACCCTCATTCAGGAGGTACGAATACACGCTGATGGGACTCACATCCCTTCACGAGGACAGTGCCATGATGACTTTCACGGGTATATATTGCATGAACGCAAACCATGTAAGGTACACGCATCACCCTCCTCTCCCAGAACTCTCTTTCTCCATTCTCTCAGTTCTTGCACTAACTTGAACGTCGGAGGGCCTTCGGCTACCCACAGCCAGGGTCTCTGACCGTTGCTTCTTTCCTTTCAGGGCATCCGAGGCTTGATCCTTTCCCTTCATCTTCCCCAAATCCTCAAATCAGGAGCTTAACCCTCCATTAGCTAAGTCCGTAATTTTTAGGCACTTACAGTTGGCGCCGTCTGTGGGGACAGGATCTGTGCCAGAGCTTCTACAGAAGTCATGCCTCCAAAAACCAGAAACGGTGGCGGAGGACCATCGACGTCTAAAAAAGCATCGTCCTTCCCGCTACGGGAGGAACCTGCGTTCCCACCATTCTTGCCATCGCAACCAGCCCAGTCGGTTGTTCCGGAACCACCCCCTGGCCTTCGTTCTGCTCTTCTTCCCCCTCCAGGACCGACCGGGGCTCCTCCCATCGGGCAGGAGCCATCAGGGACCCCGCGTCAGAGAAGGTCAGGGAGAAAGTCGAGTGCCGCACACGTGGAGGGCGTCGTCCAATCGGCCTCTTCATCTCGGCCCATAACCGCGCGCCTCCGCCAAGATAGCCTTCGTGGTGCTTCCCACCACACTGGCGAGCGGTCACACGGCGGTCCGCAGCAGAACGCCTCCACAGCGGATCTTCGACGGCAGGGCAAGACCCCCGTCAGGACAGGGTCCCGTCATTCCCACCAGCACGTCCACGATGACGGCCAGTCCTTTCACCAAACCCATGGGGGCCGAATTGACAATCCCCTGCTTAAAGAGCTGGATGCCCAGAACCAAGCTCTCCAAGACAAAGACGAGGTGATTCGTCGTCTCGAGGAACGGCTCGAAATAAATGAGAGGAAGTCTCGCGGTCCACCTCCCCGGCGACCGCGGACCCATCCGGGCCACCGAGATCTAAGGCAGGTCCTAAACAGCAGAAGGAGATATCGCTGCGAAGAGGAAGGCTCGAGTAGCAGTCATCTGCCTGATGACCTCGGGGGATCGCGGCGCGAGCCAGAATCCCCGAGACTCGACGACCAGACAGGCCTCAAGGAGTTGCTAGACCACTACGTCAAGCAGGAGGTCCAGGCCCGTTTGGCCGAAGTCGGATTTGCCCGAGACCAAACAGATGAGCATGAAGAGGACGATCAGGGCATGTCCCCCTTTTCGCAGGAAATCAAACATTTCCCTCTCCCCGAGAGATTTAGCGTCCCGAGGTTCGTCCTTTATGACGGAGCCTCGGACCCAGAGGCTCATCTGCGGCACTTCACTCAGCGGATGTCGGTCTGGGGGGATGTCGGTCTCTTGAACTGCAGGGTTTTCTCATCCAGTCTGGGAGACCTCCCCCTTCGGTGGTTCTGCGCACTTCCCCCCGGGTCGGTCTCAAGCTGGCGGCAGCTCCGAAGTTCTTTCCTAGAAAAATTTCAAGCACACCGCGTCATCCCAAAGACGGGTAGCAATCTCATGGCGATCCGAATGAAAGACGGTGAGAGCATCACTGCCTTCGCCAGAAGATTCTGGACGATATACAGCCAGATCACCGACGCCAACGACGAAGTCGCCATCATGTGCTTTAGGGAAGGCTTACTGATGAGTTCACAAAAAATACACTTTCATAGCATTATTTTATGAGGTTTCAAAGATAAAAGAACTCAAAACACTATTTTTAGTATAAAAATAATAAATTTCCTCCTCATCATGCTTTGCTCATATCTTTCCATTATAGATAGCCATTTTTATGCATTTTTATGAGTTCCAATGTCCTCCATACAAAATATGTTAAAAAATACTCTCAATTATGTTAATTTCTCTTTGTAGGTGTTAATTGAAGATTAATTTGAAGATTAAAGTTGAGATTCAAGAGTTAAAGAGAGTAAGGCTAAGTTTGGAAGACAATTGGATGAAGAAATGACAAAGATAGGCCAACAATAAGAAGAAAAATGAAAGACCTGGGTTGGTATTTTGACCATATCTTTTCACTCGGATGTCCGATTGAGGTGATCTCAGAAGCATTGGAAAGCTTGTTCTAAGATCTACAAATCATATTTCACAACATTTTTCCCAATTCGGACGTTTCGGGGGTCAAAATTGCACATCAATCTGGGGACTGTTTTCTAACACGAGAATTACATTCATATGTTTATATTTCCATTCTTGTGAAGTCCCACATCGAAAAGAAACCAAAAAGAGCAAGGCAAATATCTCTATATAAGGAAGGGAGCTCTAGGCATTAGAGATACAAGCAAGGAGAGCCTCCTCCTCTTTACTTAAGCTATTCATGTAATTGAGAGCAATTGTAGAGAGAAAGTGAGGAAAGCCTTGTAAAATTTGAAGATTTATAATGAAAGCTTTGTCTTCTCCAATGGGTGGCTAATCACTTTGATTGGATCTTCTAGATGAAGCTAAGTTAATACTTTTCCTTTTGCTTATGCTCTTTATTTTAATGCCCTTGTTTATGTGCTTAATATGTTAGAATAGATTTGTCTTCATTGCATTGTGCAACCTTCTATGCTTATTTTATTTCTTAGCATTCTTTTTACTATCTATGCTTAGGTTTGATAAATCATGCTTAGGAGTTAATATCTTTTGATGGTTTATGCTTACTTTTGATAGATAGTTATTAGGAATCTTTTCTTTTATGAAGGGAAGAAAATCTTGGTTATTAGATTGTTAATTTCTATCTTAGAGCTTTAAAGTTATATTTTTCAAATCTAAGCATTGATTTGTCATTAGATTTGAGTATTTGTTTGGGAAATTAGAAGAGCATTAGCATTGGATTAGTGTCACTTAGTGGATTCTAGATGATTCAATCTATCCATTAGTATTGCTTGTTGCTTATTTTTTTACTTTAGCTTGATTGTATTCACATTCCCACACACTCATTCTCTTGTTTTTAATTCCCACACTCCATTTCTCTATCCACACCGTTATATCCATTAGCTTAATTGTTCATACCTTCTATGTGTTTGTTTTTATTCCTCCTTTGATTTTACACTTTTAGCATTTCCTTTGATCTCCATTCACTCATTTTCTATCTTGTTCTCCTTATTAGTTAGTTTTTATTGATGCTTTTAGTTTATTTCTATCTTGATCTTTCACTTATTTTCACACACTTACTCATTTGATCTATCTAACATTATTCATTTGTTCTTGTTATTAACCTTGTTGTTTTTCTTTTGTCATTAACTTTGTTACTAACTTGTTACTAACCTTGTTCTTCTATTTCTACTTATATCTCTTTGTTATCTAGTTTTTTTGTTTTCTTTTAGTTTGCTTTTTTTTTTTTTTTTTCCTTGTTATTATCTTGTTTCTTGTTTCTTGTTTTTGTTATCTCCATTCGCATTTGTTAGCTATATTTGAGTTGATACTCCTTTTTATTAATCATTGTTATTTCTCTTGTAACGATCCTCGTGGGAACGATATTCGGACTTACATAGTCTATATTACTTGAGACAACCGTATACTTGCGGAAAAGTCACAAACTAGTTTTTGGCGCCGTTGCCGGGGATCGGCGTACATAGGAATCCTTGATTTTAAGGATTTTCAACTCTCATATAGCTTAGTTGCATTTTTATTCTTTCTTTTAGTTTTCATTGCGGATTCTACACATTTTCCATTGTTTGTATTTTCAGTGATTCCGCGGTTGGAGCAAGGAAAGAAGAAAAGAGCAACCAAAGAACTCTAACTTAGGAATTTAATTTGCTTTCTTAGAAAAATCTTGTATTAGGATTCTTTTCAAGTTGTAATAATTTTTTTTAAGTTCATTTAAGTTTTCAAAGCATTGTAATAATTAAGGAAGGAGGACGGTTGGACGATACCGTCGCGGCCCCCCAAGTTCGTACACCGAAATTGGTGTCGGTGGCTTGGGTCGACTTCAACCGATCTTCCCCCAATTTAGTTTGGGAGGTGCGTATTTCGATACACCCACGCATCCCCTGTTAGTGGGTCAATTTTGTTGGTTGTTTGATTGTTTAATTGCTTTGTAGTGCTTAATCATTTTAAAATACACAAAGTAATTTGGAAAGCACACACTTAGTAAGGGCAATCATACCCCCAACAAGATAAGGATTGGATTTCATCACCATTTCCTTGCCCATAGGAACTCATTTTCCTCACTACTTAGGAATCCTTAACCTTTAATAAAATTTGAGTAGAAACGTGACCATAGGACACGAGCTCATTAGGAGAAGACCATCAAAGGTTGTACCATTTGCGCTCCTTGACGAAAATCGGTGCCTAGAATAGCCTTGTCCCTTTAAGGGAGACAGTTCATCTGTTCTAGGAGTTTGGTATTTAAGCGGAACCTTTGCCACGAGCATCGTGATCCCACCAATCCCCTGGGGGCTTGCCTGGCCGATTACGTTTCATAGGACCGGATTGGAGGCCTAGGTGTACTCTTCACAGTTAGGAGCTGTCTAGTTTAATTTTAGGTAGCCTTAGTTGAGAATAGTGTAGTTTGTTTTTCAAAATCATTTTGTTTTTCTTGTTTGTGTTTAAGCATTAATCCTCGTTCATCATCACTTGAGTGGACCATCATTTTCGAAGTTGAGATGTAGTTTATGCACAGTTGGTTACGTGTGCAGGGTCGTTTAGAGAGCTTTGATTTATTCGATATCCCTATTGAGAATTTTGTGGGCCCCATTGCCATTGAGGAAATGGCTGACGGAAACCCACAAACCCAACCCATGACTCTTAGGGAGTACATGTACCCAACCCGATCTACCCAACCCTCATGCATCGTCATACCCGCCACAAATGCCTCATTTGAGCTGAAATCCGGCTTAATCCAGATGTTACCAATTTTTCGAGGGGTGGAAAATGAGAACCCATATCAACATGTGAGAGAGTTTGAGGAAATCTGTGGGACTATGAAATATAACCATATGTCTGAAGAGGCCCTTAAGCTTAGGTTGTTCCCGTTCTCACTGAAGGAGAAGGCGAAAGCATGGCTTTACGCCTTACAGGCTAATTCCATAAACACATGGGAGGGACTAGTCGAGGCCTTTTATAAAAAGTTTTATTCAAAACAGAAAACGGCCTTCATTAGACATACCCTGAACAGCTTCCACCAACTGGAGGGAGAAACCATGTATGAGTACATGGAAAGGTTCAAAGACTCATTGTTACAATGCCCTCATCACGGATTCGAAAAGATCCGGTTAGTCCAAATCCTTTATGAAGGACTGAACTATCCCACCAAGACCATGGTGGAGTCTTTCTGCAACGGAGTATTCACTCAAAAGACAGCTGACCAAGCTTGGACATACCTTGAAGAGGTCGCTGAGAACACTCTCCAATGGGAACCTATCAGAGAGGATCCCAAAAGACCTATTGTTACAGAAAGAAGGGGCATGCATAGAATGGAACCCAAATTCGAGGCCGATGCCAAGTTGGCCACGCTGACAAGGAGATTAGAAGCCCTTGAAATGAACCAAACCTGTCAGCAGACCACCCCAAAGACCCTGGAATCATTAAAGATGAGCCAAGCAGTCAGTGACCCTACTGCCCCACCCTGCACCAATTGTGGAGAGTTTACCCATCATGGATCCCAATGTAGAGCATTCTTTGGTCAAAGTCAAAGTGAGAGTATGGAGGAGGTGAGTGCGCTTTACCAGAATACTAGATATGAGCGGCCGAGGTATGATCCGTATTCAAATACATACAATCCTGGTTGGAAGGATAATCCTAATTTTTCATGGACCAAAGGACAACACCAAGGAAACCCTTCTCAGCCAATGGCCCAGCATATGCCACCTCCGGGATACCAAAAGCCTCAAGTACCCCAAGTGTCACAGGGACCACCCATGGTCCAAGGTTATCAGAATCTTAATTCCCAGAATCAGCAGATAAGTTCTCTAGAGGACACAATGAAAATGTTGGCCCAAAATACCCTCCAATTCCAACAAAGCACTACTCAGAATTTGAATGCCAATACCCAGTCCATTGCCAAGTTGGAATACACTGTCAGCCAGTTGGCCAGGTCAATAGCTCAAAGAGACAAGGGTACTTTTCCAAGTCAGCCCGAAGCCAACCCCAAAGGCCAAACTTCAACGGGCCAATTTGTTGTCCATGATGACAAGGGCAAAGTCCATGAGCAAGTCAATGCAGTGCATGCAGTTACCACCCGTAGAATGGCTGCAAAGGAGGTTGACACACCAGAAGAGGACCATAGGCAATCTGAACGGGCTCAAGTGAGGAGGGAGCATGTAGTTTTGGAAAAAGAACTTGAGGAACCAAAGAAGGACCCAGAGCCTACTAAGGAACCTGAGAAACCAGTAGGAGCTGCCTCACCGAGTGAGCCCCCACCTAAAACCTTTGTTCCCAAGGCCCCATATCCTCAGAGGCTAGGTCAAATGAAAAATAATGTCCAGATGGATAAAATCCTTGAAGTGTTCAAGCAAGTGAGAATTAACATCCCATTGTTAGAAGCCATCCAACAGATCCCGACTTATGCCAAAGTCCTCAAAGATTTATGCACATTCAAGAGAGCAACCAATGTACCCAAAAAGGCCTTTTTAGCCCAGCAATGCAGTTCCATCATTACCACTTCGACCCCAATCAAATACAAGGACCCTGGGTGTCCTACAATTTCTTGTCAAATAGGGGATCATCGCATAGAACATGCTTTGCTGGACTTGGGTGCGAGTGTCAATCTGCTCCCGTATTCGATATACGAGGAGTTAGGTTTGGGGGAGCTGAAACCGACAAAGGTGACCTTGCAACTAGCTGATGCTTCAGTTAGGTACCCCAAAGGTGTTGTTGAGGATGTTTTGATCAAGGTAGGTGAGTTTGTTTTCCCGGTGGATTTTGTAGTCCTTGATACCCGACCACCAATTGGAAATATCGTGAAAATCCCGGTAATTTTAGGGAGACCATTCCTTGCCACTTCCAATGCCCTGATTAATTGTCGAAATGGTGTGATGCACCTATCGTTTGGGAATATGACAGTCCAGATAAACATTTTTAATGTTGGCAAGCAGCCCAGAGATGAGAGTGATTATGAAATTTGTGAGGTGAGTTACCTAGAGGAGTTTATTGAGAGTGTTGGATCACAATTAGTTTGTAAGGACCCACTAGAGGCCTGTCTTGCACATTTTGGAGGTAACATTGATGTTGAGAAAAGCATTAAAGAAGTAAATGCGTTACTGGATTCTACCCCTGCTTTTGAGAGGAGTCAGTGGCAACCCAAGCCAGAGATCTTGACCCCATCGGCTGCCCCACCTGTTCCATCAATTGAAGAACCGCCCAAGCTCGACCTGAAACCACTACCTGACACCCTCAAGTATGTGTTTTTGGGCCCAGCTGAGACCCTCCCCGTCATTATAGCCTCAGACCTGGAAGAAGTCCAGGAACAACAATTGATTGAAATCCTGAAGGATCACAAAGAGGCTATAGGCTGGACAATTGCAGATATAAAAGGAATAAGCCCATCTGTGGTTCAACATCGGATCCATTTGGAAGAAAATGCAAAAACTTCTAGAGAACCACAGAGGCGTCTTAATCCATCAATGAAGGATGTCGTAAGAGTGGAGGTTCTGAAACTGCTGGATTCAGGTATCATTTACCCAATTTCGGACAGCTCATGGGTGAGCCCAGTCCATGTTGTGCCAAAAAAGTCAGGGATAACTGTTGTAAAGAATGAGGGGAACGAGTTAGTGCCTACAAGGACCCAGACGGGTTGGCGAGTGTGCATTGACTATAGAAAGTTGAACTCGGCCACCCGTAAAGATCATTTTCCCCTCCCATTTATGGACCAGATGCTTGAGAGACTAGCCGGTCATGCCTTTTATTGTTTCCTTGATGGATACTCCGGCTATAATCAGATACCTATAGCACCAGAGGACCAGGACAAGACAACTTTTACATGCCCTTTCGGTACATTTGCCTACCGGCGCATGCCTTTTGGGTTGTGTAATGCACCTGCGACATTTCAAAGGTGTATGATGAGCATATTTTCGGACATGGTCGAACGATTCTTAGAGGTGTTTATGGACGATTTTTCGGTCCATGGGAGTAGTTTCCAGGAATGTTTGCATCACCTGAACCTTGTTTTAGTGAGATGCCAAGAGAAGAATCTTGTTTTGAATTGGGAGAAGTGTCATTTCATGGTGACAAGAGGAATTGTCTTGGGCCATGTTATTTCTGAGAATGGCATTGAGGTTGACAAGGCCAAAATTGAACTCATTTCCAACCTGCCACCGCCAAAAACGGTGAAGAATATCAGATCTTTCTTGGGCCATGCAGGTTTTTATAGACGGTTCATTAAGAATTTTAGCAAGATAGCTGCACCCTTGTGCAATCTGCTATCTAAGGATATGCCTTTTGTCTTCAATGAACCCTGCCTACAAGCATTTGAACAATTGAAAAAGGAGTTAACCTCTACCCCGATAATAAAGCCACCTGATTGGACAATTCCTTTTGAACTCATGTGTGACGCTTCTGACCATGCTCTTGGGGCTGTGCTAGGACAGAGAGTGAACAAATCGCCCCATGTCATATATTATGCCAGTAGGACCTTGAATGATGCTCAGTTGAATTACACAACCACAGAGAAAGAGCTGTTAGCTGTCGTCTTTGCCCTGGAAAAGTTTAGACCATACTTGATTGGGTCTAAAGTCATAGTTTACACCGATCATTCGGCCCTTACGTACCTGTTGATGAAAAAAGATACAAAAGCCCGTCTGATTAGGTGGATTCTCTTGTTACAAGAGTTTGACCTTGAGATTCGGGACAAGAAAGGTTCTGAAAATGTTGTAGCTGACCATCTCTCTCGATTACCGTCAGACCTCGAGCATAAGAGCATCCCATTGAGCGAGAGTTTCCCGGATGAACAATTGTTGAGTGTCTCCCATTTTCCTTGGTTTGCAGATATCGTTAACTACCTGGTCACTGGACAGATGCCTGATCACTGGTCCAAACAGGATAGGTCCAAGTTTTTGTCTGAGGTTAAGCATTTCTTCTTTGATGACCCATACCTGTTCAAGTACTGTCCAGACCAGATCATTAGGAGATGCATTTCAGAAGAGGACTGTTTAAGTGTGATATCCTTCTGCCATGACCATGCCTGTGGTGGGCATTTTAGTTCTAGAAAGACCGCAGCAAAGGTGTTGCAGTGCGGATTTTACTGGCCCACCCTTTTCAAGGATTGTCACACCTTTTGTTTGCATTGTGAACGTTGTCAGAAATTAGGCAGAATTACGCGGAGGAACATGATGCCTTTAAATCCGATGCTTATTGTGGAAATTTTTGATGTTTGGGGCATAGACTTCATGGGTCCATTTCCGAGTTCCTTCGGCAACTTATACATTTTGCTTGCTGTAGATTATGTCTCCAAATGGATAGAGGCGATTCCAACCAGAACGAATGACCGTCACGTGGTTATCAAATTTATTAAAGAAAACATCTTTTCTAGATTTGGTACCCCCAGGGCGATTATCAGTGATGGTGGGAGTCATTTTTGTAATAGCACCTTCGAGAATCTGATGAAAAAGTATTCTATTACTCATAAGGTTGCTACTCCGTATCACCCACAAACTAGCGGACAGGTGGAAGTGTCTAATAGGCAAATAAAGCAAATTTTGGAAAAGACAGTCAATCCTACCCGGAAAGATTGGTCTTTAAGATTGACAGACGCTTTATGGGCTTATCGGACTGCCTATAAGACCCCGATCGGCCTGTCTCCATATCGATTGGTCTTTGGGAAAGCATGTCACTTGCCGGTAGAATTGGAGCATAATGCTTACTGGGCCATCAAAATGTTCAATTTTGATTTAAGTAAAGCCGGTAACCTACGCAAGTTGCATCTCAATGAGCTGGAGGAACTTAGAAATGACGCCTATGAGAATGCCAAGATTTATAAGGATCGGATGAAGAGAAACCATGATCAATCTATCTTGAGGAAATCCTTTGAACCGGGCATGAAAGTTCTTCTGTATAATTCTCGCCTGCATCTTTTTCCAGGAAAACTGAGATCCCGCTGGACTGGACCCTTCATTGTTCGCACTGTCTATTTTCATGGGGCAGTTGAGATTGAGAACCCCAAGAATGGGGATGTTTTTAAAGTCAATGGTCAGAGGTTGAAACCTTTTTTGGAGCTTAAGAACAAGGATGTCGAAGAAACCCTTGTTCAGGACCCTGTGTATGTTGCATAAGTAATTTTCAGGGTCACGTCGGGTTGATAAAGTGAAACTAAGCGCTGGTTGGTAGGCAACCCAATATTCATTTTTTGCATCAACCGATGGTAAGGCGTTCCATTTTTTTTCTTTCTTCTTTTCTTGTCCATTTATCATTTTGCATTGCATATCATTGAGGACAACGTTTGATTTAGGTTTGGGGGTGTGGTACTGCATTGCACACATGTATTTGCCTGTAAATATTTAGTATTTTTTTTAATTTCTCCAAAAAAAAAAAAAAAAAAAAAAAAAAAAGAAAGAAAAATTTCCATGGGATTTTAGCTTGTTAATAAGTTTCGAAATCTTAGTTTACCATACTATCCAAATCCTAAAATGAATGTCTCAAAATCAAGTCTTGGAAAAATTCTTGCACATTTAGCCACATGAGTGTAGTCCAAGTGAAGAGTGAGCACATATGAGTGACCCTGACAAATCACTAGTGGAGACTAAACCAATTGAGTGTAGAGCCTTTCTATTCCTTCAAGGTAAGGACTCTTCTACGCTAATTCCGAGTAGAATGAAGAGCTACTCAAACTCGTAGTTTTCGGCACATTTCTTTTTATCTCATTAGTGCCTATTTCTTTCCAACCATTGAGGGTGTCATCAAAATTGCGAACTAACCTTGACTTGTAGCTTGTGAGCACCTTTCTAGACCTGGTAAAGTGATGATAGGCAATCTAAAATTAAAACCTCATGGCCATTAAAAACCTACCTATAAAAACATTTCCATAGTAACCCCTTTTGAGCAATTATCCTTTATACATTTTTCTTTAAAAATTCCCAAAGCCTCTCCACCCAAATAAAAAGCCTTCAACCGATTGTTTTTTAGAAGAGGAAGGAAAAGATAAAGAAAGAAGGAAGTGTGCATTGTTGATACTTCACATGATCTATCCAAGAAAAAAAAAATCTTCTCGAAAAAAAAAAAAAAAAAGAAAAAAAGAAAAAAAAAGGGGAAAAAGAAAAAAAAAAAAAAAAGGAAAAAGTGAAGTCGAATCGAAGAAAATTCCTTCGAAGAAAACTCAAGATCTTACCTTCTCAGAAACCCTAAAACCTCATTTTCCATTTTTACCAAACCCTTTCCCCTAACCCCATTACAACCAATAAAAGACCTATTGGATTTCAGGAAAAGTTAGGATGTTAAACAAGTGAGAAGTTGAGTGAGCATTTTCACCCTCAGTTAAATGGTTGTTCTTTCCATGAGATAAATTCTCCAAAAATTCTTCATTTTCAAAAAGATATGTGAGTCCTTTTGCCTTACCAATACTCACATATAGAGTGATAAGTCAGAAAATCTAAGCGATTTTATTTCTGAGAGTATGACTGTGAGGCTGAAGTCAAAACGAATGGATTTAGAAGGTGATCAAATTTGTGTTTTCTCAGAACCCAAAACCGCACAAGTGTTGGCTAAACTCACTCAAATACACTCCGGGACTTGAGCATCCTTGAAAGATTTTTAGCAATTGGATAGTGTTCTAAACTTGCACTCATTTTTATTAGCTTGCTAAAAACCCGAGGATATAAATAAAAAGAATTTTGTGGGATTTATTCGCTGAAAACCCTCACGAGACAAAACTCGTCCTCTAAGGGAAACTTAGGGGTTTAAATGGCTTGTTGCACGAGCTAAGTGCAGCCGCGATTCCTGCGAAAGTGAGTTAGGGTTTTTTATCATTTTCTGCATATAGTTTGTTTTCTTTTATTTTGCTCGGGACTAGCAAAATGTAGGTTTGGGGGTGTGATGAGTTCACAAAAAATACACTTTCATAGCATTATTTTATGAGGTTTCAAAGATAAAAGAACTCAAAACACTATTTTTAGTATAAAAATAATAAATTTCCTCCTCATCATGCTTTGCTCATATCTTTCCATTATAGATAGCCATTTTTATGCATTTTTATGAGTTCCAATGTCCTCCATACAAAATATGTTAAAAAATACTCTCAATTATGTTAATTTCTCTTTGTAGGTGTTAATTGAAGATTAATTTGAAGATTAAAGTTGAGATTCAAGAGTTAAAGAGAGTAAGGCTAAGTTTGGAAGACAATTGGATGAAGAAATGACAAAGATAGGCCAACAATAAGAAGAAAAATGAAAGACCTGGGTTGGTATTTTGACCATATCTTTTCACTCGGATGTCCGATTGAGGTGATCTCAGAAGCATTGGAAAGCTTGTTCTAAGATCTACAAATCATATTTCACAACATTTTTCCCAATTCGGACGTTTCGGGGGTCAAAATTGCACATCAATCTGGGGACTGTTTTCTAACACGAGAATTACATTCATATGTTTATATTTCCATTCTTGTGAAGTCCCACATCGAAAAGAAACCAAAAAGAGCAAGGCAAATATCTCTATATAAGGAAGGGAGCTCTAGGCATTAGAGATACAAGCAAGGAGAGCCTCCTCCTCTTTACTTAAGCTATTCATGTAATTGAGAGCAATTGTAGAGAGAAAGTGAGGAAAGCCTTGTAAAATTTGAAGATTTATAATGAAAGCTTTGTCTTCTCCAATGGGTGGCTAATCACTTTGATTGGATCTTCTAGATGAAGCTAAGTTAATACTTTTCCTTTTGCTTATGCTCTTTATTTTAATGCCCTTGTTTATGTGCTTAATATGTTAGAATAGATTTGTCTTCATTGCATTGTGCAACCTTCTATGCTTATTTTATTTCTTAGCATTCTTTTTACTATCTATGCTTAGGTTTGATAAATCATGCTTAGGAGTTAATATCTTTTGATGGTTTATGCTTACTTTTGATAGATAGTTATTAGGAATCTTTTCTTTTATGAAGGGAAGAAAATCTTGGTTATTAGATTGTTAATTTCTATCTTAGAGCTTTAAAGTTATATTTTTCAAATCTAAGCATTGATTTGTCATTAGATTTGAGTATTTGTTTGGGAAATTAGAAGAGCATTAGCATTGGATTAGTGTCACTTAGTGGATTCTAGATGATTCAATCTATCCATTAGTATTGCTTGTTGCTTATTTTTTTACTTTAGCTTGATTGTATTCACATTCCCACACACTCATTCTCTTGTTTTTAATTCCCACACTCCATTTCTCTATCCACACCGTTATATCCATTAGCTTAATTGTTCATACCTTCTATGTGTTTGTTTTTATTCCTCCTTTGATTTTACACTTTTAGCATTTCCTTTGATCTCCATTCACTCATTTTCTATCTTGTTCTCCTTATTAGTTAGTTTTTATTGATGCTTTTAGTTTATTTCTATCTTGATCTTTCACTTATTTTCACACACTTACTCATTTGATCTATCTAACATTATTCATTTGTTCTTGTTATTAACCTTGTTGTTTTTCTTTTGTCATTAACTTTGTTACTAACTTGTTACTAACCTTGTTCTTCTATTTCTACTTATATCTCTTTGTTATCTAGTTTTTTTGTTTTCTTTTAGTTTGCTTTTTTTTTTTTTTTTCCTTGTTATTATCTTGTTTCTTGTTTCTTGTTTTTGTTATCTCCATTCGCATTTGTTAGCTATATTTGAGTTGATACTCCTTTTTATTAATCATTGTTATTTCTCTTGTAACGATCCTCGTGGGAACGATATTCGGACTTACATAGTCTATATTACTTGAGACAACCGTATACTTGCGGAAAAGTCACAAACTAGTTTTTGGCGCCGTTGCCGGGGATCGGCGTACATAGGAATCCTTGATTTTAAGGATTTTCAACTCTCATATAGCTTAGTTGCATTTTTATTCTTTCTTTTAGTTTTCATTGCGGATTCTACACATTTTCCATTGTTTGTATTTTCAGTGATTCCGCGGTTGGAGCAAGGAAAGAAGAAAAGAGCAACCAAAGAACTCTAACTTAGGAATTTAATTTGCTTTCTTAGAAAAATCTTGTATTAGGATTCTTTTCAAGTTGTAATAATTTTTTTTAAGTTCATTTAAGTTTTCAAAGCATTGTAATAATTAAGGAAGGAGGACGGTTGGACGATACCGTCGCGGCCCCCCAAGTTCGTACACCGAAATTGGTGTCGGTGGCTTGGGTCGACTTCAACCGATCTTCCCCCAATTTAGTTTGGGAGGTGCGTATTTCGATACACCCACGCATCCCCTGTTAGTGGGTCAATTTTGTTGGTTGTTTGATTGTTTAATTGCTTTGTAGTGCTTAATCATTTTAAAATACACAAAGTAATTTGGAAAGCACACACTTAGTAAGGGCAATCATACCCCCAACAAGATAAGGATTGGATTTCATCACCATTTCCTTGCCCATAGGAACTCATTTTCCTCACTACTTAGGAATCCTTAACCTTTAATAAAATTTGAGTAGAAACGTGACCATAGGACACGAGCTCATTAGGAGAAGACCATCAAAGGTTGTACCATTTGCGCTCCTTGACGAAAATCGGTGCCTAGAATAGCCTTGTCCCTTTAAGGGAGACAGTTCATCTGTTCTAGGAGTTTGGTATTTAAGCGGAACCTTTGCCACGAGCATCGTGATCCCACCAATCCCCTGGGGGCTTGCCTGGCCGATTACGTTTCATAGGACCGGATTGGAGGCCTAGGTGTACTCTTCACAGTTAGGAGCTGTCTAGTTTAATTTTAGGTAGCCTTAGTTGAGAATAGTGTAGTTTGTTTTTCAAAATCATTTTGTTTTTCTTGTTTGTGTTTAAGCATTAATCCTCGTTCATCATCACTTGAGTGGACCATCATTTTCGAAGTTGAGAGGTAGTTTATGCACAGTTGGTTACGTGTGCAGGGTCGTTTAGAGAGCTTTGATTTATTCGATATCCCTATTGAGAATTTTGTGGGCCCCATTGCCATTGAGGAAATGGCTGACGGAAACCCACAAACCCAACCCATGACTCTTAGGGAGTACATGTACCCAACCCGATCTACCCAACCCTCATGCATCGTCATACCCGCCACAAATGCCTCATTTGAGCTGAAATCCGGCTTAATCCAGATGTTACCAATTTTTCGAGGGGTGGAAAATGAGAACCCATATCAACATGTGAGAGAGTTTGAGGAAATCTGTGGGACTATGAAATATAACCATATGTCTGAAGAGGCCCTTAAGCTTAGGTTGTTCCCGTTCTCACTGAAGGAGAAGGCGAAAGCATGGCTTTACGCCTTACAGGCTAATTCCATAAACACATGGGAGGGACTAGTCGAGGCCTTTTATAAAAAGTTTTATTCAAAACAGAAAACGGCCTTCATTAGACATACCCTGAACAGCTTCCACCAACTGGAGGGAGAAACCATGTATGAGTACATGGAAAGGTTCAAAGACTCATTGTTACAATGCCCTCATCACGGATTCGAAAAGATCCGGTTAGTCCAAATCCTTTATGAAGGACTGAACTATCCCACCAAGACCATGGTGGAGTCTTTCTGCAACGGAGTATTCACTCAAAAGACAGCTGACCAAGCTTGGACATACCTTGAAGAGGTCGCTGAGAACACTCTCCAATGGGAACCTATCAGAGAGGATCCCAAAAGACCTATTGTTACAGAAAGAAGGGGCATGCATAGAATGGAACCCAAATTCGAGGCCGATGCCAAGTTGGCCACGCTGACAAGGAGATTAGAAGCCCTTGAAATGAACCAAACCTGTCAGCAGACCACCCCAAAGACCCTGGAATCATTAAAGATGAGCCAAGCAGTCAGTGACCCTACTGCCCCACCCTGCACCAATTGTGGAGAGTTTACCCATCATGGATCCCAATGTAGAGCATTCTTTGGTCAAAGTCAAAGTGAGAGTATGGAGGAGGTGAGTGCGCTTTACCAGAATACTAGATATGAGCGGCCGAGGTATGATCCGTATTCAAATACATACAATCCTGGTTGGAAGGATAATCCTAATTTTTCATGGACCAAAGGACAACACCAAGGAAACCCTTCTCAGCCAATGGCCCAGCATATGCCACCTCCGGGATACCAAAAGCCTCAAGTACCCCAAGTGTCACAGGGACCACCCATGGTCCAAGGTTATCAGAATCTTAATTCCCAGAATCAGCAGATAAGTTCTCTAGAGGACACAATGAAAATGTTGGCCCAAAATACCCTCCAATTCCAACAAAGCACTACTCAGAATTTGAATGCCAATACCCAGTCCATTGCCAAGTTGGAATACACTGTCAGCCAGTTGGCCAGGTCAATAGCTCAAAGAGACAAGGGTACTTTTCCAAGTCAGCCCGAAGCCAACCCCAAAGGCCAAACTTCAACGGGCCAATTTGTTGTCCATGATGACAAGGGCAAAGTCCATGAGCAAGTCAATGCAGTGCATGCAGTTACCACCCGTAGAATGGCTGCAAAGGAGGTTGACACACCAGAAGAGGACCATAGGCAATCTGAACGGGCTCAAGTGAGGAGGGAGCATGTAGTTTTGGAAAAAGAACTTGAGGAACCAAAGAAGGACCCAGAGCCTACTAAGGAACCTGAGAAACCAGTAGGAGCTGCCTCACCGAGTGAGCCCCCACCTAAAACCTTTGTTCCCAAGGCCCCATATCCTCAGAGGCTAGGTCAAATGAAAAATAATGTCCAGATGGATAAAATCCTTGAAGTGTTCAAGCAAGTGAGAATTAACATCCCATTGTTAGAAGCCATCCAACAGATCCCGACTTATGCCAAAGTCCTCAAAGATTTATGCACATTCAAGAGAGCAACCAATGTACCCAAAAAGGCCTTTTTAGCCCAGCAATGCAGTTCCATCATTACCACTTCGACCCCAATCAAATACAAGGACCCTGGGTGTCCTACAATTTCTTGTCAAATAGGGGATCATCGCATAGAACATGCTTTGCTGGACTTGGGTGCGAGTGTCAATCTGCTCCCGTATTCGATATACGAGGAGTTAGGTTTGGGGGAGCTGAAACCGACAAAGGTGACCTTGCAACTAGCTGATGCTTCAGTTAGGTACCCCAAAGGTGTTGTTGAGGATGTTTTGATCAAGGTAGGTGAGTTTGTTTTCCCGGTGGATTTTGTAGTCCTTGATACCCGACCACCAATTGGAAATATCGTGAAAATCCCGGTAATTTTAGGGAGACCATTCCTTGCCACTTCCAATGCCCTGATTAATTGTCGAAATGGTGTGATGCACCTATCGTTTGGGAATATGACAGTCCAGATAAACATTTTTAATGTTGGCAAGCAGCCCAGAGATGAGAGTGATTATGAAATTTGTGAGGTGAGTTACCTAGAGGAGTTTATTGAGAGTGTTGGATCACAATTAGTTTGTAAGGACCCACTAGAGGCCTGTCTTGCACATTTTGGAGGTAACATTGATGTTGAGAAAAGCATTAAAGAAGTAAATGCGTTACTGGATTCTACCCCTGCTTTTGAGAGGAGTCAGTGGCAACCCAAGCCAGAGATCTTGACCCCATCGGCTGCCCCACCTGTTCCATCAATTGAAGAACCGCCCAAGCTCGACCTGAAACCACTACCTGACACCCTCAAGTATGTGTTTTTGGGCCCAGCTGAGACCCTCCCCGTCATTATAGCCTCAGACCTGGAAGAAGTCCAGGAACAACAATTGATTGAAATCCTGAAGGATCACAAAGAGGCTATAGGCTGGACAATTGCAGATATAAAAGGAATAAGCCCATCTGTGGTTCAACATCGGATCCATTTGGAAGAAAATGCAAAAACTTCTAGAGAACCACAGAGGCGTCTTAATCCATCAATGAAGGATGTCGTAAGAGTGGAGGTTCTGAAACTGCTGGATTCAGGTATCATTTACCCAATTTCGGACAGCTCATGGGTGAGCCCAGTCCATGTTGTGCCAAAAAAGTCAGGGATAACTGTTGTAAAGAATGAGGGGAACGAGTTAGTGCCTACAAGGACCCAGACGGGTTGGCGAGTGTGCATTGACTATAGAAAGTTGAACTCGGCCACCCGTAAAGATCATTTTCCCCTCCCATTTATGGACCAGATGCTTGAGAGACTAGCCGGTCATGCCTTTTATTGTTTCCTTGATGGATACTCCGGCTATAATCAGATACCTATAGCACCAGAGGACCAGGACAAGACAACTTTTACATGCCCTTTCGGTACATTTGCCTACCGGCGCATGCCTTTTGGGTTGTGTAATGCACCTGCGACATTTCAAAGGTGTATGATGAGCATATTTTCGGACATGGTCGAACGATTCTTAGAGGTGTTTATGGACGATTTTTCGGTCCATGGGAGTAGTTTCCAGGAATGTTTGCATCACCTGAACCTTGTTTTAGTGAGATGCCAAGAGAAGAATCTTGTTTTGAATTGGGAGAAGTGTCATTTCATGGTGACAAGAGGAATTGTCTTGGGCCATGTTATTTCTGAGAATGGCATTGAGGTTGACAAGGCCAAAATTGAACTCATTTCCAACCTGCCACCGCCAAAAACGGTGAAGAATATCAGATCTTTCTTGGGCCATGCAGGTTTTTATAGACGGTTCATTAAGAATTTTAGCAAGATAGCTGCACCCTTGTGCAATCTGCTATCTAAGGATATGCCTTTTGTCTTCAATGAACCCTGCCTACAAGCATTTGAACAATTGAAAAAGGAGTTAACCTCTACCCCGATAATAAAGCCACCTGATTGGACAATTCCTTTTGAACTCATGTGTGACGCTTCTGACCATGCTCTTGGGGCTGTGCTAGGACAGAGAGTGAACAAATCGCCCCATGTCATATATTATGCCAGTAGGACCTTGAATGATGCTCAGTTGAATTACACAACCACAGAGAAAGAGCTGTTAGCTGTCGTCTTTGCCCTGGAAAAGTTTAGACCATACTTGATTGGGTCTAAAGTCATAGTTTACACCGATCATTCGGCCCTTACGTACCTGTTGATGAAAAAAGATACAAAAGCCCGTCTGATTAGGTGGATTCTCTTGTTACAAGAGTTTGACCTTGAGATTCGGGACAAGAAAGGTTCTGAAAATGTTGTAGCTGACCATCTCTCTCGATTACCGTCAGACCTCGAGCATAAGAGCATCCCATTGAGCGAGAGTTTCCCGGATGAACAATTGTTGAGTGTCTCCCATTTTCCTTGGTTTGCAGATATCGTTAACTACCTGGTCACTGGACAGATGCCTGATCACTGGTCCAAACAGGATAGGTCCAAGTTTTTGTCTGAGGTTAAGCATTTCTTCTTTGATGACCCATACCTGTTCAAGTACTGTCCAGACCAGATCATTAGGAGATGCATTTCAGAAGAGGACTGTTTAAGTGTGATATCCTTCTGCCATGACCATGCCTGTGGTGGGCATTTTAGTTCTAGAAAGACCGCAGCAAAGGTGTTGCAGTGCGGATTTTACTGGCCCACCCTTTTCAAGGATTGTCACACCTTTTGTTTGCATTGTGAACGTTGTCAGAAATTAGGCAGAATTACGCGGAGGAACATGATGCCTTTAAATCCGATGCTTATTGTGGAAATTTTTGATGTTTGGGGCATAGACTTCATGGGTCCATTTCCGAGTTCCTTCGGCAACTTATACATTTTGCTTGCTGTAGATTATGTCTCCAAATGGATAGAGGCGATTCCAACCAGAACGAATGACCGTCACGTGGTTATCAAATTTATTAAAGAAAACATCTTTTCTAGATTTGGTACCCCCAGGGCGATTATCAGTGATGGTGGGAGTCATTTTTGTAATAGCACCTTCGAGAATCTGATGAAAAAGTATTCTATTACTCATAAGGTTGCTACTCCGTATCACCCACAAACTAGCGGACAGGTGGAAGTGTCTAATAGGCAAATAAAGCAAATTTTGGAAAAGACAGTCAATCCTACCCGGAAAGATTGGTCTTTAAGATTGACAGACGCTTTATGGGCTTATCGGACTGCCTATAAGACCCCGATCGGCCTGTCTCCATATCGATTGGTCTTTGGGAAAGCATGTCACTTGCCGGTAGAATTGGAGCATAATGCTTACTGGGCCATCAAAATGTTCAATTTTGATTTAAGTAAAGCCGGTAACCTACGCAAGTTGCATCTCAATGAGCTGGAGGAACTTAGAAATGACGCCTATGAGAATGCCAAGATTTATAAGGATCGGATGAAGAGAAACCATGATCAATCTATCTTGAGGAAATCCTTTGAACCGGGCATGAAAGTTCTTCTGTATAATTCTCGCCTGCATCTTTTTCCAGGAAAACTGAGATCCCGCTGGACTGGACCCTTCATTGTTCGCACTGTCTATTTTCATGGGGCAGTTGAGATTGAGAACCCCAAGAATGGGGATGTTTTTAAAGTCAATGGTCAGAGGTTGAAACCTTTTTTGGAGCTTAAGAACAAGGATGTCGAAGAAACCCTTGTTCAGGACCCTGTGTATGTTGCATAAGTAATTTTCAGGGTCACGTCGGGTTGATAAAGTGAAACTAAGCGCTGGTTGGTAGGCAACCCAATATTCATTTTTTGCATCAACCGATGGTAAGGCGTTCCATTTTTTTTCTTTCTTCTTTTCTTGTCCATTTATCATTTTGCATTGCATATCATTGAGGACAACGTTTGATTTAGGTTTGGGGGTGTGGTACTGCATTGCACACATGTATTTGCCTGTAAATATTTAGTATTTTTTTTAATTTCTCCAAAAAAAAAAAAAAAAAAAAAAAAAAAAGAAAGAAAAATTTCCATGGGATTTTAGCTTGTTAATAAGTTTCGAAATCTTAGTTTACCATACTATCCAAATCCTAAAATGAATGTCTCAAAATCAAGTCTTGGAAAAATTCTTGCACATTTAGCCACATGAGTGTAGTCCAAGTGAAGAGTGAGCACATATGAGTGACCCTGACAAATCACTAGTGGAGACTAAACCAATTGAGTGTAGAGCCTTTCTATTCCTTCAAGGTAAGGACTCTTCTGCGCTAATTCCGAGTAGAATGAAGAGCTACTCAAACTCGTAGTTTTCGGCACATTTCTTTTTATCTCATTAGTGCCTATTTCTTTCCAACCATTGAGGGTGTCATCAAAATTGCGAACTAACCTTGACTTGTAGCTTGTGAGCACCTTTCTAGACCTGGTAAAGTGATGATAGGCAATCTAAAATTAAAACCTCATGGCCATTAAAAACCTACCTATAAAAACATTTCCATAGTAACCCCTTTTGAGCAATTATCCTTTATACATTTTTCTTTAAAAATTCCCAAAGCCTCTCCACCCAAATAAAAAGCCTTCAACCGATTGTTTTTTAGAAGAGGAAGGAAAAGATAAAGAAAGAAGGAAGTGTGCATTGTTGATACTTCACATGATCTATCCAAGAAAAAAAAAATCTTCTCGAAAAAAAAAAAAAAAAAGAAAAAAAGAAAAAAAAAGGGGAAAAAGAAAAAAAAAAAAAAAGGAAAAAGTGAAGTCGAATCGAAGAAAATTCCTTCGAAGAAAACTCAAGATCTTACCTTCTCAGAAACCCTAAAACCTCATTTTCCATTTTTACCAAACCTTTTCCCCTAACCCCATTACAACCAATAAAAGACCTATTGGATTTCAGGAAAAGTTAGGATGTTAAACAAGTGAGAAGTTGAGTGAGCATTTTCACCCTCAGTTAAATGGTTGTTCTTTCCATGAGATAAATTCTCCAAAAATTCTTCATTTTCAAAAAGATATGTGAGTCCTTTTGCCTTACCAATACTCACATATAGAGTGATAAGTCAGAAAATCTAAGCGATTTTATTTCTGAGAGTATGACTGTGAGGCTGAAGTCAAAACGAATGGATTTAGAAGGTGATCAAATTTGTGTTTTCTCAGAACCCAAAACCGCACAAGTGTTGGCTAAACTCATTCAAATACACTCCGGGACTTGAGCATCCTTGAAAGATTTTTAGCAATTGGATAGTGTTCTAAACTTGCACTCATTTTTATTAGCTTGCTAAAAACCCGAGGATATAAATAAAAAGAATTTTGTGGGATTTATTCGCTGAAAACCCTCACGAGACAAAACTCGTCCTCTAAGGGAAACTTAGGGGTTTAAATGGCTTGTTGCACGAGCTAAGTGCAGCCGCGATTCCTGCGAAAGTGAGTTAGGGTTTTTTATCATTTTCTGCATATAGTTTGTTTTCTTTTATTTTGCTCGGGACTAGCAAAATGTAGGTTTGGGGGTGTGATGAGTTCACAAAAAATACACTTTCATAGCATTATTTTATGAGGTTTCAAAGATAAAAGAACTCAAAACACTATTTTTAGTATAAAAATAATAAATTTCCTCCTCATCATGCTTTGCTCATATCTTTCCATTATAGATAGCCATTTTTATGCATTTTTATGAGTTCCAATGTCCTCCATACAAAATATGTTAAAAAATACTCTCAATTATGTTAATTTCTCTTTGTAGGTGTTAATTGAAGATTAATTTGAAGATTAAAGTTGAGATTCAAGAGTTAAAGAGAGTAAGGCTAAGTTTGGAAGACAATTGGATGAAGAAATGACAAAGATAGGCCAACAATAAGAAGAAAAATGAAAGACCTGGGTTGGTATTTTGACCATATCTTTTCACTCGGATGTCCGATTGAGGTGATCTCAGAAGCATTGGAAAGCTTGTTCTAAGATCTACAAATCATATTTCACAACATTTTTCCCAATTCGGACGTTTCGGGGGTCAAAATTGCACATCAATCTGGGGACTGTTTTCTAACACGAGAATTACATTCATATGTTTATATTTCCATTCTTGTGAAGTCCCACATCGAAAAGAAACCAAAAAGAGCAAGGCAAATATCTCTATATAAGGAAGGGAGCTCTAGGCATTAGAGATACAAGCAAGGAGAGCCTCCTCCTCTTTACTTAAGCTATTCATGTAATTGAGAGCAATTGTAGAGAGAAAGTGAGGAAAGCCTTGTAAAATTTGAAGATTTATAATGAAAGCTTTGTCTTCTCCAATGGGTGGCTAATCACTTTGATTGGATCTTCTAGATGAAGCTAAGTTAATACTTTTCCTTTTGCTTATGCTCTTTATTTTAATGCCCTTGTTTATGTGCTTAATATGTTAGAATAGATTTGTCTTCATTGCATTGTGCAACCTTCTATGCTTATTTTATTTCTTAGCATTCTTTTTACTATCTATGCTTAGGTTTGATAAATCATGCTTAGGAGTTAATATCTTTTGATGGTTTATGCTTACTTTTGATAGATAGTTATTAGGAATCTTTTCTTTTATGAAGGGAAGAAAATCTTGGTTATTAGATTGTTAATTTCTATCTTAGAGCTTTAAAGTTATATTTTTCAAATCTAAGCATTGATTTGTCATTAGATTTGAGTATTTGTTTGGGAAATTAGAAGAGCATTAGCATTGGATTAGTGTCACTTAGTGGATTCTAGATGATTCAATCTATCCATTAGTATTGCTTGTTGCTTATTTTTTTACTTTAGCTTGATTGTATTCACATTCCCACACACTCATTCTCTTGTTTTTAATTCCCACACTCCATTTCTCTATCCACACCGTTATATCCATTAGCTTAATTGTTCATACCTTCTATGTGTTTGTTTTTATTCCTCCTTTGATTTTACACTTTTAGCATTTCCTTTGATCTCCATTCACTCATTTTCTATCTTGTTCTCCTTATTAGTTAGTTTTTATTGATGCTTTTAGTTTATTTCTATCTTGATCTTTCACTTATTTTCACACACTTACTCATTTGATCTATCTAACATTATTCATTTGTTCTTGTTATTAACCTTGTTGTTTTTCTTTTGTCATTAACTTTGTTACTAACTTGTTACTAACCTTGTTCTTCTATTTCTACTTATATCTCTTTGTTATCTAGTTTTTTTGTTTTCTTTTAGTTTGCTTTTTTTTTTTTTTTTTTCCTTGTTATTATCTTGTTTCTTGTTTCTTGTTTTTGTTATCTCCATTCGCATTTGTTAGCTATATTTGAGTTGATACTCCTTTTTATTAATCATTGTTATTTCTCTTGTAACGATCCTCGTGGGAACGATATTCGGACTTACATAGTCTATATTACTTGAGACAACCGTATACTTGCGGAAAAGTCACAAACTAGTTTTTGGCGCCGTTGCCGGGGATCGGCGTACATAGGAATCCTTGATTTTAAGGATTTTCAACTCTCATATAGCTTAGTTGCATTTTTATTCTTTCTTTTAGTTTTCATTGCGGATTCTACACATTTTCCATTGTTTGTATTTTCAGTGATTCCGCGGTTGGAGCAAGGAAAGAAGAAAAGAGCAACCAAAGAACTCTAACTTAGGAATTTAATTTGCTTTCTTAGAAAAATCTTGTATTAGGATTCTTTTCAAGTTGTAATAATTTTTTTTAAGTTCATTTAAGTTTTCAAAGCATTGTAATAATTAAGGAAGGAGGACGGTTGGACGATACCGTCGCGGCCCCCCAAGTTCGTACACCGAAATTGGTGTCGGTGGCTTGGGTCGACTTCAACCGATCTTCCCCCAATTTAGTTTGGGAGGTGCGTATTTCGATACACCCACGCATCCCCTGTTAGTGGGTCAATTTTGTTGGTTGTTTGATTGTTTAATTGCTTTGTAGTGCTTAATCATTTTAAAATACACAAAGTAATTTGGAAAGCACACACTTAGTAAGGGCAATCATACCCCCAACAAGATAAGGATTGGATTTCATCACCATTTCCTTGCCCATAGGAACTCATTTTCCTCACTACTTAGGAATCCTTAACCTTTAATAAAATTTGAGTAGAAACGTGACCATAGGACACGAGCTCATTAGGAGAAGACCATCAAAGGTTGTACCATTTGCGCTCCTTGACGAAAATCGGTGCCTAGAATAGCCTTGTCCCTTTAAGGGAGACAGTTCATCTGTTCTAGGAGTTTGGTATTTAAGCGGAACCTTTGCCACGAGCATCGTGATCCCACCAATCCCCTGGGGGCTTGCCTGGCCGATTACGTTTCATAGGACCGGATTGGAGGCCTAGGTGTACTCTTCACAGTTAGGAGCTGTCTAGTTTAATTTTAGGTAGCCTTAGTTGAGAATAGTGTAGTTTGTTTTTCAAAATCATTTTGTTTTTCTTGTTTGTGTTTAAGCATTAATCCTCGTTCATCATCACTTGAGTGGACCATCATTTTCGAAGTTGAGAGGTAGTTTATGCACAGTTGGTTACGTGTGCAGGGTCGTTTAGAGAGCTTTGATTTATTCGATATCCCTATTGAGAATTTTGTGGGCCCCATTGCCATTGAGGAAATGGCTGACGGAAACCCACAAACCCAACCCATGACTCTTAGGGAGTACATGTACCCAACCCGATCTACCCAACCCTCATGCATCGTCATACCCGCCACAAATGCCTCATTTGAGCTGAAATCCGGCTTAATCCAGATGTTACCAATTTTTCGAGGGGTGGAAAATGAGAACCCATATCAACATGTGAGAGAGTTTGAGGAAATCTGTGGGACTATGAAATATAACCATATGTCTGAAGAGGCCCTTAAGCTTAGGTTGTTCCCGTTCTCACTGAAGGAGAAGGCGAAAGCATGGCTTTACGCCTTACAGGCTAATTCCATAAACACATGGGAGGGACTAGTCGAGGCCTTTTATAAAAAGTTTTATTCAAAACAGAAAACGGCCTTCATTAGACATACCCTGAACAGCTTCCACCAACTGGAGGGAGAAACCATGTATGAGTACATGGAAAGGTTCAAAGACTCATTGTTACAATGCCCTCATCACGGATTCGAAAAGATCCGGTTAGTCCAAATCCTTTATGAAGGACTGAACTATCCCACCAAGACCATGGTGGAGTCTTTCTGCAACGGAGTATTCACTCAAAAGACAGCTGACCAAGCTTGGACATACCTTGAAGAGGTCGCTGAGAACACTCTCCAATGGGAACCTATCAGAGAGGATCCCAAAAGACCTATTGTTACAGAAAGAAGGGGCATGCATAGAATGGAACCCAAATTCGAGGCCGATGCCAAGTTGGCCACGCTGACAAGGAGATTAGAAGCCCTTGAAATGAACCAAACCTGTCAGCAGACCACCCCAAAGACCCTGGAATCATTAAAGATGAGCCAAGCAGTCAGTGACCCTACTGCCCCACCCTGCACCAATTGTGGAGAGTTTACCCATCATGGATCCCAATGTAGAGCATTCTTTGGTCAAAGTCAAAGTGAGAGTATGGAGGAGGTGAGTGCGCTTTACCAGAATACTAGATATGAGCGGCCGAGGTATGATCCGTATTCAAATACATACAATCCTGGTTGGAAGGATAATCCTAATTTTTCATGGACCAAAGGACAACACCAAGGAAACCCTTCTCAGCCAATGGCCCAGCATATGCCACCTCCGGGATACCAAAAGCCTCAAGTACCCCAAGTGTCACAGGGACCACCCATGGTCCAAGGTTATCAGAATCTTAATTCCCAGAATCAGCAGATAAGTTCTCTAGAGGACACAATGAAAATGTTGGCCCAAAATACCCTCCAATTCCAACAAAGCACTACTCAGAATTTGAATGCCAATACCCAGTCCATTGCCAAGTTGGAATACACTGTCAGCCAGTTGGCCAGGTCAATAGCTCAAAGAGACAAGGGTACTTTTCCAAGTCAGCCCGAAGCCAACCCCAAAGGCCAAACTTCAACGGGCCAATTTGTTGTCCATGATGACAAGGGCAAAGTCCATGAGCAAGTCAATGCAGTGCATGCAGTTACCACCCGTAGAATGGCTGCAAAGGAGGTTGACACACCAGAAGAGGACCATAGGCAATCTGAACGGGCTCAAGTGAGGAGGGAGCATGTAGTTTTGGAAAAAGAACTTGAGGAACCAAAGAAGGACCCAGAGCCTACTAAGGAACCTGAGAAACCAGTAGGAGCTGCCTCACCGAGTGAGCCCCCACCTAAAACCTTTGTTCCCAAGGCCCCATATCCTCAGAGGCTAGGTCAAATGAAAAATAATGTCCAGATGGATAAAATCCTTGAAGTGTTCAAGCAAGTGAGAATTAACATCCCATTGTTAGAAGCCATCCAACAGATCCCGACTTATGCCAAAGTCCTCAAAGATTTATGCACATTCAAGAGAGCAACCAATGTACCCAAAAAGGCCTTTTTAGCCCAGCAATGCAGTTCCATCATTACCACTTCGACCCCAATCAAATACAAGGACCCTGGGTGTCCTACAATTTCTTGTCAAATAGGGGATCATCGCATAGAACATGCTTTGCTGGACTTGGGTGCGAGTGTCAATCTGCTCCCGTATTCGATATACGAGGAGTTAGGTTTGGGGGAGCTGAAACCGACAAAGGTGACCTTGCAACTAGCTGATGCTTCAGTTAGGTACCCCAAAGGTGTTGTTGAGGATGTTTTGATCAAGGTAGGTGAGTTTGTTTTCCCGGTGGATTTTGTAGTCCTTGATACCCGACCACCAATTGGAAATATCGTGAAAATCCCGGTAATTTTAGGGAGACCATTCCTTGCCACTTCCAATGCCCTGATTAATTGTCGAAATGGTGTGATGCACCTATCGTTTGGGAATATGACAGTCCAGATAAACATTTTTAATGTTGGCAAGCAGCCCAGAGATGAGAGTGATTATGAAATTTGTGAGGTGAGTTACCTAGAGGAGTTTATTGAGAGTGTTGGATCACAATTAGTTTGTAAGGACCCACTAGAGGCCTGTCTTGCACATTTTGGAGGTAACATTGATGTTGAGAAAAGCATTAAAGAAGTAAATGCGTTACTGGATTCTACCCCTGCTTTTGAGAGGAGTCAGTGGCAACCCAAGCCAGAGATCTTGACCCCATCGGCTGCCCCACCTGTTCCATCAATTGAAGAACCGCCCAAGCTCGACCTGAAACCACTACCTGACACCCTCAAGTATGTGTTTTTGGGCCCAGCTGAGACCCTCCCCGTCATTATAGCCTCAGACCTGGAAGAAGTCCAGGAACAACAATTGATTGAAATCCTGAAGGATCACAAAGAGGCTATAGGCTGGACAATTGCAGATATAAAAGGAATAAGCCCATCTGTGGTTCAACATCGGATCCATTTGGAAGAAAATGCAAAAACTTCTAGAGAACCACAGAGGCGTCTTAATCCATCAATGAAGGATGTCGTAAGAGTGGAGGTTCTGAAACTGTTGGATTCAGGTATCATTTACCCTATTTCGGACAGCTCATGGGTGAGCCCAGTCCATGTTGTGCCAAAAAAGTCAGGGATAACTGTTGTAAAGAATGAGGGGAACGAGTTAGTGCCTACAAGGACCCAGACGGGTTGGCGAGTGTGCATTGACTATAGAAAGTTGAACTCGGCCACCCGTAAAGATCATTTTCCCCTCCCATTTATGGACCAGATGCTTGAGAGACTAGCCGGTCATGCCTTTTATTGTTTCCTTGATGGATACTCCGGCTATAATCAGATACCTATAGCACCAGAGGACCAGGACAAGACAACTTTTACATGCCCTTTCGGTACATTTGCCTACCGGCGCATGCCTTTTGGGTTGTGTAATGCACCTGCGACATTTCAAAGGTGTATGATGAGCATATTTTCGGACATGGTCGAACGATTCTTAGAGGTGTTTATGGACGATTTTTCGGTCCATGGGAGTAGTTTCCAGGAATGTTTGCATCACCTGAACCTTGTTTTAGTGAGATGCCAAGAGAAGAATCTTGTTTTGAATTGGGAGAAGTGTCATTTCATGGTGACAAGAGGAATTGTCTTGGGCCATGTTATTTCTGAGAATGGCATTGAGGTTGACAAGGCCAAAATTGAACTCATTTCCAACCTGCCACCGCCAAAAACGGTGAAGAATATCAGATCTTTCTTGGGCCATGCAGGTTTTTATAGACGGTTCATTAAGAATTTTAGCAAGATAGCTGCACCCTTGTGCAATCTGCTATCTAAGGATATGCCTTTTGTCTTCAATGAACCCTGCCTACAAGCATTTGAACAATTGAAAAAGGAGTTAACCTCTACCCCGATAATAAAGCCACCTGATTGGACAATTCCTTTTGAACTCATGTGTGACGCTTCTGACCATGCTCTTGGGGCTGTGCTAGGACAGAGAGTGAACAAATCGCCCCATGTCATATATTATGCCAGTAGGACCTTGAATGATGCTCAGTTGAATTACACAACCACAGAGAAAGAGCTGTTAGCTGTCGTCTTTGCCCTGGAAAAGTTTAGACCATACTTGATTGGGTCTAAAGTCATAGTTTACACCGATCATTCGGCCCTTACGTACCTGTTGATGAAAAAAGATACAAAAGCCCGTCTGATTAGGTGGATTCTCTTGTTACAAGAGTTTGACCTTGAGATTCGGGACAAGAAAGGTTCTGAAAATGTTGTAGCTGACCATCTCTCTCGATTACCGTCAGACCTCGAGCATAAGAGCATCCCATTGAGCGAGAGTTTCCCGGATGAACAATTGTTGAGTGTCTCCCATTTTCCTTGGTTTGCAGATATCGTTAACTACCTGGTCACTGGACAGATGCCTGATCACTGGTCCAAACAGGATAGGTCCAAGTTTTTGTCTGAGGTTAAGCATTTCTTCTTTGATGACCCATACCTGTTCAAGTACTGTCCAGACCAGATCATTAGGAGATGCATTTCAGAAGAGGACTGTTTAAGTGTGATATCCTTCTGCCATGACCATGCCTGTGGTGGGCATTTTAGTTCTAGAAAGACCGCAGCAAAGGTGTTGCAGTGCGGATTTTACTGGCCCACCCTTTTCAAGGATTGTCACACCTTTTGTTTGCATTGTGAACGTTGTCAGAAATTAGGCAGAATTACGCGGAGGAACATGATGCCTTTAAATCCGATGCTTATTGTGGAAATTTTTGATGTTTGGGGCATAGACTTCATGGGTCCATTTCCGAGTTCCTTCGGCAACTTATACATTTTGCTTGCTGTAGATTATGTCTCCAAATGGATAGAGGCGATTCCAACCAGAACGAATGACCGTCACGTGGTTATCAAATTTATTAAAGAAAACATCTTTTCTAGATTTGGTACCCCCAGGGCGATTATCAGTGATGGTGGGAGTCATTTTTGTAATAGCACCTTCGAGAATCTGATGAAAAAGTATTCTATTACTCATAAGGTTGCTACTCCGTATCACCCACAAACTAGCGGACAGGTGGAAGTGTCTAATAGGCAAATAAAGCAAATTTTGGAAAAGACAGTCAATCCTACCCGGAAAGATTGGTCTTTAAGATTGACAGACGCTTTATGGGCTTATCGGACTGCCTATAAGACCCCGATCGGCCTGTCTCCATATCGATTGGTCTTTGGGAAAGCATGTCACTTGCCGGTAGAATTGGAGCATAATGCTTACTGGGCCATCAAAATGTTCAATTTTGATTTAAGTAAAGCCGGTAACCTACGCAAGTTGCATCTCAATGAGCTGGAGGAACTTAGAAATGACGCCTATGAGAATGCCAAGATTTATAAGGATCGGATGAAGAGAAACCATGATCAATCTATCTTGAGGAAATCCTTTGAACCGGGCATGAAAGTTCTTCTGTATAATTCTCGCCTGCATCTTTTTCCAGGAAAACTGAGATCCCGCTGGACTGGACCCTTCATTGTTCGCACTGTCTATTTTCATGGGGCAGTTGAGATTGAGAACCCCAAGAATGGGGATGTTTTTAAAGTCAATGGTCAGAGGTTGAAACCTTTTTTGGAGCTTAAGAACAAGGATGTCGAAGAAACCCTTGTTCAGGACCCTGTGTATGTTGCATAAGTAATTTTCAGGGTCACGTCGGGTTGATAAAGTGAAACTAAGCGCTGGTTGGTAGGCAACCCAATATTCATTTTTTGCATCAACCGATGGTAAGGCGTTCCATTTTTTTTCTTTCTTCTTTTCTTGTCCATTTATCATTTTGCATTGCATATCATTGAGGACAACGTTTGATTTAGGTTTGGGGGTGTGGTACTGCATTGCACACATGTATTTGCCTGTAAATATTTAGTATTTTTTTTAATTTCTCCAAAAAAAAAAAAAAAAAAAAAAAAAAAAGAAAGAAAAATTTCCATGGGATTTTAGCTTGTTAATAAGTTTCGAAATCTTAGTTTACCATACTATCCAAATCCTAAAATGAATGTCTCAAAATCAAGTCTTGGAAAAATTCTTGCACATTTAGCCACATGAGTGTAGTCCAAGTGAAGAGTGAGCACATATGAGTGACCCTGACAAATCACTAGTGGAGACTAAACCAATTGAGTGTAGAGCCTTTCTATTCCTTCAAGGTAAGGACTCTTCTGCGCTAATTCCGAGTAGAATGAAGAGCTACTCAAACTCGTAGTTTTCGGCACATTTCTTTTTATCTCATTAGTGCCTATTTCTTTCCAACCATTGAGGGTGTCATCAAAATTGCGAACTAACCTTGACTTGTAGCTTGTGAGCACCTTTCTAGACCTGGTAAAGTGATGATAGGCAATCTAAAATTAAAACCTCATGGCCATTAAAAACCTACCTATAAAAACATTTCCATAGTAACCCCTTTTGAGCAATTATCCTTTATACATTTTTCTTTAAAAATTCCCAAAGCCTCTCCACCCAAATAAAAAGCCTTCAACCGATTGTTTTTTAGAAGAGGAAGGAAAAGATAAAGAAAGAAGGAAGTGTGCATTGTTGATACTTCACATGATCTATCCAAGAAAAAAAAAATCTTCTCGAAAAAAAAAAAAAAAAAGAAAAAAAGAAAAAAAAAGGGGAAAAAGAAAAAAAAAAAAAAAAGGAAAAAGTGAAGTCGAATCGAAGAAAATTCCTTCGAAGAAAACTCAAGATCTTACCTTCTCAGAAACCCTAAAACCTCATTTTCCATTTTTACCAAACCCTTTCCCCTAACCCCATTACAACCAATAAAAGACCTATTGGATTTCAGGAAAAGTTAGGATGTTAAACAAGTGAGAAGTTGAGTGAGCATTTTCACCCTCAGTTAAATGGTTGTTCTTTCCATGAGATAAATTCTCCAAAAATTCTTCATTTTCAAAAAGATATGTGAGTCCTTTTGCCTTACCAATACTCACATATAGAGTGATAAGTCAGAAAATCTAAGCGATTTTATTTCTGAGAGTATGACTGTGAGGCTGAAGTCAAAACGAATGGATTTAGAAGGTGATCAAATTTGTGTTTTCTCAGAACCCAAAACCGCACAAGTGTTGGCTAAACTCACTCAAATACACTCCGGGACTTGAGCATCCTTGAAAGATTTTTAGCAATTGGATAGTGTTCTAAACTTGCACTCATTTTTATTAGCTTGCTAAAAACCCGAGGATATAAATAAAAAGAATTTTGTGGGATTTATTCGCTGAAAACCCTCACGAGACAAAACTCGTCCTCTAAGGGAAACTTAGGGGTTTAAATGGCTTGTTGCACGAGCTAAGTGCAGCCGCGATTCCTGCGAAAGTGAGTTAGGGTTTTTTATCATTTTCTGCATATAGTTTGTTTTCTTTTATTTTGCTCGGGACTAGCAAAATGTAGGTTTGGGGGTGTGATGAGTTCACAAAAAATACACTTTCATAGCATTATTTTATGAGGTTTCAAAGATAAAAGAACTCAAAACACTATTTTTAGTATAAAAATAATAAATTTCCTCCTCATCATGCTTTGCTCATATCTTTCCATTATAGATAGCCATTTTTATGCATTTTTATGAGTTCCAATGTCCTCCATACAAAATATGTTAAAAAATACTCTCAATTATGTTAATTTCTCTTTGTAGGTGTTAATTGAAGATTAATTTGAAGATTAAAGTTGAGATTCAAGAGTTAAAGAGAGTAAGGCTAAGTTTGGAAGACAATTGGATGAAGAAATGACAAAGATAGGCCAACAATAAGAAGAAAAATGAAAGACCTGGGTTGGTATTTTGACCATATCTTTTCACTCGGATGTCCGATTGAGGTGATCTCAGAAGCATTGGAAAGCTTGTTCTAAGATCTACAAATCATATTTCACAACATTTTTCCCAATTCGGACGTTTCGGGGGTCAAAATTGCACATCAATCTGGGGACTGTTTTCTAACACGAGAATTACATTCATATGTTTATATTTCCATTCTTGTGAAGTCCCACATCGAAAAGAAACCAAAAAGAGCAAGGCAAATATCTCTATATAAGGAAGGGAGCTCTAGGCATTAGAGATACAAGCAAGGAGAGCCTCCTCCTCTTTACTTAAGCTATTCATGTAATTGAGAGCAATTGTAGAGAGAAAGTGAGGAAAGCCTTGTAAAATTTGAAGATTTATAATGAAAGCTTTGTCTTCTCCAATGGGTGGCTAATCACTTTGATTGGATCTTCTAGATGAAGCTAAGTTAATACTTTTCCTTTTGCTTATGCTCTTTATTTTAATGCCCTTGTTTATGTGCTTAATATGTTAGAATAGATTTGTCTTCATTGCATTGTGCAACCTTCTATGCTTATTTTATTTCTTAGCATTCTTTTTACTATCTATGCTTAGGTTTGATAAATCATGCTTAGGAGTTAATATCTTTTGATGGTTTATGCTTACTTTTGATAGATAGTTATTAGGAATCTTTTCTTTTATGAAGGGAAGAAAATCTTGGTTATTAGATTGTTAATTTCTATCTTAGAGCTTTAAAGTTATATTTTTCAAATCTAAGCATTGATTTGTCATTAGATTTGAGTATTTGTTTGGGAAATTAGAAGAGCATTAGCATTGGATTAGTGTCACTTAGTGGATTCTAGATGATTCAATCTATCCATTAGTATTGCTTGTTGCTTATTTTTTTACTTTAGCTTGATTGTATTCACATTCCCACACACTCATTCTCTTGTTTTTAATTCCCACACTCCATTTCTCTATCCACACCGTTATATCCATTAGCTTAATTGTTCATACCTTCTATGTGTTTGTTTTTATTCCTCCTTTGATTTTACACTTTTAGCATTTCCTTTGATCTCCATTCACTCATTTTCTATCTTGTTCTCCTTATTAGTTAGTTTTTATTGATGCTTTTAGTTTATTTCTATCTTGATCTTTCACTTATTTTCACACACTTACTCATTTGATCTATCTAACATTATTCATTTGTTCTTGTTATTAACCTTGTTGTTTTTCTTTTGTCATTAACTTTGTTACTAACTTGTTACTAACCTTGTTCTTCTATTTCTACTTATATCTCTTTGTTATCTAGTTTTTTTGTTTTCTTTTAGTTTGCTTTTTTTTTTTTTTTTTCCTTGTTATTATCTTGTTTCTTGTTTCTTGTTTTTGTTATCTCCATTCGCATTTGTTAGCTATATTTGAGTTGATACTCCTTTTTATTAATCATTGTTATTTCTCTTGTAACGATCCTCGTGGGAACGATATTCGGACTTACATAGTCTATATTACTTGAGACAACCGTATACTTGCGGAAAAGTCACAAACTAGTTTTTGGCGCCGTTGCCGGGGATCGGCGTACATAGGAATCCTTGATTTTAAGGATTTTCAACTCTCATATAGCTTAGTTGCATTTTTATTCTTTCTTTTAGTTTTCATTGCGGATTCTACACATTTTCCATTGTTTGTATTTTCAGTGATTCCGCGGTTGGAGCAAGGAAAGAAGAAAAGAGCAACCAAAGAACTCTAACTTAGGAATTTAATTTGCTTTCTTAGAAAAATCTTGTATTAGGATTCTTTTCAAGTTGTAATAATTTTTTTTAAGTTCATTTAAGTTTTCAAAGCATTGTAATAATTAAGGAAGGAGGACGGTTGGACGATACCGTCGCGGCCCCCCAAGTTCGTACACCGAAATTGGTGTCGGTGGCTTGGGTCGACTTCAACCGATCTTCCCCCAATTTAGTTTGGGAGGTGCGTATTTCGATACACCCACGCATCCCCTGTTAGTGGGTCAATTTTGTTGGTTGTTTGATTGTTTAATTGCTTTGTAGTGCTTAATCATTTTAAAATACACAAAGTAATTTGGAAAGCACACACTTAGTAAGGGCAATCATACCCCCAACAAGATAAGGATTGGATTTCATCACCATTTCCTTGCCCATAGGAACTCATTTTCCTCACTACTTAGGAATCCTTAACCTTTAATAAAATTTGAGTAGAAACGTGACCATAGGACACGAGCTCATTAGGAGAAGACCATCAAAGGTTGTACCATTTGCGCTCCTTGACGAAAATCGGTGCCTAGAATAGCCTTGTCCCTTTAAGGGAGACAGTTCATCTGTTCTAGGAGTTTGGTATTTAAGCGGAACCTTTGCCACGAGCATCGTGATCCCACCAATCCCCTGGGGGCTTGCCTGGCCGATTACGTTTCATAGGACCGGATTGGAGGCCTAGGTGTACTCTTCACAGTTAGGAGCTGTCTAGTTTAATTTTAGGTAGCCTTAGTTGAGAATAGTGTAGTTTGTTTTTCAAAATCATTTTGTTTTTCTTGTTTGTGTTTAAGCATTAATCCTCGTTCATCATCACTTGAGTGGACCATCATTTTCGAAGTTGAGAGGTAGTTTATGCACAGTTGGTTACGTGTGCAGGGTCGTTTAGAGAGCTTTGATTTATTCGATATCCCTATTGAGAATTTTGTGGGCCCCATTGCCATTGAGGAAATGGCTGACGGAAACCCACAAACCCAACCCATGACTCTTAGGGAGTACATGTACCCAACCCGATCTACCCAACCCTCATGCATCGTCATACCCGCCACAAATGCCTCATTTGAGCTGAAATCCGGCTTAATCCAGATGTTACCAATTTTTCGAGGGGTGGAAAATGAGAACCCATATCAACATGTGAGAGAGTTTGAGGAAATCTGTGGGACTATGAAATATAACCATATGTCTGAAGAGGCCCTTAAGCTTAGGTTGTTCCCGTTCTCACTGAAGGAGAAGGCGAAAGCATGGCTTTACGCCTTACAGGCTAATTCCATAAACACATGGGAGGGACTAGTCGAGGCCTTTTATAAAAAGTTTTATTCAAAACAGAAAACGGCCTTCATTAGACATACCCTGAACAGCTTCCACCAACGGGAGGGAGAAACCATGTATGAGTACATGGAAAGGTTCAAAGACTCATTGTTACAATGCCCTCATCACGGATTCGAAAAGATCCGGTTAGTCCAAATCCTTTATGAAGGACTGAACTATCCCACCAAGACCATGGTGGAGTCTTTCTGCAACGGAGTATTCACTCAAAAGACAGCTGACCAAGCTTGGACATACCTTGAAGAGGTCGCTGAGAACACTCTCCAATGGGAACCTATCAGAGAGGATCCCAAAAGACCTATTGTTACAGAAAGAAGGGGCATGCATAGAATGGAACCCAAATTCGAGGCCGATGCCAAGTTGGCCACGCTGACAAGGAGATTAGAAGCCCTTGAAATGAACCAAACCTGTCAGCAGACCACCCCAAAGACCCTGGAATCATTAAAGATGAGCCAAGCAGTCAGTGACCCTACTGCCCCACCCTGCACCAATTGTGGAGAGTTTACCCATCATGGATCCCAATGTAGAGCATTCTTTGGTCAAAGTCAAAGTGAGAGTATGGAGGAGGTGAGTGCGCTTTACCAGAATACTAGATATGAGCGGCCGAGGTATGATCCGTATTCAAATACATACAATCCTGGTTGGAAGGATAATCCTAATTTTTCATGGACCAAAGGACAACACCAAGGAAACCCTTCTCAGCCAATGGCCCAGCATATGCCACCTCCGGGATACCAAAAGCCTCAAGTACCCCAAGTGTCACAGGGACCACCCATGGTCCAAGGTTATCAGAATCTTAATTCCCAGAATCAGCAGATAAGTTCTCTAGAGGACACAATGAAAATGTTGGCCCAAAATACCCTCCAATTCCAACAAAGCACTACTCAGAATTTGAATGCCAATACCCAGTCCATTGCCAAGTTGGAATACACTGTCAGCCAGTTGGCCAGGTCAATAGCTCAAAGAGACAAGGGTACTTTTCCAAGTCAGCCCGAAGCCAACCCCAAAGGCCAAACTTCAACGGGCCAATTTGTTGTCCATGATGACAAGGGCAAAGTCCATGAGCAAGTCAATGCAGTGCATGCAGTTACCACCCGTAGAATGGCTGCAAAGGAGGTTGACACACCAGAAGAGGACCATAGGCAATCTGAACGGGCTCAAGTGAGGAGGGAGCATGTAGTTTTGGAAAAAGAACTTGAGGAACCAAAGAAGGACCCAGAGCCTACTAAGGAACCTGAGAAACCAGTAGGAGCTGCCTCACCGAGTGAGCCCCCACCTAAAACCTTTGTTCCCAAGGCCCCATATCCTCAGAGGCTAGGTCAAATGAAAAATAATGTCCAGATGGATAAAATCCTTGAAGTGTTCAAGCAAGTGAGAATTAACATCCCATTGTTAGAAGCCATCCAACAGATCCCGACTTATGCCAAAGTCCTCAAAGATTTATGCACATTCAAGAGAGCAACCAATGTACCCAAAAAGGCCTTTTTAGCCCAGCAATGCAGTTCCATCATTACCACTTCGACCCCAATCAAATACAAGGACCCTGGGTGTCCTACAATTTCTTGTCAAATAGGGGATCATCGCATAGAACATGCTTTGCTGGACTTGGGTGCGAGTGTCAATCTGCTCCCGTATTCGATATACGAGGAGTTAGGTTTGGGGGAGCTGAAACCGACAAAGGTGACCTTGCAACTAGCTGATGCTTCAGTTAGGTACCCCAAAGGTGTTGTTGAGGATGTTTTGATCAAGGTAGGTGAGTTTGTTTTCCCGGTGGATTTTGTAGTCCTTGATACCCGACCACCAATTGGAAATATCGTGAAAATCCCGGTAATTTTAGGGAGACCATTCCTTGCCACTTCCAATGCCCTGATTAATTGTCGAAATGGTGTGATGCACCTATCGTTTGGGAATATGACAGTCCAGATAAACATTTTTAATGTTGGCAAGCAGCCCAGAGATGAGAGTGATTATGAAATTTGTGAGGTGAGTTACCTAGAGGAGTTTATTGAGAGTGTTGGATCACAATTAGTTTGTAAGGACCCACTAGAGGCCTGTCTTGCACATTTTGGAGGTAACATTGATGTTGAGAAAAGCATTAAAGAAGTAAATGCGTTACTGGATTCTACCCCTGCTTTTGAGAGGAGTCAGTGGCAACCCAAGCCAGAGATCTTGACCCCATCGGCTGCCCCACCTGTTCCATCAATTGAAGAACCGCCCAAGCTCGACCTGAAACCACTACCTGACACCCTCAAGTATGTGTTTTTGGGCCCAGCTGAGACCCTCCCCGTCATTATAGCCTCAGACCTGGAAGAAGTCCAGGAACAACAATTGATTGAAATCCTGAAGGATCACAAAGAGGCTATAGGCTGGACAATTGCAGATATAAAAGGAATAAGCCCATCTGTGGTTCAACATCGGATCCATTTGGAAGAAAATGCAAAAACTTCTAGAGAACCACAGAGGCGTCTTAATCCATCAATGAAGGATGTCGTAAGAGTGGAGGTTCTGAAACTGTTGGATTCAGGTATCATTTACCCTATTTCGGACAGCTCATGGGTGAGCCCAGTCCATGTTGTGCCAAAAAAGTCAGGGATAACTGTTGTAAAGAATGAGGGGAACGAGTTAGTGCCTACAAGGACCCAGACGGGTTGGCGAGTGTGCATTGACTATAGAAAGTTGAACTCGGCCACCCGTAAAGATCATTTTCCCCTCCCATTTATGGACCAGATGCTTGAGAGACTAGCCGGTCATGCCTTTTATTGTTTCCTTGATGGATACTCCGGCTATAATCAGATACCTATAGCACCAGAGGACCAGGACAAGACAACTTTTACATGCCCTTTCGGTACATTTGCCTACCGGCGCATGCCTTTTGGGTTGTGTAATGCACCTGCGACATTTCAAAGGTGTATGATGAGCATATTTTCGGACATGGTCGAACGATTCTTAGAGGTGTTTATGGACGATTTTTCGGTGGATCTCGCTGGAGGTCCGTGTCGGCGGCGCGACGAAGATGGCGGACTTTCTGGTGGTCGATGCCCCATCCCCCAACAATGTGATCATGGGGCGAAGTTGGCTGCATGCCATGGAGGCAGTACCCTCCAGCCTTCATCAAAAACTCAAGTTCCCACTGGAGAAGCCTGGTGGGGTAGTGGAAATTGTGACTGTATGGGGAAACCAGCAGATGGCCAGGGAATGCCTTATGGCCGTGACCCCCGGGGAGGTTGAGCCGAGACAGGTGCATATGGCCGAGCTTGAGGCCGAGATTGAGGATGTTGGACGGAGAGCAGGGCAGAAAAGCATAGAGGACCTCACCGAGGTCGGAATCGATCCCGAAGATCCGGAGCGCTTCTTCATGCTGGGTAGCCAGCTCCCCGACACCGACAGGGCCGAACTGCTAGACTTCCTACTTTTGAATAAAGACGTCTTCGCCTGGACTCCTTACGAGATGCCAGGGGTTGATCCCGAGGTCGTATGTCACAAGCTGAATGTAGACCCCGAGCACAAGCCCATTGTGCAGAAGGCCCGCCGGGTGGGGGTCCCACAAACAGAGGCAATCGTCGAGGAGGTGGACAAGCTCCTCGAAGCTGGGGCGATCCGCGAGGTGCACTATCTTCAGTGGCTCGCCAACACCGTGGTGGTGAAAAAGAAGAGTGGCAAATGGAGGGTCTGCGTGGATTTCACCGACCTCAACAAAGCTTGCCCCAAGGATAGCTTTCCCCTACCAAAGATCGATCAGATGATCGACGCCACCTCGGGACATGACAGAATGAGTTTCCTAGATGCCTACCGAGGTTACCACCAGATCCCATTGCACGGACCCGATGAGGAAAAAACTGCATTCATTACACCTCGGGGCATCTACTGTTACAAAGTAATGCCTTTCGGACTGAAGAATGTCGGGGCAACGTATCAAAGACTGGTCACGAAGATGTTCCAGAACCAGCTCGGGAAGACAATGAAAGTCTATATTGATGACATGGTGGTAAAGTCCAAGGAGTCACAGAACCATCTCACGGACTTACTCCAAACATTTGCCATCCTCCGAAAGTTCCAGCTCAAACTGAATGCTTCCAAGTGTGCATTTGGTGTCGGCTCTGGCAAATTCCTGGGCAGCCTGGTGACCAGAAGAGGAATCGAGGCAAATCCGAAACAGATCGCAGCTATACAGGCCATCCAGAGCCCGACCTCGGCCAAGCAAGTCCAGCGACTCACCGGAATGGCTGCCGCACTCAACCGCTTCATCAGCCGAGCCTCTGACAAGTGCCGTCCATTTTTTCAGCTCCTGAAGAAAAGTTCCAAGTTCCAATGGACGCCTGAATGCGACCTGGCATTGGAAACGCTCAAAAGGTACCTCTCCTCACCACCCTTATTGTCAACTCCGTCGCAAGACAATTTTCTCTATCTCTACCTTGCAGTCTCGGACCATGCGGTGAGCTCGGTGCTGGTTCGCGAAAGCAACAAACAGCAGTACCCTATCTATTACACCAGTAAAACCCTGCTCAACGCCGAGACCAGGTACCTGCCGCTTGAGAAGCTAGCACTAGCACTGATCAGTGCCTCTCGCAAGCTCTCCCATTACTTCCAGACGCACACGGTGGTGGTCATCACGGAATTCCCACTCAAATCCCTCTTCCGCAAGGCGGACTTCTCCGGTAGAATTTCCAAGTGGGCTGTGGAGCTGGGTCAGTTCGACATCCAGTATCAACCCAGAACAGCAATCAAAGCACAGGTCCTGGCGGACTTCGTCGTAGAATTCACCTCTCCTAGTTCGGCACCGACCTCGCTCGATACCGAACTGGGGGACTCCAAGGGTGAGGATAAAGCTGACACCGAGACTAAGCAAGAGCAGGCCTGGGGAGAATTCCTTGGGTCTGCGTGGAAAGTCTTCGTTGACGGATCGTCAACATCTAAGAGAGCAGGTGCCGGCGTCGTCCTTCAATCCCCAGAAGGGCTAGTCATAGAGCAAGCGCTGACCCTTGACTTCAAAGCATCAAACAATGAAGTAGAATATGAAGCGCTGATCGCTGGTCTCGGTAGTGCAAGAGTGCTGGGGGCACGTCGGGTGGCAGTCTTCAGTGACTCACAGCTGGTGACAAGCCAGCTAAGCGGGGATTACCAAGCTCGAGATGAAAGAATGATGGCCTATCTAGCCCACACCAGGCAGCTCCTCTCCCAGTTCGAAAAAGTCGAAGTCAGACAAGTCGGTAGGGAGTCCAATCGCCATGCAGACGCCCTGGCAAGCTTGGCCTCGGCCGTAGAAGCTGGGAAGAGAAGGACAGTTGATGTGGGGGCATTGGAAAGACCGAGCATAGAGCCCATCCCAGTTCGGCAAGTTTTGTGCACCGATCTCGGTCCAAGCTGGATAGACCCAATCATGACATTCTTGAGAGAAGATAAGCTCCCCGAAGAAAAGACCGAAGCTCACAAGATCAGGCTAAAAGCAGCTCACTTTTGGCTATCTCCAGATGAAAAGCTCTACAGAAAATCCTACTCAGGACCATACCTCCAATGCGTCCATCCAAGCAAAGTGGAAGACTTCCTCTTTGAAATTCACGAAGGAATCTGTGGAAGCCACATCGGGGGAAGATCACTGGCTTACAGAGCTATCAGCCAGGGATACTGGTGGCCCTACATGCAAAAGGATGTCCAGATCTACGCCAAGAAATGCGAAAAATGCCAGAAGTTCTCTCATTCCCTTCACCAGCCAGCTCGGGACCTTAGCCCTATCTCTAGTCCTTGGCCCTTCGCTCAATGGGGGCTGGACATTGTGGGGCCTCTTCACCGAACTCCAGGAAACAAGAAATGGCTGATGGTGGGCACCGACTACTTCACAAAATGGATTGAGGCGGAGGCCTTATCCTCCATCACTGAGCACGACACAAAAAATTTCGTATGGAAAAACATCGTCACACGATTCGGGATCCCCAGGACCCTAGTCTCGGACAACGGAACCCAATTTGACTCTAAATTCTTCAAAAACTTCTGCCAGGGGCTCGGCATCAGGAACCTCTATGCAACCCCGGCCTACCCACAAAGCAATGGGCAAGCAGAGATCTCGAACAAATTGGTCCTGGACGGACTCAAGAAAAGGCTTGACAGAGCTAAAGGCAGATGGATGGAAGAATTGCCAAGTGTCCTATGGGCGTACAGAACCACCCCGAGGCGGTCCACCTCGGCAACTCCCTTTTCATTAGCCTACGGAATGGAGGCAGTCATTCCACTTGAGGTCGGCCTACCGACCTTAAGAACAAATCTCTTCGACCAAGGGCAAAACGAGATAAACCTCGCCAGAGAACTTGACCTAGCCGAGGAACGAAGAGAAGCTGCATCCGTGCGTCTGGCTGCCTATCAGCAGCAGCTGTCCCGAGGATACAATCAGAGAGTCAAAGAAAGAAGGTTCTCGGTTGGAGAGCTAGTCTTGAAAAAAGCACTCCCAGCAGACAAAAATCCTAACGAATGCAAACTCGCGCCAAACTGGCTCGGCCCTTATAAGGTGGTCTCCGTCTCGGGAAGGTCGGCCTACAGACTTGAAGGGATGGATGGCAAGGAGTTGCCACGACCATGGAACGCTGCACACCTCAAGAGATATCACTTCTAACTGTATTCAAAAATTGATTGATCAATAAAGAAGAGCCATTTGACTAAGATCTGCCTTATGTCTTTCCAGTTGTAACAAGGCCCCGGCCCTCGCGCCAGCCTCCTTGAGTTCGGTCACAGGACCCACTCCCTAAGGCCCCGGCCCTCGCGCCAGCCTCCTTGAGTTCGGTCACAAGACCCACTCCCTAAGGCCCCGGCCCTCGCGCCAGCCTCAATGAGTTCGGTCGCAGGACCAACTCCCTAAGGCCCCGGCCCTCGCGCAAGCTTCCTTGAGTTCGGTCGCAGGACCAACCCCCTAAGGCTCCGGCCCTCGTAACGGCCTTTTTCAATCATGCCCTTAAAGTCTAGCCATTGGTTCAGAGGCAACCTAGTGTGCTCACCAAAGGGGTTCACCATCCTACGACAAAAAGGTGGGTTAAAATCTGGGTGCTTTACCGACCTCAACGACTTGAAAGTTTCCACACCAAAACATCCACATCACATAGCAGAAAGAAAGAGATAAGGAAACAGCTGGAGAGTCGAAGAGAAAATTCCACTTTTTCATTAATGGAAGAATGAATACAGAGCCTTTTGTACAAATCCAAAAAAAAAAAAAGAAGAAAAAGTTACATCAAAGTAAAAAGGAGAAAATCCTATGGCTTCTCAGGCGCCGCCTCTTTATTTTCTAGAGCTGGAGGATCTGATGGGGCAAGAGCATCAGATGAAGGTGCCGGAGGAGGGGCCTGGGGCGCTTCGGCCTCGACGGGAGTCGGAGGAGGAGGGGGAGCGTCGGGAACTTTGATAGGGGTCCCCGGAGGATTGGATACAGGCTCTGATTCTGAACCCGGCACTGCAGGCTGGAACTTGGGAAGGTCCGCGAATATGGGGTCATCCTCAGAAACCCCATATTTGCGGAGAGCCTCCTTACACCCCAGCTCGAACACCACCGAACTCAGATCCATGATCTGACCCAGATACTCCTTAGACGCCCAGTCCACCCCCTCTTGGTAAGCTTTCGCTGCTTGGGCCCTTAGGGTGGACTCGACATCGGCCTTCTCTTTCCTGGAAGCCTCGAGCTCAACCTTCTTCCTGGCCAATTCGCTCTGCTTTCCAGCAAGCTCGGCCTCCCTCTGGGCGAGCTCGGTCCCCTTCGCAGTGAGCTCGGTTCCCTTCGCGGTGAGCTCGGCCTCCAGAATGGCCACCCTTTTCGCCTTATTGTCTGCGGCGCCCCTCAAATTTTTATTCTCGCCCCGCAACTTGACAATCTCGGTCTTTGCCACCTGTTGCTCCGTTACATGTTGGGCGAGCTTCTCCTTCGACTTCTTTATTTCAGCTGCGCTCGCCTCCAGCGCAGCCCCCATCTTCTTCTTCTCCCTCTCCAAGGCGGCGACGTAGGCGTTTCTTTCCTCCAGCTTGTTCATCAGAACTTGAGTTCTCTATACATTCTGCAAAAGGATAAAAATAGTAAGGAGGTCGATTCAGGCAAGCATGAGGCAGAAATTTGAAACCAGAAGGATGAGAGCTACCTCAAGCGACGCCCTCATCGTCTGATGAAGTAGACCCGCCGGCGAGACCTTCTTATGCTTCTCCATGTCCAGGGGGAGGGCGCATCCTCGGCCCAGGGCTATGACCGATTCCCAGCTAGCGCCCAGCCGCTCCCCCATGGTCATGGGCTCGTTGGGGTTGAGGTCGAAGTTCGGCCTCCAGGGTGCCGGCACGGAAGGTTCGGTTTGCGCCTCCGCTCTCTGGGTCCTCCCCTTTGCGCCCACCAGGCGAGGCCTCTTCTCGGGAGGGGGGCCCCCTCCCTCCTTTCCGGCCTCGACGGCTCGAGGCCGAGTCTCCCTCTGCGGCTGCGGCGGAGGCAGCGGAGCCTCCTTCGCGGGCTCAACCACCCGTGGCCTGCTGTCCTTGAGCGGACGAGGTTCCTTGGGCGGCCGGGCGTCCGTGGGGGGTTCCACCGACCTCCCCTTGGCTTTAACAGTAGCGGCCCCAGCCGCTCCCGATGAGCCTGAGGAGGTGCTGGCAGCGGAGCCCGAGCCGGCGCCTGACCCACCGGGGGCACGCTTGGGGACAGGGGGAGCTCGGCCCCCAAAGATCGCGGCCCCGAGGTTCTTCAAAGGGGGGCGCTGTCCGTCCATCTCCTCTTCTTCTTGACCTCGGGAGTGAGGAGGGCTGTCGGTGATGACAATTGGGTCCTGGGACTCCGTAGCTTGACCGCTGGTCTCGGCAAGCGCGAAAACGACCTCCCCTACCGGCGCAAGGGGGACCTCGGCAGTCTTATTGGTATAAGACCAATACCGTGGCTTGTATCCTAGCAGGGAGAAGGCAGCTCGGTCGTTGTGACCGTGGTAGCGATGAATCTTTTCTAACCACGCGTCGTTTCGTTTCCACTTGTTAAAGCTGGCCTCCCTCCTCCTCTTCTGAATACCTGCGCAGGAAAAAAGCAAAGGGCGTCAGCTCGGCCTGACGATTAGCAGAAGGCAATACAAGCGAAACCTAGAGGGGCGGGCATTTACTAGGGGGGGTCTCAGGCTTCTGCGGAACCTGGATTCTCCGATCCTCCTCGGTCTCGGTCCCCTTGAACTCCCAGTTACCCGAGATCAAAATGCGTTCATCCCCAGCGTATTTGCTGGAATCTTCCAGGGCATTCACCAAGGGATGGCGCCTGGCTTTCACCCGGAGGTAGTAGAGGTCCTCGCCCCCTGCCGCCTTGCAGATGTCGTAGACATCCTCTATGTCATGCACCCCGAGATCAATGTCGAGGATCCAGTTCAGCTCCGCCACGCCCATTATAATCTTAAAGCCATTTGGCATTAACTGGAAGGGGCAGATGTGCCACGCATGAAGGCAAGAACGGAGGAGCGGATGGATGGGAAATCGGACCCCGCCTTCACACACCGACACCAGGGGAAAAGGCATCCAGTCCTTGTATCGGGTGAGGCCATCGGGGAGGCCCCTTAGGTCGTCGGGCCTCACCAGGACGTCGGCCGGGATTTTAAACGATGACCTGAAAGCCTCCAGGGCCGGAGGACCTTCTAACCAGTGGCTATAAGCCCCCATCTTTCCTAAAAGGCTAAGGAGCAAGGGGAAATAGGCGAAAAATTGAAAAAAACCCTAAAGAGACCAAAACCCTCTGAAAACAAAGAAAGGAGGGGTACGGAGGAGTAGCAGAGGCAGGGAGTGGAACTCACAGAGAAGGTGAGAAGGATTGCAGAAGACGAGGAGGCAGGAAGTAGGAAGCAGAGGGGGAAGTCTCCGAGTTCGGTGTTCCTCTAACTTGGGCGAAATGGCAGCAAGGCGTTCAGCGATATGTTCTTCAAACACTTCAGCAAAGATCTCTTTCAGACGAAAGCTAGGGTAAAAAGGAAGGGGAAGAAGACGCTTCCGTTTATATAGAGGGACGCCCCTCTTAATTACTTCGCCACGTACAGCTTCGATCCCGGTGAGCGGCCATTCGGACAGCTCCACGTGGCAGCGACGGTTCACCTCTCACCACGCTTCTGGTACGGCATTTATCGCCTCGGTCATACGGAACGGCGCCCCGCGTGCCTACCTTGGCAGGGCAATTGTGACGCTCTATTCATTGCCTAGGGCAGACGAAGGGGCATCATGATGAGGATCTCATAAAGACAGGATACGAAAAGACAGCCCCATCACTTCCGAATCTTATCTCCCGACCTCGGGTGAGGCCCGAAGGGTCGAGAGCTAGGGGCAATTGTGTGGGGTCGTTCCGTGCTCATAAATCCAGTCTCGGCTTACCATCCCAGTTTCGGTTTACCATTGATCTCGGACCCATCCAAGGTCGGCCGAAACGCCATCTCGGAAGAACCAAGGAGCGAGTCTCGGTGGCCATGTCACCAAGTCCCGATCTCGGCCTCAGCCCCTACCCGACCTCGGCTCCTGTCACTCAGCCATAAATGCGGTCATAAATGCGCTGCCATGACGGGATCAGCAAACTGACAACATAGTGGGCGCCGGACCTAGATAAGGAGCACGCCTTATCTAAAAAGTCATATCCATAGGCGGGGGGTGCTGGCCCGATGGGACATTCCCTTTTTGCCTACCCCCATTCAGGAGGTACGAATACACGCTGATGGGACTCACATCCCTTCACGAGGACAGTGCCATGATGACTTTCACGGGTATATATTGCATGAACGCAAACCATGTAAGGTACATGCATCACCCTCCTCTCCCAGAACTCTCTTTCTCCATTCTCTCAGTTCTTGCACTAACTTGAACGTCGGAGGGCCTTCGGCTATCCACAGCCAGGGTCTCTGACCGTTGCTTCTTTCCTTTCAGGGCATCCGAGGCTTGATCATTTCCCTTCATCTTCCCCAAATCCTCAAATCAGGAGCTTAACCCTCCATTAGCTAAGTCCGTAATTTTTAGGCACTTACAGGGGTGATATTTGATCTTGCATTTAAATTCTGAACAAGAATTCATCAGATTGTTTAGAATTAACAATAAAGTGAAGCATCTATTTGTGTAAAAGAGGCTTCACCTCATGTCACTTTAACAGTAAAGTTACCAAAAAGATTTGGAAATGTCCCATTTGGCACTTTACTAAGATAGATTAAGTCACATAAAAAAAATATTTTAATTTAAAATCCGCTCCGTATAAAAAAAAAAAAAAAAGGAGAAAAAGGGTCACTTTTATCTACTAAAAGAAGAAAAAAAAATCTGCTTCTTTTATATAAAAAGTAAAAAAATAAATTTATACTCAATAACTAAAAGTAAAATACTATCATAATGTAATTATATTTTATTTCATTTTGATTTGATACTTCACTTTCTGTGATTTTAAAAGTAAAATTATCAAATGGGAATCAGGAACTCTATTTGGAACCGTTTCGGAGAGAAATAATCTGGATGGTTAAAGATGAATCCCATTCCCATTGTATTTAAGATTATATCCTCTAGTTTCACTTTTTTTTAATAGGAGTAGACCCCAGCAGCAGGAGAAGATTGAAAACATGTGACAGAAAACGAACGTGACTAGGTGGTGATGTGACACCGCTGCTGGCATGGTGGTTAGCCATTCCCATCTGACGCTGAATGAGACATAAGATCCACAACTAATGACAAAACAGCCACATTGACATGGTCCCACTAAGGTCAGGTGAATAAAAGCGTCACAGGTGACGAATAGCTGAAGGAGAGATTAACGCGCGTGAGTGAGTTGGCATTGGACCGTCTGTCAAAGCATATCGCATGGTAAAGATGAGCAGCCGAAGGGCAAGCCACTGGACAGTTTGGAAACTATACTGAATAGAGTTTAATGAAGTAAAGTTAGATTTTTAGCAACGCTACTTAATAGAGTTTAAATAAAGTAAAATTAATTTAAAAAAATAAAATATAATAAAATATAAGTAAGTTATATTATAATATGGTAAAAATGAGAAGTCGAATGGCAAATGACTGGTAAGTTTGGCAACTCTACTAATGGAGTCAAGTGAAGTAAAGTTGATTTTGAATAAATAATAAAATATAAGTGGGTTAATATCGTATTTTGTTTTTAACTATTTTTTATAAAAAAAAAATCACTTTTTTTATGGAAAACTGGAGGTTTTTTTTTTTTTTTTGTATTTTAGTTGATAAAGATGGTTTCTTTTTTTATTTTATTTTTTAAGATGGAAGAAATTTCGAATTAAAGTATTGTGAAAAAATGAAGACTTTACTTGACTTTTACTATATTAGTTGTAAGTGCCTAAATCTTACGGACATTGTTAGGCGAGTATGAGACTCATAATAATGCTGTTAAACTTCTTTGGGAATGATGGATTGCCTTAAGACCTGAAAACCTGAAAGGGAAGGAGAAAAGAGAAATCAGAGACCTTGGCCGCAGTCATCCGAAAGCTCTCCAATGCCTGAGTTAGTGCTGTCACTGAACAAATGATGAATGGAGGGGAAATGCAAGTATGCTTGTATTATATTGCATTGTGTGGCATGGCGTACCTTTTCGGATCTTTACCCTTGTATATATATATTTATATATATATATATATGTGAAAGTTCCATCTGGCGCTCCCTTAGTAGGGGTAGGTGAAGATACTGTCTAATCGGATCATGATCTGACTTTTCATATTAATGTGGATGTGATCATCTGATAAGGACAAGCCATTATCAATATTAGGCAACCATCTTATATGTCAGTACGTTCTGTAACGTAGTCGTAGTTATATGAGAGTACAATCATGGTCTAGTATTCGTCTCAGTTGGTCGTGCCGAGTTGAAGATAATACCGAGACCAAACATGGAGGTATCCTGGCGCTGTTGCCGAGGTACCTTTTGTCGAGACCGATATGAATCTAGTCGGTACTCCTACCGAAACTAGTTCAAGCCCGGTGCTAGTCGGCACTGTTGTTGAATTGGGTGTGTATTGATATTATTACCGTATTTGAACATCAAAATCGACATAAGCCAAGTCTTTAATGTTACCTAGATTAGCTCAATCCTACTGCTACGGAAACCCCCCGCACACCAGAAAAGTGCCAAACTATGTAAAGGCCCAGTCAACGAAGACATGCACGCTAGGGGAACATATTTGGGAACAGACAAAAGACTTCCAATCTTCCATTATGGCGGCGGGTGATGGGGGATTGTCACAATTGAGTCCGAATTTTTTTTCGTGTTTTTCCTCGGCCTGACTCGAGTTTCCAAGATTTTTTTTTATTATTTCTTGCCTTTTTCTATTCTCCTCTTCTCTTTTTTGCTCAATCCAGGTTCCACCGATTTGTCCATGGGAGGGAGGAGTCTTTTGTTTCCATCCTCGCAAGAAGTTGAAATCTTCTCTATCTTAGAAAATTGATTTATTTTTTCTTCCTTTCTACACATGAGACGTTACGTGCCAGATTAAAAAAAAGAAAAAAAGAAACTGAACAACTTTTTCTCTTTATTATTGCTACAAATGCATTTAAAAAAGAAGAAACTGTGAAGGAAAATGCTAGCTTGACTATAAAAACTGGAGATACACATGAAGGTGGGGGCCCACCTTGATTCACATCAATTGAGAGTTGTCTATGATGATATATAGGAGGTTGTATATATAAAGGAGGGAAATATATTTATGTAGTTTGGTGCTGCCAATAGGGTTTTTATTCAACATCCACAAAATGTGAATCACCAAAAGCCAATGGCAGATCCAAAATGCTCGTTTGAGTCGTGCAGTATATGTTCAAGTGAAGCTGTTATATAATAAAATGGAATCTTTTAAAATATTCACATGCTAACACTTGGATTCACCCTGCTTTTAAAGGACAGGATAAAAGATCCCACAAAGTTGGCAAACGAATCTCCTACAAGAGATTGAAACCTATGGAACCGCTTAGACTTTGGCCCTTTTTCATGAGTTTGTGCCAGCAACCTGGCACATCTATGGCGTAGATAGTGTACTTTTAATTAATCGTAACTATAGTCTCGTTTGTTCATATAGAATTGAATTTTTAGAAATTCATGATAAAATGGCTCCAACATTGTTAAGAGAAGAGTGTCGAAGATATATTTGGGCCCCTCCTTACTTTTTACCATTATGAATATATAGCCGGGACCTTACTTTTCTACCAGTCGATTTACCAGCATCATGCCACCATAGATAGACATTCATTTTGTCTGTCCTTCATTCTTTTTTCCCTTAAAGGGGAGATAATTTACCCAAGGACAGCATTTGGCAACCTTGGCCAGCCCGACAGTGGATCTTCACCTTCATTTATTCATTTTCAGCCATTTTAGAAATGCATTTCTTAAATTTCTAGGAATTTAATTCCATGCAAATTGAAGGGTCCCAAATGTGCTATTGGAAGAAGTCTCATCTTGTAACCCAGCTAGTTAAGGACATCAGACATGCCCAAGCATGACTTCAAATTCTCACTCAAGACCAGCTACAAAAAAAAAAAAAAAAAAAAAAAAAAAAAAAACTGGGCTTTTCGGTGACCCCAACCCCACGATGCTGCACTTTTATTTCCATTAACATGCAATGGTAATTGGCTAATTGCTAAAATTTTCTCAAAATTCATATTGAAATGATTTCACCTATTCAACAGTGAAATTTGGGCAGGCTTGTTTGGGTTCAAGTCAAGGTTGAGCTTGTCTTTGAAATCCGCAAAGAAGTTGAAGTCTGATCCAAATGCCCAAATTTGACTTGGTTGCCCACTTGTATATATAAAAGGATTTAATCGGAAAAAATACTTACTGCACACGTGTGACCCTATCAAACACTTTAGATGGTGGTACACCAATTAGAACAATTGGGCCAAATATTTTTTTATTTTTATACCAATTTGGTACATTGTCAGCGCCAACTTTATTTATACTGCATAAGGTCGGTGTCAACCCTGTTCGCGAACCCTATTAGGGCTCGAAACCCTGTTTCTTCTCATTCTTTTCTTCTCTTTTCCAGTATAACGCTGAGACCGACCTTGGATGAGTACTCCTGTGTGGTGGCTGCCATTTCTACTTGCGTCGGGCTTCAAACTTCCTCCGCAACTGCATCTCTTTGCTCCCAATAAATTTTTTCATCGTTTTTTTTTTTCCATCTTGACTACAGAGGTATCTATTTCCTTCCATTTTTTAATCTCTCTCTATGTTTTTGTATTTTCCTTCTTTTTGGTTCTCCTGCCATCCCGCATACGATATCAAAGTACATGGTACATGGGTTTCAACGTCATTGTGGGATTTGTAGATTGTTCGTTTGAATGGACTAGGGTTTGTAGGATTCCACATTTGGGGTTTTTCTGAGTTGAGAATGGCGATGGTTCCAGAGCAGTTGCTGTCTTTAGCAATTAGAATGAATTTGTTTTACAAGCTCCTTTTTCTTGTTTTGTGAAATGGATTGAGTTGTTTTCTGTCCCAAAGCTCTAAGATAACAGATTCATTATGTTTTTGGGTGTTTAATTGGATTTGTAATTAAATTAAGAATATGGTTTGATTAGTTTTCTTTTATTTCATTGGTCTTTTTGTCTATTGCCAAAACATGCCTCATTGATTCAGCCCAAATGCATGGGATCCATAGTCAAGTGATCCAAAATTAGGTCATTTCGTGTTCCAAAAATGGTCACTAGTTTCATTTTGAAACCACATTTTAATTGAATCAGGTCTGAAACTGTTATCAAGGAACCACCATGGGATCAATAATGAAACTTTTTTTAATCGGACTATTTATCAAAGGAATAGTTTATATACAAAGATGAAGGTTATAAAATTAAAATGTTAGGATAATTTAACTAGAATAATATTGGTCTCATACTTTACTGGCAAAGAGAAATCTATGCCGAGCACAGACAAGTAATCAACTAAATTTGTAATACAAAAATTGTAAAGAGAGTAAGAATTGAAGATGCACCAATTTTTTAGTGTACATTTTTTTATACAATGCAATTAATAAATAAAATCAATAATATTAACAAATATAGATGGTTGCAAATAACCAATAATACATCATATACTTCCTTGCAAAATCAACAATCTACCCTTCATGAACTTTAACTATTGTTGTATTAGACAAAGCTATTTATCTCTTACTTCAAGTGGGCGTAATCTATCTCAAATATTGGATTGTTATGAAATATATATTTTTAGTGTTCATTATTCCATATAAGCATGAAATTTTTTAGTGTTCACTATTTTTCGTCTTGTGAATATTTTTTATGTATACTTGCCTTTATAACATTCAATGTTTTCATGTCTAATTTGGATGTACACAGATATCTAAAGAGAATACATCCAAGGACGAATTGCCCCGCAACGAGGCTAGTACCTCAAATGCACAACCAGCCCAACTTTTGTGCCAACAAGAGCATCACATTTCCGCCCCTATCGAACACTGTTTGGTATACTCTCTTTTACACAACCATTAATCAATTGAACTTCCATTCGATCTATGGATAACGTTATTCAAACTAGGGGTGTACAAAAAATCCGTCGATCCGTCAATCCGATCAACGGATTTTGATCCGATCCGAAGGTCAACGGATTGGTGACGGATTGTAAATTGTGTAATCTGTTAGCAGCGGATTGGTGACGGATTTCACCCTAAATCCACATATTCAATCCGATCCGTTGTGATTAAATATAAATAAATATATATAAAATAAGAAAAAAAAATGTAAGGGGTCAATACAACCTTATGAATAGAAGATGATAGGATAGGCATATAGCTCTCAACTCATGCCCCTTTAATTCAGTGGCTTCAGAATTCATGGGTTTTTTCTTCTTCTTTTTCTCCATGTAATGTACAAGGACGGATTGAACGGATTAATCCGATCCGATCCGCTCCTCCACGGATTGGATCGGATCGGATTTTAACAGTCACGGATTGGTGACGAATTCCAAATCTATCAATCCGTAGGTAACGGATTGGTGACGGATTTGGCCCAATCCGCACCAATCAGATCCGTGTACACCCCTAATTCAAGCTATCATTTTTCATATGAGTGGTTATGTTTGAGTGCTTTATCCTAACCTCCCTCCACTCCCAATCTTGTCGTCTGACTTGCAGTGAACTTCCATCTACATTTGGTGTGCTATATGTGTTCTTGGATATTGATCATAATGTAACTTGTAGTTGAAGTGGTTATATTGTGGATGTTGTCAATTTGCAACTTTAAACCTAAGAGATGTGCAGGCAATTTAAGTAAATGTATATGAGATGTTGATGGATTGATTGAATGTCAATTGAATGTAAGAAATATTTTTTTTATATTTAAATTCATAAATGTTGTATTTGAAACACATAGGGGGCTTTTGATGTAAATGTATTGGTCCCCTTCTTTAGGATTTTTTTTCCAAATTTATACAGAGTCACCACTGACGCTGTATCACTTATTTTAGACTGCTAGGGTCATCACTGACTGTGACTTAGAATTTTTTCTAGATGATGCCCGGAAAAAGTTACAACTTTTGGTAAAACAAAATAAGAAACTTGCGTCGTTGATGACCTTGTTTTACACTGCCAAGGTCATTACCGACCCTAACTTAGAATTTTTTCCCAAAAACTACTGGAAATGTTACAACTTTTGGTCAAAAAATAGGAAGCATGCGTCGATGATAACCTTATTTTACACTATTAGGGTCATCACTTTTTTCCCGAGAACACCTGGAAAAGTTACAACTTTTAGTGTAAATAAGGTCGGTGTCGACGATGTGCCAAATATGTACAAAAAAAAAGATTTGGCCCAGTTGCTCTAATTGGTACACCACCATCTAAAGTGCTTTATCGCGTCACGCGTACGCATTATGTGTTTTTTTTTTAACGTTAAATCCTCTATATATAAACATATACAGCATAATATATGGTCATATATACATTAGATTAGTTATTAGGTATACATTTTTCTAATTGCATGTGCTCTTTAAAAGCCAGCTAAACTCAAAAACTGAGGTAGCCAACCTCATCCATGCGCAACTTAATTACCATTTGCATCAGACACGGTTTCAGATATGCTTGGGTGTCATTCAGGTTTGATACAGGTACTATATGCAACTTGGATTAGGCTTTAACCCAACCTCACTAGTTGCATTGCACCCATTGAATGCCTCTATAAAAGATTACACATTTCATGTTAGTGGGACTGGTTTGTGCTGTTTATCAAATGAAAATAAACTCAACCCAACAATATTGGCCATTTACTGGACATCTTTTTTTTAAACTAGTATAAAGCAATAGAAACTAGATAGAAATAAAAATAAATATAAAACTTGTCATCATGCTGTAAAGCTGGATGGCCAACAACTTCTTATGGATCTAGTTTTTCTAAAACCAATCCCAAACACCCTTTGTCTAGTCAGCAACAAGTCATTTGTCTGCTTTTGTGAGACTAATTATGCATGATAACATTATATATATAATATTTTATAATATATCAATGCTATATTTTATGCTGTTAAAAGCATCTAAGACTGTCAGATGCCTTTTTTAACAAAGAGAGATCAGATTTAATACTTAAAGTCAACATTAAAATAAATGTATTTTTATGTATGTAGACATCTTCAGTCAGGTCTCTCAAGTAGGTTTTGGGTTCAAGGTTTGGGTTCAAGGCTTCAAGCAACCAATGTAAGTTCATACCTTAGGTGATTATCGTTTTGGGTTCAAGGTTTGGGTTCAAGGCTTCAAGCAACCAATGTAAGTTCATACCTTAGGTGATTATCGTTTTGGGTTCAAGGCTTCAAGCAACCAATGTAAGTTCATACCTTAGGTGATTATCGTTTTGGGTTCAAGGCTTCAAGCTTAGCAACCTATGTAAGTTCATACCTTAGGTGATTATCATATTCTCTCTCTCTCTCTCTCTCTCTCTCTCTCTCAATTTTGTTGGTGCTTTTGTTGTGACAAGTGTGGTTGGGCAAAAAGCTAGTCTGAACTAAACAAGCCTGAGCCCAGATCCTAACCTGCAGTCACTAGATTTGAGTTGATATCTATCATAAAGCTGATTGAATAGGGTTGTGCTCATTTTGACTTGATATCTCAAACAGACTTGGGAAGCCTATATATACACGTAAAGGCCCAACTGTGAGAGCACCCTACTAGACATTTTTGGTGAAAGAAATATAGACAAAATATTGAGAAATCATGGATTTTAGGTCCATGGCTTGAACCATCATTGAATAATCTTGGCCCCTCCTGATCTAGCCCATGGCCACCCCAGCTAAGAAAGTGCTACCTGCTCAAATGATTCTTTTTCTTTTCTTTTTTTACCAGGCAGCGGTGGCTGAAGCCCTGAGAGACCCGATTGATGCAGGAGTGAGCCCACCACATGCTGGGGGAAGACCACCCGCACAAAAAGGGGAAAGCACTCATGGGAGAGGACCCACGGACCAGACTCTAGCTAGTTGGGTGAAAGTGGGATACTGAACCACTAGGCTATCCCTTTATTCTCTGCTCGGACATCTCAATACAGTTGAAGTAGAATTAATGACTTTTTGCTACTAGATAGCAGTCTAAGGAATTCCTTGTTTCATTAACAGAATCCCAAAAACCCTCAAATTCTCCTTACTTCAGCCTCATTGCTGCACAGAGAATGTGGAAATTAACCGGAGTAAGATTGTCTTAATTATATTATTAATCATATAGTCAAATCTTAAGGTGTGACCAACACCTATTAGAGTAAAATTTGAGTCATCCCCTAGGATATTAGGACTGGTCGATTATTAGAAGTATTTTATTTTATTTTTTTCAAAGGTGGCCCTTGTGTGGACTTCCAGTTCCCTTTACAGGATGCATGGGTGGGATAGTTGGACCAATTCCAGCGCCCCTGAATTCTCAAATTTCATCAAATTCCAAAGACTCCACAACCCCTAATTCTGGAGAATCCAGATATACCCATTTATCACCACCCCAACATAATCTATTCAGGTATTCCAAAAATTCCTCTACCAAATTATAACAACTACAGTTTTTCATTTGAATATTATTTGTTTAAATATCATTATAATAATGGATAAAAAAATATCAAGAGGCCAATTGCTCTCAAGACTCCTTTTGGAGATGCAATGTGGGCCCAACTATAAATTGCATGGATGTGGTAGTGGATTGCTCATCCATTCCATCCACTATGAATGATCATAGAACATAAACCCAGAGTGACCATAACCCAAATATCACACATTTGGCCAGCATCATTTAATGCAAAATTGGATTAGCAGCCATTGGTATGGAGGATCCATCATATATATATATGGTTTTGGAACATCATACATGTGCAGCATGTATGCTCCAGATCCATTAAGATTTCCTCCCTTGTGGCAATGGATCAAAAACAGCCCGCTCAGTGGAACACACCATCAATCAGTTGCTCTGTATGTAGTTGCCCCTCAAAAGGTTGCCACAAGTTAAGCAGCAGGATGAAGACCATCCCATGCGTGGAGCTCATGATTTGGTGACCTAGACCAGACCATTGAACTAGTGGCAGTGAATGAAGAATGCCCAACAGATGATCCAAGACCTATTCTTATCTTAAACCATATGTAGGCCACATGTTATATGATTAAGAGCTTTAAAGCCTAGGAGAGCTTTTGGGCAGCTCCAGCATCCAAGATCCAATAAAAGATTTGAATGGAAGAAACAGAACAAAGAGAAAAAGAAGACGATAAAAGAAAAGATCAATTCGGATAAAGCTGACTAAATAGTAACTGACCATTTAATCATCACCACAAATTAAATGTGATTCCTGTGGCAAACTATGATGCAATCTCATATGAAAGCTTTTTGGAGAGAGAATTTCAATGCAATGTTCCCGCCCAACTGTGAAGCCAGAAAAATCTCCATTCTCCAGCAAACAATATGCTCCAAAAATAATAGGACTTTCTCTATTCATTCCAAAATGTAAATCCTCCATTTGACCTTTCCTAATTTTCCAATGCAATTAGAAACAAGGTGGGTGTGCATTAGATTTTAAATACTTTGAAGGGAAAAAAATCAATATCAAACCGCACAAACTAAAAAAGAGAATATACAAATGAGTAGGAGAACATGACCCATGGATTATTTTTGTAGATATGCACTCTTCTAAAGAGACTTCTCGTAGGAAGGAGCCAAGGTTTTCTTGCCTTCACACCCTAAACCGAACAACAATGCAAGATATATCATCCTTACTCTCTCTTTGCAATGCTTCAGCTGTTAGCTGCTTAGCTGCAGCCTGTGGATCCTTGTACTTTCTAGCAAGATTGATTGCGTCTTCATTACTCATGACCTAGATATGCATAAAACACACCAGAGCAAAAATATATTAAATTTAGGTTAATATTACTTACTGGTCAGGGTACATTCAATAGAAGTGCAGAGAATGGCATTTGAATAAGAATAGAGACCTTCCAGAGACCATCACTTGCAAGGATGAGAATATCAGTATTATGATCAATATCTGCATGTCGTATATCAGGATCTGATCGTAAGTGCGATTTAAGACTCTTGTCGCCAAATGCACGAGAGACTGCCAATTGGCCATTTACTCTTGGGACGTCTCCTGACGAATGGTGCCACAAGGAAGTCAGTCTCATGATGGATAGAAACAAAGATATCATAAAACATTTACACAAAACTTGATGCATGCATGACCAAATATTTAAGGAAATGAGGACTTAAACCTTCCTCCTCTGTGCCATGTGTATCTGAAATACAGCATTAAGTGCCACTTCTGGAGGAGGCACTACTCATTACTTTTCAGTGACGTGTATTTCATGAGACACCAAAAACATGCAGAAGAAAGGAGAGGCTGTAAAGAAAAGAAAGAGAAAAAGAGAGAAGAAAGAGAAGAAAGAAAATGAATAAAAGAAATGAAGGGTCGTGTACCCCCGGGTGCCATAGTACCGTTGGGGCTTGGGTGCATGGTTGTCAATTCCGCTTCAGACCCCATTCAATCCAGCCTCCAAAATGGAATGTTTCGGAATTTCAACGAAACATCTCGGAGCAATTTTTCGGAAAATTTTAATACATGTGCATATTATCTATATAAAAATTAAAATAAATTCTAAAAATCTCATTATTTAATTGAGGTTTGTAAAGGAAAAAATGTAAAAATGATTCTTTGGAAAAAAAAGAAGGGGGCAAACCATAAAAGGGTAAAAGGATAGTTTTAACAAAAAAATAAAAAGGAGGGGGCAAACTGCAAAAAGGGCAAAACCCTTTTGAAAAGTCATTTGACTTTTCTTCTTTTCATCCCTGCCAGAGAACTTTCCAGACTCGTAAACCGTTTTCAGCGCCGGCAGCACTGTAGTAGCGGCCATGAGCAGTCAGGTGTGGTCCCTTCGTTTTTCACTTTTCCCCCCTTCTTTCCCTGTAATTGCAATCCTCTCCATCTTTTTTTTTTCTTCATCTGAGGAAAAAGTGTTTTTTTTTTAACAGACGAAAAGGGGATTTCAGATTTCAGCCAAATCCATTGATTTTGGGTGAAATCATCAATTTTGGCCGAAATCAACCGAGATTTAAACTGAAAATTTATTGAATGGTTTTCGTTTAGGTAGCTTGGCCAAAACGAAGCGGTATTGAAAACTATACTCAGGTGCAATAGGCCCAGAAGGTACCTCAGGTGCCACCAAGGCCCAAGGAATGCTATAAGTAGCCCTGTTTTTCCATTTGAAGAGAGTTAAGAGATTTCTAGATTTGCCACGAAGTCTTTCCATCAATGGTAAACCAGTTTCCTTGGGCGATTTTGGAAGAGGCTTGAAGACAAAGATCCCTTCAACCCAAAATTTCTCTTTCTTGACATATTATTTCTTGATGTGTGCAAGGGGGTATTAGGTCGACCGGAGCTTAGCGCAGACTCAGAATCTCCGGTTTGTTTCTTGTTTACTTCGATGTAAACATCCATTGGGCAAGGAAATTCACACCCATTTGATTGCTTTGATTTATGTGAGGGCAGTTGAGATTACATTTCGTGCTTCGGCGATCTAGTTCCTTTCGCTTTCATTGTGGCCTATTCATATGCAGTGAATTTGCTGGAGTGAGCATCAATCTCATCTCCCTTGGCGTTTCAATTCATGGGTTTGTGACTGTAATCCCCACTGCTGTCATTTTCATAGTCGACTTAACAGTCATTTCCTTTCTCCACTCACTTTTGTTCATCGCACTTTCAGATTTCAATTTCAACTTCCTCACGATTTCGCAAGGATGTATATTTCTAATTCCACTCCCCATGGGACCTACACCAGGGAGTAGAGTTAACAAATTGCAGCTCCGGATTGATCTTCTCCAACAATTAAATCCATTTTTTTTTAAGTAATGGCAATTTACATTATCAGAGAAGGATTACAAACAAACAAGAAACCCCACCACAACAAAATGGGGGACGACAGAACAATGGCATAACAAAATTATACCAATAAAAATGACAGTAATTACGCAGTAAAAGCCGCATAAGTTTTAGTTTTAACTTTCAGCTCCAACTTTTACCAATCCTCTAGAAACATACCTCATATTAAGAATAAGCCTAGTGCATTGCTAGCCCTTAATTATCAACTTTAGGTCGCCCAATCCTCATTAAGCATGGATCTGCACATCTCTGACTCCCCTCTTCGTAAATCTATTTGTAAGGCTTGAAAAAAACTAAGAGGAACTTCCTGTGGTCTGCTTCAGCTGAAATCTTAAAACTAACCTCTCATCAATTGGAAGACTATTGTTTACCCTGTGTATCTGGAGTATCTCAGATATGAACATGGCTTGCATGGTTCTTCAGGGGTGGATGCAGCGTCTTCAATTCTATTTGGGCCTCTTTGCTCAGGTCATGATACAGCGAAAGACCAAATTTGGTCCCCAATTTCTCCTTCTGTTGGTTCTTTTTTATAGAGGAAAGTCAGGTCAGTGGCTCAATTTCTTCTCCGATGCAGTAAATGGGTAATGGGAAATGGTAAATCTGCAAGTCTATCGTATGATAAGTGGGTGACCAAATGCCTCTTGCTGTCTTCTTCCCTCTTCATAACCACAGCTCCTCAGATAGTCTGCAATCTAACTGTTAATGGCCTATGGGTAGTCCCGGATTCTGTTCCTCAAGATATCAGGTTATGTTTAATGTAGGACATGTCCAATCTACCCCCACCCAACTTACTGAATTCTGACTCTTGTTTGGAGCAAGGCTACTAGTGGGGATCTTTCACTCAAAAATGCTTCGAAGTTGATTCGTCCACAGGGCACTAGGCAACCTTGGTACCAACTGGTGTGGAATAGCATAATGCAACCTGATACAGCCTGTTTTGCCAGGTGATTGTTGTAGACGATAACAGGCCTTTAAGATAGGCCCAGCCCATCCAGGCCCATGTATAGTCCCTCACGTGGGATATTATGTAGATTGTATAAGCTAATTTCTCTCCTCTTATTTCCTTGTATAGATTAGGAGATATTCTTTCATTATTCTAAATGCATTCTTAGCATGTTTAGAGCCTTGATTAAGGCACAATCTGATTATAAATACAAGTAGTTGATCCTCCATTGAGGCACGACCTTCTCTCCATTATTCTTCCTCTTCTCCTTCTTCTTCTTCCATAGATTATAACATGGTATCAGAGCACTGTGGGATCTCTTCATCTCAGATGTCTCTAAGTTGCAATCCCTTCTCAAGGTTCTAAAAAGAGAACCCTTTCTCACAACAGAATCACTGTGTCGACATTCTGCAAGGAGGATATCAAAGGTGGCCATCATCCGATCATCCAGCTATCAAAAACAACCACCACCACAAGGGTCACCCATCTTCTCTAGGAATTATGGTTATTTTTACAGAATTTTTGGCACATCTGAGGTAGGCCATCTACTCTGCCTGTGATTTCCTAGTTTTTCAGGATAGTTTTCATCAGATCCGTCCCATCTTGCGGATTTTCATTAGTTTGTTATGCAACCTGATCTGAAAGAAAGTCAGACGTATCACACAAAGGACTGTGTGCACTGATCAGAGCTCTGATCCCATTGTGGGCCCCCACGTGACCACTCTAGCACCAAAACAGGAGGTCATCTGGCCCTGTTTTTGCTCTCTTTTGTGCTGTTTTTGTTTTGGAGTTCATCCTTGTGCTCCAGTAACGAATCTGAACCAGTTTTCAGCCTCTCTTGCGGTTTATTACTGACTGATTGCTGTTTAGTCCTCTCCATCTCTCTCTCGGCTTGGATTAGTGAAGAACAGGACTTCTTGTTTGCTGATTTTCTGCTGTTGCACATTCTGCTGCATTAGAGATAATGGAAAAATATAATGTTATCCCAATTAAATTTAATGGGCATAATTCTATGTCCTGGTCCTTCCATTTAAAGAACTTTGTCGAAGGACAAGGGTTGTTTGGTTATCTTGATGGAACAATAACTAAGCCTCCTACTCCAAGTACCACTGACTCCAAAGCCTTAGCCACCTGGTCCAAGGAAAATGCTAAACTAGTTACTTGGATACTTAACTCTATCGATTCCTCTCTGGCCGTGGCTCTTCAAGCCTATACTACAGCAGCAGATATGTGGGCTCATCTCAAGAAAGTCTACCATCAAACCAATAAAGCCCGGAAATTTCACTTGGATAGTGAAATTGCTAAATTTACTCAGGGGGATAAATCTGTGCAAGAATATTTTGATGGCTTCCTCACCTTATGGACCGAAAGGGATTCCATGTTGATCCAAGCAGTCTCTTCTAGATTTCTCTCTGAGGCTCTCAAATTAGAGGAAAAAACTTACATTAGCCAGTTTCTTATGAATCTACGACCGGAATTTGAATCTGTTCGGTCTGCCCTCATAAAAAGAAACATTTCTGCTAATCTTGATACCTTCCTTCAAGAAGTCCTTCACGAAGAACTTCGGTTTACCTCACAGCATGCTATTCTTGAAGAACCAAAGGCCTTCCTCGCACCTCTTTTGGCTGACTCTGCTCTTCTGGCAACCCCCAATCCAAAGCTCACTCAATGTTATGAATGCAAAGGCTTCAGTCATATTGTCAAAAATTGCCGCAAAAAGTTGGTTTGCAGATATTGCAAACACTTTGATGACCGTCGCAGCTTACAACGAAGGAATGAGACACAACAAAGGAAGCCTCCCTCCACTCTACCATGACAGAATACTCCTGCATTCCAGGCTCAAGCACCCTTATTTGATACAGGAAGCACTTCTTCCGAGATTATCTCCATGACTCCTACTCATATTCAAGAAATGATTCAAAACATAGTTACCTCAGCCTATGCATCTATGGGCTTTAATGGCGGTTGTTATCAAACTCATTCTCATATAGCATTTCATGCCTTTCATTCTTCAGCATCTCTTTCTTCTCCTATCTCCTCATCCACATGGTTTTTAAATTCAAGAGCCTCAAATCACATGACGTTTGTAGAACATAGCTTTACAAATTCCCATGCTTACCTTAGAAAAAAGAAAATAACCACTGCTAATGGTGATCAACTACTCATTTCTGGAGTTGGTACCATTACTTTATCTAGTGTCTCTAGCCAGTCCATCACCCTTCCCAATATCTACTTTGTTCCAAAATTATTGGCCAACTTACTTTCTGTAGGACAACTTATTGACGATGGCTATCTTGTTCACTTTTCTTCCACTGGTTGTGTTATACAGGGGCGACAAACTGGGAAGGTGATCGCGACAGGGAGTAAACAAGGGCGTCTGTTTTTGCTGGACATTGGACATCATTTCTTCTTTGCTTCTTCTAATAATTTCAATAAATTGTAGTTTGTTTGGCATAAATGTTTTAGTCATGTGAACAATGCCCATTTGATTTCCTTGTTTAAGATTGGTTGTTTGGAATCTACTATTGATAATAAGATTATGTCCTCTTTATCTCAATCTAAGTGTGAAACTTGTTGCTTAAGTAAGAGTCATATTTTGCCTTTTTCTATTTATAATTCTCATGCACTGGCATCATTTGACATTGTTCATTATGATGTTTGAGGAATTGCTCCTACCTTGAGTAAGATGGGATTTGAGTACGATGTGACCTTTATTGATGATCATTCCCATTAACTTGGATTTATTTCATGCGCTTGAAATTTGAAGTGTTCTCTATTTTTCAAAGATTTTATAACATGGTCCAAACCCAATTTAAGAAAGCTATCAAGATTCTTAGATTAGATTCTGGTGGAGAATACATCTCTCATGATTTCTCTACCTTCCTTTCTGATAAAGGCATTCTTCACCAAAAATCCTGTCCGCATACTCCTTAACAAAATGGAATTGCGGAAAGAAAAAACAGACACATTCTTGAAACTGTTTGTACTCTTTTAATTTCATCATTAGTTCCTCCCAATTTTTGGTGTGATGCTGCACAGACTGCAGTGTATCTTATTAATCGTCTTCCTAGTACTACTCTCGGAAAGACTACTCCTTACGGAGTTCTCTTTGGTCATACCCCTTTATACTCTCACTTGCGTGTTTTTGGCTACCTACGCTTTGTTCACCTTCCACCTACTGAGCGCACTAAGTTATCACCACAGACTGCCAAATGCATCTTTATGGGCTACAGTGATGAACACAAAGGGTTTTTGTGTTATGATCAATTCGAAAAACGCATGCAAATATCTCGTAATGTGATTTTCTGGGAACAGATTGCCTTCTTTTCTTTACGTTTAGATAGTCATCCTATTGCTGTATCCTATCTGCCACAATTCCCGGAGTCTGCTTCTCCATCAACTCTTTCCAAAGTCTATGTCCGGCGTAACACAGTCCCTCCTCTGGTAACTCCCTCTCTTGATCCACTACCAGTGCCGCCTACTGAACCTTCAGGTAATAATACTTCTTCTGATAGCACCATCTCTCTACGATGTTCTAGTTGTCCTTCTATTGCCCCTATGGATTTCCCGCTCTTTTTACTTCCTTAGATAGTGCTCCTATACCCACCTCATATTCGCAAGCCTTGAAGATCGCTTACTGGCAGGATGCTATGAATGAGGAATTGTTTGCTCTTAAAGCAAATCACACATGGGAATTGGTACCGGCCCCTGAAAGCGCATCTATGATTGGCAGTAAATGGATATACTCCGTCAAAGTTCACTCTGATGGGAGTCTTGATCGCTACAAAGTCAGATTGGTTGCGCAGGGTTATAAGCAAGAATATGAAATCGACTTTGAGGAAACATTTGCCCCACTGGCTAAAATGACCACCGTTCGTACTCTTTTTTATGTCGCAACAGCCCACAACTGGCCTCTATGACAAATGGATGTCAAAAATGCTTTTCTTTATGGGGACTTGCGAGAGACTGTTTATTTCGGACAGCAATTCTTCAAGCCGGATTTCGTCAGAGTCACTCTGATAGTTCCCTATTTCTGCGATGGACACCGAAGGGCTACACATTCCTCTTAGTCTATGTGGATGATATAATTATCAGCGGCAATGATATTGCCATCATCACGGATCTCAAACACCATCTTACTCGCCACTTCAGAATGAAGGATCTTGGTCATCTCACCTACTTTCTAGGGCTTGAGTTTGTGCGTAACAAATTAAGTATTAGGGTCCATCAACGCAAATATGCTACAAATTTGATTACTTTAGCCAGGCTTAATGATGCTCACACTTTTGACACGCCTATGAAATGGAACAACAAAATCAGTACAGATAATGGCTCTCCCCTGGATGATCCCTCTGTTTTCCAACGGATAGTTGGTGGTTTGCTCTACTTAACTATGATTCGGACGGATATTTCTCATGCAGTTCATACGGTTAGCCAGTTTGTTAGCAATCCCCATAAACCTCACCTTGTTGCCGCTTTGCGCATACTCTGCTATGTTACAAGGACTCTTCATCATGGTCTCTTCTTCCCTTCCGGTACTTCTCTCCACTTATCAGCTTATGCGGAAGCTGACTGGGCTGGCTATCCAGACTCTCGACGATCTACCACTAGCTGGTGTATGTTTATTGGGGAATCTCTAATTTCGTGGAAGTGAAAAAAGCAAACCACCATATCAAAGTCTTCTTCTGAGGCAGAATATCGGGCCATGTCATCCGCTAGTGCTGAAATCATTAGGCTACGCCGTCTTCTTTGTGAATTAGGTGTTTTTGTTGGTCGTTCTACACCTCTTCATGGGGACAATATCAGTGCTACCAGAATTGCCAACAATCCGGTCTTTCATGAAAGAATAAAGCACATGGAGATTGACTGTCACTTCATCCGTCAGCATGTTTTTTTTTAGAAGATAACTTTGCCTCATGTCTCTTCTTTTAACCAGTTGGCGGATATATTCAAAAAAGTACTTCCCAAAACGCACCATGATCTAACTAACAAATTGATGTTATCTACCTTACCACATCAATTTGAGGGGGAATGTAGAAGATAACAGGCCTTTAAGATAGGCCCAGCCCATCCAGGCCCACGTATAGTCCCTCACGTGGGATATTGTGTAGATTGTATAAGCTAAGTTCTCTCTACTGTATAAGCTAATTTCTTTCTTATTTCCTTGTAGAGATTAGGAGATATTCTTTCATTATTCTAATATATACTTAGCATGTTTAGAGCCTTGATTAAGGCACAATCTGATTATAAATACAAGTATTGGTATTCAGACAGCCTCTGCCTGCCTTCTTATTCTTCAGCAGGAAGAATATGAAGATCATCTCTTCTTCAAGTGCTCATTTGCATCAAACATATGGGATTGGTTTGTTCAAATTGCAGGTCTTTCTCGCCAGCCTTGCTACTCAGCGGCAGTGCTTTAGAGGAAGCTCTCAGCAGATAACCGAAAGTTTTATTCCCTCGCTGTTGGTGCGCTTATGCTGATCTCAATCCAAGCTATTTGGAGGACTAGAAATAATCTGATACACAGACTATACTCCAGGGACAAAAGCCATTTTGACCATTAAGGAGTAGGCTGCAATCACTCTTAGCTGAGTCCTCAAGCTTTTCAGGGGTGTGATTCTTGACCGCTTCATGCTCAAACTTGTTAACACCAGCTGGCCCAGTGGCCCACAAAGCCCATGCACATAAGGCCCATGCTATATGCATCATGTGGGATCTCATCAGTTGACCAAATCCAGCTGTGTGTGTGTGTGTGTATTTTTTTGTTGACCAAATCCAAGCATGAAGCTGTGTATGTTATTTTGAATTTTTTTAATGCTATATTATTCTCTTTCCATGTACAAAGATTGTATTAATGGTCTGTAATTGCCTTGATTAAGGCTGGAAATATTATAAAGAGGGAGGGAGGATCGATCAACAAGGATCATCCAATTTTTCCAAAGTTTTCTTCATTCTTTTAAGGTGTCAAAACTCACCACCAGTCATTTGAACAATCATATCTGATCATGCCCGATGCCCTCTGCCATATTGCTCTCTGCTCTAGTATTTGTTTTGGTTGGCTATGCCTCCTATAGTTCCTGTTCGTAGCTTGCTGCATGATATTGTATAGTCTCTTCTCTTTGTGAATCTTCTATGTATTCTTTTTGGAGGGTCTGTTTTTTGAAAGCGCCTTTCTTCTCTAATATTTTCTTTTGCAATTTAGCAAAAAAAAAAAAAAAAAAGGAGTGAAGCAATTGATGCAGGAATTAAGGTACAATGGATTTATTCACTTCACTTACCTACTAGCATGACCACCGTACTTAAAGCACAGGCATGTATATGGACCAAACAGTTTCCGTGAGAAACACTCGTGGGCCACATGTGGGACCCATGAAATTCTGATTTTTAATTAGTATTAGTTTTAATTTTAGCAAAGATTGTAATTAGGATTAGTTTCTAATTTAGATAGGATTATTATTTTGTTTCCTAGTTTGATTAGGATTGATTTCTTAGCCCCTAAGTTTCTCTTATTATATATATGGCATTGTAGAGATTAATAATCTCAGATTTGGAGTTAATAAAACTTTTCCATTTTGTGGGTTTATCGTTGGAGAGTGTCTTCATCGTGTGATTGTTCCTGTGGAAACCCTAATTGTGCTCCGGCACTTGCGATCCTAACCCTAAGATTGCATCATGGTGAGAGCAAGATTCTTCCTTTGCTATATCAGCCCTATTACAAAGATGCAGACAATTAAGTTGTCACAAAGATGCAGTAGAAGAGAAGATTGGAAACCCTTAATCTTGAAACAAAGGGAAGAGATGGAAGAAGGAAGAGAAACAGAGTGCTCCGTGAGACCTATCACACAGATTATAAAACTGAAGAAAACGAATGCAGAAAAGGGACTCAAGACCCACTCCGCCCAACATGGCCAAGTCAAATGACTTGACTCAACCGAGTCAAGGGCCGAGTCCATGTTAGAAATCATTGATATCTAGGTTTTTTACTTTCGCAGGATAACACGGAACAAATACCCTTCACAACAGGAATAGACCACTTAGAGACTTGTTTCCCAATTTAAAAAAACCACAAAATCTCTCAAGAACTATTCACACTAGGACTCATTGACTCTTAACAAGTCATCTCTTGACACATTAGACTAATAACTTGGACTCTTATTCAACATGAGATCAGCTCCTAACTTGAAGTATAATCTTGAACTGGAACCTAACTAACAGCAATCCAACTTGAAAATCAGAAAATACTCAATGAAATCAACTTATGCAATCACAAACCCATTAAGGCACAAGTGGAGGGTCCACTTGGGCCCCCCTTTTGGTTCTCCAAGCTTTGGATTGCATAAAATAACCTTGGATGGAACCATCTCAATTCACAAAAGACATCAGTTAATATAATCACAAAAAAAAAAAAAAAAAAAAACACACAACCCTGAAGTAAAAGGGTTCTTATCCACAAAAGGCATAATAGATTTAATCCAAGAAAAAGCATCTCCATTGAACCCAACATTCGCAATAAAATCACCATTTTGGTGGGTCGATGGCTATTGCCAAGGCTTTTTAACAGATTGGACAAAAAATGATTTCAGGAATAGAGAGAGAGTGATGCAACAACACTGATATACCATTGGAGACAGACTCGTGGACCATATGTGGGACACAAGGAAATCTAGAGTTTTCTTATTTCATTATTTTTCTAATTTTATTTAACAGTTGTAATTAGGATTATGTTTCTAATTTGGGTAGGATTCTTATCTTGTTTCCTAGTTTGATTAGGTTGTTTGTTAGCCCCTAGGTTTCTTTTACTATATATATGGCATTCTAGAGATTAATAATCTCATGATATTTGGAGTTAATAGAATTTTTCATTGTTGGAGAGTGGTCTTCATCGTGTGATTGTTTCCGCGGAACTCCTCACTGTGCTGCGGCACCTACAATCCAAATCCCAAACCTAGGATTTGCATCAATTAGTATCAGAGCCGAATAATCCTCGATTGATCGGCGTGATTACCATCTATTCCTCGTCCATCCAATCCATCATTCCTCACCATCTTTCCCTGTAAAATCCCCAATCCCGACGTCACCCTCCCATTGCCAGTAACCCAAATCCCTACCCTCGAACCCACACAATCAAACCTAATCTAGCCACAATCCTTTTTCCTACCTTAAACCTTCTTCTTCCACCCATCTCTATAAAACCCCAACCAGGTCCCCAAATTGCCGCCCTCCCTAAGCCCCAATTCCCTGAAACCCTAAGAGCCCCACCATCGAATCCAAACCCATCCCCTTTCTGAACCCCATTCCCATCATCACCACCGAACACTGAAACCCCGTTTCGGACTTTACCGGTGTTGGAAAATAGGTGGGTCATTCAGATAGGTTTCAAAAACTTTTGACCCACTTGATGCAGGGATCAACTATCTAGAAGGCAACAAACCCAATCCAGGATGTAATCCCTCAATCTCATAAACCATGTACAGCAACATAACCTATCTAGAAGATAGAAAATAGCATCTAAACATGCAACCACGAAATCTATAACATACAAGGATGTAGATTATACCTTTGGAGCTTTGTAGTGCTCTAATGGAGAAGTTGAATTCTTTCTTTGATGATGAACACCTTCACTAATCAAACTAGAATCTCCAACACCTTTTGATCTTCCACGCTATAACCCGTATCAGATTTTCTTTTCTCAAGAAGATGGTGGAATCTCCAAGAGAAAAACCCTTGAGGAAACTAGAAGAGAAACTAGAAGAGGGAAGTGATGTGCAACAGCTTGCACAAAGAGAGGAAGAGTGATATGGGCGTGAATCCCTAGGTGGGATTAACATAAGGGACGTCCAAGGGCTCTCCTCTTCTCCTTTTATAGCATTGAAGCCGCCTCCTCTTTCTAATTGAAATAGAAGTCTTACTTCCATAACAATTAGTTGCTTACTAACTTACAATTAGAAGTCTTACTTCAAATATGATTAGTAACTTCCTCTTTTACCAATTAAAATAGAAGTCTTACTTCCATTAATAATTAGTAACTTACTATTACCACTATTTGAAGTCTCACTTCAAATAGAAATAGTAACTTTCTATTTCCTTTTAGAGTTCTACTATAATTAGTATCTTTCTAATATCTTGGGCTAGCGTGGGGACCACTAGGGATTCCTTAGAAAGCTGGCTCCAACTGGGACACGCGACCCCACATCTCATGTGCAATCCGGGCCCACAGTTAATTGCAAATAACTCCACTATATAAATGCAATTGCACTCCAGTCTTAGGAATAAATTACAATGAAGACCCTAAACTTCCTCAGTACCACAAGTAGGCCCCTCCATCTATATCCATGGATCAAATGGACCTGTCCACCAAATTAGATCCATATCTTATTAACCTTGAGCCCCAATTAATTATAATGATTATTTGGTACCGATCCAATTAACTCTTAATTGGAATGGGTGCGCACTTACCAATGATAAATCCATTAATTGGCACAAGGGGATATTAAAGATAGATTCCATCTTGACCATTGAATGTTCCCACAGCTCTACTACCACGTACCAAAATCACCGAGGTGTTGACCTACAATTGGCCTCACTCATTGGTGACTCAAAGCAAATGCATAGATAGAAACTTGAGTTCATTAATGTCTTAGGATTATGAGTCTATTGCTAGGGAATTATGAAAGCAGACCTTCAAGTAAAGACAGTGTATATAAGGTGCTTCTCATGGTCCTTCAATACATCCAATGTACCAGCACCATGATCCAGAATCTTACATTCCGATGATCGAGACAAATCACACTATCTCATAGTGATCAAAGTGCTGCAACCTTGTCAGATGAGATGCCCAATCTCATCACTGATTGTGAAGATATTTAAGTATAAGATTTGCAATACATATCTCTTGTATGTGGATCTCATCCATACACATATATTACATCTAGTATACTTGTGGACTCCGGTTCATCTCATGAACCATTATGTCATTCGTATTAATTATGTGCAAACAAGTAATAAAACACCATTCATCTCATGAAAGGAAAGCAATAATATATATTGATAAATAAAGAAATTATTAATCAATCTATTCATCATATACTGGTATTGAGACCATAAAACTAACAACCGGAACCCCTCCAAAACCCTAAAACCATCTTACATCCTTGCCGCCATAGATCAAAATAGCGGCCACTATATCGGGCGTAGCGGTCTAAATGCCATTTAGGGCCGCTCACATCCGTAGCGGCCACTATGGAGTGAGACAAATTTCTACTTTCTAAAATTTTTTAATATGCATAATAAGACTTATTTATTTTCTTATTCTCTCCAAATAACATTTCTACGCAACTCTTTTATGTTTAAAAGAACACCAAAAAACACATAATCTCGCCGAATTACAGTCGATACAAAAAGTTCTTCGGGTTCTTCTCTAAGTACGTCCTATTAGACACCTCCTTTGGTAAATGTATTCTTTTCTGTAGGCACTCTTAAGTCTTAAGTCTTGACTTCATGACATAAATTATTTTTTTTAATGAGCATTTCATTAGTTTCTAAATTCGCATAACTAAGCAACATGAATATACGTGAAAAAAATGATCATTACTATTATTTTCTATTTATACAGCGATACAGGTATTTATATGCCCACTGCTACTGCTATTTTCATCCTTGCTTGCCGCCGTCAACCATCAATCAAACGCAAACCAACACAGTCTCTGACCCATCCCATCTCAACCAAACCCCAGTCAATCTCTAAGCCTAACCCCTCAGCATCCCCAAACCCAGAAGAATATATATATATATATATATGTGTGTGTGTGAGCAGAAGAACGAGAGAGCGAGGGGCACTGAGTTCAAAAGCTTGCTTGCTGCTTCACACCATCGTCACACCGCCGCCGCCGCCACCACATCGTCGAGGAGCAGCATCGTTGACGTGTCGCCTTGCACCAATGCCTCTTCGCCTTTCTCCAATTTCCATCTCAGTAAGAAAAAAATAAAAATAAATAAAGAGCCCTCTTTCTTTTAACTTCTTTCTGCACAGTATCAATCAAAAAGAAAATGAGAAGAAAGAACATCCCACACATGTCCACTATACACGTGCCAGCCACTTGGGCCTGACCTAAGTTTGGGACCAAGTCCATCACAGGCCTAGTTCAAGTTAATCTCTGGTCTCCAAACCCGTTCCAAGTGAAGCCCATCATCAAAGACAACAACCCAGATTGACATCAACAGAGTCGTCAAGGGCCAGATTTAACCACAATCAAGGACCAAATTTCCTTCTACAATTACGAAGCCATATGAAGTCAGATTTGAAATCCGTCTTCACCAAGGTGTTACTTGAAAGCAGATCTACCCATTAGATCAGTCAAAATTTTTAGATTGCATAAAAAAATATCATGGTTCAAAAGAAAAGGAAGAAGTGGAGTCTTCATCCACGACCACGGAGGACTTGACTGGAACCGTTGCGGAGTTATCGGAAAATGTTAATCAACTCCCTGCAACGATTGCTCAACTCTAAGAAACTATTTTAAGAATGGATACCAGAATAAAAAATTTGGACAATAATCAGTGTATGGATGTTAACCGAGATGATGGAGGACATGTTCGGAATCAACGAGATCAACAGGCAATCGATGTTGATCGAGATTTAATATGATGGAAAATTGAAGCCAAATGAATTTATGGATCGATTAGTGTGTGGAAAATATTTTTGCACACAAGCCAATGATATATGGCCATAAAGTTACTCTAGTGGCAACTCGATTTCGCAATTATTTAACAATTTGGTAGGCCGAGTTGCAAAAGAAAATAAAGAACCAAAACATAGATCCTGTTGAGACATGAATTAAGATGAAAAATCTTTTAAAGCAAAAGTTACTTCCACTCAACTACTTCGGAGATCTGCATTCAAGTTCTCAAGATATGAAACAAGGATCCAAGATAGTTGTTGAGTACTCTAAAGAATTCATGACAATGCAAGCTCATCGTGGGTTAACTAAATGAGGCAAATGATGTGTTAGTTGACAGATATTTTCATGGGCTAAGAGTTGATATCCAACATTTCCTCGCATTCAAAAGTTTTGATAATGTTGATGAGATCATCCAACATGCTATCAAGGCTGAGGATATTGCAAATTATCAAGTCTGGAAATTTAATGCATCTAAATGGGTTGTGCAAAAGAATTCACCTTTGCAAGATTCTAAACCAAGTAGTTCCTCGGAAAAAGTTTTCACCAAGCTTGAAGGTCAGAATAGGATCACTTGCTTTCATTGTAAACAACAGGGGCACTGTGCAATGGAATGTCCCAAGCGCATCAACCTCATTGAAAATGAAAGTGATATGAATGATACACCGGATGATCATGCAGGGAAAGAAACTAAGGTTGAGACTGAGGAATTAGAGATCCTCCACCCCTATGAAGGTTAGAGATCCTCCACCCCTATGAAGGTGAAACTCTCATGGTCCTTAAAGAATCTACATCTCTACTGAGAAGAAATGATTGTGAAATAATATTTTTTGCTCAAAAGGTACAATCAATGGACAAGCTGGCACGGTAGTGATTGATGGAGGCACTTGTGAAAACATCATCTCTCAAGCTCTTGTGGATCATTTGAAGTTGAAAGTTCAAAAAAATTATCGTCCCTATTTTGCTAGATGACTAATGAGTAATGACAGGTGATGAAGTGCAAGTGCGATATGCATGTCTAGTCACTTTTGCCATTGGTGAGGACTACAAGTATACAGTTTGGTGTGATGTGCTACGATGGATAGTGGTGATCTTCGATTACGTTGACCATGGATGCACGACAAGAATGGAACTAATGGCATACGCAATAACACATACATTCATGCACGCTGGAAAGTAAATCACTCCATCCAACGAAACTGGAACCGCCGAATATACGATTAAGAACTCGCCCCACCAAGGAAGCACTTCAAGTACACACTGTCTACAAAAGCAATGTCAAGAAATACCGAGTTCAAGGTCAAACTCTTTTCCAACCTGGGGAGAATGATGCAACAGCACCACTATACCATTGGAGACAGACTCATGGGCCATATGTGGGACCCAAGGAAATCTAAAGATTTTTCTTATTTCATTATTTTTCTAATTTTATTTAATAGCTATAATTAGGATTAGGTTTCTAATTTGGGTAGGATTCTTATCTTGTTTCCTAGTTTGATTAGGTTGTTTCTTAGCTCCTAAGTTACTTTTACTATATATATGACATTGTAGAGATTAATAATCTCAGATTTGGAGTTAATAGAATTTTTCCCTCGTGGGATTTATTGTTGGAGAGTGGTCTTTATCGTGTGATTGTTTCTGTGGAAACCCTCATTGTGCTGCGGCACCTATGATCCAAATCCTAACCCTAGGATTTGCATCAAAGGGAGAGAGAGAGAGAGAGAGAGAGAGAGAGAGAGAGAGAGAGAATGGCTGGAACTTTCAACAAACTAGGAGTGGTTATCCATAAAATGTAAATGCAAATAAAAGATCACAAACTATTCCAGTTTGGCTAAATTATGGGACGGATGCTTGCGCATGGGAATGAATGACAAAAATGCTTAAAAGGGAACAAAATGCATTGATTGGAATCAGATGCTGCAAGGAAACACACAAATTATAGAATGGTAACAGAAAGGCAGTTTAGAACATGAAATCAAGCATTCTATAAACAGAACTAATTAATCAATAGTTTCCGAAAGGTGGTAATGTAGAACCTGGCATGTTTGATACAAAGCCGCCTCTATTCTCAATGCTCCCACGCTCTGTGCTAGGCTCATGATCAGTTGTCATCTGTATTGCCTGTCCACCTTTTCCAAGAACTGCACGTGAATCCCCAACATTGGCTATCCATAACTTTTGCCCATTTATGAGAATGGCAGTGACAGCAGTGGAACCACCTCGTCCCAAGTCTGGATTGTGGGAAAGAATTGCCCTGTCAGTCCTCTCATAGGCTTTTGAAATGGATCTATCTGGGTAGGTCCAAAACTCATCCTAGAACAACAATAACCACAACATAAGATAAGACCCATAATTTGAAAAGAAAAGGCATATCAACTTATGTAAACATGTAAATCTGTAATCTTCCAACTTGCGTAATGCTGCTTTGATTCACACTCCATGGAAACTCCATAAAGTGTGTTTTTCATTGTATACAAGGAAAACATGCAAGAGATTTGGCTGGTCACCATGTGGACGGGTGTCAGACTACTTAGGAATCCAATATCTATGAAGTGTGAACGATATCATTCACTGTGTGCCTTTGCATAAATTTAGATATTTAATCAACTTTGCATCCGTTATTATCTGTAGACCACTAAGCGCATGACTACTAACATATTCCGTAGCACATCCACATGATATTCCATCAAATCACTGGTTCAATCGCCATAAACAAGTACTGATAAAAGGTCACCAAATAAAAGTGCAGAAATTAAGGACAGGCCAATGTGGTGTTAGGGCTCATGATTTATAGTAAGTACATTCCACTTCAACTCTATCAATCAACCCACCTCCTTCATAATATTGGAAAATAGATGCTTTTGTAAGTAAGCGGGCACGCTATCCCCTAGATGTCCATCATAAATAGCAAACAATCCAAGCTCATGTCCTTTTGTTTGGACGAATTTTGCAACATGATAATCCTCCATTGGATGGTTTGCCTTCCCTTTAACCAGACTGAATCCATAAGAAATCTTATTCGGCCCATGATGATTTCTCCCTTTCCCATAATGAGCTCCTGAAAGCTAAACAGCCAAAACAAACTTTAATTTTGAAACAAATCCAATTAATCAACCAGATGATAACTAAATCACTTAATGTAAAGCACCAACAGATAATTAATCAAACCAGATGATTTCTCATGTACATATAGCATTAATCAATCAAACAGAATCTTTCCAATGGTCAAATAAATCAAAGAAAATTTTCAATAATCCCAGTCACTTGAGCAGACCCAATATAAAACTTCTCTAAAAGAGGGCATTCCCGTGATTTTCTAGAGAAAGGGAGAAAAACTATAAATTCAAGCAAAAACCAAATCCCTTGCCCCCAAACAAGAAGTCAATACCAAGAAAACATTGAGAAAAGAGTAAAATAAAAGAAATAAAACAGAAACTTTACAGCCAATAACTTTGCTAAAACAAGAAACTGAAACAGCAACCAAAGAAAAGCAATTCAAAATCAAATTAGTTCAACAAAAACAGAGAAAAGAAACAAAAGTAAGATTAGATAAGAAGTCAACAACATCACTAAAACAAGACAAAGAAATGAAGGAAGGGGAATCTCCTAACCTGGGAATAGGCACCATTGAAACAGCATAGCCTGTCGATACACATCTGCACACCACCTTTGATTCCTCTCCCAAATTCACAACATATACCTCTTCTTCTTCAAAGCCCTAAACAGTTTTTCACTTAAAACCTCGATTTCTTCACAAATTCTAACACCTGCTTCATCAAACCAAAAACCCAATGGAGAATTTAGAAAGAAAATAACAACCCCCCAAAAGTCCAAAAGAAACAAAGACCCATACTGGGTATTTCTTTTGCATAAAACCCGCCTCAGAAACCGTGATTTCCCTACTAATTCTACAACCTGCTTCATCAAAACCAACAAAAATCCAAATTTCAGAAACAAAATGAACAATATAAAATAAACCCAAAAGCCCAAAAGAAGCAAAAGACCCAACTACTACTTTTTTGCTTTTTTTTTTTTTTTATCAACTCACCTTGGAAACCTTGATTTCTTCAACCAATTCCAGAACATGCTCATCAAAACCAAAAATCCAATCACATACATAAAAAGAAAAAGCAACCCACAAAAGCCTCAAAGAAACTAAAGACCCAACTGGGTTTTATTCCTTAACTCTTTTCCTTTTACACAGAAAACCCACCTCAGAAACCTTGATTTCCTCACCAATTCCAGCACCTGCTGCATCAAAACCAAAATCAAATCGAATCATCATAAAAATTAAAAATTAAAAAAAAACAAAATGGCAAAAAAAAAAAAAATCCAAAAAGAAGCAACTGGGTATTTTCAGAATAAAATTCTTACCTATGCATCTATCTTCTCTACAGAAGAAAGAGTAAAAGAAGGAAGCAACAACAGAAAAAGGAATCCTTCTTCTTCTTATTCTTCTTTGAATAACGGAAAGCAAAATCAAAAGAACATGTAATTCCTTTCCAACAATCAAATAATAAAGAAAAGGTGGGGGAAAAAGAAAAGGAAATGGGAGGATTCCTCGGTGTTGGATTCCTCCAACTTTTGTAAACTGTTTTTAGAAGGTGTAGAGAAGAAAAGGGAAGACAGCCCACAAACCCAGACTTCCTCCCTCAGTCCTGGGTTGACTTTGCTGTCTATAGCATATGTGAAAAATAGTCCTTTTGTATGTTGCTCTTACCCCCTCATGTTTGACTTAATTAAATAAACACCCTCCCTCCCTTCATCACTATTTTATTTATAGCTCCCTATGGGACAGATTTTTTTTTAACCCCTAGTAGATGGGGATATGTCTCAACATGGCCCGATATATAATATATATATATGGAAATGTTCAAGTGCATAATAGGGTGAGGGATACTTCCATAAAAATGAAAATTTTCAAGTTCAAAAGGAAAATTTCAAGTACAAATGGAGGATTCATGTGAAAAAAATGGAAAGTATCATCACTCTATGATGAGGGATGGATACACTTGAACATTTCTCATATATATATCGGGTAAGCTCTTCTAAACTGAAACAATGCCGGTCCTATAAATCAAAGTCGACTATCGTTGATTTTTTGCATGATGATTGTATCCAAAATCAAGATAAATCTAATCAGAACTTGATTTTTCAGTTTCATCATGCAAAAAACAGATATAATTAACTTTGATTTGATATTTCAGCTTGAGATAAATTAAGCTTCAGCTTAAGAGAGTCATGTTATATATATATATATATATATATATATGTATATGTATGCGCGCGAGCCCCCAAAGCCAGACTCAAGTCATAAGTGCTTGGCCGAGCCCAACCTGCCACGAAACATGTTAAGCCGTGCTCATCCATTTTAATCAGTCGGCACAAGCGTGATTAAAGCATAATGAATACTAATAATAAAGATCAAGAAAACATGTTAATGCTATTATACAAGTCACACTCTCTCCTACCTTGCCTTGCGTTTTCTATCAAACAAAAAAAGGAACTAAGGAATTTTTTTTAAGAATATTTTAAATAATATAAATTGAAATTGAAATAATATTCAACTATATCTCTTGTTCAGGCTAAGGAGGGCTTTGAGCTTTCTATATCTATTAATCAAGCTCGGCCCAATATATTAAACGTGTTCAAAATTTATATCAAGGCTCAATCTGAGCACTAAAACCTAAGGTCCGAGTTTGTCCCAAAGAGGGTTGGACCCTGCTTGGGCCCAAATTGGCCCAACCCATGAGCTGCCCTCCTAGTGGACCAAGATATCCACTTATTACCTACCCTTTTTATTAGAGTTGAAAGTGTAGTGGGAAACTTATTGCTAGATCACAAGCCCATCAACTCTGTCCTTTTGACTTCCCATCCAATGGTTAGGTGCCACCTGAGCGCACATTAATGTGCACTCAATAGCGCACTTGAGGAGCCCCTCCTGGCCTATTACTAATTACCTTTATTTTGGTTCTCAAACTAATTACAAAGATTATGTAAGGTAAGTGATTGGGTGTTTATCTTATTAATAAGATCAAGTGAGCTCAAATTAAATCTACATACATGGGATCACCTTTTCACACTATACTTCAATTCATTTGACTCAAGATCTGCCTTCATCAAAGTGATAATCAAGGATAACATGGTTACATTTATAGCTAATAATTGTTGTTACTAAATCATGATTTTTCATGATAAACTCTTGTTTTAAGGATAAAAAATTCGGTTCATCCACCATTAATAAGGTTTTTCTTCAATAGGATTTTCACTTTGGATTGGACAGTTACAATTTGGTTGCTTTTCTCAAAAGCTTCTAATCAAGCATTTGATAACTCTTATAATAGATGACTAGCAAAATATGCTCGTGCTACCATCATATTAAAATCTTATAATATAATATTAGTTTTTATTTAAATTATATTGGGATAGTAAAATTTGGAATCAAAACCAATCCTTATTAATAATAGCCGCTTCAATTGGTTTATAAAATAAGAATTAATATTTAAATCAGTAATCAACATTAACATCTAGCATGCACTGAATACTTAATTTGTCTAAGTCAATATAAGAAAATTACAAAAGACATTCAAGAATTATAGTTCAATGTCATACAAAATAGAGAGTGCTTAGTGAGTGTAAAATTGTAAAAGTTACGATAAAAGATAACCAGCAATTGCTTTCTTATCATACAATATCATCATCATCACCACTTTTCCTAATTAAATTGGGTCAGCCTCAAGACCCAATTAAGCGTCTCATTCCATTACCTGTGTAGTAAATTTTGTGCATGTATATGGAGTTTACAGCAGAAGCATGCTGGAACCAACAAACCTAAAGAGAACCTCTTAAAAGGAAGAGAAGTGGTGAGAATGACAAAGCCACGTCCATGACACTGAATTGAGGCATTTATTTATCTATTAATTTTTATTCAATCCAAATACCATATTCCTGCACACCCATCAAAATCACGAACCTCTTGTCAGTAAAAGCAATACAAAATGGGACTATTAAAGCTAGTCTCATCACATTGCACAAACAACATTGGTCATTGTAGCAACTGAAATGGGAAATAATTTAAATCCTTACCATGTTCTAGATGGGATCCACACCTCAAGAAACCCAACAATGGAGGCAAGAATAAATTGTGAGGGTGAGGCCGTGGGGTAGTGGAAGGGTTGAAAATGAAGAAGTAAATATTAAACACCTATTAATAAACACCCAATAAATTAGTATTAGATCAAAATAAATGGGCTTAAATTTAAAATCAATTAGTAACCACCCAATCAATTAGTATTCAAATTATGAGTCAAAATAAAGGGACAGAGGAAGCTAAGGGGACATAAAAACAAATTGAAACTCAGTCAAAATCAACTAGGTGTAATTGGCTGATTTCTCAATCGAAACCTCTAGCCTAGTAATGACAATATATTTTAAAATACTATAAAATTATCAAAAATATATATTTTTTAAATCATATTTTTTATATGAATTATACCGAATATGGCCATGCAAAGCTTGTTCTCTGATTAAAAAACAAATAAGTGGTAGCCCACTCGGTCCACCTCATCTTAGCGTAGGTCTCATGAAATTCAAATTTAGAATTACGTTTCTCAATAAATTTCAATTGTTCCAATTCACAGTTACATTTGATATTAGGAGGTTAAAGTAAAAAACAGAAATAGTCTAAAAGATTTGACAAAAAAGAGGAAGAAATATACTCCTCTTAGAACATGATCTTAATTTAAAAAAAAAAAAAAAGATATTGTCAATTGATTGGGTTCCAAATGTTGGCCTACAGTCAAGTTCTTTAAAAAATAATTTTTTTATAACTTTTTATCCATATAGTGTTATCCATCAGTGTACATTTAAAGTCTATACCGTCAATGGAGCCTGCATTTAAAACCTATACCATTAAAAGAAATTGTCACACCATGTTTCTCTATTAACGCAAGTTGTCTTTCAATCCCATTCATGACCACTATTGATCACCATTAAAACATGGGGTTAAAAAATAAAAAAATAAAAAAGTCAAATAATTAAAAAAAATGCATTCACTTGAAATGTGCATGATTCGTGATCTTAAATTTCTATGCCCTGACGTGTTGAGTCTATTGATTTTTATATAATATCATTGATAATTTACTTTTTTTTTCTATTTGATTTATCATTGCCGATTTTCTATTCTTCCTCACCCATTAAAACATTCATAGACTACAAAAACACTATTATACTCAGCATCAGTTTCATGCGTACGACTTTGGGCATCCAATAAAAAACCCTATCATGCACTTGAAAACAATGCCTATGGGATTTTGTGCGTAGGATTTTGGGCATGGCCAGCATAACAATTAACAACCTTGTAATACATTTGAAAATAATGCCCTTAAATAATACAATATCCTTTAACTTCAACCCCAAATAATAAAAATAATAAGATAATAATGTAATTGTCATCTAAGCTCATGTGGATAGCATCAAGGCATAGTTCAAAAAAAAAAAAAAAAGAAAAAAAAAGAAGAAGAGAAATTCTGGAAAATATTAAATAACTATGGGATATCGCTAATAACAATATTTACATTACTCCCCCATGGGATGTCGACAATAACGTATTTGCATTACTCTCTTTTAGCTTGTAAGTTCAAATTTTAGCTTGTAAGTTCAAAATAGAATGATAAATCAACAAAAAAGACAATATTCAAAAGAAAGATATAATATAATTGATGTCAAGTTGTAGAGCACATGAAATAATTGAGCTATGCCGCTGAAGTTGAAGGCTGAGATAATCGAGATATGCCGCTGAAGTTGAAGGTGTGATTTATATTCGATAGTAGACTCGTACAAGATCCAGAACATGAAACATAAATTGGTATCTTCTGAGACCCGAGACTTCATCAATGAAAATTAGAAGCTTCATAATTGTTACCTTCCAAAGTCATGCAAACTCATAACTTAAGAAACAACCATGATTCCAATTAGGATGTTTTCAAATCGATAAAAGAAGCACATAGAACATAAACTTTAGAGTAATGATTGCAAGTTATAATTACAGTTTAGAGAAACCCATGGGGTATATTAGAAGAATTGATGGAAGAATACCTGTGAAACTGCATGATACTGTTATAGTTTTGATAAAATAGTGAATTCGACAATCCATTGCATGAAAAAGAAGAAGAGATTGGGATGTCTCTTGATGATATAAATGAATCTCATGCATGGGTGCAACTTCCTTGAGAAGGAAAAATTAAACAGAATACAACTAAAAGGCAATCTTGAGAAATGATAGATTCTGTCCATTATTTGGAAGAGAATTTGGTTAATTTTTGGGGTTTATATGTCAATTGAGGCCCTGCCACCTTATTTGACTCTTTAAAAAAAAAAAAGTGATGTCCATTTTAGTCTCACAAGAGATTGAAACCGAAAACAATGATTTTATGAGGTTAAGTAACCGTCCACTTTAGTAATTGCTCATTACACAAGTATCATTGGGAGTTAAGGGATAATCAAAATAATTTAAAATGGTCAAAATCAATTGGATCCAATTGTTCGATTTCTCAATTGGATTCAATTCGCTTCATATATAATAACTAGAAAAACACGCCCGTACTTAGCACGGGCAATATAATTATAATATTAAAATTTATAAAAAAAAATTATGATCAGTTTCTTTAAAATTAAATGCAAAAGGTTTTAGTCTGAGAGAGAAGGAAAAAAAAAAGTCCATAAGAATTTAATACCGAATACCATATAATTTAAAAAAAAATACAAGCCCATGAAAATTGAAGATTAATGATAAAGAAAACTAAAAGATAAAATCAAAACAAACAAACAATATAAACTACAAATCAAGTCCAATGAAATTTGAAAGACATATAGAACTAAAACATAGAAATGAAAATCCATAATCAACTCAATAATATAAGCAATTTAAAAGAATCAAATACTCATGAGAAAAAAATTAAAAAACCTAAAAACCCATCACAAGTGTGAAATTATAATATAAGAAATACAAAATAAAACTAAATAAATTTTATTTAAAAGGCTATAAAAATATATATAAACAAAGATTCATAAACAATACAATGATAAAAAGAATTTAGAAGAATCAAACCAACTTATGATAATCTAATACTCAAAAATGGAAATCTGAAGTCACAAAAGAAATAAGAAAAATCCATAAAAAGATTTCACGAAGAGAATTTAAAGAACCCAATGGAAGTAAAATAAATAATTAACTAATAATGGTAAACATTAAAAAAATTTAAAAAAATAGAACAAAAAAATGAGAATTCACATAAAATCTCATGATAAAAAGTTATTCAAAAGTAAAAAAAAAAAAAAACCCAAGAATAACCCAATACCCAAAAGTTGAAACAAAAAAGGGGAAAAAAAGAAACTCACAATCTATGAAAACTATACAAATACAAACCATAAAAATATTGCAAATCTATAGAAATTTTAAAATGATGATTCTTTTGTATAAATCATATTAAAATGACATAACTAAAATTGATCAAATAAAATATTATGAACTCAAAAGTAAATGAATTAAAAAAGGTTTACCTTTCAAATTGAAATGTTTAATAATAGCAACAATTGTCTTAAGGTGCTCACATTTTAAAATGAGTCGAACACTAATCTAAAATAAGTATGCAAATGAGACATGAGACGGTACTAAAAAGAGACACAAAAAAAATAAAAAAATTATTAAAGTTGCTCTAAACAAATACAATGAACTTAAAAGTAAATGAATCGAAAAAATGAAAGTTCTCTTTATTGACATAGAGAAATAGAATTCTATTGGAGAAAGTAGAAAATGATGATAATAAGAATGAGCTTAATTCTTTACTTAGATAGACCAATATTATTGGAGATTCCTTTTACCATTAGTTCCACATTCTTAAAAAAAAAAGTGTACAATCAAAATTAATAGATAAAAAAAGAAAGCAGATAACCAAAAACCGAGAGTGGATTAAATAAAAAACACTAAGGATTAAATAAACCAGACAACCCAGAAATCGGCATTTCACATTCTAAAAAAAAAGAAAAAAATCATTTAATCAGAAGAAACAAAAATACTTGAAATTCCTTAGATTAGTTGGCACTTATAAACACTGGGACCCATTAACACTCAAATGCTATTGCTTGATAGAAATAGGATGATATTGAGAGTTTCTTAATAGACAAAAGGCATGATGGAGAGTCCTAATCACAAAAAATAAAAAAATAAAAAAAACTTTATTTGGAAAACTCCAGTATTTTGTATTTTTTTTTATCAGAGAATGAATTTGACCGTGGAAATAACCCAGAATGAGGTGAGAATTTGCGGTATCCCATAAATACCAAAGATGTCTTAATGATTGTGATTTTTAATAGATGAGGTCTATCGTAGTGTTCCACTCCATTTACATCACGATTTATAAAATTTAAAGCCACACACACAAAAAAGAAAAAGAAAAAAACCAAACTCACCTTTACTCTATCGGCAAGCGTGCATTGTAACACATCAGTTACATGGAAAGTTTCTCACCTCCTCTTTAACTCCACGCTGTTGTCGCGAGTTTTTCTTTTTTCAATAATATTGTCATTTTCTTATTAACTATGAAACTTATTATTATTTTTAATTAATTCATATATTATATATTCATTTGAGTTTAGTTTTATTGTAAAATGGTTGTCATAGAAAATTAATGACTATATAGGAAATCATATAAAATAGTTATTTCAAAAGTTTGATCATCTATGCTTAAAGTACAATGTATAAGTATGAAAATAATAACAACAGTATTTATAGGGGTCATTATTCTAAAAATATAGTTATTTTTATAAATACCTCGTAGATAAATTCTAACTTACGATCAATTTTCCAAAGTGGGGGCGTCGGGTCCCTTTCTCGTTAACTAATTTTAAATTTTTGTTGATAACTATTAGTAAAAAGATGATTTGTGGTGTAATGGTAGGGTTGTTCCTTTGAAATTCATATTGTATTGAGTTCGAGTTTCGGCACAAACTAGATTAATTTTTACCATGTCATTAAAAATACACGGGTCAGGTTGGGTCTAAAAAGCGTGCTTCATCTCTGACCCGACCTAAATTACCTCGATCCGACCCGTTTGCTAGGGTGAAACTAAATTAAATTAGTCAAAATCAATTAGAAGTGATTTCAATTTGAAACCATGTCGCTTCATATATATATATACATAATAGTTTAAGTGAAAACGTGACCAACATATATGAGATTTAATTGCTTTCTTATGACCTGCCTAATCCAATAGTGATGTCCAAATTGAAACTTGGACCCCATAACACGGAAGTTGCATCTTTTGGATGGTTCAAAAAGTCATGAGGTGGGCCCAAATTGTATGCTTTTATATAACTTGACCTGACTTGACTTCTTTAATCACTCTTTGTTTATAGAATATATGTTTTTTAGACTTGCATATCTTAAAATTAGTACTTTACTACTATTAATAGTACATTTAAAGATGTGAGTCATTTTGACCACCCTTTGAGCAACCTCCCTGTTCTCTAACAATCTTCTTCTTTTTTAATTTTCAGGTGGTTGAACAATCTTTTTCAATACATGCAGTGGGTTTAAAGGGGTTGGCTTTAGCCTATAGTTGAAGCGAATGTTCAACTAATCTATAATTGCGCTTGAAAAATTAAACCTAGGTTGGTGCTAGAGTCTACATTCCTTTGTGTGTGTGTGTGAGAGAGAGGGAGGGGAGAAAAAGAGTGGAGTGAGTTACAAGCTTGACTCGAAGTTTATAGTTTAAAATGGTAAATAGTCCGACATTTTTATTAATATGAAAGTGAAATGTGTAATTTTGTAACATTACCTCTCTTATTTATGAACATATATATAGTGAGAACAATTCCCTTGAAAGGCTGATAAAAGTCATTTGATTCAAAGAAATAAATGGTTAAAGAATAGAGCATGAATAAGTATGCAATCCCTGCAAACAAAGACTTATATAGCTTAGTTCATATGCTTAAGAACATGGCCAAGCCAGATATAATGTAGTCTGAACTAATGCCAGCAGGCAGACGTATCTACACATTACTTCTCTTTTTCTTGATCTTTGACCTTTGACTGCATTCTATTATCTTTGAAAAATTCATGCTACACCTAAACTTTCATCATCACTATATAAATATATATATATAGTTAGGGATGACATTTTTAACCCGCCCCGCCCCACCCCAACCCGGAGTGCCCGCCCCGCCCCGTACGGGTTTTCCCCGCCCCGACTCTTAGATGGGGCGGGGACGGGGAAAAAAACCATACCCCGAATCCGGGGCGGGGCGGGGCGGGGATGGGGATGGCTCTTGCCATGCCCCGCCCCGCCCCGCCCCATGCCCCGCCCCGAAATACCGCCCCATGCCCCGCCCCGAAATTAATAATCCTCTAAAATATAAATATATATTAGACTTCTTTTATAATAAATAAACATATTTATATGTAAATGTATATATTGATTTTATGTTGTTATTAAGGGTTAAGTAGATTGATTGAAGACTTTTTTTAAAGTTAAACATGTAATTGAATGAGACATTATAAAAGCATATAATATGATCCCATTCCCTCTAATTCAAATTTAATGAAGTTAAAGTTGTTAAAAAATCTATCTAAGCTTATTTTACTTTAATCATATATAATGTTAAATTGTGACAAGATAAATCATATTAAATAAAACGAATATAAATATATAATAGAATGATGGATCATGCTTTAATAGCAAAGTAAATTATAGTAACTTATAATAGCAAAGTAAATTATAGTTAGTTACTTAATATGATTCTAATCATACTAACAACACTATAAATTATACTAATTTTAATTATATGTAATCAACCTCTTTATTAGTAAGTGGAGTTCATTGGTCTTAAAGTGAGGTTCCTGCCAAATCAATGAGATTTAATGATATTTGACTATCAACTATTAATAATTTTGACTCGACTTGATTCTCGTTAAGATCTTCCAATCTTTTTCTTACCTGTGGTTGGTATGCATATGGTTGGGGCCCACACCATGGAAAGTTGGGTAAGCTTGTTGAGGGAAAATTGGAACATATATTATGTAGTCAGTTCAATACCAGAAATGGAGTGAAACCATGTATTGATGGAGTTTATGATATTTTAGAGAGATATTGTCTTTTTTATAAAGAATATCTCAAAGCATATATGATATTTTCAAGTGTATGTTAGTGGCCTTCAAGGGCTTAGAGAAATTCTTATAAGAATAAAATCTCACTTTAAATAGGTAAAATCTCAGGAAAAGGAAAATTTATATTATTAATTTTAGATAATTTTAAAAAATTTAAACAATCTAACAGTGCCCCACACTTATAAAATATTTATGCGGGGAGATCTTTTTATTCTATTTTGGGAGATTTTTTTTAAATATTATTAAAGGCATAGAGACAACATAGATGAATCATTCATGTGCTTTTTACCTTGTAAAATAAATTAATTTACCTTTTTTTTATAGTCAATTCAAAATTTATTTATTATATTATTATTATACCACATCGGGGCGGGGCGCCCCGCGGGGCATGTCGGGGCGGGGACGGGGTATGTAACATACCCCGAGTTGCGGGGCGGGGCGGGGACAGGGAGATTCGGGGCGGGGATGGGGCAGCCCAATTCCGGCCCCACCCCGCCCCGTTGCCATCCCTATATATAGTACGTTCATACCTCTTATAGGCAAAATTTTCTATGATGGACCGACCATACGAGGATGACTTTTTTTTCAAACTCCAAAAGACACAATAGTAGCTATGTACGGCTATTTGTAGTGCCTGCCCGCTACTTTATTAAAATTTATATTTGGGAGAATTTTAAATTTTTAAAAGGTTGTCTCCTTAGGTGAAATTTCAAATTCCTCTTTGTTTTATGGAGGATATAAAATTCCAACAAATGTTATAAAAAGTGAAATTCTAAGAATTCAAAAAGGTCTTTTGGGTGATTGAAATTTGAAATTCTAATGAAAGAAACACAGTATTTCAAATGCAGAGGATATGATGTCACATCATATCCAAAAAACTCAAACCTCCCAAATTATAATTATAAATTCCGGTAAAAAAAACAGGTATGAATTTTCGACAATGTATGTGAAACTAAAGTCCCAACACCACTCAACTATGAGTGTGTTGGCATTAGCCATGCCATTTTATTAGGTTATGATATGATAGGAGTGCCTAGATTCATATGTTTGAAGAGTAGAGATTCTACGGTGGATCACACTCGAGATGAGAAATTCAATAAAGGCTTATGAAGTTTTTTTTTTTTTTTGGGGGGGGGGCGGGGGGGGGGGGGGTGGTTGTTTAGGATCTTTATTAATGGTGGGACTTATCATATTGAATACATTGTTAGATCAAAGACCGCTCATAAATCAACGAGGGGGCTTACGATAAGAGTGCTGGATGATGGGCCTTCTCCATTGATCAATGTGGATGATTGCATGGATTTGAATGTTTGATTAGCTGTTGACATGTCGTTATGATGTGCCCTACTGTGGAAGAGGGCTGCTATTGTTTAAGATGTTTCAATTAGTAGGTTTTGTGAGTTTCTTGTTTAATCGCTATCCATGCAGGGGTTTTTTTTTTTTTTTTTTTGCTTAAAGGGTAAGTATATTTGAAAGAGGAAAAGGATATACAAAGGGCAAAGAGGCCCCCAAAATTAGATCACTGCAAGGTGAGAAATCTGCTGAAACAAAAGAGGAGATTACAGAAGAAAAAATATGCCAAATTAAGAAGGAGATCCTTCTGAGCGGACGACGGGGATGGAGAGCTGGAAATTCTTCAAAGCTGAGGAAGAGAGGCGGGCTGCCGGGCTGGAACAGAGGAAGCTCCATGTGAAGATCTTGCTGCTGGGAAATAATCAAGGAGGGGGCTGACAGGGACCCCGGTGGAGTAGAAATCCGAGGGGAGGAGAAGCTGAGGGATCTGCAGGCGCTTGGAACCGGATGAAGCCCTGATGATGGAGGCCAGCAGGCGGAGATGATGGAGATCCGTGAGATGCTGAATAAAAGGGACGGGGGGGTGGGATGGGGGTGGTCGACCGGCTGGAGGGGGAGGATGCAGGGGAGCTGCTGACCGGAGACTGACCTAAGCTGAACTGCTGGGGAGCTGTTGGGGGAGCAGGGGAGCTGCTGACCGGAGACTGACCTAAGCTGAACTGCTGGAGAGGGCTGGCGGAGGAGGGATTTTGAGGAAGTGGGTAATTGATATGATCTGGTTGCTGCTAAAGGCCTTGGAGATGTTCCCTAGAGAGAAGGATAAGGATTCCTGGAGTTGCTGCTGGGTTCTAGAAATTGGAATTTTTTTTCATATTGAATGTTTGTGCAATGGGTGGACCTTCTCATATTGATTTGATTTGGTTCCTTCATGAATTTGGATGGCTAGTAAAGTTCTAAATTTCTAATAATGGGACCTATTATGGAAGAGAGGGTGATTTTGTTCTTACAATATTCTAATGTGGAATCCAATCCATATCATTGAATATTTAGATTGATCAAAGGGGTTTATCATATTCCAATTATTGAAGTGTAAAGTGGGTCATGTCACATTGGATGGTGTGTGCTCATGGGACTCTATGATATGAGCGGTTGAAATAGTCCTCATAGAAGCTGCTTGCTGCACGCACCTTCTCAATCAAACAGGGGTGGAACTAGGATATAGACATTGGGGGGCCATTGTGAAAGAAAGGAAAAAATATTGGGGGAGGGGGTGAATTGCAAAAAATGGCTTTAAGATTTAATTAATCAAAAGGATTTCTTTTTTGCAATTTAGTGGGGGCCATGACCCCTGCAAGCCCCTCTCTAGTTCCGTGTGCTCCTGCCATCAAGGATGCTATAATTGTGAATCCGAACAAAATATTCTTCTCTCCCTCTCTCGTCTCAAATGTCGATATCAAAAAGTTGTTCAGATAATTTCAAAGTTGAGGGTTTTCTCAAAATATTAGCAGAAAATGTTAGCAGCAAGGAGTCTTTTTTCCATATGGCCACCATTAGTCATGGATAACCTTACCTTGTGACGAAAGTTGAGAAAATCACCTTGCTGATCTCTGTATTTGTGCTTTTTTACGATATTACAAAATTGTAATTGGATTATGCAATATTGTATAAAAATTATCTTGTTATTTCTCTATATTTCAAGGCAATATATGTGATATCGCAAAAAATATAAGTATGGAAAGTATCTGAGGAGTTTTCTCAACTTTCGTCATAAAAAGAGGGTTATCCATGACTAATGGTGGTCGTATGGAATAAACCCCTAGCATAAATGAGCTAACTCTTCTAAATAATGAAAAAATATTGATCAATATAAATAGATATATAAATACAGTGATCATAAAATAGTTGGAGGTTTTTTTTTCTTCACTTCTTTTCTTGTATATTGTAGTTTTCTTGTGATTTTGAATTCTAATGTTATTCTAAAGATGTAGTGATATTATCAAGGGTTTTTTCACTAAAAGATTATTAAACAAATCCATGCTGATAGTGATAGGAATTTTATTTTTTTCAAAAAGGACAAAAAGGATAAATGGGTTTTAGGTGCATTTTTCTAACCAAAGTGCACAAGTCATGGCATGGCAACCTATACCTGTCCCAACTCATTCTTTCCTTTCTCATTTCTTCTTTCATCTATATAAAGTCCATTCTCTTTCTTCTTTTACCATTCTCTTTTCTTCATTTATCCAAGAATAACTGCCTTCGCTTCCTCCCTAAACCCACCATAAAGGAGGTTGTATATAGGTGAGAAAAGGAGATGGAACAATGGTAAAGTAAGGAGGGCGTCGCAGGGTGTTGCCGTGGATCGATCCCTGGACACTGGCCCAACTTAGCAAATAAAAAATGGTAAAGAAAAGAAGAGAAGTAATTGTGTGTGAAGGGGAGAGTTGGTAAAGGCATGGCATGCAATATCACAAAACTATGAGAATTTTGGTAAAGAAAAAATCACTTAAGATCAAATTACCCCTTTTTGGAAAAAATTCAAATTCCTATTACTAATTAGCTTGTGGAGGGATTTTTTTCATAGCTTTTCAACTAAAATCCATGTTATCAAGAAACACCATTCTAAATAAATATCTTGATATTACCATTGTGGGAGTGGCCCTAAACAGCCTCTACTTAGTGACTAATTAATAGTTTTATATAAAGATATGAGATTCCAACATAGATTCATAGAAACTCGCAGGACTCTACAATTTACCTTGAAGTATATCAATTGATCAAATAAATAACCACCTTTTGTACTGATCCTCTTAAAATTCCAATTTAATAAGTGTCAGTTCTCCGTGATATCACTATAGAATGATTGAATTTTTTTATAATATGTTATTTGCATGTTTTATAAGTGATCAATCTCATGTTGAACCCAACTTATATTTGAGTAAAATGTGATGAAATCTTGTAAAACAAAGGGCATTGATTTTGAGCTATTTAAAATTTCCAATTGCAAATCTCGCCGAAGAGCCTAGAGCTTCTCTCATGAGCCTCTCAGGAGTCAATCATATGCTAGTGCCAATTCTAGAGGGGAAATTATCTACTGCATTGTCGAGGGAGAATGGGAGAGACAAATTTACAACTACTAAACTGCATTACATCCACCAATATACCAATATAAGCACACAGCTCAATAAAATTCTAAGCAAAATAGGAAAGTACATAACCATAGAGGATAACCACACCAAGAAAAGAACATTCCTAGTAATATTCATAATAATATCCTAGCCTACATAGCATCACCAATCCAACCCCTTTGCGTGTTGAGTCATTGACGACTTCAGCATACGTAGCACCCCACATTTCCTTAATAATCAACTTGAAACATTTGCATGTTGGAATGTTCACCCTTACTATTTGTCTGTTTATATTAAAGGGAGATGTTAAGGTGAGAGATATCTCTTATACGAACATCTCCCTATATTAAAATACATAGAGATTGGGACAATTCGTGACATTAGTGGTTAAAAATAAAGATTGGCGGGGAATATACAAGAACGCCCATCAAATGACCTCCCTTTTAGTAAAAGTAAGATGGCAAAATGTTTGGTTTTGTACTAAATGGGTAAACTAATAATATCTACTCACACTTGTTTTGTAACTCAATCCAAATATGGACGTAACCATAGACCAACCCAGTGAGTGCGAAGTCAATAAATATGTAAACAGGTCAAAGAGAGAATTAATAGTTTAGGACATCCAAACCCTAAACCAAGGTGGGACAAAATGTGTAAACCATTGAGCTAAAAAAAACCACACTCAATTAAACTGACTCCTAGTGCCCTGCATCAAAACTAGGGGTGTTCATGGGCCAGGCTAGGCTGGGCTGAGGAACATCCAAGCCCGGCCCTACTTCTAAAAACTTGGCCCTGGCTCGAGCCCAGCCTGAGTTAACATTATGAAAAGAAAAATAGGACCCTTGTAAATGCCAAAACCTTAATCTCCTGGTTTAGTTAGTTGTGCCTCAAGGAGATGTCATGTGTTTAAATCCTCTATCCCTCTAATTTTTCTACAATTACTTTTATGGCCGGGCAGGGCTTAGGCTCTCTACAATCCATCCAAGCCCGGCCCATTTATTAATGGGCACAACTAAAAAATCCAAGCCGGGGCTAAAGCAGGCTGGACCGGGTTCGGATTCGGGCTCGGGCTGGCCCGGTCCATGAACACCCCTACTCAAAGCGTTTTGATTTTCTGAACAACTAAATGAGTGGACGTACATTTGCATTTTTTTAAAAATATTTTCTGGTAAGAAAAAAAATCTAAATTAAATGAGAAATTAACCTAAAACCAGTACAATAGTCTAAACATAAAATTTTTGGCTTTACCAAATTTATTGTCCAAAATCCTGTTTTAAAGCCACATTCATAAGTAAGAAATATCTCGTCTAGTACTTAATTAACTGACAAGAAATGGGACTCAGAATTAGGGATGTCAATAAACCTCTAATTATTTTGTCACCTGAAGGACCCAACTTGAAAATCTTAGGCATGGAGCCCCCTTTTTTTTTCCTTTTTCTTTACCCGATTGGTACCATCCACATTTCGAATCTGATTGTTAAACCAATTACCCAAGTGTAGGACATATTTATTGTATTATTATACATTGACTTCATATTCTAGGATGATAATATTTAAGAATGTTATGTATGGAGAATTTTCTCCACCGTGTGGACTGCTTTTGCAGTCTAGCACTTGGGGGCCATTATGGCTCACCTTTGACCAATGTAACTCCTTTCACACTTTTATCTCCCAATGATCTTCAGTTATGACCCAATGTTATGTTCATCAAATCTTTATCCACCATTAGATTGAATCTAAAAGAAATTCTATAGTTAAAAGACCATTAAGATTTTAGGTTACTGAAGGGACCAATTTTTTGTATGACCATTAACCAAGAGAAGACTTTTCTATCTATGCCACCTCCATTGATAGAAATGCATCCAAGTAGCAAGCTGAACTGCATGTACATTGTATACAATTTGCTCATAGGTGAGAATCTTTCCATTATATAAAATAAAGATTTTCCTGAAAAAAGTTATTCTTAAACTCTGATTCCACAATATAATCTAGAAACACGCAAAATTGATGGATTAGGGTGCCATCTATATTTTTAGACGTAATTACCCTCCTGCCGATGTTGTTACCTACCTAATGATATCGTTATTTATAAAATTGTTAACTGAGAGTGTAATTGCCTTTTTTCAATTCAGAATATTTTTTAAGTATATATACCTATTTCAGATCTTATAAATAAGAGCATGGAAGTTGATCAAATAATGTGGAGGCAAGTCTATAAAATGTTAATTAGCACGGTAACCCGTGCTCAGCAAGATATCTCCCTACATTGCAACATAAATAATCATATATTAAAAATGTTATAAAAGTACCTCTTTTTCATAAAGCAAATTGAATAAAATGAAAGTAGAAAAATTCAGGCAAAAAGAGAATAGAGAAGGGTGCTACTATTGGCACACAGAAAATTTCCCTTCCCACACACACATTTAAAAAAAAAATAAAAAAACCCTTTGAAGTTACATTTTTGCCCACCCTCCTCCTTTCTCTTTCCCCACCTTCCCTCCATCTCCGGCGCAGCCCTGCACTGGCGGCGGCCACCGGCTTCGGCTCAGGACAGCAGTGAATCCCTCCTCCCCTCCATTCCCTCCCTCTCCCTCTCCCATTGTTTTCTCCCTTCTCCCTTTCTCTCCCTCCCCATCTCCGCCTTCGGCCTGGATCGACGGCGACAACTGGCTCCAATGCGCTGGTGCAGTGCGCAGTGGGCTTGCATCCATCAACTCCTCCGGCCTTGCCCTGCACCGGCGTCGAAGAAGACCCTATCACCATCCTCTCCATCGCTCTCAGCCATCTCACTGCGTCCCTAGGCGCAGATCTCGACCCATTTTCATCTCCCAAGCATGCAGACAACCCACCTTCATCTCCATCTCACGCCAACCCCCTGCTTCATTGCCATCCCTGCGCAACAATCACTCCAGATCCGTCTCACCTTCATCTTCCATCTCGCAACCAAGGCGCAGATCGATCCTGGGCTCCCATCGCAGATCCGGACTCCACGCCACCAACACTCCTTGCATTGCCGCCTCCGCCTCTCCATCTTCCTTGCAGTGCCAGCACCTCCCTCTCCATCTCCCTTGCAGTCGGACTCCGAAACCAGGTACGCACCTCCTCTCCTCGCACCCACTGCATCTGCATCACCTCCCCTCTTTCTTCTTCTTTCTCTCCTTCTCTCCTTGGCCTTCTTCTCCCTCACCTGCACGCAGCACCAATGCACTTTCTTCTTCCTCCACCGCACACCACCTGCGCACCCCTTCCTCTCCTTTCTTTCGCATCTTTCCTCCTCTCTCCCTTTCTTCTTCCCTCACCTGCACCTACACCCACTACGCACTGCACCAGCACATACTCTGGAGCCAGTTGTCGCCGTCGATCCAGGCCGGAGGCGGAGATGGGGAGGGAGAGAAAGGGAGAAGGGAGAAAACAATGGGAGAGGGAGAGGGAGGGAATGGAGGGGATGAGGGATTCACTGCTGTCCCGAGCCGAAGCCGGCCGCCGCCGCCGGTGCAAGGCTGCGCCGGAGATGGAGGGAAGGTGGGGGAAGAGAAAGGAGGAGGGTGAGCAAAAATGTAACTTCAAAGGGTTTTTTTATTTTTTTTTAAATGTATGTGTGGGAAGGGAGATTTTCTGTGTTCCAATAGCAGCACCCAATAGAGAAGATGGGGTAGAAGAGAATTTTTATATAAAGGAAAAATTAAAACTTTAAAAAGTGGAGAGCAGATGTGAGTGTTTGATGAGACAGTTATGAGTGGGTGATTGCATGAAATAAATAGTGGAAAGAACATGTATAACATTTGAAAAAAAAAAACCACCAATCAAAATCATAACCACGATCAAAATTGGATCCAAAACCTTTCAATTTAATATATTATAATTGAGAGAGTATAAGTTGATTCTTATACACACCCAAAAACATTCAAGAGTGAACCAATTTCAATATATATATATATATATATATATAGGCTGCTGCTCCCCTCAGCTACAACCCCTCTCTAATATCAGCTGCAGGCATGTGAGGGATGCCCTATACTGCTCCCCTCACATGCCTGCAGCTAATATTAAGGAGGGCTGCAGCTGAGGGGAGCAACCCTCATATATATATATATATATATATAAGGGTATGACCTATTTTTAAAAATCCGAATCCTTGGTCTTTCGGTACATTCTTTCAGCTAGTGGGATGCATCAAGCTCCATCTTTGTGGGGCTCATCTCTTGAAAATCTGAATGGCTAAAAACATATATTCACCATATATACACCATATGATAGAGCACATACATGATAATTCAATTAGCAAAACTTGCATGTTGATAATCATATGCATTAATCATGTCATCAATAATATGCTTCTCTCCTACTATTCGCATGGAATGGATTGTGACCCGTGCCTTTAAGTTTCAGATTCGACATCTGGAAATCTGGGAATTCTCAATCAACCTCGTCGCACACTCATCGAATATGCCACCACATAACTGCTGTCTCCACAACCGCGCCAAGTATCATCTCCTCCCTCCTCCACGTGTAACCGAGTTTTCCATTCCGGAGATCCATCTCTCATTTCCTCTTCCTCTCTTCCTCTCTCTCTCTCTCTCTCTCTCTCTCTCTCTCTTCTGTTACAGTTTTGTTGTAAGCTTTCGTTAATGGCACTGATGAGAAAGGAATACGAAGGAGGAGGAGAAAGAGAAAGCCTGTTGGATTGGTGGAATACGATGAATGGATCCAAGGACTCGAATAGAAATCTCTTCTACGTACTCTGCGCCTTGCATGCTACTGTTGCTTTTGTGGCACTCGTAAGTATCTAACCTTCCTTCTTGCTCTCTTTGATCCCATCATATCACAATTCACAACACCCTTCAAATAAAGACATGCCCAATTCTCGATTCAAATGGATTGATTATACGTAGAATAAGGTAATTAGAAATTTGGCCAATCTGATTGATCTAACGGCGGGTATCACTGCGTTAAAGTTATTTTCTATCACTTACATTAAATTAGGTATGAGCAACTGTCAACGCAGTATATCTCTGATTGAGAATGTAAATTTAGATTATTTCCAATGTTGAATGTTTTTATTATTGTGATTTTGAGTTTTGTGGAATGGTATTTTATGTGGTTAAATTTTGTTTACACTTTCCTTTCTGTGATTGTTCCGCGTCGTCAGTCAATTGGAAACTTGAGTGGGACTTAAAAATACAATTCATAACACCTATCCTATGCTACATTCCCTGTTATTTGAGTGGACCCTTGACCAACTCTTACCGACAGGGAAACTCTGATGTTTGTTTGGATTTGGGTGTTGAGGAGCACTTTTCTGTTTTTTAATTGTAACTGGTGATTCTGGTCCCATACTAAGCACTGGGGCCAACAGTCAGCCATTAGTCACTAAAGGGTATATATAATCAGTGTTTTGGAGAGAGAGACAAGGACACAAGTCTCTTGATTTATCCATCTCATTTACTAGAATTTATGCAAGTTATGCTCTTGGGGTCTTCTAAGTCGGTTTTCGGGTCAGAATCAACAAGAATTTGGCTTCATTTGCATCCGGGAGGTGACTTGCTGAGTAACCTGTTCCTTATTTGGTTGGAGTAAGTGTTTGCCTGTTGATGATTTGGTTCAACATGGTGTTTTTTGGGGTTGGATTTTTATTTTTTATTTTTGAGAGAGAGAAGGCAACTGATGGACAAAACCTTGAAGTTTTCCTTATCCCACTGTCAGGAGATCAATTGAATTTGATTTGATCATATCTTTACAAATGAATACAACAGAGATATATATAGATACCTTTAAGAAAATCCATTGATTGTATGCCCATCTAAGGTAAGTTAGAACAATGTTGATTGGGTTTGATTGCAGCAACATCAAGCTAGCGCATGGATCCTAATGCTCCCACTCAAGTTATAAAAAACACCTAACTTGCATTGAAGAAGATAAAACTTATTTGCCAAGAGCCTTGCTAGAAATGTCAGTAAGTTATAGGTCAGAAATATATAAGTTGTTTGGAGAAACCCGGATTGGATTTTTTTTCACAAACAAAATGACAATCAAGTTTGGTATGTTTGGAACTTGATTGTTTGGTGCACTCGTGGAAGATAGGATTGAGAGTTATGTGAAGAGGGGGTTGGTCATCAGTTATCACAGGTCAGTTTAATTGGTCGGGAATGTGAGACGCTAATATTGTCTTCTTCATCATCTTCTTATTTGAGTGGTAACATGAACTGAACCTGCACTTCGTAGTGTGAATACGAGCACCTTCCAATTGTGTATGTGAAATACCAAGATCTTGAAGTAGGTACCTTAGCCAAGTCAATTTAGAAGTAGCCAGAGCCATGGATTAAATATGGCTTTGGTTGAAGAGCTAGATAAAATGTTCTGATTCTTTATCTTCCATGATATAGGATGTCACAAGAAGGGTGAATAAGTTAAAGGTTGAACAAAGAGTCATGGGAGAGCTGGCCCAGTTCGAGTTTGAGTACTCCTGGGGTTGAAGAACACTAGTAAAAGATGGTAGGAGTCCTTGGCTGGGTCTTGAAAGCAAAGGATGCCAAAAGAGGCATCAGAGATGTGTGGTGCTGGTGCCAGGCATGAATTGACTTAGGACATGAATAGAGAAAATGTCTGGGCATGTAATGGTCAAGTAAATTAATTGGTCAATCATAAAAAATGTCTCCTTGCTTAAAACACATTTTTCTCCATGGGAAAGGAAGCCGGTCAGGCTCCAAGAAGGTAATTCAGAAGAGCAACCTCCATTTTTAGAAAAATAGTTCATAGGCTGAGATCCTTGATATGGAAGTGATGGTGTAAAATAGCGTCCACAGTGTGGATATTGACTGTATTATTTCTAATGTCAAGTATGTTGTCATCATATCCAGGAATAGAGTAATGTGCTGTGATTGCCTGAGAAATGCGTTAGTCTCCCCATGTTTGGAAAACATTGGTTGTGGACACAGGTAGTTGGTTTATGAACCAGCTGCGTACTGATGCAACGATGAGAAGACACGGCATGTCAGTAGTTTCACAACATCAGCAAAAAAGTCTTATTGTAATCGAAACCCTGGGTTTGAGTATAGCCCCTAGCAAGTAAGTAGGCTTTGTAACGTTTCATTGTGCCATTGGCTTTGAAGTTGAGTTTGTAGTTTGTACACCCACTTGCATCCAATGGGGTGTTTCGTTGGTGGTGTCTGCCCATGGCATAATTTCTGCAGCCATAGCTTCTTGCCGTTTAGGATCTTTGGGTTGTCACAAAAAGAGATGGCTGAGCGGGAAGCAAAATGATTGTGAAAGAGATTACAAGAGCCAAAGAAACAGGTAATTAAGGTGACAGGGGATACCTGTGGGCTGCAACTACAAGGAAGGGGGGATTGGCGAAGGAAGAAATTCCGTCCCACAGCTACAGTGGAGCATTGATAATCTGCAAGCTGTTTGGCGTGGGAGGGAGTGCGGGTAGAATGTTGTAGGTAAGGAGCTAGAGAGGGTACATGTAGTGGTGGCCTGGTGGGTCAAAAGTTCAGGCATTTGAACTGAAAGATGGAATGGGGTGAAAACAGGAGGGTCCAAAGTAGATAGAGGAGGGGAGATTGAGGTTGAGTGGCAAGGAATAAATGATGAGGTGGGTATCTGATGCAGTCACGGCATGGGCAGGGTCGGACCCAGGTTTGGCTATTGGGGGTCGCTCACCTCTGCGGACCTCGGAGAAGCACTAGCCCCATCAAAAATAAACTGTCACCCCCCTCCCCCCACTCCCCAAAACTACAGAGCAATAGAAAATGACATTATGTTCACCTTCCACCCCGTCAAATGAAAAATTGGGTCCGCCACGGGTATCAAAGAAGCCTGTAGACAGCAACCAAATTCTGCAGATTAAAGGACTGCTTCCTTCCTTAAGGTGACAAACAAGATTTATAGGTACCAACATCACACAAAATTCACTCCTAAATGTGATACCATCAACTCACAATAGGGAGAAACAGAAAGAGATGGAGAAGAAGTATTAAAAGGGTTATTCAGAACCGTTATTCAAGATCTTGACTCTGTTCTATCCACAGTGACTGCTACATACAAATAAAGCCCATGGATTTCTCTAGAAAAATCACTCTTATCAATCATCCTAATCACATTACAATATTTTCTAATATTTAGATGCTCAATTGATCTAATTAGAGAGCCAACAAATAGGAAAGAAAAATTCAAAATTCTCTCAATCATCTCACTGGCTGGGTTGTCCAGAACTTTCTGGACAATTCTGCCTGTGGACCTCACATGGCCCACCATCTGGAGAGGTGGGCCCTACCAACTTGAAGCCCACCCATTGGTGACCCAATGGTGCTGGATCCAATTGGATTTGGGTCCAATTTGGTCCACTTATTTAAGCCCAAAAATTCGGTTTGACTGCCGCATTTTCTTAATAGAATTTCGGAAAATTATGAATACCCAACCCTGCAGTGTTCTGAATTGTCAATCCAGGTGCTGTTATTGTATAATTCCAGCAATTTTGGGGCTGTTTGGGTTCCCGGACACAACTGAGTATCTCACAGACTGGATCCCATATGTTCAATCATAAGCTTCCTTGTAGGCCATTGATTGTCCAATTATATATGTTCTTCAAGTGCATCATAGCCATCCACTTCAGTATTGAATGACTCCGGCAGTTAGGGGTAAAACAAGGAAAGACGGATGGGTCAAGCGGTATATTTTGAAATGGGAAATGGTCTTTGAGACAAGTTACACATTTTAACTAGTGAAAATGGATTTGGTATCTAAATTCAGTTTTGATTATGGTACAAAATTTCTTAATGAAATAGAAAGTTTCAAATTTCTAACATTTTAAGTAGATCCAAGAACAGTATGAATTAGTCATCAACTCATTTGAGGAGCCAGTGTGCACTATTAATTGTATGAGGGAGTTGCAGCAAATTCAAAAGAAAGAGTAGAATTTTAATAGCATGAGAAGGAAAGGGCAGACAAGCATGTTTTGCTAAATGACAATTTTCAAGATGCAAAGAACGGAAAAAGTGATATAAAAGCTTATGGATAATAGAAAAGGTAATAAAAAAGCACAATTCAAGTCTCTAGTTAGTTTTCTTGCCGAGAGAAAATTAAGTTGAAACACTAAAAGCTCAAGATGTTAGTGAATGACAAAACAATGTATATCAAAGGGTCTTGATAGCTCCCCTCAAGTGTGGGACTCCACACGTGGACAGAAACACGCCAAATGACCATATACGGACAGAAACACGTACCCTAGGATTTGAACACATGACCCCCATATTGGATACTATGTTAATTATCATGTTAATTATCAGAAACACCAAAAGTTCGAGCTGTTAGTGAATGACAGAACAATGTATATCAAAGGGTCCTGATATATAAAACATCATGGAGAGAAGTACATATTAAACATCATGGAGGAAAATGAGGGTGGAAATAGAATAGATGTTATCATGGATGACAGAAAGTGTGAATCTATCCAGAAGTTGCACTGTTGAAGCATGCTCACTTAGAGATGGAGAAGATAGAGAAGACAAAGATAGGCACAATGATCTGATGTGCCAGTGTCAATTATCCATGAAGAACAAAAAGTGGAAGTGACAAATAAACCCACTGTGGCACATACTTTCTTGGCTGAAGAAATGGATTCAGTGTAAAGGAAGGAAAATGAATGCTTATATAGCTCAATATTGAGAGGCGAAGTGGCAGTGTGAATCCAGGATTGGTGATGCTGTGGCGGCATCAGATTCTGCAGTGGTGGGAGTATGGGGCTGGGAAGAATGAGCACCATGAGCCTGCTTGGGCATAGTCTGTGGCAGTTTGCCTTTACTTGACCTTATAAGTGTGGTCCTTGATGGCCATGGCCAGATTGAGAATCGTCATGGGTTGACTAGAAGTGTCACCAACAAGTGTTGTGGCTCCATTTATTCCATAGTGGTAAGCTGGTATTGATTTTCTAGTTGAAGCTAGAGCAAGTACACTTGCTGAGATTCGGAAAGGGACCTATGGGTAGTATTTGCCACTGTATAGCAACAAAAGAATCAGCAAGGCCATGAGAAATGAACTTTCTCCCGTTGCTGGTAGTTAGTGATGGCTTTGGGAAAGTTAAAGTAATTTGAGCAGAAGATTGATCTTGAAGAATCATGGTTGAGATCATGGACCAAAATAGCGGTACCGGTGGACTTAGTAGCCGAGAGCTAAAACACTATGTAGTGGGCGATACGTTGTAGCGTAGCAGTCTGAATCGAAAAGTGGTAAAAAAATCCAAAAAATTTACCAAAAAATCTAGAATATTGAAATTAAATGTTAGAATTTGATGCTCTCTTTTTTGTAGTAACTAAGATAGGAGATGTAACGGTCCCTTCATTTCATAGAGGTTTGTATCGATGAATGATTATAAAACAACAATATTTATCTATTTTTTCACATGTTTGTATGTTAGTTAATCTAAGTTAGAAACTATTATACATTTCAAAATTCATAATTTATAAGCATTTTAGCATAACTATATACATAAGACAAGATTAACAAATTATAAAGTAATGCTTAAATAAAGCTTAAAGCTCAAACCAAATGGCGAATTAACTTCCATTAAACACAAGCAATGTACTTTTGTAGAGAGTTGAGAAAAGAATACCTCTACTCATACCTAGGGCGTGTTTACCACGATATACCTAGAGAAGAGCCCTTGAGAGAAATTCTATGTATCGGCTTCAATTTGGCGAAATCTTGTATTTTTTTTAGTGTTCTTTTAAGCATGAAATGGTAGAAATGTTGCTTGGAGAGAAGAACAGAAAAAAGAAGCTTTATCGTGTGTTTTAAAAAATTATGTAGAGTAAATGTCTATCGCGCTCTATAGCGGCCTATAGGGGTCTGTAGCCGGACTGTGGCGGCCATAGCGGCCGCTACTTTTGCTAGCAGCGCTAAATTGTTTGTAGCGTAGCGGTCTCGGGCCTAGTGGCCACTATGTGTTGGGTTTTTGTTTCAAAAATTCTAAATGTGGTTTTTTGAAAAAGTTGTTTTGTCCCTTCTTCTTGTTTACTTTATGGGTTGTGTAGGCTTTTGGAATCAACACATCCCACATTGCTCAAGTTCAACTTTTGAGGTGAGTTTATATGTGTTTTCATTCCTTTACACTTTAAGAATCTTTGAAGGCTTTTGCCATGGGCCCTATGCGCGCACGCGAGCCAGGCCCAACCCGGGGTGCTGGGTCCAGAAAACGTTTAATCGGGCGTGCGTCCGCGACGCGCATCCTGCGTGTATATCGCGCGCAGGGGGGGTGCAAATCCCGGTCGGCTGGCCTAGAGGGACCCATTTATTTAATACGGATTATTGATATTAAACGACGAGGTTTAATGGCCTAACGGACTACTAATCATAATATAAAACTAGGGCCATCTGCGCTATTGAGCATATAGAGAAAAATCATTTTTCTACTTCTTCTCTTCTTCTTTCTGTTTTCCCACTGAGCATTCACAAAGGGAGTCTGCGATATTCGGGCCTGCGTTGCGACCAGAGCCTAAACGAGAAGGCCGTTGTATCCTGGGGGTAGTTCTGCTGAGAACCTTCGCAACTGGGAATAGAATCCAGGGGGCGGAACTCGTCCTAAAGAGAGCGTCATCAGACGTGCCTCGGTCACAGTCTTGCTGCTCTTCTATTTCCGCCTACAAATCACAGTTGCAACCTTCTTCGATCGGGTATTACTGTTCCATTTACATTCTGTTTCACAGAAGCATCTATTTGTAGCCATTAGTTTCTACAATTTTAGGACGATTTCCTGCTATGGCTACTTCCGCTGTCAAATTCATGCACCAGGACCTAGTTCGGTTGGATAGCTTTGATGGATCTAATTTTCGACGTTGGCAGCAAAAAGTTTTATTTCAGCTGACATCTTTGAAAATTGCCTATGTCCTTACCGAACCATGCCCTGATCGTGAAGAAGGACCAGGTGGCTCTTATGCACGGAAGAAATGGAAAGAAAACGATTACATGTGCAAGAGCCATATTTTAAACCTTGCAGCAGACAACATCTATAACATGTATTCTGAAGCCCGATCTGCTAAAGACCTCTGGAGAGCTCTTGATAAAAAATATAAAACAGAGGAGTCTGGAGCAAAGAAATATGCGGTTGGTCGCTATCTGAATTTCAAGATGGTAGATGACAAGCCCATTCTTCCTCAAGTACATGATTTACAAACCATTGTTAATGAAATTGTTAAAGAAGGGATCCGAATCGATGAACAGTTCCAAGTGGCTACAGTTATTGAAAAATTACCACCCACTTGGAAGGATATACAGAAAACCCTTCGACACAAGAGAAAGGACTATTCTTTGGAGCGCCTTCAGCGCTACTTGAGAATTGAGGAAGAAGCCTGAAATAGTGATCAGAAGGATTTGGCTGAGAATGGTGGCAAAATAAACTTAGCTGAATCTAAATCACAATTTGATGGTGAAAGGAAAGGGAAATTTGACCAAAATCTGAGCAGGAATAAGCAGTCTAATCCTTCCTTTAAGAGGAAGAATTCGAAGCAAAACCAGAACAAAAAATTCAGTAAAAATCAAGGACTGTCAAGCCACAGGCTAAAGGCAGTTGCTTTGTTTGTGGCAAGCCAGGACACTTTGCAAGAGAATGTCGTCACCGGAAAAAAGGTCCACAGCAATCTCAAGCAACCAAGCCTCAAGCTAATGTTACTGAAGCCGAACAGTTTGTTACTGTTATTTCCGAGGTAAATGCTGTCACAACAGCAAAGAGCGAAGGATGGTGGATTGACACTGGTGCAACCAACCATGTCACTTTTGACAGAAATATGTTCAAGACCTATGAGAAGGTCACGAATGATTGTAAACTCGCTCTGGGAACTACCGTTACTACTGAAGTAATCGGTAAAGGGAAGGTTGAAATTCAGTTCACTTCCGGGAAGACAGTGACATTGCTGAACGTCTTTCATGCACCAGAATTAAGAAAGAACCCTGTGTCTGGTTATTTTCTAAATAAGGCTGGATTTAAACAGGTAATAGAATCCGACCAATTTGTGATCACCAAGAAAGGTGTATTTGTGGGTAAGGGTTATGCATGTGAGAATATGTTTAAACTGAATACTGTCAATAATAATATTGCATCTTCTTCTGCTTATATTATTGCTTCAGTTGATGAATGGCATGGTAGGTTAGGTCACATTAATTTCAGAACTATGAGAAATATGAGTAATGATGGACTAATTGATAAATATGATGATGATCATAAGAAATGTTTAATATGCTCTCAATCCAAAATTACTCGTAAGCCATTTAAACATGTGGAAAGGGAATCTGTATTACTTCAATTGATTCATTCTGATATATGTGATCTAAGTAATACTATGACTAGAGGTGGTAAATATTATTTTATTACTTTTATTGATGACTGTTCTATGTATACTTATGTATACTTATTAAGAACTAAAGATGAAACACTATCTAAATTTCAAGTTTATGTGACTGAAGTTGAGAATAAACTGAATAGAAAGGTTGTGACATTCAGAAGTGATAGAGGTGGTGAATACACCTCAAAAGATTTTTTAGACTATTGTGAATCTAAAGGAATTAAGAGAACTTGTACTGCCCCTTATACATCCCAACAAAATGGTATAGCAGAAAGGAAAAATAGGACTTTGATTGAAATGGTTAACTCTATGTTAATAGCATCTGGGAGTCCTAAAAACTTATGGGGTGAAGCTCTGTTGACTGCATGTTACATTTCAAATAGAGTTTTACATTCTAAAACTAATAGAACACCTTTTGAGATTTGGGAAGGGAGAAAGCCTAACCTTAGATACTTTAGAGTTTGGGGGTGTTTAGCACATGTCAGGATAGTAGATCCAAAAAGACCTAAATTAGGACCCCACTCATGGGAGTGTGTTTTCATTGGCTATGCACAAGATAGTGCTGCCTACAGATTCATGAAATTAGAAGATCTAAGCCTAGTTGAATCTAGAGATGCAGACTTCTTTGAAGACCTTTTTCCTTTTAAAACTAAGTTTACATCAGAACCTTCTTCATTGAAAAGAGTACAAGATACTCATGAGGAAGAGGAATCTCAACTTAAAAGGAGTAAGAGACAAAGAACAACTACTAGTTTTGGTCCTGACTTTGAAACCTATCTAGTAGAGGAATATCCATCTACTTTCCAGGAGGCCATGACTGCTCATGATGCTGCCTTTTGGAATGAGGCATTAGATGATGAAATTGAATCTATTTTAGCCAATAATACCTCGGAATTAACTGACTTACCTTTAGGTACTAAACCTTTAGGGTGCAAGTGGGTTCTCAAGAAAAAACTTAGGCCTGATGGGTCAATAGAGAAATATAAAGCCAGGCTAGTAGCCAAAGGCTTTAGGCAAAAAGAGGGAATAGACTTCTTTGATACTTATTCCCCAGTGTCTAGAATCAGTTCTATTAGACTCTTGATTGCTATTGCTGCTGTTCATAATTTGATTATACATCAGATGGATGTCAAAATTGCTTTTCTAGATGGAGATTTGGAAGAGGAAATTTATATGGACCAACCAGAAGGCTATGTCATAAAAGGACAAGAACATAAGGTGTGTAAATTAATAAAGTCCTTATATGGGCTAAAACAAGCACCTAAACAGTGGCATATGAAATTTGATGAGGTAATTCTATCTAATGGCTTCAAAATAAACGAAGCTGAAAAATGTATTTATTATAAATCTAATGGTTGTTCAACAATTATAATATGCTTATATGTTGATGATTTACTAATATTTGGCTCTGACATGGAAAGCATCAAAGATATAAAGAGACTTCTCTCTCATAACTTTGATATGAAAGACTTGGGAGAAGCAAATGTTATATTGGGAATTAAAATTATAAGAGATGATTCTGGAATCAAGTTATCCCAATCACATTACATTGAAAAAATATTGAGGAAATATAATCATTATAATTGTAAACCTGTGTCTACTCCTTTTGATCATAGTATTAAATTAGTAAAAAATGATGGTCAATGTGTATCTCAACTTGATTATGCTAGTGTAATTGGTAGCTTAATGTATGCTATGAATTGTACTCTTCTTGATATAGCTTATGCAGTCAGTAAATTGAGTAGATATACCAGTAACCCTGGTATAGAACATTGGAAAGTTGTATCTAGAGTACTTAAGTATTGAAAGAATACTATAGACTATGCATTGCATTATTCTGGTTATCCACCTGTAGTTGAGTGTAACAGTGATGCTGACTGGAATTCAGACTTAGATGATTCTAAGTCTACAAGTGGATATATTTTCACTTTGGGAGGTGCTGCAGTATCTTGGAAATCAAAGAAACAAACTGCAATTTCTCATTCCACTAAAGATTCAGAATTCCTGGCTCTGGGAGCTGCTGCGATGGAATCTGAATGGATTAGAAATTTATTATTTGATATTCCCTTGTGGACTAAACCTATTCCTCATATTATTATTCATTGTGATAACACTGCAGCAATTATTACTGCTAACAATACCACATATAATGGAAAGTCTAGACAAGTGCGACTACAACATAGCTATGTGAGACAATTACTCAGTGGAGGAGTAATTTCAATTGATTATGTGAGATCAAAGGATAACTTAGCAGATCCTTTGACAAAAGGCCTTGCAAGGGAAAAAATTAAAGAAACAACTAAATGGATGAGTCTTAAGCCCATAAATCATCAATAGTGGGAACCCAACCTAATGACCGGAGATCCCGAGAATTAGGTTCAATGGGAAAAACAAGCTATCTCGATGATGTGAAGTACCGACATATAGAGTATGGTTACTCTGAACTCATCCCTGTTGTGTATGACTCATTTGATGGTTGGTACATAACCTGTAGCGAATCAGGTTGAATTAATTATTAGTGAGATCTATAGCCTATATGGTGGGGTGCACAGCTGCAGGAGCACTCTTGATAGACTCACCTATATGAGTGTGGAAGTGGGGCCGCTTCCTATGAGAATGTGGGCAGATTCTCTAGAGCACTCATGAAATCCGGGATTAAGCACATGGCCGTAAAATGTTGACCTAATGACTCCAAGATCAAATCTTGACATAATTCTGAACTGATATAAAAAGTTGAAGTTCAAGAACTTATTCACTCCAACTCCTAAAGGTTTGAAATTATGTCATGACGGTAAGGTTCAAGCCTGGTCACCTTACCAGTGAAATGCTCATTAAATATTTTGAAACAAGGGGGAGATTGTTGGGTTTTTGTTTCAAAAATTCTAAATGTGGTTTTTTGAAAAAGTTGTTTTTGTCCCTTCTTCTTGTTTACTTTATGGGTTGTGTAGGCTTTTGGAATCAACACATCCCACATTGCTCAAGTTCAATGTGTTTTCATTCCTTTACACTTTAAGAATCTTTGAAGGCTTTTGCCATGGGCCCTATGCGCGCACGCGAGCCAGGCCCAGCCCGGGGTGCTGGATCCGGAAAACGTTTAACCGGGCGTGCGTCCGCGACGCGCATCCTGCGTGTATATCGCGCGCAGGGGGGGTGCAAATCCCGGTCGGCTGGCCTAGAGGGACCCATTTATTGATATAGAAATGACAACCTTTTGCCATCTTGCTGCTCTTCTGTTTCCGCCTACAAATCACAGTTGCAGCCTTCTTCGATCGGGTATTACTGTTCCATTTACATTCTGTTTCACAGAAGCATCTATTTGTAGCCATTAGTTTCTACACTATGTTGATCCATGGTTGAGATGATAGTGTCAAGTCCAACTAGCCAATACATCCCAAAAGCTCAAGTTGTCAGGAAGTAGAAGACCAATCAACTTAGTACCACCTCGAACTGGATGACTTTTGAATTTGCAACCCACACGTGCCTACCTACGCGATATGTGCCTGCCCACGCCACCTCTTGGGTTCGAACTCGAGACCCGGCATTGCTTTGATACCACATCAAGTCTGACTAGCCAATACATCCCAAAAGATTAACGTGTCAATAAGAAGATGACCAATCTCCTAACAAATAGATGCGGTGCACATTACTTTGAGAAAAAAAAACAATTGGAGAGATCAGTACACACATCATGAGCAGTGTCCGCATAGTTGCCAATGGAACTTTAGAGTACTAATAACTTAGAAAAACTCTATAAACGAACTTCGAGAAGATGGAGGATCACCTTGCTTATAACAGTGATATTGAACACATTCCACTTTGGCAGGGTACTTCAATCTGCAAATGGTCAATTTACACACCTAGTGATTATTATCTAAAAATGACAAATGTCAAAATTGTTAAACAATTTTGAACACTTACATACAATAGAATGGTTATGTATTGGAACAATGTTGAACAAACAACTGGGTATGATGGAATTATTGTCTTATTTTCCTGGAGAACCAATGAAGGTCTGTAGGATCTTACACACCCTATTGAGCTACCACTTATCCCAAAACCAATTGGTGATGAGAAAAGTGGTAGCTCAATGGGGTTTAAGATTCTACAAGTGGTATCAAAGCCAAAGATTATACAAGTGGTATCAAAGCCGATAAGTCGGGTGTTCGAGTCATGGGACACGCGTTTTGCGAGTTGCACCGCAGGAGTCACGGTGGGTATGCCGTTGAGGGAGGGATTGTTGATGTCAATGTCCACCCTCGCTCCTGAGTGGTCATAATTGAGGTCGAGCCTTCGCCCTCACCATAAAACTATTGCTGTGTCGTTTTCCATCACCAATTCGTTTTGGATAAGTGGTAGCTCAATGGATTGTAAGATACTACAAGGTCGAAGACAAAAATTTTCCTTATTTAAAAAAGATGTGTACATATTTAACAATTTTTAATCCTCTTAGTAAATGCATCCACAAATAGAGGTATAGGATTTCGATGATAATTGTTCGTGATGTTAACAAGGCTCATTATAGTCTTGCTTAACCTGAATTCCTAATGAGTGAAAGCTCCACTTCAACATGACCGACTCAATCTAGAACCTCGACTTGGCTTTGAAATGTGTTATACTCTTTGGTAGTCTGGTCAGCTCAACAATTTCCTATAGAATGGATGCAGGTTGAATCAGCAATATGATCTCTCTGATAATTGATCCCTGGATTTTGGATGTATCAATTGAGCTCCTGTCTGTGATGTGTGTTTTTCAATGCTTTGAGCTGGACCTTGGTATTAATGATGAATGATGTTGCAATATAATGCGTTTTATGTTTCTGATTACTGTGACTTGTTTTTTCGTTTTTTGAAAGATGATGCTTTTGATCATTTTATTCCTGCATATGTAGTAGATCTAATTGACAAATTTTATTCCAGTACTTTCTAATGATATTTAAAAGTTTGCGGCTTAATTGTAGGGCACTGAATTTATTCTGGGCCAGTGATTTCACTTCTGAATGTGGAATTTCTTAAGTAAAAGTTGGAAAGTGGAGTTATCTTTCTGCTGATTCCTTAAAAAGAGTGGCCAAGGGAAACACTTGAGAAAACTACAGACTTGCTTAAATGGATATGAGGGTAGATGTAATGTTACTTTTTATTTGGAGGGACATGCTTTCTTGACTAACCTACAATGTTTGCCTTTCTTGTGTTCTCATAAGGAAAGAAAATAGGACTCATCCTTTGACTGATGGAATGGTGGATAGTATTTATAGTGTGCTTCGGTCTCTCAGTTATTACTTTCATCATCTTGTATTGAAATATGAAGTGAAAGTAGAAGTGAGAACATGTGACAGCTTCTTGACCTTGCCAGTTGGAACTTTTCATTTTTCTTCTTCTTGTTTCCTTTCAGCAGCAACTGTAATTTGGCAGAACTTTTTTATTTTTCATATCTGTCACGACCCGGCCCCGAGATCAGAGTCATTAGGGTTAACCCCCGGGTCGCGATGTTAACCATACTTACTCCCGTAAACTTGAATTAACCGAAGTTAAAACGAATCTACAAGGGATCTTGCAAACGTGCCTGTCAATGTACAGTTGTGCGGAAATACCAATAATATACATTGACAATGATTTAACAAAATGAATTAAACACTTTACTTTAAAACTGTACAGTCCATTTACATCGTTTCATTTATCCTACTAATCAACCACTGCATATTGAAATACAATGCAGGGAACATCATATACAATTCCTACAATACCAAAATGATTATACAAAACAATTTATACAAAGTTTCCAAAAGATTCTATATTATCCCCTCTCAGATCACGTCCATTCGGCTAGATCTCCTGGAGATATCGAATGGGCCTCCTCTGTTGGTGGGACGATCTCAGAGGGACCGGCACATGTAACTGAGCCTGTAACATCATCAGTAATACCATGAACACGATGGTTCAACAAGATATATATATATATATGTCTAACAATTCCTAACAATACATTGACATAAACAATTCTAAGTAATCCATAATAATACCATTAACAATGACAAGAATACTGGCAACTACACTAGCATTGGTTTCAACTCCATTCAGTTCTTCCCAAAAAGAAAAGAAGCGTTTCATATTCATATTATGGCTTTGTATGACTTTTCATTTCATATTCATTCAATTACTTACATTCAGCATTGATTAGGATTCGTCAATCCTTTGACCTTTCGGTCCAATGCAGTGAGATCTCCTAGTGTCTTGATCAGAGATCACTGGTGTCCCACGGAGCTCCGGACGCTCCCCAATCTCATCTACTGTAGTAGGAATAGTCATTTCATTTATCAATTCATTCAGTGCAATTCAATAAGGAGTTTAAGAAACTACTAGGTAGTGCCAGACCCTTTAACAATTCGTACCCATCTCATTCTCATTCTAAAGTAAGCCTCTATCCAATCCTCTAACCAACCATTGAGTGTAACTTTGGTTATCAATGCAAGTATTACTTTTGATGATATTACTTAGTTGATTATGCATTCGAATAACCCTAGTTAACACTTATGGAGTTTTACATATCACTTAACTATACGAGAAGCATTGATGACCACATAAGTGATCTTAGTTTTCGTAAAATTCCAAAACTCACTGGACTCGAATCGAATAATCTGGTCAATTCGGCTACCTCGGCGGCTACCTGGCGGTTAGCCGTAATTGTGCAAGCGGCTAGCTGAACTGTACTGGCGGCTAGCCGAAATTCGGCTGGCGGCTAGCCGAACCAAGTTCGGTTAGCTTACGTTCAGCTTTCCAGAAGCTGATTTTTCTGACAGGGATTTCTGACCAATTTCGGTCAGCTCGGCGGTCACCTCGCGGCTAACCGGAATTAGGCGGTTAGCTTTCCAGAAGCTCGTCAAATTCGGATTTTCTGGCGGTTAACTCCGCGGTTAGCCTCGCGGCTAGCCGAAAATCACCCAGAAGCTCATTTTCGAGCTTCTGAAGCTCTGAACAAAAACCACGTACATCTTTGAACTCCTTGAGTTCATACAAGCTATAGAAAAGCTTAAATTGCTAGAAATGTATATACTTGCCTTAGATGAAGTTTCTCCCTTGATTAACTTAGCTTGGAGATGAAATTCCTTCACTTGAAGCTTGATTTCCAAGAAAAAACTCTAAGAAGATGATCAAGAAGATGAAGCAGATGAAGTAATTCAACTTCTCTCTAGTCCATCACTTCAATTCACATTTGAAACGAATGAAAAATGGAAGACGAAGAAGAAACGGCTGAAGAAGAATTGTTGCCTAGGGTTTGAGTCAAATGAATCAACTCATTTGCTTATATGAGCTCGCAAGTTGCATTTAAGCCCATTAGTTTCATTTAATCCCCATTCAAGTCAAATCAAAGTCCATTTGATTCATTTCTCGTCGAATCAATTCAAGTCTTATATGAAAATTATCGTACTCGTCGAGATACACATGCGGGTATTAAGACTTTCCGTATTCGACAACATACGTACAAATCCGTATTTCCGAAAAAGTCCTTGGTTTACTCCTTTGAGCTTCATTTTCCCTTCCATTCAATTCATTTCATAACTCAGTTACTATTAAGCCTACATTAGGCAAATTCCAATCAATTTGGCGATAAATCACCATTAGTTCATTTAAACCGGCTTAATTAGTCATCAACTCAATTAATTAGAGTTAATCGTGATTAACTCGGGACGGAGCCTAACAATATATATCTCTCTCTCTCTCTGGCCCACACACACACACACAGTTTTATCCTGCTTCAAATGTTCTTCATGCTCCTCTGCACAGTCAACGTGATATTACTTGTCATCTAGTCTTCATGTAGGTTTTTGTCTTTCAGGTCCAACTCATCCGCATTCAGCTAAGAGTGCCCGAGTATGGTTGGACAACACAGAAGGTTTTCCACTTCATGAACTTTTTAGTGAATGGATGTAAGGCTCATGTCAACTATATTATTAATATTATTTTGGAAGAAAAACTTTATCTACTCCTTTTGAAAGTTCAACAGTTTTATCCATTATCAACATTGCAATTAACCATATTGCTTTTTCTGACAGTGCGTGCTATTCTATTCGGACTGTATAAGCATGTGTTTGTTATCAGACCAAAAGTAAGTTTATTTGCCTAGTATGTGGTTCATGTAAGCATATCAGATCAATTTAACATGAATATGATGAATCATTCATGCACAATGTTGTGGTATATATTTAAGCGCACTATCATTTTACTTTCCTCTGTTCATTTGAAATTTTTTTGGGTTGGCAATGATCCTTTAAGTTAATTTGTAGTTGGGGTTTTAAAGCACACCCTTAAATGGAATCAGGCTTGTGCTCACCTGCCATGATGGGCCAGTCTACAGGAAGGCTTTCAGATGAATATTATGCCTTTCCGTTGGGCCTGGGATCAAATTTTATGCAATCATTAAATGGGTTTAGCAACATTGACCTCTCTAAGAACTGGAAAACACAGTATCTTGGTATGGATATTTCTTAAAGTTATTCCAGTGGGCTGATCTCAGGCCCCAATGTTGGTCCCAAGTCCCAACAAATAAATAAGCCAAGCCCAGTCTGGTCAGACGTCCATGTTTTATACTATCACTATAGATGAAGAAGGTGTTTTACTCTGGTGGCCATTGATGTTCTTTCACTGTCTTGATGGTAAATGCTGAATGCAGAAAAAAAGGTAGTTACCATTGGAATGTTTCTGAAGCCTACTCAGTACCTGATTCAAGTTCTGCTATGTAATATCTGTAGTTCAGGTGGCCATTTTAATTTTGCCAAAGTGTGCCATTTTTAAAAATATCGTATTGATACAGGTTCTTGAAATGGCTGTTCTAGATCTTCCAGGCCTTTTGTTCTTCTCAACATACACATTACTTGTGTTGTTCTGGGCAGAGATATATCATCAGGTGCCTTAATCTCATCGTCAGTCTCCAACCAATAACCATGCAGCAGAAGTTGATCTTGAAAGCTAAATTTTGTTTCATAACATTTATTTTCAGGCAAGAAGCCTTCCCATTGATCATCTTAGACCAGCATATTTTATAATCAATGGAGTTGTGTACCTCATTCAGGTACAGGATAAAGGATATCATACTTTTCAATATTATTGGTTTCCATTTAACAGATTGTAGTTTATGTTGTTGTTTACAGTGGCTAATTATAATCTTAAACCATGCTATTTTCTGATGGGTTCAGGTTGGCATTTGGATATATGTAGGAGTATCTCGGAATCCCATTGCATTCGAGGTCGCTAAACTCTTCTTCGCTGCCATTTCGTTTTTTGCTGCTGTTGGATTTTTGATATATGGTGGGAGGTAATGTGGCTCATTTATGTGAAAGAAACTGCTACGTTATTCATGCTTTCTCATGATATATTTTCTCTCCTTCCTCTGCCATTTCTTCTGAAGCTGTATGTGCCTCTCAGGTTGTTTTTCATGCTGAGGCGCTTCCCAATTGAATCCAAAGGCCGCCAAAAAAAGCTGAATGAGGTTTGCAATGAGGATGGTTGTTTTTTGACAGCCTCGTTCACAAGTTACCTAATCATGTGAAGTAGGGAAAATAGATGCATCCTAATTTTTGGTATGAAATCCGACAAGTCCTCGGTCACTTTGCTCCTCTGCAATATAGCACAATATTATTGATAGGTAGATTTGGCTCATCTCTAATTCCTTTGGTTGTTGGACCCTGTTTAAATTTTCAAGAGTCCCATCCCTTTTACAATCCTTCTTTGAGAGAGGTCCTTGGAAGTTTTACATAACTGGTTTGTGTTGAGAGTTTTGCCATGAATGTTTGAGAATCTGGCATCTGGTAGGCATAGGAGTCCGGAGGGGTACTGGGGCATGGCTTCCATGAAGAATCTTCTACAAGGGGTAGGATCATTGTTTTTTGTGGGAAAGAATTTCAGAATTTTCTTGTTGCTTGATCCATGGTTGTTTATCCAATGACCCATTCACTACAATGGTGTAAGCAATTACCTAAAATCTCCCACTTTGCATGTTCTTGGAGGCTGGCTGCTGGGATATGTCTGGCTGGTTACATGTGTTCCTTGATTTGGGGGTTAGACCTCCTTTAGCTTCTCTACTGCAGGTCGGTTCTGAGCTTGGAGTCTATTTTGGAGCTCAGCTTGGTTTTTAAGGGAGCTTCCTTGTTCAGTGGCTGTCATGTTTTAAGTTGCTCTTGAGCTCTGTTTTTGTTTCTTTTGAGTCCTTCCTGCTCCAAGGCTGGCCTTCCGGTTGCATTTCCTTGGTTGTATTCTTTTTTCTCTTTCTCCTTTGGGGCTTTGGCCTTCTTCTTTCTCTTTAATACAAATTTACCAATTAGCAAAAAAACATCATAATCTTTACCCAATTTGTTGAGGAACGTCCTTTTTCTTGCAAGATATTCTCATATGGACTTTCTTTGCTCTTCTTATACCTTTTATTTGTGGGTTCCTTTGCTAGTTCACTCCCAAGCTGTCGATTTATGTAGTTTGCAAATCCCATGCACACTATCCAGGCCATTTAAGAATGTAAATGGGCGTACTACACGGGCTATAACATTTAATCCAACATTTAGAAGCAATATTCCTTTTGCCTTCATTCCATTTAGGAAGTAGAATTGTGAACCATTGGATTGTAGAATTAGGGAAAGAAAAATCGAGAGCATAAAAACATTTTATTTTTGGAGATTCTTGAAGAGAATACAACTATGCTTTTCCTGGAGTTCATCATTTCTAGAGATCGTGAAATTAGTGAACATTGCATCTTTGTTGGAGGAGTCTACTCCATATTGTTTTATTCTCTTTGGTGACTGCTGCAGCACTCTTGAATCTTAAATTCATGTCCTATGCAGGTTGGTTTTGTAACAGGGATATGCTGCACTTGTTTCCTGATCAGATGTGTTGTGGTATGTTGGTTCTCTTCTACATTTTTTGTATATAAAAATAAAAAAACAAAGAGAAAAATACACTACCTTAAACATCCATTTTCATTGGTAGGTTTCTGTTTCTGCGTTCGACAAGAATGCTGATCTTGATGTTATTGATCATCCTATTTTAAATTTCATCTATTACATGGTAAGTACACGACTCTACAACCCCTTTTCTCCGCTTATCAGTTCTTTTCTAACTAGTAACATCTCTTCATCTTCTCCCATTCTTTTCAGTTGGTAGAGATTCTTCCATCAGCTATGGTTCTCTTCATCCTTAGGAAGCTTCCACCAAGGCGTGTATCTGATAAGTATCACCCAATTAGCTGACTGTGGAAGGTTTTCCTCCTCGAGCTGTTCAGGTGCAATGACTGTAAGTTGCTTGCGGTTGTGAGCATGGAATGAAGAAATCAAAATCATGTATACGTATTATCTTTTCCATTCAAGTTGCCTTTCATGAGCCTTGCTTGCTGTCTTGATCTTAGGTATGCCATTGAGATTTTTGGTGCCATTGCAGTTTGGAAGGTGGTGGTCATTACCGTTACCACCTTGAAACTTGACTGCATTCAACTTGGGCTTAATCGGCTCAACTTGACGGGCAGTCGAGTTTGGCGAGTTGGGCAAGTTTAACCAGAAATTGTATCAGACTTGGTCAAGTTTATTTTTGTGTTGCTTAATTGCTTAACAGGGTTTTGAGAGACCCCGGATTTTGGGTTTTGAATGAGTCTGATAATACAACCCATTAATATTGGGTCTGTGGCGATATTTAGTTTTTAACCATCCCTATTAGGACTGTTAATCAGTTGGCTTGGATTATTTTGAATTTGATAAGGTCATTGAATAGGCAGCTTGGATAATCTTTCAAATTTAAACTGATTTTTTTGCCCATATACCCTTCATAGTATGGTGCACAAGATGTGGTCTTTGATGCATCAAGTTTATGAACATCCACATACTTCGAAGTTCGAACCCTTGGATCGACCTGACTTCACTTTTAGGCTCTCTGCCTTGGTTAATAGAACTGAAAGAATGCCACTAAGCAGAGTTCACCCAGAGCGTCAAATTTGGACGGAGTTTATCAGTAAAAAATTTGTCTGGATATGCATGTCCTATGTTTTTGTTCTATAAATATTTTTCTTGAATTTTAAGTATTGACTTGGCAGGAAATTGTTAATGAATTGAGTTTATCACCTTGGAGTCAGTTTCTTGGTACAATGATTATTCTTGGATTTGCCAATAGTCTAAACCAAGATGCCAGATTTTTATGGGACCAAGTTAGACAGTCCTGGCCAGCAACTTGTTGAGGAACAAGCTTCTGCTGACACTGTCGATGTTTGTACCAATTAAAGTGGCTCGGCCAAGGTTTGCCTGGTCCTGTCTGATTCTATTACTATGGTAGAATGGCTTATTTATGTATATGGGACTTTTGTTTAATATTCCAGTTCTCACGGGCTCGTGGCATAGAATGCTGTTAAGTGGACAGTTCAAATAACCAAATCTGATTGATGGGATTCAATTCTTAGGAATTCATGGGAAAGTGAGTTTTGAGGAAGGATTATTAAAGAGCTAAGGGGTGAGGGTCATCGGATGGATGTGTAGATTGTACCCTTCCGTGGGAATTTAATTTACTATGGTGATGGCTATATTCTTTTCCTGCTGCATGGAAGACTTGAACTAGAGTAGAAGTCCACTGTAACAATAAGGTTGCTCCTGAGCAGTTAACTCCACTCTCTGAAAATGGGAAAAGATCCAGACTTTGAACTCTCAACTTTCACACAGTAACGTCCTTATATGTCTGGTTTATTTGTATTAAAATACATATGAATTGAATATATACGGTGGTTAAACAAAAAGAACAGAGGTGAATTTCTAGAAGTAGACATCGAAAAGCATCTTCTTTTGATGATATTTCATAAAAGAAATGTAATTTGATGTTAACTTTTTTAAAATTCATCTATAATCTTCATTTTTAACTATCCATGCAAAAACAGGCCTGGGATTCCGTTTTGGAACCATCTTCATGCGTAGACCACCTATGTTCCACTGGTTGGGTAAGAAGTAAGAAGCTAATATATGATGCCCATACTTGGATAAAAAGCAAGGGCCCTGTTCTAATGCATTCGAAGTTGGGGGCTCATCTAGGGCCACACTGATGATGGGACCAGGGGATGGGAAGATCCATCTTGGTAGGACCATATATTAAATTTGAGGTCAATCTCTTGCATGCAACCTTTTGATATGCGGCCAAGGCTTTATTTAAATAAAAGCTTGACATTCGATCCAATAGTCTAGTCTGTTCAGATGAGTGCAAATCCAACTAATTGGATTAGTTCCCAGGTGGGTTCCATCTATGAGACAGATGCACAGAAAGGGCCAAAAAGTAATATATGCCACAACCAAAGCTTCTCCTTTACATCCTTTTATTTTTTATTTTTATCATGACCAAAATACCTATGTAGGAAATTTCCGAACTATCCCTCCCTCTCCCTCTCCCAGCTCGCCACCCACCTCTGCCCGCGCCCTCTCCCTCTGTCTCCCTCCCTCTCCATGCTCGTTGCCCACCTTCGCCTGCCACCCACCTCCGCCCGCGCTCGACCCCTGTCCCTCTCCTTTTCCCTGTCTCTCTCCCTCTCCATACTCACCGTTGACCTCCGCCCATGCTCAACCCTTACCCTCACCCTCTCTCCTTCTCTTTCTCCATGTCTCTCTCCCTCTCCCTCTCTTCCTTTCCCTGCTCGCCGCCCGCCTCCTGACCCCTCCCCTCCGCCCAGCCTTCCCTCGTTCCCTCCTCCTCCCATCTTCCCCCTTCTCTCCCTCGTTCCCCCCTCTCTCCCTCTCCCTATCGTCTTGCCTCTCAAGGTAGGGCGGCAGCAGGGAGGAGAGAGAGAGAGAGAGAGAGAGAGAGAGAGAGAGAGAGAGAGAGAGAGAGAGAGAGAGAGAGAGAGAGAGAAGGGTATTTTGGGGATAATGGCGTGCCCAGAGATAAATTTTGGAAAGAGAAGGGATGTGGAAGGAGAAGCTTGGTTTGTGGCATTAGTAGCTCTCCCCGTTCAATTGAAGAGTAAGATTGGATCCTGATAGATATATCTGAAATCTGCATTTACTTAAAATAAAAGATTTTGATGGGGCCACGCAAAATAAACTTATTATACCCTTAAAAGGAAAAAAAAAAGACAGATTAGCACAAAATAAACTTGCTATATCTCTGAAAGAAAACAAGGGACAAGACTTAAATGGCCGACTCCATATTTCATTGGGCCCACCCAATGTATGCTCAAACAAAGTGGGCTGGGGGGTGAAGAAGCCACTGAACAAAACAAATTAACAATAGCAACAACAATTCTGGTGGCACTAGCAGGAGGTGAGATATGTAGTGGAGACAAGGCTACTGAATAAGTCCTGCAACAGTGGAGGATAGGCAGTTGTGAAGAAGAGGGATCTGCAATACAATGTGAGGCAGACATGACAATGGTGGATTGTAGTGTCAAGACAAATTTCAGAATCTGTAAACCAAATTACTACAAGTGAGGAGGTGTGGAAGAAATTGATTAAAAAAATGAACTCCTTATTCCTCCATTTTCCTATTAGATGTCAAATTTTCAAATAAGAAAATGAAACACGCCCCCCCCCAACCCTAAAGAGTGTGTTGGTTAATTTCATGAAAAAGGCTGGGCCAGAAAAGATCCGTTTCATAAAAATTGCATGTATGATGATCATCTGTAACACCCCAATCCTGCATCTGATGTGCTCGGCTTCGGCCGCGGGATCCTGGCTATAAGTCCGACCCCCGCCTATTGCAGCATAAGGCTTTTCGGGACGCCTGCGGGCCAGCCCAGAAACAAAACCGTGCTGGCTGAAGGCCCAAAGCGGATAATATCGTGCTGGTGGGACGGGTCCGTGACATCTCTCACAGCACCCAAGTGACAATGGGCCGGATTAAATTGTGACCTGCGCCGACCTGCCCATTTAGAGTGAGTTTAATAATGATTTTGATAGTCCCCTACTGAAATTTTACTTGGGGGCTCCATGTGAGTCACGGCGGCAATACCTTCATGAATACATATTAAATAAGAAAACTCACTTATTCCAGAGAGCACCTAGCTAGGTTAGCATTGTTGAAAAAAATTGGTGCCAGCCAGAGTGGTCGTCTGGTAAGTAACATGTATAAGTACAAAGCCATGCTAATTGGTTGAAGTTTATTGGTGCCAGGTAGAATGGTTGTCTGCAGCATATGTGAGTACAAACCCATGGTGATTGGTTAAAGTGTGTTTTTTTTTTTTTTTGTGTGAATTGTGATTGGTTGAAGTTTATTTATTTATTCTTTGGTGCCTATAGCACATATATCAAGTATAAACCCATGGTGATTGGTTGAAGTTCATTTTGTTTTTGTGAGCTTAAAACATATATGTATACAAGTACAACCCATGGTGACTGGTTGAAATTTTATTTTTCTTTTGGTGTGGGTGTACACAGGCTGTCTGATGGTTTAGGGGTTGGGTCAATACAAGTACAAACCCATGGTGGCTGATTAAAGTTTATTTTTATGTGCGCTGGGGAGTTGCGTGGGTTTGGGATTCAAACGGGTCACATTGGAGGTAGAATCATGCTCGATTTAGACCTAGATCTGTCTTTATAGTTTCGATCTGACACAGAAGCTATGTTGTATCCTGATCTGGTATCAATTTAGTAAAAGGGCATGCAGATGAGTCCGATCCAAAGACAGAACCATGCTCGATTTGAACTTGGATCCATCTTTACAGATTCGGTTTCCGATCTTGATCTAACATGCAACTTGTGTGGCATAGGGGAAAGCCTGAAACTAGGGTTGCAAACGAGAGTATCCAATTCTCCGAAAGTTTCGATCTGAAAAAAATCGGATCTGGAACCTATTTTAGGTTCCGAATTCCAATTCATAAACGGGTTCGAGTCCGAAACCTAATTTAGGTTTTGATTGATAATCGGATCCGGTTCCGAGTCCATATAGGTTTCGACCCGTGGACCCGGTACATGAGTCTTTGATATTGCAAATTGTACCTCAAAATAAAATTCTTTTGAGACATTTTTATTTATAATGCCAGAGGTAATAGAGTTGAGACACTATTATAAGTTCAATGATTGTTTTTTTTTTTTTTTTAAATTAAAAATTTAAAGAGAAGTTAGAACCAACCTTAGAACAAGATCCAGCTCTCTAGGTGGATCTGATTCCGGAGCTAGATTTGGGTATGAACCAACAAAATATATAGGTTCCGAATCAAAACCGGATCCAGAACCATTATTTAGAATCAGGTCCGGGTCCGGTATGGTTCCGACCCGAAACCGTTTCGTTTGCAACCCTACCTGAAAGGCGTCCTCAATTACAAAATCATGAACTCACGAGGAAGAACTAAAAAAAAATCATAAAAAACTAAAATTCGTATTATTATCATTAGAAACATAACAATGAATTTTATAGTCGTTAAAAAAAACACTTAAAATAACTGAGACTTTTTTTTTTTTGACCCTCTAAAACAATCTCCGACTAAAAAATTACTCCATCTAAAGTGTTTTTTCTAGTAAATTCCTCTTCATATTATTTTCCATATAAAAGGTACACCCAAAACCCTGCCCTGCTAAATGGAGGTCCACCTTGGTTAGATTCATATAGGCCTATTTAGGCTCCAGATGGGTCTACCCATTTACAAGTTATTTTGGGGTCGGGATTTGTAGGCCCATGCCCAACAATGTGCCAGGTTTTGCCACCTCTATGTGACAGGGTCAATGCATCAAACAATATCCTCTTCTTGATTTCTCCTCATCAAATGATGCCTCATATATAAAAACAACGTACGATAGCCAAGAGACGTGAAGGCATCTATTACGTTTCCTGCATTTGTCACAACGTACGATACAAACTAAAACAAAGAAAACTGACTACAATACAAACCTCAAGACATTTTAAACTAAAATACCACAGCATCTCAATGGAATTTCTAATCTCTATTAAGTACAAACCTACAACAGCATAGTAACCATGTACCTTGTCTAAAGAGTACGGCTCGATCCCCCTTCACTCACTTTCATAAGCTTTGGGAGATGCACAAAGGCCCATAAACTAAAACCATTGATATCTCAATATATACTTCTCTACTTCATGCCATTTGGCAGAATCAGAGTTTCCTAGCCATCCATTCCAGAACAAAAGAAGCCTTTTAGATATTGATGAAGATTAATCCTATCAGATAAAAGAAGACAATAATTTTACAAAAGAAATCTTTTAGATATTGATCAAAATTAATCATATCAGATGAAAGAAGACAAATAGTTTTTTAAGCTCAAAACATTCCAAACACCCTTATAAAACTAAACTCTCCACATATACACCTACCACAAAGGCATAATTCCATGTAAACAAGGCCTCCCAGCTTACTGTTTTGAAGTGTTTGTGATGGCTGAGGTACCTTCAACTCCCATTATCCTTTCCCCTAAAACACCAGTAAACAGTGAGTACTCCATTGTGGAAGTTAGCCCTTATCATAAACCAGTTATCGTTTATCCGGCAACGGCCACCCCTTTGCCACCGCTGCCTTCACCGCAGGAGTCGTCGAGAATGAACATGGTCTCCTTTCCAGCTAACACCCACAAGGTAAGTAATCTGTCTACATATCCATCGCTACTTTTCATACTGAGATTTTTCTATGAAAGATCACTCTTTCATCTATATAAAGTAAGTTTCTAAATGGATAAATTTGTGATTACTTACAGTCTTTTCCAAAACTATATGTTGAAAAGTAAGAAAGCAATACTCTATGAAATAATGAAATTTGTGAAGAAGGATACTCTAGGACATACAAGAATTTTTAGTATCACAGCCTCACTCTTTGTTGTATCTACATATAAACTTGGTATGTGCCACATTAACAGATTATTGGGGAGCTTGTGGGGACATTCGTTCTCATATACGCAGGGTGTGGATCAGGACTAGTCAACAAGAGAGGCTCAGGGAACCTAATGTTGGTGGGCATGGCAGTGGTATGGGGCTTGGTTCTGATGGTGATGGTGTACACACTGGGCCATGTCTCTGGTGCACATTTCAATCCTGCCGTCACTATTGCATTGGCAACTTCCAAAAAGTTTCCATGGAAACAGGTAAGAAGTGAGCTATGGACAGAATGTTATTAGCTAAAATGACTAAGAAAGAGGTACTGTACGTTCTCTTCTATTCTATAGGATTGAAATTCATAATCTAAACCATCTCAGTTATACAAAAACTTTGTATGTACATTGATTTTCTGATGGCCCAGGGCTAAATGTCACCACACGGATGATAAACAGTTTGATTACCAGATTCTACTTCTATATTTAGGCCAAAATTACATGTATGTTTCTTGTATGATAAAGCGAGATTCAGCAGACACTGGTAGTGTTTTAATTTGGATCATAAACGCCAACAATCTGATCATCCAGAGAAGAGAATCCAAAAATATGCACAATCCAAAGGCCAAGATCAATCCATCTTTGAAGTTTTTTTTTTCGTTTTCTCTTTTTAAATATGAATTGAAGAGAAGTGTGACAATCTATAGTGTGATGTCATAATACATTATCTGTACCCAGGTATGCTCAATGGCCAAGCCAGTCGTAGCCCTATCCTAGGCTGGGCCACATTTGGCTAGTTTTGGGCTCTATTATTTAAGGCCTGTGGGGGCTTAATTCACAGCCTGATATTAGATGGGCCCAGACTGGGCCCACATGCTTCAAGCCCAGCCAAAGGGATTTAGTACTAGGCCTGTCAATGGGACGGGTTGAAATGGGTAGAAAGCCCGGCTTGGCCAGTCCCAAGCCCGAAAATACAGGGCTTTATAAAAAAATTTGAGCCCAGTGGGTTGGGCTTGGTCAATAATTTTAAAGCCCGGCCAAAATGGGATTGGGACTGGGCAGAGGATGCCTAGCCCGTTCAGGCCCGGCTCGGCCCGCTCCAAGTTAATTTTGATAAAAAATTTATATTACTTAAATTGCCCGTCAAACGGCTAGTTAGGAGGGGCATCCTTGTAACTGTGCTCTCCATCAGTCCATCTCTTTTATAAGATGTTGCAAGCCCTAAAAACATCCCACACACAATCGCTCTTCTGCCTCTTCTGCCCAAGATTGGTTTAGTCATGACCCAACTAGTGATGGTGATTTAGATAATGATGGGAATGCACTAATTGATGTTTTAGACATATTAAAAGAAAATTAATTTCTGTTGATTTCTTTTTTATATTACTTGACCCATATAGGATACTCATTCTCATTTATTTTATTGATTTTCTGATTTTCTATTTAAAAAAAAAGTTTTTAACTGATGCTACATTACTTTAACTTGACTCATATAGGATACTTATTCTCATTCATTTCTATTGATTTTCTGATTTTCTACTTTTACCGGAAAAAAAAGGTTTTAATCATTCCTACATTACTTGACCCATATAGCCTATAGTATACTCATTCATTTCTATTGATTTTCTGATTTCCTACTGTCACTAGCAAAAAAAAAAAAAAAAAAGTTTTTAATTCCGCCATGTTGCTTGTTGCATTGCATTGTCGTCCCAAGCCTGGAAAAAAGAGGAGGGTTTAAAGTCGGGTTCACACCAGTGTCTGGTGACAGTAGGAATAATTAGAGAATGTTTTGCTTATCTCCAGGATCGGGCTAAGCCCAGGCCCGGCCCTGTCCCAGCCCGGGCCAGTACGGGACGGGATTAGATGTAAGCCCGTTCAATTTAGGGCCGGGATTGGACAACACCTGGCAGGCTCGTCCTATTTTCGGGACGTGATTGGACAACCCAAGCCCAGGCCCGGCCCGGCCCATTGACAGGCCTATTTAGTACTATGAGGTGTACATATTTCTCAAATCAGCCGAGCCTGGGCCTGAATCCAGGTTGGATTTTAGGTCCATAAACAAATGGGCAGGCTTGGACAAGCTCTGGCTCTCCTTCTTCTTCTGCTTCTCTCTCGGCAGGAGCTATATTATCCTGTAACCAAGGATATTGGTATCTTCATCTTGAATTCGTACATGTTGAGCTGATGGGCCTTACAATTCCAAGTTATCCAGGCTAAGAGTACCTTGTCATCAGCAATTTACCTCAATCAACGAGTGTCAGATTGTTGTAACACTTCTTCATCCTCACAGCTTATGTCCAAGTTGTCTATTGATTGAGGGCTTAAAATAGTGGTATGATGCAAATCATGCAGCTCCTCTTTCTTTAGTTTGATAGATTTTTTTGGTTCATCGCTGGTCCATTTTGCAGTCTAAAGGATTGACTATGTGGATCAATAGGGATGAAAACAGGCCAGTTCAGTTGGGCCCATAGACATGGGCACGACTTGCTGGACAGGGACTTGGATCCAAACCCAAATCCAGGACTGGAGTGTGAGTGCCCACTCCTCTTGATCTTGACCCATTGTTCTAGGTGTGTCCAATCCATAGGCCTTCACCTTACCAAGTAAACTTCATGTATTGTTGACTCCAGTACTGATTTGGACCTAATCCCAAATTAATTTGGGGTATGTAGTTAGCTTCCCAACAATGAAATATATTTCATTCTTTCTTTTTTGGCAGGTGCCTTCTTATATTGTGGCTCAGGTGGGGGGTTCGACCTTGGCGTGCCTGGTACTGAATGCATTGTTCAGTGATGTTGGGATGGGTCCCACCCTCACCCTCCCTCAGAAGGGGATCAGTCCACTGGATGCTATCGTTTGGGAGTTCATCATTACCTTCTTCTTGATGTTCGTAGTGTGTGGGGTGGCCACTGATGAGAGAGCGGTACGAACCTTCTTTGGCTCCTTTACATGATATTATGGCATGGGACCCACCTGAAGTTCAGTGGACAGAGATGTGGGGCCCTCTAAAGATTGTATGTATTATCTAAATATACAGTGATTGGGGGTGATCATAGCGATGGACCTAAGGGCCATATGCAACACATCAAAGCAGTCGCACCAATGTAAGGTTGTCAATGGGCTTGAATACAACATGGGCCTAACCTGGATCTACTTGCATTTAATGCATGAAACCTAAGTTCATGTTTTAGGGTCTAAAACATAATGTCCTCGATCTGGCCTAGGGATCCAGGACTCCGGGAGTCTTGTCTGTATATCAAGCTTTTAAGCAGCTAGAAAAACCCTTTTTATTATATCATCACAATGATTGATTTAAGGGTCTTAAAGTTTAACAAAGAAAGTCTCGTCCATATTTTAGACTCTCTCATACAAGTACTTTGCGCCCACAATTCAGCTATGAAGAAAGTATTGGGTTCAGGTTTTGGCTTGGTAATTTAGATTTCATCTCCAGTTGGTCTTAACCTGCATGCAATTCAGGCTGGGCTTATGCATGATGATCCCACCTTGGCCAGCCCAAGTTGCACCCTTGTATTAATAAAAGGTGTGCTAGTGAGGGCCTCTTTCCATGTTCAAACAACTTTTAATAAATTTTTTGGTGTTCACAGATCAATGAGCTATCTGGTGTAGCTATAGGGGCAACTGTGCTGTTTAATGTCTTAATCGCAGGGTAATTCATTCATTCATCATTCATCATCATCATCATCATCATCATCATCATCTTGAATTGAGCTTATCCACCACCCCTACTAACACTTCATGGGATTTTGGCGGATTGCAGGCCGGTCACCGGAGCTTCGATGAACCCAGCCAGGAGCTTAGGACCTGCTATTGTTGCTAAGAATTTTGATATGATTTGGATTTATATTTTTGCGCCAACGCTGGGAGCCATCGCTGCATCTGTCATCTATCGTATCCTGAGAGTGCTAGACAAATCTGAGAGCGAGGTTTCAAAGACTGTATAATTCTCTTTTATGTACAAGAAACATTTGAATGTGATTGAAGATGCTGTTGTTGGGCACAACAGAGTTAGCAGGTTCTTGTTCTTCCTAGACATCGCCATTATACTTCTCTCATAAAGTTTGTTCAGAGATCACGCACATCAATTCTCATATGAAAGAGAAGAAAAATATACATTATATGACTTTTTTTTTTTAAAATTGACGTGAGTATCCCTGGGACCTTTTGACCCAACAGGATTATGCCCCCGAGTGGCGGCCGCTAGGCATGTCAAACCGGCACGGCCTGCGCCAACCTAGGCCCGCCTGTGCCACGGGCCGGGCTGGATGAAACGGGCCGTGCCGGCCCAGCCCGCCAGATGGAGCGGACTAGGCCATGCCGGCCCTCCGTGCCGTTGCATGCTTGGCGTGCCTCTTTCATTTTTTTTTCCAATTAATTTTTTCTATCTTTTCGGTATTAAAGTTAAAAATTAGAACACAAGCACCGAGAATGACAAAGATATTTAAGTGGTTCGGTCAAACTCGACCTACTCATGTTCAAATAATTAATATTAATTTAACAAAGAATCCTTTTAAAAAGCCTTATTCTCTCACCTAAATTTATATTTATTATGGATATGACTGTATATATATATGGGTTGGTTGTGACCTAATATCTGATTGGACACAATCCAAAGGGACACCTGTGAGTCCAAGAGGAGATCCATGGTCTAAGGCACAAGTGAAGAGACCAAACTATACTTAGAGCTGATTATGTTTTAATGGGATTATATAATCATAATAAAAGTAAAAGTAACATTTTATATATATATATATATTTTGGAATACTATTATAAGTTTATAACTATTGACCAGGCCCGAGAAGAATATTAGAAATGGAAGTAATTTGGGTCAATAAATTTAGATTTGGTTTTAATTACACCCAAGTTCCCAACTTATTTTCCAAGCTTACTTGGCCAAACAAAGCCATCTAGTGTTGTTTGGTAGGCGTCAAAGTAAAAAAATGCACAGAAGAAGTTTATGTTCTATTTGGGCCTAATTTCCACAGTGATTTTGTCACAATGGCCCACCTGTTATATAATGATTGACATCCTTTGTATTTTTTTTTTGGTAAATAAAACTTTGATTAAAAGAAAAAGAATGGGAGGATTAGAGTATTTATAGACTTTATAATATAGAAAAGAATACAAAATACCCCTTATATGACTGTTTTATGACTGTTGTAGGGTTAAAATGGATAATTTCTTTTTTCAAAATAGTCATTTTTTTGTCGGCCAGGCGGGCCGCAAGGGCCAGCCCACCTGACTGGTGGGCCTTGCCAAACGGGCCAGGCACCTCGGCCCAGCACGGCCCATGTCACGGGCCGTTGACTGGTGGGCCGAGCTGTGCCGAACTGTACCGGCCCGGCCCATTTGACATGCCTAGTGCTCGCTAAACCACAGAAACTCACATAGGGCAAATTTGGGACATGTTTCTAACACAAGACACGTAGGTGGGTATATATGTTGGCATTTGTAATGGGGCCCACTTGTGTTTACATGTAGGTGGACTCCACTCACAAAGGGACACCCCTCACAAAGAATCTCATGGCGATATGGATAAGAATAGTTTGGATTTTATCTAACTCTCTATCCTTATCATATCTCCATTCAAATTCAAATTGAAAGAGTTTGATCCACCCTATTATCCTTATCATCTCTCCATTCGAATTTGAATAGAGATCTTATCACTCATTAGCGAAAGGGCTATATATAGACATGAAAGATATCAGTTGAAATAATTTTCTCAATAGATTATTCCTAACACAAGATCAGCCTCTTCCTTTAGATCTACAATTGTCCATCATCATCGTCTACATCCATAGTGTCCATCCCGCTTTTGGATCTTGAAGAGTGAATCACATGTGACTGATCCCTTGTAAATAGTCACAGATCTCCACAACTAGTGCTTGATTCAAACCGATGCGGTCCTTATCGTGTTTATAGCAGCAAGCTTATTTAGATCCGTGCTTCCACAGCATCTACGACTTTCAATATATAATATGAAGGAGTTGTTTACTAAATTCTTAGAATTAATCAAGGGCGCAGTTGGAATCTAATAAAGTGTAACTGGAAATAATTTCGTCCTAATTACTTTTCTTTAGCTGCCAATCAGATAGGTCGGCAATGTGGCCCAAGGGCCTATCAATTATTTGTTGAGGTCCTTTGGGAAAGAAAGAAAATGGAAGAGTTTCCTACTTAAGAGGTAGAAGCAGTATGAACCTTATCCCATTCCTTCTAACTTACTGACAAACAATATTCTGGTGATGAGCCCATACAAATCTAACTTCAAGGAGCTTAGTGGGCCGGCCTACACAGTCTTAATTAGTTAGGTAGGGTTTATGACCTCTTGTACTATAAGTCGGATCTAAGCCAGTCGTTTTATTTGCTATTTTTGTTAAACGGGCTTATTTATTTTAGGCAATCCCCTGGCCAATAAGTCTCAACTTTCTACCCAACTTTGGGTTAGGCCGAGAGGAGGTAAGTGAAACATCAACCTGGTCCATTTGCAGCTATAAACAGACTACAATGTTATGAAACCAGCCGTAAGCCTTGAGAAGACAAGAAGACGAAAAAGGATATGAAGATAGGTACAGGTGCAGGACTTGATCTGGAATTGAATGTGAGTAGCTCGGAAAGCCCACCATTCATTCTAGGTCCAGCAGCCTAACTTGTTTATAAACAAAATACTGCATAAAAGCTATGATATCATAGGATAATCCCATGATATGATGAGATTTATTAGTTCTTGTGATATCCATTGTTCCTATTATATTATGAGATTTATCCTAAGCTTTATATAACCAAGAAGCAATTTTTTTTTTTTTTACAAAACATGGAAGATGGCTTTTTGTGAAAAGTAAATACACATGTGAACACCATTTCTAATTTTCCATCCTTCAAGAAATTTGTATCTTAAGATGCTGCATAAAAGCCATGATATCACTGGACAGTCCCGTGAATCATAGGATTTATCAATTTCAGTGACATATACTGTTCCTATGATCTTCTAAGGCTACTCTCTCCTGACTTCCCGACCTGTTAAGTCTGATGCACTTAACCTCTCCCGACTTCTCACCTTGGTGGTGATCTTGCAAGTAAAAAAAAGGGAAGGGAAGGTGAAAAGGGAAAGTTATTGAAAAGAACGAGTAGGGTTTTCTACTTTTTTTCATTGGGATCCTATGATACCATGGGATATAGGCCAAAATGTAAGTGTGTGTGTATATATTAGTCAAGTGACTCTAGTGACATTATTTAAGTTTAAGTAATGAAATTGAAAAAATTAGGTTTAAGGAAGATTAATATGTCAAATCCCCTTTTGATAGAAATGAGTTAAGATGATGATGAGATGAATTTGATATGGTGAAGAAAATTGTAAGGTGTTGAATAAACTTAATACATGTGAATAAGATTTTTAAAATCAATTAGAACTTAAATTTCAAAGAAAACCAAAGGTTGATAATCAGTCTTGAACTTCTGATGTCCAAAATCCGCATCTGGTACAGGACCACGATTGTTCTCATCGATTGGTGATACTATGGATCACATGCTCTATATATAGACGCTGAACCAGTACCATGGACTTGAAACATGATTGACATTTAGATGGTTTTGCTTTCCCAATAGCTGGTCCCATATTATGCTTGGTTAAGTCCTAAGACCTTCAATGGATTAAGGGATGAAATATCACATACGTACGGAAAATACTTGATCGGTGCTTGACTTTGAAAGAACCCAAGGTCTACAAGTAATAAGTGTTCTTCAAAGTTTGATTAGGTAGGTTTGAATTTCTTGTAAGGAAAACAATGATTGAAAATACGAAATGAACATAAAGAAGAATCTTGCCCAGACTGGAGCTAATTTCAGCTTACCATACAAGAAATGTCCTCTCTCTCACTCTCACCCTCACCCGCCACCCACCCACCAAGTAACTTTGTATGTAATTATGTACGTAGAACAAAGTATATGGGCTTAAGCATCTAGACCAGTCCGAATGGTCAGTGGTCAGTGTTATTTTAAGGATGACATTAGGTGTGGTAGCAGAGAATCACATAACCAGAGCTATACTAACCAACAAATTAGGTGATTATCTTATTCATCCAACAAAATTGCAGCATCTCTTCCTGATGTTGCTACTCATAGCCATCATGTCCATCTCGTTGCCACCAGCTACATATATTCACAATCATGTGATAGGGTCCCAAACCCCTTATACTTTCCCATAGTCTTATTGGACATGTATGCCATGACATAGAGGATTAGGTAGGGATTTCTTCTTTCTTTCCTATTGGGAAAATCATACCTACCAAACATCATCTTATTCTACATTACTTTGACATGCATGACCCACTTGACTTTGGTAAAGTTTTCCCACAAAAACACCCCAAAACAGTCTTTAATCTTTACTTGAAAGACCCATTTTCGCAGTCACACCCACACAGCTTTTGACACGTGTTTTGAGTTTACACATCCATTATCCATATACTGGAATAAGCTTAATGGGTCAGTTAATTTGGGTGTGACAGTCAATCCCTTGTAAGAAAAGGAAGTTATAAATACCTACTCGTTTTGAAATATGATTCGTTTCTTGCCCTCTCCTTTCTTTTTTCACTCACCATTGTACATGGTTCTTCTTTGTTAAGTGAAAAGAGAGAACGACCTTTGTCTCAAGGCCTCCATACATGGCTTAAATAAGATGATTATCAATATCAATATCATGGAAGTGGCAATCTCTTAACATTTAATAATGTGGTTCTTCCTATCATTGCCAATCGCCCTACGTCACACATTTGACATGAAGGCCCAGGTCAACTCTTCCATTTGAGGGAGAGCATTTTCCCCTCTCAACCTCTCCTTGGATCTTTGCCTTCGGAGAGGTTGACTAGAGGCCTTCTAATACAGCTTGGTGTGAATGCCCGTATTTTTTGCAAACAGAACTCTCTTGGCATTGGAGGATTGTAGAGTAGTTTATGAATCTAGCCTCCTCTAACTAATACATTTATCTTCCACTGATCCAAAACTATATTGTGGTATCAGAAATTATATATAATTTTCTCCAAATCCTTTACATGAAAGTCATTTTATTGATAAAGATCACAGGGGGTGGGGTGGGGGTGGGGGTGGGGGTGGGGGCGGTTCAAACTGCACTCCCTAGCTAGCAGCTATGACATGAGGATCTGATGTTTCCAATCAAGGGATTGACTCTAAAGTAGCCACCAAAATTATATAAAGAAAAGAAACAAAAAGAAGCGATAATGTGAAAGGATGTAGGCTGCAGGAAACCATATTGACATCGAGCATCACCATCATCTTCTCATTCACGATCGATTGCAAGCATTCGTATAGCATTTTCTTCTTCCAGCATAAAGAAGTACTCTACCTTGCTTGGTCCTCATGAAGCTTAGTTGACACTTTATCTGGCTGCATCTGTAGACAGATAGAATGGCCTATAAGATCATGATTGTTACGTTTCTACAAAAAAATTAAGATCATGATTGAAAATTAGGCATGGAGTATCATTGTCTACTACATAATTATAGCCTAAACCCACAGTTTATGGATAATTGGAGAAAGTTGAAATAAAATTAAGGAGAACAGCTAAATATGGACATGGTTTTTGACAGATATTCCCATTTTATCTACTTTTAGTCTGAGAATAGTCCATCATTTGTACCAATCTATTACTTGAACGAAAGAAAGGGGTGTATCTGCTAGATCATGAGTAAAATAAGAGCACTTCTATAAGAAAAATAGAAAATACGCTCATATGTGTATGTGTGTATGTCTACAACAACATATCTTTTCATGAAAAAAGAAAAAAGAAAAAAAGGAAAATAAGCGCATGTGTGTGTGCGCGACCCCTAAAATACATATCTGTATCTATATCTATAAAGAGTTAGGGAACATGAGCCACGAACCATATATGTGTATGTCTACAATTACATATCTGTTGTATCTATATCCATAAAGAGAGAGGGGACATGAGTCGCAGCCTACTTGGGTGGATGACAATCAAGGAGAGTAGGATGACGGATGGAAATGGAAGTGGACTAATGATAGGCCAATCAACAGTGTGATCAATTGTTCTTGACCTTGGATTTTAAGCCTCAAGTTCACGACTTTGTGTTGTGTATATTTTGATGATTAAACCCAATTGTAGATTATGTTTGGATCAGTCTGATTAGAAACAATGGTAACTCAGTATGGAATGCTTTGTGTGAATGGACTGGACTGATTACAGGGGCTAGGCAAAAGACTGTGTTCTTCTACCTTTTTTTCAAGTTTGTCGTGTGTGTATATTGAATATGTGTCTCTATATGGAATATGATCCATGTAGATTATCAGATCAACTTTTCCACGAAGACTTCCTACTCTTACTAAGGGAGTGTAGAGAAAAAAAAGGTCAAAATTTGACATTTAGCAGGCAAAAGTCCATCAATCAGCACCCAATGATCGTCTGACTATTTCAAACTTTGTGTTATGGCCCATCATAACCCAGATCATCAGTTAGAAACCCATGCGTCAATTCGGCATCTACGGCTATAAGTTGATCAGTAACTTAAGTTCCATGGCTAGCATCCTATCCTTTTCCAATAATATGAGAGAGAGAGAGAGAGAGAGAGAGAGAGAGAGAGAGAGAGAGAGAGAGAGAGAGAGAGAGAGAGAGAGAGAGAGAGAGAGTAAAGGTGAGAAATGTTATGATTATACGAGATGCATTGCACATTCACAATAGAGAAGTATATCACAGTGAGGGAGAAAGGTGGTCAAATTCAGACACTCACACTACTTAAATTCAAGCAATCTCATGAACGAAAGGGTCTTCAAGAAAGAACTCAGGCCAAAAGGGAGGAGCGCCACCTCCATAGCTGGATGTGCTGCAAGCGTCACCCGGATTGCCGCAGCTCGAGCTCTCCGCGACAAGGGGAGGAAGAGAAGTAGGTGGAATAAATGGAATTGATTTGGGGGTGTTCTCTCCGTGGCTAAACATTGTAAAACCGGAACCACCTTGGCTGATTTCGCTGCACATGGGTGGCTGAATATTGCAAGGGAATTGCAGATCTGGCAAAGGGGTGAAGGGTATTTGATCACAGACTGGTTGGGATGGAGATATTCCAAGAGAGGCATTTTCCAAGTGGCATGAGTTCATCAACATGGTCTCCTTAGATGAAGGGATAGAATTCATTAAATTAATGGCCTCCATATCTGTAATGCTGCTTAGGCTGTTAGAGTTGGTGCTCCCAATCATTGCAGACCCAGATGGGGATTGAAGAAGGTACTGTATGTATTGAATTCTAGCCAATTGCACTGCCTCTTGTATCCTGGCTGCTTGTTCTTCCCATGGGTGATGTTGATCCATCACCTCTCTCAGATTGGCCAGAGCTATCAGATGAGGCAAGCTGGCGAAGAGGTCCGTTCGAGGGCGGTGGGTCATCGGATCGAAACCCATCTGAATCAGCTTCTTCTTTAAATGAGTGTTCCAGAAGTTCTTGATCTCATTATCAGTTCGGCCCGGGAGGTGGGTCGCAATAGCTGACCACCTACACAAATCATGTAAATACATAAATGAACAGAACTTGAAATCTTTCAACCATGAAATCTTACATAAATTCTCAGTGTATTTACTTATTTCCAAGGATGGAATGGAGATTGAGAATGGTCTGTTCTTCGTCTGATGAGAATTTCCCCCTCTTTATATCTGGCCTCAAGTAATTTGTCCATCTAAGGCGACAGCTCTTACCACATCTATTGAGGCCTAGAAAAACCCAAAAAAGAAAGAAAGAATGAAAGAAAGAAAAGCAAGACCCTTGTTAGAGATATAGCTAAATAGATGGATAGAGAAAAATAGAGGTAGAATCTAGGAGGTCTGTTTTCAGACCTGCAAGCTTAGGGAGAGCTCTCCAACTCCCATGACCATGTTTTTGTATGTATTGGACAAGTTTCTGGTCTTCTTCAGGGGTCCAAGGCCCTTTCTTCAGGCCATTCTCATCGCAACAAGGAGATCTTCCCATCGTATTTTTGCTAGAGTTTTCACTGCTTCCTTGTTCCCACTTCACAACCAAAACGGGCTTTATATTTATACACCCGTTTGTCTGCTGTTTCCTCTATATTTAATGCATCTGAAAAGGACTCTTGGGTCTTCCCACATCGACTGTTATTCCATTACTACCCTTGCATTTGAAAATGACAAATATTCACACAATCTACTCGACAGTCCAGAATATGAATAATGAATTAACATTTTTCTTTAATTTGTTGAATGAAGAATTTTTTTTACACAAAAGTGATAAATTATTCCATAATTAAGGAATACACATTCCCCTCCTTCAATGTTGCTCAAGGGTTACAATGGATCTTATCAAATCAATTTCAACCATCTCATGTTCAATTAATGCTGACTGTCCCCCAATTTGCTTTGCAACATCCTAACCGAATGGTTAGGTTCATCTAATCTTGAAGCCAAGGGCAACTTTTGTCCCCCCAAATTACACAATGCAACAAGTTTGCAGGTTGATGGACCCACCCAAAGAAATTGACATCTGCCCATGTTCACTTCTATATACCGGAGCCATTGGAGTCTATTACTCTTATTTGAGTGAAACTTTAGCATTGATATAGAGCGATGGGTGAATATCACTATGATTGGAGTGAAATTTTTGTACGTTTCATATCATTGGGTTGGTTTTATCTAATGGTTGGACCTATCATTATGCAATGGAAGGGATAGAAAAATTGCTCCTCCCCACTAAATTAACTAATCTGAGGATTTTTATTGAATTGAATGGAACCTCTCATTAGATTGTAACGAGAACTTAAATATTTTTTCTTATTTTTCATAGGACCTACTAAGATGCCTACTAACAAGTGGGAGTGGGGCACATGAAAAAGTCTCCTTATAAATAAGAGTTAATAGAAAAAATTAACCCCGTTAGATCATGTTTGGCCTTCATTTAATAGCCATAAAATCTAGTAGCCTTTTCTTCGTAGGTTTCTTAGAAATTTATCCCCAACGGTGGATAAAGGTTTGTCGAGAGTAAGAGTGCGAAAGTGCCTGCACCGATAAAAAACAAAGGGCTCATATGGCCCCATTAAACTTGGCTTCATATAAGGTTGCTCATAAAGAGAATATTTCTCATCAGAGACATTCATTAAATGGCCGATCGTATACTAGGGGATCCATTTATGAGAACAGTAGTTGTTACCATCTTACTGTAGGCTCCTGATTTAGGGGCCAATAACTATTAAACCAGGTAAAATTTTATCCATATCTAATTGAAAAGCGGCCCTTCTATTATAAATTATGCATAGAGATGGGTAGAGAGAGAGAGTACAAATGAGCCCACCGTTTGCGACCTTACGAATAAAAATCACTGACAAACACCTACCCTGTAAATTGGCACTGACCCAAAGTTTACTTCAATGACGGTGATATTCATTATTGAATTGTGCGCACCAAAAATATATAATTAATACCCACGTGCCGATCACGCATATACCATGTGCCCTATCCAACAACAAGCATCATGTCCATGAAAACAATGCCAATTGATGAAGTTTAGTTTGGTTGAACGGTTTAGATCACATCACAATTGTTTGGCCCATGTACAAATCTGAATAGAACAAGATATAAACTCACAAAAGCAAAAGGCAAGAAGGAGGAGGAAGAGGAGGTGGTGGTGGGGTGACAGTAGGTGTCAAAAAATTCTTTCTATTATATATGCCCGTGTAGTCCTTCTCATCTTCTGAAATAAGGGTCCCCAGGAACAGGAAAGGCCCCATTGATTTCAATTATAAGGACCCATGCCTAAGGCAAGGACTTACACTTCAGGCCAACAACCAACTGTACATGAGTTGTTAAAATAAATGCAGTAGTGATCTGACCCTTTCTTGTTAAAATTACCCAAAACCAAAACCAAAACCAAAACTAAATTTAATGAAGAGTTTAAATTAAGTTTAAGATGACAAGCTAAGTAGAATTACTTTGTTTTTGTCATAGGAGGAATTGGATCCAATGGAAGATGTAGATGGGGGATATATGATATATATATGACTATGACTATGAGTGGATTAGAAGGGGGGGTAGAGAGGTCATTTGAAACTAACAGTAAATAAACAAATGAATGAAGCCACAACGTACACAAACGCGTGGCGCACGATGCCTAGAGCAGGGGAAAACTAACCCATGCACGCAACCATTATTAACCTTCGTCACCTCCGTCCGAAATTTCCACGTTACGTTGGAGATATTGCATGGCCATCCACCTACGTATTAGGGCGATCCCACACGAATGGGGTGCGCAATGCGCAACCATACTCTTTTTCTCTCACAATCAAGCAGTTAAATCTATATGATTAGCTAACTGATAGTTGATGGGTAACTGATGCTTGACATTCCACCTAAGGTAATTGTTTTTTTATGTCCATTTAATTGCTATATAAAAAAGAGGTTTTTAGCGGTGGATAAAATCGCTTTTAGTTGCGGTCATTAAAAGAAAAAAAAAAAAACTCTGCCGCTAAAGGTCTCTCTTTTATTGTTAGTGAGCTATCTTGGTTCAAATTATTAGAAAGAATGACTTGTATGAATCTTATTCATGTGGGCTTTAGACTCGATCTATATCTATAGGAAGATTGAGCACAGTGGATTCGGTCTGTTCTATAATTTTATCGACAGTTTAAACCTTTCCATCATCAAGTTCCTCCAAGTTTAGAAAGTTGTTTATTCACAAGCATTCATTCTTTGGAACTAGGAATTATTAATTAACAGCATGTTTCATCGACTTCAATGGATATGACTGTATTTACGTAAGTGGTTAAAAATGAAGAACCAAAGTTGAATATTAAAAATTACCATCAAATAATATGCCCTTTAATGGAATTTGAATAAGGGAAGATGGGAAATGAAAACCTAGCTAGACAACAATCCATTGATTTAAATCAAGGTAATTTCAAACACTCCTCCTTATATCATTCACCCCTCACCTCATTAAAAATCATTCGGTGGAGCACATTTCACAATGAGTCTCTATCTATTAATTCCAAGCGAACAAGACCAAAACAATTAGGATTGCTGGACCTTGATATAGCCCATTTCCTTTATATATCATCATAATCATCATCATCATTCACTTCCACCTGGTTCTATGGCTCATTTTCGAGTTACACTCTTTCATCCACTAAATTGAATGGGTGCTCTAGAATTCTTCCTGGACACATAGTATTAGGGTAACTTTGATAAATGTAGCAACATAATCAAATAATCTTATACTCTAATTAGAAAGAGTTGCGCTACCAAACTGAAGTCACATGGGATTTAACCGGCTCCCCCGGCCAAATTTGAGTTGGAAAAGACAATAATACCCCAGGTTTCTGATGTAGAAATGTGTACATCAGTGGACACTCATGTCGTTTAATCCTACCTCATTATAAAACAAACATGCGAATCTCAACCGATCGACAGAACTTAAAAATAAAACATAGTAATAAATGAACAGGTAATGAAGATGGTGTTGATGGATCGAAATGCCCACAGATGATTGAAATAGGAAAATCATCGTGTGAATAGTCTCTTTCCACGTGGGTGTGACGGGTTTCCCACCCTCACCAACTCCTGCCCTCATAGGCCCATTTTTTTCATTGTTATTTTCCCCTTGATATAAAGATGCAAGGCCGCCTTGAAGTTCACGACTTATGTTATGTGTCACACTTAAAAAAAAAAAAAAAAGTCTCACTTGTACTAACTATGGCAAGAACTTTAGAAAAAACAAACCTTGATTTCAATGGATGAATCATTACTTTTATTGGTCAAAAACCCCTAAACACAAGGTGTTAGTGTGTGAAATGGCCACTAAGATTTACTACCAATTACACATTCCCTTGAAATGTAGAAAAGTCATGGGGTTAAATATCCACCCATACGTACTTTATACTCCGCTAGCTTCATATTGTTTTTTTTTTTTTTTTTTTTTTTTTTTTTTCTATTAAGTCAATATAAAGTATCTAAGGTATGAATGATGTAGGTTGATATGGGTTGACATGGCTCAGTGTGGACTATATATTATTTTATTTTTTTAATAAAAAATAAAATAATACTGATACGTTAATCCATATCACTGTTATACGTGGATTTTTAGTCTAATTAATTGATATCATTGGATGCCATTATGACAATTGATCAGATGTAGGGTCCATCATTATCTATCACTCCATTAAGATAAAGTGGCTAATGCAAGTGAAAGTGTTCGACATAAGTCATTTCTCCTTCAAGAGAGCCATGGGATGTGACCCATTTGACCATTAGGCTTGTTAGAGGGGAAGTTGGTGCAGCCGACTCTCGGAGTCTTCTCCACCCTAATATGTCTAGAGGCATTCATCGTTTTCAATCTTCAAAAGCTGACGTACTTTGTCCTCCTAAAAACTTAAATCCTCCTTCAGGGCGTAAGATGTATGACTTTTTGATTAATTTATAGCTTGAGGGCTATAGCTTCAAGGAATGCGTCAATGGCATTCGTTGGTCTCTTGTCTTCTTTCCATTTGTCCTTTAATACGGAGGCATTGTTTCTAATTGATTATGATGATAGTTAACTGGACCACTGGCTATAAGATTTGTGGACATTCCTAAAATAGCCATGTATGTAGTTTTCATGATATCTATATCTAAATCGTCTACATCTAAATCGTATTACTGTGTAAGAGACATGGTTTTCTACCAGGTCAATTGTAGATGAATTCCTTCACCGTTGATAAATTTGTTCCAATAGAGTTTTTTTTTCTTTAACTACCCAACACCCATCCCAAAGAAAGATAGGATGATGAACGCTTAATATTAGGTTGATCAAATGATCTTACGCCTTCATTTTAGGTCTTCAAAGCTAAATAGACATGCATTGTGAGAATTTATTGTAATAAATTTAGTGCCAGTTATCTTTTTGGAAAGATGTCTAATTGGATCAATGCCAACTCAAGCTATGTGAAAGGATTGGATTGATCGTAGATGCACCCTTTGTGCGGTCATTAACAAGAAAAATACAAGTTGAATTACTTCATTATTTTTGGGGGTGGAGGAATTCATCTATGATTTAGGTTGAAGAGTTCCTGACACTTTTGTGTATAATAATTTATTTATTTTATCACTTGTTTATTTATCTTCTGTTTTCTTTCGCTGATGAGGATATCCTTATGGTATTTGACCCGACAAAACCATTTTCTCGGGCTCATGCTCGACCTTGCAACATGTGCACCAGGTGAATCTGGGTGGTGTCAAACACACGGGGTGGGTGCAAATCCATGCGTTATGCTAGGAAATCCGCACCCAGGCGAGTTCCTTTGTGTAAAATTACTAGCAATCCTTGTAATATTTCTGTTCCAAAATTGGTACAATTGGATCATTAATTCAACTCTTATACGAATGTGGCCCGAGAGATCTCTATGCCAAAACCAAAGTGGGTCACCTAAAGATTAAAAAGGAGAATGGTGGGATGCACCAGGAATCAATTAGATAAAAGGTAGGTGAAGATTTGCCTCGGTCCCATCAATGTATACCTTCCATTCACAGATAGAAGTTAGAATTTATTGAGCTTTCCAAGTAAAAGAATTTATTGAGCTTTTCAATTGTATTGGCTCTTATATATTATCATGTTCATCGATTTTCTATGATCAATTCATTATCCTAGATTGATCAATTAATGACCAGCTGCCCTCCTCATCACTTTTAAAAGAGTAAAATGGAAGGAAAACTTCAACCACCTTCTATCCACTATATCCCTGTACATCCCACTCGCCCCATTTTCCCCACAAGTTGCCTACTTTACAAAGCCAAGGTCACAGAGAGACTCCTAGAAAGGCAAGGTGGTAAGGGACCCACTCTTCATTTTTTTCATAATGTGACCACGGGTCAATTTACTAGCCTACTTTAGATCATTTTTCATTAAATAATCTAACTTAATTAAGTTCCATTGAATATCTCCTCTAGGGTTACCCGCGGTTGTTATTGTTTGTCAATGAAGGCCATCATCCAACCTAGTGCCCCCCTCAACTCTGGGGCAGTACCTTTCCCATTCTAACCAACCATTAGGCCTTATCAATCTCTAAGGGCCTATTTGGTTGGAGGCATTTCGGACGAGAATAGTGCAAGTTGAGAAGTTTCTACATTGACTTTTTAGGTCTTGTTCCCTTGGCATTTTAAATGCTTTGTTTGAAACTAGAATTCTGGCCTATCCGAAAAGCTACTTTTAGTCATTTAAAATGTGTGAATCTAAGTATTACGAATGTTAGAGTGGGCATGAACATTTGAAATTCCACTTAAAATACAACATTTATGGCACGTTTGTCTACACACCTGTTCCGCGGAAAGATGAAATTGCCACGTCAGCAAATTCCATAGAAATGAAAATCTCGGAAAAGGATTTCCGTAGAATTTAGAAATTCATGTTTGATGCAAAAAGAGTTTCCTCATTGAATTCAATGGTGCAAATGTTATTTGGTGCGGTTGTGGATTCCTTATAGAAAATTAAAATTTCTTATTTGGTGATATATTTTTTTGAAGGAAAATAAAATAACATATATATTATTTATTTAACATTAAATAATAATTTATATAAACAAATAAAAAATAAAAGAGTTATAGGGTTTTTGAGTTGAAATGGACAAGAGTGAGGAAAAGAGGGAGAAGTTTTATGAGGAAATTCATTTCCCATACCCCTCATGAGAAATCCATTTCCATAATTATCAAGAAAAATACCGACAATGCATGAAAGCATTTTCGCAGAATTGTTTCGCACCAACCGTCGGAAAAATGAATTTTCCGAGGAAAATCGTCCACTTTTCCGTGGAAAAGTTTTACACAAACATACCCTTTAAAAGAATGCCAAATTCATCCTAACACGAAATCTTAAATTCCTTAAAAACAAACATGCGCTAAAGATATGTACACTATTAAGTGGACACTATACCTTATACGCCCTATATATTATGCACTAAAAATGACTACATTTGCACATAATTGCCAACTAACGGCCATCCATCTATCCTAAAAGTTAGTTCTCCTTACACTAATTATGATTTGGCTCAATAGTTTCCCTCGTTTGAGAATAATTGAGAACCCAAGAAAATCTATGTGCCACGAGTTTATTATCAAAATGCCAAAGATTCTAAACCCTTTTCGTTCCTCAAGCATTTACGATCACTTTTCTGTCTCTCTGTGTATAAAATCCAAATCCGTACCTTTAAAAATCAATGCTTGGATTTGTATCTATATATGCTGCCTCATTTCCTTCAGCAGAGAAGTGTCTCCGGCAAGAAACGTCCGTCCTTATGTCTGGTTCCATATCTATCAATTACCCTATGGTTTTTTGGTCTCATTCCTCGGTTAGATACTTAGATATCAGAAGTTACATATTCACCAAGCTTCTTATCGTACGATTTCAATCACGTGATTATTATTCTTCGTACATGCGCTTTATTTTCATATCTTTCTCTCTAAACAATGCTATATATCCGTGCAATGATATCAATGGTAGCTTTGTAGTTTCACCAAAAACCCTCGTCATTTTCTCCACTTTGGCCTCTGCTCTTCCTCTTTAAGCTTCCCCCACCATTATCCCTATCAATTCACTTATTATAATTGTCACATCTCTGAGCTGCTGCTGGCTTTGAGTCAATATAGGCACGCGGGAGCTGACAGTGATCGTAATTCTCATTCATCTTTCTATTTTAACATACATCTAAACTGTGAGGCTGCTTTAGTGATTGGCACACTTCTTGTGGGGTCAATTTTGATGTAAGAAGCATAAAGAAAGTATAAGGATTATTAGATTTGGATTGGATGCGGGGTGTATATATATATGGGGTAGTATTTAAGTGAGTGATTCCCTTACTATAGGGTGAAGGACACTCCCATTTTTTAAAAGTTTTAAGTACAAAAGAGATTATTTTCAAAAAGTACAAAAGTGCTTTTGTATTTGAAAATTAAAAAAAAAAAAGGAATGTCGATCCCTCACCCTATGGTGATGGAATCCCTCGCTTGAATATCCTCCATATATATATGTGGAAATATTCAAGTGAGAAACTTATTATATAATAACTTTTTTGCGGGGCTCAACTAGCAACTAATCCAAACCTAGCAACTAATAGGGAAGTCCCTTATAATCACTAATCCTAAGGATTGACACACATCCGAATGGACTGAATGGTTGGATTGAAGGTTGGATTTTTTTTTTTAATATGAAGTCATTAAACTTGTTGGCCACGGATAAAAGGATTAGGGGCGTGGATTTGGGGTCAAACTTGATACTTGGGGGGGTTTCACATATATCTTTCCGTCCTCCCTTGTCCCATCCCCAAATGGGGCCCACAATTGGGCCCCATAAAAAAGTTCTCACATAATATGTGAGGGCAATTCTTACCTAAATATTACCCATATATATATATATTTACTAAATGTAAGATTTTGTATCGAGAGGAAAAATAGATAAATACGTTGACTTATAGCCTCCAAAGAAGACAATCTTGTACCAGCTCTAAAGAGCTCAAGAAATTAATTATTAAAAGAACAATTAGAGCAAGTAGTAGTAATTGGAAATGTATCTCCCAAAAAAGGAAGCAGGGCATCATTATGCGGTCACTGAATGTCTCTCGGCAAACTTTGGATTGAGTGAGAGAGATTATCAATCAAGCGACTCCTTGTCCAATCTCGAAAAACTAATTTACCTTGAAAAATGGCTAGATTCCAATTATAAGAATTTCTTAGAGAATTGAATATTGGGACTTGAGATTTCGGATAACATGGCATGTTGTCTCCTAGTATTTGAATATGGCTACTGGATTCGTAAGTTTTCATAGTTGGACCTTTGTGTATTAGCTTTTGGTTGATAAAAATTCTTCAACTTCTTAAATGTCAAGCTTTTATATAATGTCATAGGGTTCTTGAGCATTTGTGAATTTAATTTGTAGGGCAGCATTTGGAGTTCTCTTTACCCCGAAAACAAGCATACCCTTGGAGTGTGCTTTGATTTAGTTTGATTAATAGATCATGACCCTTACTTTATATGTATATATATATATATAGGCTCAAATTTAGGCTCTACATCTTGTATTTGATTATATCAACGTTGACCAATGTCTAGGTAAGTGTCTGGTTAGAAAACATGTTGTGATATAGGGCTTACCTACGAGAAGAAATCAATCACGCATAAAGAGAACACAGAGATTTACGTGGTTCGGCTTTTAGTTTACGTCCACGAGGAATACGAGATAGTTTACAATACAAAGATGTGCATTTTAGAGACTCTGGGTCTCTATTTATAATATCAGCTCCAAACCTCGTTATACTCAAACCTTACTTCTAATCAAAGTACAAGTTGAATAATCCAGGGAATCCAGTTGACTAAGATTTATTAACTTTTATTGAGCCATACTAATTAATAAAACCAATACCAATTCAAGACATAAATGAATTGAATTGATTAGTGGACATTTGGGAGAATTTGGCCAACCTCAACCTGACTCGACGCCGACAACCTGTAGGCGCCAAGTCTCTGGAATGAATCAGACACAGTAAAAACCAAACCACAGCCTTGTTCACGAAATGTCATGATTCTTCCTTGAAAGACAGGGACGTTTGAAGATTGCTTCCACAAACAAGGCACCTTGTCGGATGGACCACCAGAAAAAAATATTCATTTCATTGGAGATCAATGATGTCACCCATCTCATGACACACCCTATATTTAATTTCCTAGTATAGGATAGTGCTCCCGCAGAGGATGATGAGACATGGGTCCACACATCTCCCCTCTATTTGCAACCTATGTATGTCTCTTTCCAGATTGTGGGGCCCATTGTAGATGGGCATGTCGATTCGGACAAGACTTACTTCAAATCAAATCCGAGCCGTTGGTGCCAATTTTTGTGGTCTATTGACAAGTGGGCCGTCATTTGGACGGTCTGGATTGAGGTGGGTGCAGTGCACATTTGTAGTTTCTGTGTGGAGGAGCAAGACAATTTGAATCAAGATATCAAGACAAATAGGTTCAAACAATGCCCCATTGAGCTCGTTTCCATCATAATCACTTTTTGGAGGGAACTTTCCAACTCCACTTCGGTGCGTTTATAGATACCTACACTACATGTCTCACCAATTACCATTCCCATGCAAATAAGCCATGCATATAGGTATGGAAATGGGCAAGGTGGGGGGGTCCGGCAGTGTGGGGATTGTTAACCTATATGCAGATAAATCCAAATGAAAGCTACAAAGACAAACCTAAACTCTTAATTAATAGGTTGAATTTGAGTTGAATTGATGCTTGATGCTTGCAATAGTAAGGACGAATGCATGAACCCAACTCGTTTACTAGCAAGGTAGTAAATTCCATTGTAAATACAAATTAAGCATAAATAGAGCCAACCTGAATCATTAATTACCAAGTTGAGTTCACATTCATGAAGGCCTTTTTTTCGGTTGGCTATATAGGATAATTGATCGATCATGAGTGATTCTTTCGACTTGAAGATCAAGGGATTGATCTCTGCGCACTAAATAGAATAAATAGAATGTGTTAATTACATCACCCAGCCATAAGTGTGTTGGTACATTGAGTGTTTCTTTGTTTTCATTAAATTATACTGGAACTCATAGTCATATCAACTCCACTTGCTAAAAGATTAGTAAAGAGTTGAGTTGTGAATGCTATGAGGTAAGAAGTGAAGGATATAAAGTGGGATAATGTATATAAGATCTTGGCTTTCCTATGTATTGAATCAAAAGAGTGATGGATAAGTATTCATTTTCTATCCTTCCTTGATTCAATATCCATTAAAAGAGAATTTATTTGATGGTTCTTTCCATACATTCACCTTCTGGTTTTCTATTTTAACCACCTGTTGCATGAATACGTTCCATAGAAACTAACAAGCCCCAAGGTCAAAAACTCAAAATCTGCTGCCCCTAGCTAAATATCATCATTCACCATTAATTATTGTACCCAGTTTAAGACTCAAAATCTGCTACCCCTAGCTAAATATCATCATTCACCATTAATTGTACCCAGTTTAAGACTCAAAATCTGCTGCCCCTAGCTAAATATCATCATTCACCATTAATTGTACCCGGTTTAAGTGCATAAACAATATTCACCATGACATGTATATTGATGGGTCCCACTTAGTGTGGCTCATCGCCAAGTAACTATAAGATTGGCAAAATGATCCTGACCATCCAATCAATAGGATGGGGCGGCTGATTTGGCCTAGTGGCCAAGGTGAACTATCTAAACTTACCCGCCCATTTACTCTAATCAATCAACAAAGCAATGGGATTTATTGCGCATTGTTGACCACAAATTCCTAGCTGGAGGACTCAACTATTACAATTTTCAAGGGTACCACCAACCACACATCAAGGAGCTGGTCATCATTTGTTCATATGAGGACCTCCCTTCATATCTTTTATCCTTCAAAAAACAACAAAATTGGCATCTCCACATAACCCCACCATGTCTATAACAACCACAAAACAAAGCCATAATACTGTATGTCCTTTTCATGCCCTCTTTAAAATGTAGCAACTTGTAGATCACTCTCTGGGCCGAGGCATCTAAATGGAGAGAGATGATGAAAGTTCAAACAAGTATTAAATGATTGGTTTCTCTTCTTTAATACAGCAACTTGCTTTTTTGTGAGATAGATGTATACAAGTAGAGGAAAATACAGATGGGTAGATGGGGTATCTGCATGCAGCTCTAGACAGTGCATCTTAAAACAAGGATCGAGTGATCAGATAATATCTGCATCAAATGGTTTACTGTCTGAGATCTTTGCATCCGACGGCCATCAACCAATCAGTGGAATTTCAGCAATAGAAACATCAGATCCTCTCCACACGTGAGTCGTATTTGCAGGACTATATAAAAGAGCTACTGCTCTTGTCACCGTGAGAATAAGCCCACCTACTGTGAGCAGATATTAAATTGGAAGAGTAGGGTCTTGGAAATCTATGCTAATTTCATCGTATCTTTGCGATTTCAATGACAGCGATTGACTTAAAATGTTTTTGGTTTTTGTTTATGGGTCGACCCTCATCTCCCCAATGGGCGTGGACCAAGTGCCCATGTTATGAGGTAATGGGTTTAATCCCGGCTTAGGTGCTAATGAATTGACTATGGAACTACTATAATGACAGACATCACCCTGTTAATCATTTATACCAAACCTGTTGATATTGATCGAAGGGATAGTGGTCACCGTGACAACCTTCAATTGTGGAGTCCACGCCTTGATGCTACTGCTTATGTTATGAATTATATGTTCAATCATAAATTAAACAACACCTAATGGAGTGAAATTTGGAGACATCTAGCTCACTGCGAGAGTGGATGTTCATTTTGAGAGGTTCTAACTTTAATTGGTGGACTCCTAGGATTGATATTATCTCCCTCGGAGATAATATCAGCTCCCGTAGTAAGAAACTTGTCCCCAGAGATATAACGCCCTCTCAATGTGGGTTCGATTTCTGTGTGGACAACCATATGAGAAAGGTGAGATAGTCTGTAATATAATAATCCCACTGGACAACTTGTGAAGGTGTTTTACATTGGACCCTACCAGCAAGAATGATAATAAAAAATCGAGAATTGTTTATATTAGTGAGGGTTAAGTCAAACAAATAATCATTAGGTGAGGTTTAGACTATGTTTAAGAGGTGGTCACATTTAGGGACTGCCTAGGCTAACTATCCAATCAAGGTAGGAAAATTTGTTTATTTATATCTATTCTTATAGTGAGATTTAGACTGGAAAATGATGTAACCAATTACATCTAATTGCCTCTCTCAGCAGTAACAACAAATCAACAAGGATTTATTATTAACATGATTATGTCAAACCTACAATCAGTGAGAAGCTTAATTTTCTTCGTTTTGTCCTAAATTTCAGCATGTTCAAGCCCAATTGAGGAAAGAAAATCTCTCCGGCGTGAGGGAATCATACAAGACGAAACTAAATTGAGGAAAAGTGTTGTTTATGGCACAGCATCTTTAGCAACCCAATGATGGGGCCCCGTGTAAATTGGATTACAGTATAGCTAATTTATATATGACTGGTTTGCATCCGAGAAAGTGGCCCCCACTTACGATTAGCAAAGTTATCAAATCCATCCCTTTTTTCCACATTTCACTCCAGTCTAAGTGGGGCCCACTCTGGATTGTAATGTGCACTGCATGATCAATCCAGTGGTGGGTAATCTGTAATTTGGAGTAGAATTTGGGAAAGTGACAACAAAAGGGGTGGGCTTGTTTAACTCTTCTATGTTTTTTTCTCATTCATTCATTTATTATTCAAACAGATTTGGATTGAACTTGAGCCCACATTAACCAATAATAAGTGAAGAAGTAACATAAGTGCAAACCTCAAAACCCTGGGCAATGCACTTGAATCCAGCCCTCACCTATGTCCAATATTTTCTTCATAGGAAACAATAAACAATCCATCTATTTCCTAGAGTCTTAGTGACTCTTGGAAGAAATGTTTTAAGTCCATATTCAACTAATTAAGTGTTACAGTTACACAGCAAGTCCCATCGAACTTAACGAGAGTCGTTTCATACGACACATACAAGAATAATATTGTACGGACATCAGATTTAATTCACATCACAACTAAAGTGAGGAACCATCAATGGAATGTTCATGATTAAGTACGTGATTAACTTCAATGGAAGAAATCGTCTCTTCACATGTCATTAATCCCATTCATGAGTTGGCAATTACAATTAGCGACTTAGATTTATCATAAGTGGACCTATTGAAATTTTTTTTTAATTTTGGAGAATGTTTCCACTTTCCAAGTGGAAACTCAAATATTGTTGCATTTGAGAATTATGAGACAGCTAGCCCAATGGTAAGGGTGTCTCACCAAAGTGCCCGGGATCTACTCCTAAATGGATTTGGATAGTTTACCATTCCTCCCATGTAAAATAAAAAAAAAATATTTTATTATTAATATATAGTTGATTACCTTTACATCATTTCATACATTTAGCACTTTGCAGTATGTTTTACAAATAGAAACAAACTCACTACATAAACATAGAAGTATTAAGCAAAGAATACAATTAGCAGAATGCATCTAGATATGCATGAAATAATGTTACAGGGCATAGCCCCACACTAAGCAAAAATTTGGACACTGCGTGGGGATTATTTGAGGATTATAAGTAGATATATAATCACTAATCAAATTTCTAGATACAGCTAGAATCAAGAGACAATATTAAAAAGAAATTGGTAAAAAGAATATTAAAGATTTGATAAGTAATAAAGGAAAAGATGGAGAGGTAGATGGACCTAACCTTCTTATGACTTGATTTACTAGGGTGTTGGTTGAATTTTCATTTTTCACTAAAAAAATAATTATTCGATAGCTATTGTGGACATTTACCTTTGTTTCTTCATTTGTTGATAGCAATATAGTTGTTTTTCTTTTTGTTTTTTTTTTTTTTTTGAAAAGAAAATCTCAAGTAGGGGCACAAGGAACCAAAATTAGAAGCTAATTGCATTTAATCAGATCCACATTTCTCACAACCCTAATCCATGTCCACAAGTTGGGTTCCTTTGAGTCCATGTATCCTTCACTTAAATAATTCTTCACTTGAAGGAGTAGAACTCCAAGTGTGGCTTATCTATTTCAAATTTTACTTCATTAAAAGTTGACCCTATTGTAAGATTGATCATATATGAATAACATGCTTATATAATTAATTGTGTTACTCACATACTTCATATATAGAAGATGCTATGGTGGGGTCGGGTAACTCCTAGCTATTAGAATAAAGTCTGAAAAACCTTTAAATATATGTTGCGAGTGTTCATTTTGAAGAGCTCAAATTTTCAATATATGAGACACCTGTTGGTTCTACTCCAACTCAAGAATTCTTTGGGAGTCATGGACTCAGAAGATCCGGACTCCAACTTCGTACATTTTAATATCTACTGTAATCCTTCTGTCTTCCTTTATTGCACAATATTCTAGTGGGCCTCTCTTTGTACATTTTTGGCAAAAAAGAGAGCTGTCAAAGCAAGACTCAAACAAACAAAATATTAGAGTCAGGGACTTCCGTTTTCCGATGTAAGTCTGTTATACTTATATGTAAGACAGAGAGATAGATGATATTTTTCCCAACCGTTATGCCCAACAGGAAGGGCAAAGCCAATCTTTCCATGGTTATTTGTGAGAAGCTCAAGCCTCAAGAAACTCATGGCTTCTTAAATGTTGCCTACACTTGCACGCTACAACCTTATCCTTGTTGGCTCAACTGCCACCATATCCTACTCCACATGCACCACCATGCACACTTTTTTCTTTTCCCTGCTTGTGAAAGACAATACAGAGAAAAAACCAAAAACAAAACTAAGACTTCTGCTTCCCTGCCACGTTTACATTGTTGTTTAGTGGCCAATTTGAGGTTGATTTATCGTTACAGAGAGACAGAGAGAGAGAGAGGAAAAAGCCCTGATGTTGTGTGGCCCACCTCTGTCCTAGAGATAGTCCAAGGTCCTGGCATTTGACAGTGAATTCTCATGAATGCAGCGCGTAAGGTCAGAAGGCAGCTAGCTGCATTTTGGCATTTCGTGTTTGTTCTTTTCTGAACAAAATCTATGGTGACAGATTAACAGTCTTGAGCGTAAGACATTGCAGGATAGTTAAAAACTAAATCTACTAACGGTAAAATCTATGGCCAACGAGGAAGGCTTATCATGACAGTGAGATCTGCTTTCACTCACAGCTAACAGAAACAAGAAAGAATAAACTTCAGTACTTGTAAATATTAGTATGTATATGTCACATGCACATACATGTACCGAGTAGAGTGGGGATCTTCTCCTGACTTGGGAAATTAGAGCACGTGTTTATAAGAAATTCATTAATGGAATCCACTTATAGAATCCTAATTAGTAAAAAAAAAAAAAAAAAACTTTCTCATGTATTAGTTTGTACCAAGTTTCTATATAAAAAGAGTTGATGTGATTAATTTGATAAAGTGACGTGGGTTCCACCCATAGGGGAATATTAAAAAGTATTTCCTCTACCTCTTCTAACTCTTTGTGGTTTTAGTAGCAATAGTTAGCTAAGAAAATTTAAGGCGTGTTACTATTGGAGTGAAACTCGATCAAACACCAATATAAGAGTGGATTGGTATACATGGAAGGCCTTGTGGTAACGACTCTCGCTCTCATCACTCTCACTAAGGATCGATTCTAGATGGGAGGCTTTAATCTTCTCCAACTTGGCCACGGAGCCAACAGGCCAAAAAAAAAAAAAAAAAAACCAATATAATAGTGGACTTCTTGAGTGGTTTGAATTTTGCAACTTATTGTCTCATTGGAATTTATAGCTCTCGTGCCCTAGAGTTTATAAGCTCTGGTATGTTTAGTTGCATGAGGGGTGGAGTGTAGTAAAATAAAAGGATTAAATCAAGAGCATAGGAAAGAAGAGGACATTGACAAAAAGACAGTACTAAATCACAAAACGTTACCCAAGTTTAAGTTATATAGCTTTTTGTCATTTAATAACTATTACTCTCAATCTCTTTTTCGCTTGTCAATTTAATTTGATAATTTATTTTACTCCACTTCAATATTGTTATACGATTTTAACTTCTAATCAAATAAAAATATGACTAAAGTTCATAAATATAAATACTTAACTGGGGTGTCTCATCTCACACGAGCTTCGAGTTTCAATGGATTGAAACTTGTGCCGCTAGGTTGTCCCAAGAGCTCTGTGCCACATCCAATCTTAAAAAAAATATTTTGACTAGAGCTAAACAAGATTGGACTTTGATACGAATGATTTGGACCATCTATGTTCTACCCTTACTATAAAATATTTTTAAAAGTAAGATTGTAATTGCTTAGTAATTTATGTAGATTATATAATTTGGTTCCTGTCTTCTAATTGTAATTATAATTTAAACTATCAATATGACAAAATTGGAATTTATTGCATTGGGCTGGGAAAATGTGAGAGCATCCGTACTCTTAGCATGGACAGCTTTGGCCTGCCATGAACAAGACCTAAATGTAAGACAATGTTCATTAAATTTGGTGGCTCTGGACCCTTAACCGTAGGGCTCTGTCCCGGCATTTAATACACTTTTGCCATGTTAAGGAGAGCAGCTTTTAATTTTTCAAGTTTTTATGTGCCTTTCTAATTTCTACCCCAAAAAGAAAAAAAAAAGTTTTCGTCTGCCTTATACGAATGTAATAGGGCAATATGATTTCCAATGTTTAATTTTTATTTACCAAAAAAAGGTTTAACTGTTGCATATTCAAATGTTATATATGTGAAACATATTATTATGTTTTTCAAAATCAATCACCATTTCTCAAAAAGTAAATAAGTACATCTAACAATTTTAAATTTATTTTAACTTCTTGAACGTTTTTCTATAAATTTCTCCAAACTCATAAAATAATTAAGATATGGAACTATACCTCCTAATAGTTGCCGTTATTACGGGAATATTGAATGGCTCAGATCACTGGACAGACAAAAGTGAAGAAAATTAGATTTATAAGTTGTGACTCTTTCATAAGTCACAAATATTTATTTCTTTGCTTGAGTCATCATTAGTTTTAGGCATTATCTTCCATTCCGTAGGGTCCACTAAAAAATGGTTTAGATCTTACCATGGTACTTCCCAGGTTTTATATTTGTGGACATCAATTCTTTCGTTCATTTTTTTTTATCGGTAACAAACTAATTCATTAAAAGAAAAAGTTAATAAAAATAAAAATAACAAGGTACAAGAGCATTGTAACCCTTCTCATACCTCAATTGCAAAATCCTGTCCTCCCAAAGAATGCACCTCAATTCTTCCACCCATTGTCTCTCTAATTTTGTAAAGAAATGTGAAAGACCAAATATTTTCAATATTGGCAAGAAAAGGAGAATAGCTACTTCCCATAAACTGTGATAGCCGCAAGTCACGCTGTCTCCTAAGACCCAGAATTAAAGGACCACTAGCATGACAATTTGACCCACCGATTTTCAGTAATGGCACATGTCCTGCCCACTTGTTTTGTGAAGTCACAAATCAAGTGCTATTTGTGACCAAACGTGCCTAAATGTTCCTACCTGGGGGATCCGATGTAAGGGTTTCACCACCACGAGAGATTCGGTATACTTCGTGAAGGGCCAGCCCTAGCCGGCACACTTCTGGAACATGTGGTGGGGCCCAGATTTTGATCATTCTGATGCGGCACACTTTTAGATATTGTGTATTGGGCAACAATGTCTTTTACGTCAAAGAATCTTACAAAATGGACCCGGAATATTATGACTTGATTTGGTGTGTCTTTCATTAAATTCCTCACCCATATCCGACCTCATAACTTTAATTCGTTTATCTAATTGCTTTTCTACTTCAGCTTTGAATATTTTCAAAATATTCAAGGATTCATATTTTTCTTTAATTAGATAAACGTAACAATAACGTGAGTAGTCATCAATGAAAGTGATGAAATATGCTCCACCCTTAAAACAAGGTATATGCATTTTACCACAAATATCCTTGTGGATTAATTCGAGAAGCTCAGAACTCCTTGTGGCAGCTTTCTTGATTGTCTTAACTTGTTTACCTTTAATACAATCAATGCAGACATCAAAATCAGTGAAGTCAAGGTTGATAATAACTTATCTTTCACCAATTTCACCATTCTCTCGCAAGATGTGTCCCAATCTTTTATGCCAAAGGTTAGAAGAGTTCTCATTTATGACTCATCTTTTCATGCCGATGTTCATCCCATAATTAATGTGCTAGGTATAAAGTGATTATGCATACGCTGAACCTAACCTTAATCTATACAATCCATCATATAGAAATCCATTCTCAACTAAAATAGTATTTTTATAAACTTTCAGCAATCAATGTTCAAAATTAAACACAAAACCATCATGGTCCAATTTTGAAATAGAAATTAAATTCCTGGATATAGCCGGGAAATAGAAAATATCATGGAGATCCAGCGAGGGTATCCAGCACAAGTTGGTAGGTGCGTATGGCATCAACTCTCGATTCCTGTCGGTTCCCCATCATGATAGTTCGCTGACCATCATTTGGACTTGCTTTGAAAGGAATCCCTGCACACAACTAGATATGTGAACAGTTGCACGGTTGCACCAGAGTTGACCCACCGGGTATTTGATGGGACGTCAGGAAAATTAGTTTTTGGAACAAACAAGAGACAAATTACTATGCTTACCTCTTGATTCAAACCAAGTTTTTCTTTTCAAACAGTCCAATTTGAAGTGGCCAATCTTTCCACAGAAGAAACACTTCTTTGTGGCCCTTTTCTTCTTTCCAGGCTTTTCACCTTCCTTTGGAACTTCATTCTTAGCCATTTTCTTTCCTTTAAATTTATTTTGGGAAACAATGTTGATTGTAATTTGCCCCTCAGCCTTCAGCCTCCGTTCCTCTTGATCACATTTAGCGATCAATTCATTTATAGTCCACGGAGTTGAGTTCTGATTATATGCCACTTTGAATGGGCCAAAAGAGGGAGGGAGAGAGTCAAGGATGAATTGGATTAAATATCCTTCTGATACACTCATGTCAACATCCTTTAATTTTACAGCAAGATTCGTCATGGTTAAAATATGCTCTCTTACTCCCATGGTCCCATCATATTTTAAATTTGTTAATCGGTTCATCAGAGATGCACCTAGGGCCTTGTCTGTTATCTCAAATTGTTTTTTCACTAAATCGAGGAGATCCTTAGCATTATCCTTAATTATAAGTGATCCCTTTATGCTTTTAGAAACGGAATTTGAGATAATCCTAACGCAAACTTTATTGCTTCTTATCCATTTATCATAATTTGTCACATCAGCGGCTGAACTCATTTCTGTAGGCTTTGGGGGCATAGGTTCATCAATGGCCATGTCCAAGTCCAGATAGGTAAAGGTCAGCATCAACATGTCTAACCAATCAACAAAGTTCGATCCATCTAAAATGGGAATGACCCCTAAGCAGGAGGGTAAGGTCATAGATTTGAAGGCTGTAAAATAAACATACACACATTAAATTTATGCTTTAAATTAAAATAATAATAATAACAACAATAACTTTGAGAATAACGGTACATCATTATAATTCTACGTATGGATTGACAACAATATGTAAATGATCACTCTCCTATAATCAATAAGACCATATTAATAAAACATGTCTCAAATTTATTGAATTTACCTTTAGGTCATAGAACAATTAACTTATTAAACATATCTTATTCCAATTTCAAATTATGAAAATGATTATCAAACCTTTAGGCTGATACTCAATCTCATCAATGAAATTGCCATATAGTGTCATTGTTTGTCACACAATTGGATTAGTGATCTATTTAATTGTAAAATAAAAAGCATAATTTTATCATAACTGGGCCACTTTGGTGACTATCAAATTAATAAAAAACCGTGCATTCGAATTAATACGTACAACAACACTATATGTTCTTATGAGTCCTTTTACATCATCATAAGTAATATGGATTTATAAATCATTGAATGTCCCATGATTTTTTTTAACGAGGCACAAAATAAATCTTATTAATGATCATTTGACTTATTTTATTTTGCTAAATCACATTTCCTTTATAGGTACCCTTTAAATGATTAATGGTAAAAAATAACTTTAATTGAGCCATTAATCAATACCTAATATCTTTAATTGATTTATCATCTTGATGGATCTATTCAATCCAACCATTGATTCTCCTCACATTTGGCATAAAATCATATAAACATGAATATGAACAGTAAATATTAACTCTGATCACAATAATCAAATAAAAATAAGTGCTGAAATTCAACTTACTGAGTTAGAATAAAGTTTATCAATTATGCGTAAAAATCAGAACCACTTTATGACTGATCCAAATCGTTAATCATGGAGATCTCATTGAAATGATTCTATAGATGAAGACATATCAAAATTCGAACCCAGATGAGTCCATTATGGCAAAAATAAAAATTCAACAGTTCAGATTTTCTCTGATCTGATCTGGTCAAGTGCTTATTGATCAGTCACACCAGCAGGTTAGAAGAATTTAGTGTATTAGTTTTAACGGTTTGGATTTGTCGGATTGGTTCTACAATGGTCCCAATTAATAGTTCGATTCAACACTCTGTACAAACAACATGTACAATATTTTTCTGGATTTGGGTTCTATACAGGTCAGGTTGGGACAGGTCATATTGACCCAATGGATTCATTCTTGACCTGGTCATAAACTTCAGTGGGTCAAATCAGGTCGGGTTAGACTTGACCTGGTCTTACTAACCTAACCTGAGTCAGGTAATCAATCCTGATAAGAACTGGCCCAGATGGTAGAGAGAAGGACACAGATTAGTTTCTGTCCAGTTTTTTTTTTAATAATAATATCCACTTCGTTTTTATTCTCTACCCTCTCTTTCATGCTACTGTTATATGATATTTTTTTGGAGACCCTTTCCAAAACCTAAAAAAAAAAAAAAATAAAACAAAACTTTAATGATAAACCCAGAGATCAAGAAGAACGAAATATCTAAAGACAATCACTTAATAGATTATTGAGAAATAAACTCAAATGCTTGAGAGGAAGAAAACCAACAAGAGTTTATTCAGATTAAAACCAAAACCAGAGTCTCTCACAGTATAACTGAATCTAATCTTAATAATGAACTATACAATATCTAAAGATGAAATTAAATAATACCTCTAGAATCCATGGCTTCTTAGTTGAAATATGAGTTTTACAAGTCTCTACAACTTCCAATGCGTTCTCTTTTATAGGCTTTCTCTTGGTTTTACTGATTGGATTCCCATAACTATAGCTTTTTTTATTATTATTTTTCAATCTTAATGGGGCCCGTTTGTAAATGCCCCTTATTAGAGAGTGTCGTTTACTAGAGCAATTGGGTCCTTGACACACTCAAACACATGAGAAAATGGAACAGTCACTTTTACTATAATATTAACAAGGGGTCTACAGACCTCGAGATCCGGACCCCGGTAGGAGCCCGGCTCCCCTGGGTCCGTTGGATCCCAGGGGCGGCTGGGATCCAACGGACCCCAGGGGAGCCGAGCTCCTTTTGGGGTCCGGATCCTCGGGGTCCTTAGATTTTTTGTAATATTAAATTACTGTCATCTAGGAGGATGGAAAAACACGGAAATCAAACTTTCATTCATACATACGACCTTTCATATGGAGGTCCTTAACGCCGACATGACTCACGAGTCACGAGTCAGTTCTACTTCTGATAGGCAGTACATGACCTGCAGTCTTCGGATCCTAAAATTTAATATTGACGAGGCAAATTATATACTGTTGTGAGCCATTAGGGCAGCACACATCGCATGGGCATCTGCAGTAGCATAAGTAGTTCCCCTACAAAATTGTGCCCTGCATATCTCAATCATCGTAACATTTATCCTTGAGAAATCATTAAGTCCCATGATCAGGCGTCATCATTCTAAAGGGACTCTACGACACTTGGATTGTCTCTTTCAATTATAACATTGGTGGTGTTCGTGGAAAGCAATAATTGTAACCCACTGGTAGGGCTTTAAGTTCAAGATGCAATGGATTAGTGGGATCTATCTTGCTCGAGAACCCTACAATGACTCATCTATTTTATGTGCCAATCATGCCTCCGATACGCCACCAGTACCTGTGCTGGCATTTGTGATGGGAACCACTTGTGTTTACATGTGGGTGGACCACACTCACAAAGAAATACCAATCACAAGGAATCTAATGATGATATGAATAAGAATAGTTTGAGTTTTATCCAACTCTCTATCCTTATCATATCTCTATTTAAATTCAAATTGAGAGAGTTTGATCCAACCTATTATCCTTATCATCTCTCAATTCGAATTTGAATGGAGATCTTATCACCCATTACCGAAAGACATGAGAATAATAGTTGGCACTAACTTTCAACAATACATCTTCCATTAGATCTATTATTTTCCATCATCATCTTCAACATCCAGGGTATCAATCATTCTATTTGGATCTTGAAGAGTGAATCACATATGACTGATATCTCGTAGACAGTCACAGATCTCCACAACTAGTGCCCGATTCAAGCCGACGCAGTCTTTATCGCGTTTATAACAGCTAGCTCATTTAGGTCTATACTTTCGCTGCTTCTACAACCTTCAACTTGTACCTCTAGAATTACTGAGCCATCAAAATTGAGTTTCACCCAGACCCTTTGGGGGACAAGTCTAACCCTCTAGGGAACTTTAAAGTAGGCAATGTATGATGTGAGTTTTTATTTCTTGGCAATCCAGCAAAGGGGGCTGTGTCACGACCCCGGACAGAGACCGAGCCAGCCAAGGCCCCAAATTGGAGTCGCGGCGCAGCGCGCTGAAAAACTTCGCCCGCTTGTGTTGTTTTTCCCACAAGTTTCCGTGATGAGGATTTCAAAACAATCCATCACAACCCAGCAATCAAATCACAACATATATATATATATATATGCGCAGGAGCATGTAGCAAACATATAATCAAAATCGAAGGCATATAAAGACATTCCACCCTCCCATCAAAATGAGAAATATATACATAAGCAAACCCAAACTTAGTTCAAGATTTATGACATCACAAAAGTAAGTTTAAAGTTATACATCCCAATAAAAAGACAACAAAGGCTAGTTAAACAAGTTTCCAAAAAGAAACATCATCAACCCCCAAAATGAACACGTCTCGTAACCCAGTCTGATGTCTGTGATTTTGTAAGCCGTTGGTGTTTGAGGTCTTGACATTGATTTTAATTGAATCAGGTTAGTTGGTCTTTTTTGGACACCAATAAAACAGGTTAACCTACCTTTCAAGCTAGCTGACAAGCTTTGGTGGTCCTTTGCTGTTGCTTTAGTTAATTCATGTGAGTGGCCTAGGAACCGCGGATAAGCTACATTCCTTTCTCAGAGCAAACATTTTGTAAAATTGTGTTGGTCTTTTGAGTGCTTCACTCTATTTCCTTGTTCATCAAATGTACCACTATTGATAATTCCCCTGCATATGTTGTGTCTCGCCTAATGCTGGTCCTAAGCACAAAATACGAGTGTTGGTGTCCAATAGAGCATGCAAACCAGTGGAACTATAACATTTTTTTTTTTGCATTGCATTTGCATGGAAAATGGTATAGCTGTTATATGTGTATATATAATTTCTTAGATCACTAGCTTTATCGAACTCTCTACTGCGATTGATCTTCTTTTTCCCTAGTTGCAGGTATAACTAATAAGTCATGAGTAGGTTATTTACCCCCGGTGTTTTACATTCATTATGTCCATATGGAAATAGTGCCTATGCCATTATTTTGATTCCTTGACTTTTCATAATGCCTTTTGGGTTTGTCTTGAGTGACTTTTCATAATTAGCATCAACAAAAGTGACTGGATTGCATATTCTTGAGTGCATGGTTGAACTTGCCATATTAGGCTGATTGATTGGCACAGGTGCTATACCGCTGAATCACGTGCAGGTGCAGTGTATTTGAAGAATTACAGACACTGCCCATGTTCAGGTGCAAATCTTTGTAACAGAATCAGTTTATATAGGCACATGTTGAGCCATTAATGCTACACTATGAGATAAATGCTTTTAAAAAAACAGTTCAATAAACTGGGGCGGGTGATTGCAACTATAAATTTACTAGCTTAATTCTCATGCTTGTTAATTGTTATTGATAGCCAGAATCAAGAAGCAAGTGATGATAGGGGTGCATAGTCATGGAAATTTGTAATCATTTCTTTCTTGGCATGAATAATTCCCTTTCCCTCTTCAGACCCGTTCTTTGAACAAATGTGCAAACCCAACTCAATGTTAAGTCATTTTGTATGGTCTTTTATAAACAAAAAATTTCTATAGGCATTTTATTAACACTATGTCCAAACTCAACTCACCATTAAATTTGTGTTTTTCTTTCGTTCTTTCTTTCTTTTGGTAAACCTCGTCATTAAATCTGTTGAATGTTTCTACCAAATAAAAAAAAAGAAAAAATCTGTTGAATGTGAAAACAAACAGGGCCATAAAATTGTGTTAAATGTGTAAACGTGTTAAATATCAAATGTGTTAAATGTGCATTTTTTTTATGGTGACTAAAATAGTAAAGCACGGACCTATTCGACCCCAAACAATCCACTTATTGTTACCACAGCTTGGGATCTGCAAAATTCTTCAATGCATCCCTTCCGGGGCAAAATTGGAGTTCATTTGGGCCATGGGGCTGATTGGTCTATCTTTGGATGGGTTAGATTCTATTTTTAATCGGTGCGAGTGGTTGCAAGGTTTATAGATGCCAATCCAAGTCAGGTTCAGTTTGGCAATCTGTTTTTCTATGTGTTGCCAAAGAGAGCAATGGGAAGCTTGTTTCCAACCTGACCTGACGTGTACCTGTACCGATTAAAGGATTTTAGGCCTGGCTTGTGAAAGTACCATTGCCATGGTTGGTTATTAACACAGTTGGATGGTTAAGATTGTGTGTTGAGACATTTTTCGTGTATAGCATACCCCCAGGAGTCCTACAGGATGGAATGTAGTTTTCACTGAATGAGATGCCCCACCCATTTTCAGTGAATTGTCAAGTGCCAAAAAAAAAAAAAAAAACAACCCTTATGTATTTACATCCTTTTGTGACTCTGTAGTACCGTTTGGCCCTCTTTTTTGCATAAAGGCATCCGACCTATTCTACTTGTTTTACAGTTATGTGCATCCAAACACAGCACTAATCATGTCATTGATTTTTTGGAAAAAAAAAAAAAAAAACCTCAGGAGGAGGGATGCAGTCTAGTTCATGTTACCGTAGTTGCCCTTAGTTTGGTGTAATTTGGAGAAAGATCATGTTAGTGATGGGTGAAGTATGATTTTTTACTTCGAATGCATAAGACGAATGTGGAGTAGCTCATGTTTATTATTATTATTATTTATTTTTTTTTGTGTCTTGGATTATAAGGATCTACCTTGGCTTGGTTGCATTTATATATGCTCTAACTTTTAGATCCTCAGAAGAGGATTTCAGTCAAGTTCATTCCATCCTCTGCTTTTGTATCGTGTATAGATGCAGCATAAGTTTAAAAGAACATGTTTTATGGCTAGTATGACTTTTGATTGAAAATGTTATTGAATATGCATTATTGGAAGTTGTTGACATTTCAAGTAAAGGATTCAATATTTGTTGTTTTCCTTGCCACTGTCTTCTGTATTTATAGGGAGACTTCACATTGGCTAGGTTGCATTTGTACAGTGACTGTTTTCTTGAACCCCTAGAATAGGAATCCATTCAGTCCATTTATCCATAAATGCACTCCTGCAAATGTGGTAATGTTATGTAGGAGTGGTAATTCTGTGGCCTTGTCCTGGCTTGATTCTATGATGGTTTGCTAACAAAATAAATTGAAAAAAACACTATTTATTTTAATAATGTAAACTATTGAATCAGTCATGAATATATATATATATATATATATGCTTTATCATTTCAATACATTCTTATCATATCATTTGAGTGTGTTCTTGATTATATCAACTTGGAAAAGTTATTGTTTTAAGTAGTTCACATGGTTTGTCTTTTTGACGTACTTGCAAAGTTGGTTGTGGTTTTGTGATGTTGATGAAGTTTTTTTTTTTTTTTTTAAGATGATAGCATGTTAACTAGTGGATTTTGGGTATGGGTAGCAAAACACCTTGCCTTGTGAAAGAAAAGAAGTCTAGTGTTGGGTATTAATATGCTTGCCTGAGTATTTTCCTTACATAAGGTCCTAATTTTTTTTTTTTCAAATTTTAATGATGAATGGGTTTATTGCAGTTATCTGTTCTATTGCTGGCAAGATTAACTTGTTTTGATTAGCTAGTTCTACGAACTGTTTTATGTTGTGCAAGCATAATTAGTAGTCATCATTCATGTATGGAAAAGCACAAAGGTACAGTATATATTGCTCTATATCTGTCATGATTACCATTGCATCTACGACCGCCACTATAACTACAATAACTACTAGCACCATGTCAGTACGTAGCAACAACCATATCCATTGTAGCCCTAGACCTTTGGGTAAGAGCGCAGTACCCCTCAACTGGGCAGTGGTGATGCGCTCTTTGGACGTAGTAGTTGAATCCATTGGTGATTTCCTTGTAATTTTGAGCACTAATGCTGCTTTCTAAATTTTGTTTCTACTTGTACTTTTCAAGTGAAGATCCTTAGAAGATAAATCCTATTGGTACAATGGTATTGGATCAGTTGTATCCGTTGATCAAGTTTGTGCCAATTCTCTACTTATTCAGTTTCATGCTTTCCCCTTCCTTTTATAAGGTCTTGTGCATTCAATGATTCTGCAATGATTTTTAGGATGCTAATGATCGATTTTGGATGTTAGCTTTTCTGTATTTTCAATTTATGATCATTTACTTGAAAACTGATGGTAGATTTTGCTTGAGATAAATGGTCTTGTAGTGCTTGTCGTCAACAACTTAATTTGGAATGAAATAATCATATATTATACACAGGTCAATCCATTTTACAAGTAGTTTGCAGGACCTAATATTTCTGTCGCACTTTGCAAGACCCAAAAACTCGTTACCCAGTGGTGGTTCCGTTCAACAAAGTGAACTACGCTAATGTGTCTACAAGCAACTACGAGCTGGATGAGATCCGGGAAGTGAAATGGGTTTTGAGTGTTGTGTGGAAGGCATGCATTTGTAGTGTTTGGAGTATGTAATATACATCCGAAAAAACCGGCCCTAATTATCACAGGTTTAGATCTCAATAACAAAATCTCTATTAGATTACAAGAACAAGTGATTAATCTAGTAATTAATCATAATCCAGATTAAAAGCAAGCAACCACACAATGAGAATTAAACACGATGTATACGTGGAAAACCCTACTTGGAAAAAAATCACGAGCCTTACTGTCTAGGCCAACAGACAACCAAGTACTATAAATCGAAAGTTATAAGAAAACTTACAATCGTTTTCCAGTTGCTAACACAACCTAATGACTGCTTTGATTTTGTCGATTGCTCGTCGTACACCTTTACCGTGCTTAAATAAACCACCTTGAATGTATTTTCAAGATGAATCTACTTCCAAAAAGTAGCAGAAAAAACCTCCAAATACTTGAACTTCGGTACAACAACTTGAAACTTTGGAGAGAAAAACAATCTTTCAATAGATCTCTAAATTTATTGATAGGAAAGTGGTGCCCTAGAGTTGAGATAAGAAGTCAATATATATGCTTTAATTTATGCTTCAATACCTATAGAGCAAGTACGACTTAAATAAGTAAACTATCTCAAGTTAGGAGAAATATTCAAATTAGGGATACCCTCATCATTTGTGATGAAGAACTCTCCTTTTTAGAGAGGTTTTAAGTACAAAAGAACTTAAAGAGGGTACATACTTTTGTATTTCAAACCTATCTGAACAATTGAGATTCCGTCTCCAATGCCCAACTTATGTGCGATGCAATTTATCACTTTTTGACCCGCGAGTCCCGATGCTGATCATTATATGTATTTGTATTACTTGTAGATATGGAGACAAAACCTGATTCTTTGACTTTCTTTAAATCTTTTCTTTTCCAAAAGATGTCATCATGACAAAACACCTTATGTGATGACAATAGTTCCTCCTTTCTTGTTTATTACTATTTTCTTTCACTAGTGATGTCATCATGAAAGTAAAAACGTTTCCATGTGATTTTAAGTGAAACTCACAGCAGTGTTGCACGGTGCACCCATGAACCCTTTGAATTTTGATCGAATTAGTCTTGTAGTCATCTTTCTTGACAGTCCCACTAAAAATATAATTATAAATAAATTTTAAATTTTATCAAATATCTAATAAATTTATCAATACTAATTATAATAGTATTACAATCCTTATAACATCTCTGATTGCTTAACTGTAATCTTTTATATTTTTCAGCACTGGTGATAAGTGATAAGTTTTTTGAATTGGGGTCTTTGGGATCATTAAAATTGATTAGTAATGGATTAATAGGCATATAACAAATTTCAAGCAAACCTCCAGAATGTGTAATATGAATGTGGATAGATGCGAATGCTACAATTTATGAGTTTCAATTTTTTAGGTGATTTTAAAAAAAAATGCATTTAGTGGCAAATAAAAATATTGCTGCGACATTAATATTTTTTAAAAACAACAATAATAAAATTAGGGACGGTTTTGGTATTGGAACACTTAAAAACTATTCCAATATAGAACTTTAGAACAATTTAACTTCTCTTTCATCAAAGCTGGATGGGGTTTTCTAAAGGAGGATTTTAGTAACTTTCTCTTTGAGTTTCATCAAAGGGGCATAATTAATTTACAGATGAATGCAACGTTTTTAACTCTAATTCCCAAAGTGCCTAACCCTATGGAGTTAAAGATTATAGGCCCATTAGTCTTGTGGGTTGTTTATATAAATTACTGGCTAAAATCTTGGCAAACCACTTGAAGAGTGTGCTTCCTCTTATTATTAGCCCTTTCCAAAGGGCCTTCGTGGTAGATAAGCAAATTCTTGATGGAGTGCTAATTGCCAATGAACTTGTGGACACCATGAAGAAATCTAAAAAGAGGGGGTTATATTCAAAATCGACATAGAGAAAGCATGTGATCATGTGGATTGGAATTTTGTTGACTACAAGTTGCTTAGATTAGGCTTTATGGAAGTTTGGCGTGGTTGGATTTGCGAGTGCTTATCTACTACCTCTTTTTTTGTCATGGTTAATGGTTCACCATCTAAATTATTTAAAGCTTCTAGAGGAATTCGGCAAGGGGATCCCCTCTCCCCTTTCCTCTTTACGATTGTGGTGGAGGCCTTGAGTTTGCTTCTTGTGAAGGCAAGACAGTTAGGGGTGATTGATGGTTTTGGAATTGGGCACAATGGAGAGGCAATTGCTCATCTTCAATTTACAGATGATACTATTCTCTTTAGCTCTACCAGGAGAGAAGAAATCTTAACACTCGAGAATTCTTCGGTGTTTTCAGTTGGTTTCAGGTTTAAAGATAAACATCTCCAAGAGTCTGCTGGTGGGTATTGGGTGTTTTGAGGAAACCACGACGGAGTTGCCTTACATTTTTAGATGTAGGTTAGAGAGGCTTCCTATTATTTATCTCGGGTTGCCCATTGGAGCAAAGGCAAGATCTAAGTCTTTAGGAGATCCGGTGATTGAGAATTTTAAGAAGAAATTCTTTATGGAAGAAAGTGTACTTGTCTTTGGCAGGGAGAATCACTCTCATTAAAGCTTGTTTATCGAATCTTCCAGTCTACTATATGTCTCTGTTTAAGATGCCAAAAGTAGAGATTGAGAGGCTGGACCGCATCCGGAGGGATTTCTTGTGGGATGGTCAGGCTGGCAAGAAGAAATTACACTTGATGAAGTGGAGTGAGGTGATTAAACCTAAATCCAATGGGGGCCTTAGTATTGGTAGCTTGGAAAACAAGAATTTGGTGTTATTGGCTAAATGGTGGTGGAGGTTTAGGGAGGAAAAGGAGGCTCTTTGGCATAGATTGATTACTTCTAGATATGGTGAGAATAAGTGGGGGTGGTGGCCTAAGCAAGGGCCCAATTCTCCTAGATCTGGTACTTGGAAGGCTATTGTTGCTTTTGGGGATAAGACTAATGTTATAAGGGGCAAACTTGGTACAAAGGGGTGGGTTTTTTGGTGGGAAATGGCAGGAATGTTAGATTTTGGTTGAATGATTGAGTGAGGGTAGGGCCATTGTGTGAGTTATTGCTATGGCTCTTTAGACTTTCAATTAATAATGAGTCCTCTGTTGGTGATTGTCTTGAGACAAGTAGTAGCTCTACGGTGTGGGTTGTGCCTTTTAGAAGAAGACTTCGACCGTTGGAAGGGGGTATGTATGAGGAATTGTTGAGTATTCTTACTAACTTGTTTCTTTGCAGGGATTCTAAGGACTCGGATTTGGAAGCCTTCCTTTTCCGAGGAGTTCTCGGCAAAGTCCTTCTTGTGTGGCAATGAGGAGGAGACGGTTAACCATTTATTTCTTCATTGCGAGGTGGCAGTCACGGTTTGGTGCAATTTTATAGGGAGATGCGGTTTGGCGTGGTGTTATTCGAAGAATATTGCAAAGGCTCTAGATTCTTGGCATGGTGGGTGTTTTGTTGGTTGTGGGCGTATCTTATGGAGGATGATTCCATTTGCAATTTTATGGTCCATTTGGGAGGAAAGGAATGATAGGATCTTTAGAGGGTCTTCTTCTACGACAACAGAGGTGATTTCCAAGGTATCCTTAAGGATTGCTAAGTGGGCTTTAAGTAGGAAGGAGTTTTCACTGTTCAACTTAAATGATATTCTTTACAATTGGAAAGCTTGTATGGGTTGTGGTCCTTTTATGGTGAGGAGAATAGTCACTTGGTCTCCCCCTTTCTTTGGGGTGTATAAATTCAACGTTGATGGAGCTTCAAGGGGTAAGTCGGGGCCGGCGGAAATTGGGAAAGTGCTATGGAATTGGAAAGGAGAGGTGCTAATTATGTTATCTAAGAATGTAGGCGTTTGTGACTCTAATGATGTAGAGGTGTTAGCTATTTGGGAAGGTGAGAGATTGTTCTCTACTAGAAATGAAGGCACCCTTGCGGTTGAAAGTGATTCTTCTAATGCGATAGCTTGGGTATTAAACCGGAAGGTGAGACCTTGGAAATCTTAATTTATTTTCAATGAAATCAAGGAGCTTTCGGCTAGAATCATTGTTTCCTTTCATCATGAGGTTAGATCTGCAAACTCTATACATGGCGAACGTGTTAGCTAAGCAAGGGTAATGAGATTCTCTCATTGGGTGGGTGTGATAATGTAATTGGGGTGTTGTGATGTACAATGCTCTTGTCCCATCACCCTTTTTCTCTTTCTTTTGTTTTTATCCTTGTACAATGCTTTTCTCTTTTGTTGTAAACCGTTCCAAAATTATGCATTTGGAACGATTTTCAACCGTTTCAATGTTTTAGGAGCTTTGTGAAACCGTTCCTATTTCTATTAGAAACGGTTTTAGGCTGTTCCAATTTCTTGCTTTTGGTGTAGTAGAAGAAAGGGAGGAGAACGAAGAACAGGGAAGAAGAAGCGGAAAATAGAATGAGGTTTTTTGAATCATTCCCTCAATGATATTGCCAAGCACATTTTGTTTTTTTCCATGTCTATTGTTTGTCTTAATCATTTCATAGAATCCGGGTTTAAGGAAAATCTTTTAGTAAAAATCTCCATATATTATCATGTTTGTGAAAATATATCATCTTCATCATCACTAAAGATTTATATTGGGACAAGACTTTGATGATAATGATAATGTATTAAATATAAAAAAATATAATTTTATATATAATACTAAATATAAGAGGGCTGGCCGGACCATGACTAGTCTTGTCCTAACTCCTATTGCAGGCCTGAAATTTTTTTTCCTACCCTACCCATGGGGTTTCCAAGAAAAAGAGAAGCCCTTTGTTTTGCGGGCATTTTGAGACCCTATTGACATTCCTAATTACCACCTACCTGAATGGATATGTTTCTCACAATAAAAAAGAGAAAAACTGCTTCAATGTTTCAATATTATGTAGTATATATTATATACTATGTGATTTGCATCCAGCTTGTTTTTAGATAATTGTACATGCCTAATGACTATTACTTACATTGTGTACCTAATTCTCAAAGCATAGTCTTCCCGGAAACATTAATATATATATATATATATATATATATATATATATATATATAGAGAGAGAGAGAGAGAGAGAGAGAGAGAGAGTTGCCAAGTTACAACATCACCCGCCCGAAAATGCTACAAATCAGAATAACATATTAACAAGGATAGATTTCATCCCTTATTCATCAATTATTCTTGTTGACTATGTATATAGTATTACATCACATTCACACTAGGATATCATATAAAAATCACTCTCCATGCACATTATCCAGGATTATCTTAGCTACAGCCTACAAATATATCACCTTGTAAGATACTGATATGATTGCCCATACGTGGAACTCATACAGTTGAAGATTATATAATTATTAGTTGGAACAACTGTTGTTATGTGGCCCAGACCTATCCTTGTTACCTAATTAAGAAAGTGAGCGCCATTATTTCAAAGGGAAGAACCCAAAGACATTTTCTCATCAACCAAAGGGTCTAAAATATAATAAGGGCAATGATTTAATAACAACCAATTAATTTAATTAATGTATTTTAAATCAAGATTCTAAAACTTTTAATACTTCGATTCAAGTTCGATAATTAAAATTATTCGCTAAAAGATTCTGATTCGCAGCTTTGTAAATTGCAAAAACGATGGTGTTTGTGGTTGACATTGTAATATTTTATTTGTGGACAATTAACCAATGCCTCTGCTTGAGCCTTGCATTATTAAAGAGAGTGCACATGTACCCTCTAAAATAATCTTGTTCATAATCAACTTGTTATATTTTCCTCAAAGCTTATTTATTAACATCCACATATCATTGTTTAAGATGTACGTACACTTAGACAAGAAATGGTACAATTCCATCTTTATTTACAACATCGTAGTTTAATTATTTTGATAAATCATATATATATATATTTTATATAATGGTAAAAATCTCGGGTACCATGCATGATAACGTATATTTGAGCAGCCACTTAATTTGTACAAAATCGCCAAACGCTAGATCCACCTCCAGTTTAACGGGACCCACACTAAGTGATGACCTAGATATATATATATATATATATATATATATATATATATATATATATATATATGGGAGGTTTTAAGTGCATTCATCCATCACCATAGGGTGAGGGACACTTCTATAATTGGACATTTTCAAGTACAAAAGTTACTTTTCAAATACATAAGGTGAGGTACACTTCCTTGTCTTCATGTGCAAAAATGGAAAGTGTCTCTCACCCTATGATGAGGGATAGATGCACTTGAAACTTTCTCATATATATATATATATATATATATATATATATATATACGTACCCAGTTTTTAAAGTGCACATTGGCTGCACGGTCCACATATGATTATGGGGCCCACTGTGAGAGCACCTGGTTTCACCCTTACCTATTTACTTCGTCTTGCAAAAGGGCCATCAAATAGACCACATGCAAGAACACTCGGCCCCATGCGCAAAAATGGCACATACGGGCAAGATCCAATAATAGGTCTTACCAACCTTGCATGTGATCTTTCTTTACAAAGAGGCTGGCTCACTGTACAATTTGGACAAAGTAAAGGATAGGTGAACCGTTTTCGCAGAGATCCGTATCCAACGTACAGGCATTGTCCATCTCAGGTGGGCCCTACCATGATCGAGGTGGGTCCGCCCTATAAAAATTCAGCACATGTGGAGGTCTCACACCCTTGCTGAGTACAAATCAGGCTGAGTACAAATCACCCTTAACTAAAGAAGTTGGGAACGAGGGGCTGTTGGATTGGTAACCCTACCTCTTACTCGGCTGATAAGGGATTTACTGTGGTCTCCACCCCACTCCTCGCATGTGTGGGTCCTCACTATAAGCTTGTGCGGGATTTCTCCCTAAGTGTGCAGGTGTCTCGGGGCCTAGCACCCTTAGCTGGGACAAAAGGAAAAGAGGAATTAAAATAAAATAAAATAAAAACTATAACAAGAAGTTCTATGTTGTGGCAGGCGAGGAAAATTTTCTTCATAGGCCATAAGGGAGTCGCATTATAAATTACATACAATTGTAGGCTCAGAAGTTTTCTTTGGGAAGTCACATTTAGAACAAAGAAGGCTATGTGCAAATAGGAATAGCAATGGGTAAAGTTTAAATGGGGACCCACTCCATTCTGCTCTTATTCGGAGTGGGTTTAGTAGAGTTTCTCCTGATATGGGGTTAATTTGGGTTTTGCTTCTATACCAGCACCGCATCATATATATATATATATATATATATATATTATTTTAATTAAATCATAAAGAAAACTGATCTTGTGGTGTAAGTAGTTAACTTAAAGCATTGAGCGGAAAAAGTCGGAATGTAGTCCTCAATTACATTCATTTCCATGCATTTATATATTTTAAAAAACTTAAGTTATAAATTCGACTTCACCTCAGCTTAAGTGGAACGGATTTGGTATCACAAACCAATTACCATCACAAATTAGGTCAGAAATGGATGATAAAAATTTAAAACGATTCCAATCTAGATTCATCCAAACCCTTACCAAATCCTACCTGCTGACCTTCGTATATCAAGTACAATAGGAGGTTTTCATAAATGCCTTGGAGGGAAGGGGAAGGAGTGAAGGACATCTCAGCAGATGGGGCCCACTAAAGTCTCACAGATTGGATCCAAGGTTTCGACAAAACTTTCTTTCAAGAGAACGACCAATTGTACAAGCCACGGATCGGACTGATTATCATCTGAACTCTGATTGTAGTGGGTGAGCACATGGAAGAAGAAAAAGCTGATTAGATTAGACAACATGGATGAATGGGTCAGATCGATGTTTAGTGATTTGTGATGTAACATGACATTGTACAATTGAGCTTCCTTTTTTTTGTTTTTTCATTTGGTATAAGTACAATTGAGTTGTGTCACTCATTCCCAATCCTAACTCCAGACAAAAGAGGATCCCACGTTTCATATGTACAAGAATCTGATATCTGATCAGCTGGTCCCACTTAATGAGCAATCAAGATCATCACCTAATCAGCTGTACAATTACAGATGGGATGTGACTCTTCAATACTGCCACCATGAAGTTTCACGTTTCATTTGAAGTGGCTTTAGCCTTTTTTTTTTTAATCTTTATAACTATGTATACTCTTGGATTAAAATCATGGTATTATTTGCAATATCAGCCCACTTAAAAACCCGATATAGTATTGACAGTGGTTGATCGGTAGTATTGCAGTGTAAATCTCTTTTTTTTACACTTAGAAATTAAGAAAAAATCCCATAAATTTAGAAATTTATAAAATGCTGAGAAATAATTTTTTTTTCTATTAATAACAATTATAAAGTAAAATATCAGTCTCCCTAAATTATGATATTTTATATCGTTATGTTATCTGAAACTGTATATATTTTATTTACAATTAAATAGGTTTACATGTATATATTAAAATAAGTTGAAATATTATAAGTTTTTATAAAATTCCATCATAATTTAATTTTAAATTTAAAAAATTAAAAGGTGTACTCATCACTCATTAATCAAGTAAGCTGTGAATTTCAAGAGCGTGAAGATAACATATTGCATTATGATAATATGAGTAGAAATTAAGTATAAAGCAATTCTACATTTATGGTTTATTTGAGATGGGAGGAGGGACTTGAATGCATAGCTTAATTCCAAGTGAAGTGGCCTTAGAGTCGATATCATCATCATCGAAATAATTTCTTTGGTATGGATTATAATAATACGATCTACCCTCAAAATATGTAAATCCAAGACAATGAAAGGTATCCACAATAAAATAAACTTAAAAAAAGAGCATACAATCATCATTTTTAAAACATATTTAAAAAGACCTTTTAAAAAAATTTAAAAAAAATACAAAATGCTAACCTTGGTAGAGTTGTAGATAATTTTTTCGGACCAAATCTGCAAAAATGAAAAAAGAAAAGGCATTTTTGATTGCTTGAAAATGAAAAAAGGTGTTAGAGAATAAGAATGGTAGCAATTGATTTGTTTGAAAGAAGGAAGAAAGAAGTATGAGAGGAGAAATGGAATAAAAAAAAAAGAGGTTTTAAACATATAGTCAGCCAATATTTTTAAAATATCAACCGATGTATCAGCCATGGCTAATAACTTGATATATCAGCCGATAATTTACGACATTTTGGAGGTTTTTTTATTACGTGGTTCCAAGATCATTTCCCAATAAATTATCATACCGGTATGGACTCAAACCAGTTTGTATCGGCTGAGATGAACTGGTCTCGGCTGAGAATTTCGACCATATATTTATCTTTCTTTTTTTTTTCTTTTTTTTCTTTTTTTGTTTTTGAGGAACAATGATGATTACAAATCTTTATTTATTTATTAATGGAGTCCACTGCATTCCTTGCATATAGTATTCATGGTCTTGATGTAGCAATGGCCAGGGAATTAGTAGAATTTAATGAGGGTACAATAGGCATTGCTCTAAATCTAAAATCAAATAATGTTGGCATTGTATTAATGGGTGAAGGATTGATGATACAAGAGGAAGGTTCCGTAAAAGCAAGAGGAAGAATTGCTTAGATACCCATTAGTGGGGCTTATTTGGGTGATGTTCTAAATGCTCTGGCTAAACCCATTTATGGGAAGGTGAAATTCCCACCGAATGTATTATGTGTCAGATTAAAATGAAATAGGAATAATATGATGATGCACAAGGAAATGAAGAAATCTTATTATTATAATCCATACCGAAAAGCCCTTTGGATGCTCTTTCTTCAGTATATTTTTCAAAACATACCATGGTGTATCGACAGGAAGGACCTTTGGATGGGCCTCTCCCCCAAAAACCATTCGAATAATCCTGACCGACAGCTAGAGGGCTTTTCAGGATGTCAAAAGGACTACTTAAATTCAACAGAAAGTCTAACTCCATCTGAATGGAAAAGGTTATCTAATCAGCAAATTAAAAATGTTGTGCTATGGCAAATCTATCCTATGGCCCACTAGATGAATGGCCTGATTTACCAAATCTTCACACGGCCAAAAATGGGATGAAGATTCCATTAGTCACAATGTAAAAATTCTCTTTTGTGTATGAAATTTATTTGGATAGTTAGGCAATGGTTAAAATCAGTCACTTCATGATGAGCTAGATAAGTTTGTTTAATAAAAAATCACTGTATGAAGCAAAAGTAGAGATTATAGTTAAAGTTGTTGAACAGAAGAGAAGACAATGAACCCTAGATAAACAAGCAACAACCCAGACACAGCAATGAATGGGCAACAATGAAATTAATAAAACTTTGAAAGAAGTATAAAGTGTTCTACAAGTTAAATTAAGGTGGTGTGGCAAAATGGTGAGACAATGGTGGAAGGTAAAATAGGAAATTTGGATCACATTCCATGGAGAGGATATATTCAATGTCTGATAGGAAATGTTTGGGCCAACAACTATGCATGTGATGAGACACACTTGAGCAAACATAAGTCAATTCAGACAGTACAAATTGGGTCTTCCTGGGTATCATGGGACAGCTAAGGATTTTCTATTGTTCAATTGATCAACAGGATTGGATACCATTAATAAAATAGATGAAGAAGAAGGAACAATGGTCTGAATTCAATGAACATTTTGGTTGAGCAGTTGAGAATTTTAGATTGTCATGACTTTTAGACCATGCTCCATGCATGACTAGGAACCGCATTTGATCAGTCCTAAGTAGGCATTTTTGGGGTGCAAGATGGGTGCAAAATTATTCACCCAGGTTAATCCTTGAATCCTTGAGATTCTGATAGCCATTTACCTCACACATGTGATCATCTGTGAATGCTTTTATTATCATGCGGCATCCACATGTGTGTACCCCACATCCGCACTATCCACACAACCACACAACCCTGTGTATCCAATCTCTCACATGTATTAATTCAACTAGATTTGGTTTTAGTTTAAAAAGCTTAATTCACATAGGTTTCCTTAATTGGTCAGGACACCAAAGGAATATAGTGGAAGATTCCTTAAATGGATCAACCAACAATGGTTAATGGTTCCATTGGTTCATCTTCACCATGAAACTGGCAAAGGCCCAAGTTAAAACTCCAAAAACCCATTGAAGAATGCTTCGCTGATCACGGTCCATTAAGGAACGGTTCTAATTGTTTGTCTAGATGTTTTAACTGTTGTTTTTGTGATCTATAAATGTTGTTCTTGTGATCCTAGATGGATCCAATCATAACAGTAATTAATGCTTAAGCATTTATCATCTTTTTTGGGTATATTTCCTGGCCCACCCAATGAATAAGCAAATTGGACTACTCATTGAAGCAAGGCAATTCAATGGTAAGATAATCTCTAACCAAAGGATTAGGTTTCAATCTCTACTCAAGGGGTTAGGTTGTGGTTCACTCCTATCCTTAAAAGGGATGAGTGGAGAAATGTAACTCATTGGAGGTTTTTTTTTTAAGATAAAAGGAATAGATTTCAATGTTGATGATGTGGGGATCCAGTGATACACACACTTGATTTATGGACCTAATATTGCTATCAATGGCATGCAGGTTATGCTTTATTTTCTAATAAAATATTACTCTCTTGTTCTTTATGTTCATATTTATTGCAAATAATACTCTGTTTTCAAACAAACAAGCGCGTGCATTTGTTGTATACGTGGTGTCAACAGGTGGGGTCATCTTAATCGCACGAATTGACCACCTCAATTGTCTTTGTGATGGTTGGGATGAAGTGTAAAAGGGATACAAACATATCTTCACGATCACTGGGTGATAATAATAGTAAGTATTCCTGTGCATGTTCGGATGTATGGTGAGGTGAAACATCAAATCAAGAGATAATAAAATATAAGATGTTATGATGGTGTTTTGTTTTTAGTTGTTTGGTATGTAATCTTTTTTACTTTTTGTATAGAAAAGTGAGTTTTTTTTTTTTTTTTTTTTTGGTCTTTTAGTGGAGAAATGATGTTATTTTTTTTTACTTTTGTTTGAAAAATTGAGGGAGTTTTGAAATTGTGTACATTTGATACGACCCTTGTCATTTCTTGTCTGGATTTACTTTACTTTAACTTGTTAATTGTCAAACACGCTTACCGCTTTAGATCACATGGGTACTAGGGCGGTGTTGGACTTGTGAGTGAAGAACTAGATCCCCATAAGGATCCTTGACAAGTAGATGAAGAGGGCTAAGAATCAAGAATTTGGGTCATCCCATCTTCAGCCTTTGTTTGATAGAGTACGAGAACAATGGTTAGGATAAAATGTGGGCCGCATATGAATGGCAATGGGTATGTTAGAAACTAATTTCTCTAGAAATTAAATTTTGCCTAAAATGTGCGAGCATCATAGAAGAGGAACCCCAATAGGCTTATGTATTGGTGATGTGGATAGTTGATTTTATGGGACCATCCAATCCTGGCTTCCCACACAGATCAACAGTCAGATAATTAGGCCCAACTTGTTAATGCTCAATCTTTTAGTAGTGAGAACACATCATGAGCTTGCAAAATCAATAAAAACCCTTAGAAATAATCAAACTATAACCATCATCAAAGAAAGAAAGAAAACATCACTAGTATCAGGCTTGCAGAGTTTGGTGATAGGCCCAGCTAGAGTTCTACTTGGTGATCCACAGCTTAAGCTTGAGAGGAGCAAAGTGCTCAGCTCTCTTGGGTTGAGATAGAGCCCATCTCTTTCTCATGCATACGTTTATGTCCATTAATGACTCAATCTTGAGCTTGAACTAGTATAAATTGTTAAACAATCTTGAGATAGTCAAGCTGAACAGGGCCTAACTCCAGCCCGACCCACCAGCTATTCATTGATAAGTTGAGCAGACAATGAGCCCACCCACACTTCATCAATTAAGTTAGCTGACTCTTTTCAGACAGCCAATAACAAAAACATAGCTGTATGTAATATTCAGTGGAGGGTTAATTCAGGGATCCAAATCTGGGTAGCTATAACCTTTGGTGGATCAGGAACTTAAAACACCCCTCTCCCTCTTCCTTTCACTCTAATAGCTAATATCACATTTAATGCCTCAAATACAAGTCCAACTGAATTGAAGCTTATGAACTTGAAAGAAATGAAGAAAACAGATTGCGGAAGCAGCGTCTACTAGTATACTTCTTCTCCAAATGGATGTGCTAAATTCCAATGATGAAGGCGATTATAGGAGAAAAAAAAAAAGACTATAAAATAACACTTAGGGCCCATTTGTTTGAATGGAATTGAATTCTAAGAATGCATTCTGTAAAGCAGTTAAAACTGAGTAAAGATAGGTGTTGATTCATAAAAGGCAATAAAATTATCCCCCTTTCAATGGTAAATAACACCCATCCAGTAATTCAAACCCCATCTCCACCATATCCACCCCAACCCGCCGACCTGTAGGCTTCTTAGAGAAGTAATCGTAACAAGAAGCAAGAGGAGGCTTAATTTGAACCAGTCACCATGCATCATCGGCCACGACTCAGGGAGTTTCAAAGCAGATGAACTCGAAGCCGACTGCCATGGGGAAATGAGTGAAGTGAAGCAGAAGCTGGCCGAAAGAAAAACTAGTGTAGATTAAAACGGAAGTGGGATGCAATTGCATTTCTATTATATGAATGATAAAATATGTACTCCCACAATGAAGAATACAAGTCCCTACGAAAAAACCCCCCCAATTTACACACTTTTGTTTATAAAAAGGACAGTGCTTCTGTCACCACCATCTATACAGGGAAGCCTGAGATTCTTCGCATTAAATCTTGCTCGTCAATGAGCTCTACCGACAAGATTACAGCGAAAGAAGTGAGAAAGGAAAGAAAGCCACCCACCTCACTGAAGTCCATCCAAATCCTCTCAACTCTTAGTGGCAATGCTCTCATAGAACAAGATGTACCCATGGTCCGTGTTGCTCGAGTACTCCTGTGTAGACCCAAAAAATGTTTGCACCGCCGACTCATCGATCATCTCCACATTCTCGTCATCAAAGAAGAGCCAGTGGTTGTGACTTTTCACAAGGCTGACATAATGACCATGGTTCGGCCCACTTCCTACATGGACGACAACTGCAAACAGAGAGTACTCATTGTCCGCATCATCCATTGTGTTGGTCAGCTTCAACTCCATAGGAAACACGACACGGTACGATAGCTTCTTGTACCGACCAAGCTGCTCTATGTATTTGAAACGCTTGAGATGGATTACTAGAATAGATGGTGGCTTTTTAATCTTCATCCTTTTCTGAGCTTCCTGCAAGCTACATTTGGAGAAGCAAAGACCAGAAGAATAAAAAAATCGGCAATTTGGAGGCAATCCACAAGGGAAACCGTAAGAAAATCAATGAGGGAGAGAGAGAAAGGGGGATTTGATAACCAATGAATAATTAGATGAATCACAAGTGCTCTTGTAACTATACCAACTGAGAAAGCCAAATTCATGAACCACTCGGAAGTACAGAATTAGAAACTGTTGGATGCTTTCTAAATCTATTTTGGAGTAATGAAGCAAACAGAAACAGATCAAAGCAGGACCCTGTTTCCTGCTTATTCTGCCACAAGTCAAGAACGAGATAAGAACTCTTCATTGGTTCTCACCTTGCTATCAATTTGAGTAGATCACAAACCATGCATCAGCAGAGGCAGATTTTTTAAAATACATGGGTATACTCTTTATTATGAAAAGGGTCATGCTCTATATTCATGGTCGCCTTTTCACCAAAATAGATAATAAAGACAATAAAAAAAATAGAAAAAATAGAACACCCGACTTTATAGACAAGTAGGAAACCTTTATCATTCAACACAATGAGAGTTAAGTTCTTAAACAACAATGATAACAGGAGAAGAAGAAAGGCACCTGCAGCACTTGTCACAGAAGAATTTATCCTCAGCATTCAGAGTCTCTGTGGAACTGAAGTTTTTAAGGCAACTGGTGATTGAACTATTCTGTTCAATGTCAAGGCTCAAGTCTAAAAAGGTTTCATCTCTTGCTGTTACTGTTTCACACCGTAAACATCTTGTTTCATTGGTCAGTATGCCCTGCATTTAAGAAGACACATCAACTCTTAAAATTCTAGAAAGGCTTATAAAGAACGATATTACGTAAATTGTCAAAGGAACAGCACAAAACACTACCCCTGTTGTTCATTTAAAATGTTGAAAAGTTGTAGAAAATAAATCACCACCCTCTGTAGACAACTAATGAGAACAGTTAGGAATAGGACTAAATTGATTAACCTGAAAAATTTTGTGAACCCAGGTAACAACTGGCTCTTTTTGGCCACCATTCACAAGAGTGGTACGTGGCCCATTTGGTATCTTGTCAGGTGGTGATGAAGTCTCAGGAGAACCTTTCACGGCGTTGTGTTCTTTCTCCAGTATGTCAACAAGCTCATTGAGCAGAAAATTCAAAAATTCATGAGCATCCTGCATAATAACATAGCAAATAGTGTCTCTGTAAGATCTAATGAACAAAACCACATTTAAGGATTAGTTAAAACCAGCTCCTGCAACATTACTGAAGTATCAGGCATGGAGGGTGTTCATCATTGCCACAAACCATCCATGCTGGCCCTAGGGTTGGGCTTGTGGTGGAAGTGCTAAAAGCACAATGGGTGCCGAAGCACGTGTCAAAACACCTCAAATTATCTCCGCATCAATTTCCAACACGAGGAAAACCTCTCCAAGGGAAAATCCCAATTCTATTCTATTCCAAAATCTGAGATTATCATCTCTACAATGCAATATAAATAGGCAAAGTAAACTTAGGGCCTAAGAAAACCTAGTCTAATAATAGAAACTATCATAATCAAACTAGGAAACCAAATAAATTAGAATGCTAATCCTAATTAAAATAAAATTAGAAACTATTGACATAAAAATATATCCCTAAATCTATATGGCCCTACACATGTGGCCATGAGGTCTACGCTGCATCATTCTCCTCCACTTGAAAAAAAAACTCGACCTCGAGTTCGGAAAATGTCCACCTGGGTCAAAAATCAATATAAAAAACTTCTGATTCATCAGTTGATCTACAACTTCCGTGTAGAGTTCTACGTAAAACTGCTTTTGATGGGTGAAATTTGTGTTGATATGCAATCGAACCGTTGGATGATTTACTAGTAGAATCTGCACCATCAAATCACAATATCTGACAAGTCGTTCTTGATCTCCCGATTGCCATTGGTGATCCCTAAAGACAAAATCAATTTGAGAGCTTTTTTGTGGGGATTATCAACAACTTGCTCTTCATCACTTGGGGTTTGCACTTGGGGATTATTTGTCCTCATAGGAGAAATTTCAAGGCCAATTGTAGATGTGGAATCTTCTGTGTCTAACTCTGGTTGATCAGTCTACATATCAGCTGGTACTTGTTCCTTAACACAGTCTGTTCTGTGTGGCGACTTTTCTTCTTGAAGCATAACTTCCACTAGATGAGACCTTTTAAGTATCTGCTCCACACGAATTGCTTCCCAAAATGCTTCGTGGATGGTCTTGCAGTCAGTCATTCTCTCCACTATGTCCGGTCTCAAGCCTTTTACAAAACTAATGAAATCATGTTCATCATCATCCTCCATTCCACATGCATCTTGGAGCCTTAAAAATTGGTCAGAATATTCAAGAACGGACAATTCTTGTTTCAAATCAAGAAATTGTTGGAAATAATTTTTATTGACAGCATACCATAATCCATATTGACACGCATATCTGACTCCTTGAAGTGCATTGTAGAACTTACTGATATGGAATTTCATATTGGAAGTGTGAATGGACTGACATTTTCTGTAGATCTGCTATCTACGAGTACGCTGGCGAAAACAGATCTGAAATTGGACGGTGAAGGAGCCTGAAATCGCAAAAAGAAGTCGCAACCGTTGATTGTGGTCTCGATCAGGGGATCTGGGAATGTATAATGGGTCTATGGGTAATGCAAATTGGGAATGGGAATGCGTAAGATTGGGGCTGGGATCGGTGATTTGGGGTTTGGGGAAAAGTATGGATTTGGGGTGTTGATGCTTATGGATTTGGGGTACAGATTTAGGATTGGGGCTAGGGGCTGAGTGAATGGAAAGAGGGATAGGATTAACCATGCCGACGATCAAAGGATTGTTCGGCTCTGATACCAATTGATGTAGGCCCTAGGGTTAGGGCTTGCGGTGGATGTGCTAAAAGCACAATGGGTGCCGAAGCACGTGTCAAAACACCTCAAATTATCTCAACAGAGATTTCTAACACAAGGAAAATCTCTCCAAGGGAAAATCCCAATTTTATTCTATTCCAAAATTTGAGATTATCATCTCTATAATGCAAATATAAATAGGCAAAGTAAACTTAGGGCCTAAGAAAACCTAGTCTATTAATAGAAACTATCCTAATCAAACTTGGAAACCAAATAAATTAGAAAGCTAATCCTAACTACAATAAAATGAGAAACTATTGACATAAAAATATATCCCTAAATCTATGTGGGTCCTATACATGTGGCCATGAGGTCTACACTGTATCAATCTATTTCCTTTTATAATAACATCTGCTAGTGCATGTATTAGATGCATGCACAGGTGCAGGAACTCACATATGCCACGTGAGCAAGACTCCCTGGCCTAAAACATTAGGCCAATCAACAAGTTGGGACAATATCTGGATTGAATGTGCATGATTGACCAGTTTTTTACCATCCTCTGTTTTTGTAAATGTATGGCCTGCCCGAAGAGCGAATCCCCTCGATATTCTGGCCAAGGCATCAGCACAGTGGGGCCCGGCCAATAAGCAGCTTAAGCATTGGCACATGCTCTCTTCATGTATGTGCAGAAGTACGAGCTAGAATAACAAGTATTAACATACTACTACTTTTGTTAATTATCTATTTTTTAATATTGTCACATTCTGCATAGACATACAGGTTCCATATTGCCACATCTCACATCTTATGTCAGCATTCAATGCAATGAACCGTGCACAAGCATACCTGGTGCATGTAACTCCGGAACAGCTCATTTTGTTTCTTCACTCTTTGAACAAAACGCTTGGGAGCAATAACACCTGTTTTCTTCTTCTGAGAACTAATCTGCGTACGGAACCAAACATTGACTTTCAAAAGGCAGGCACCTCTGATAATACCAAGCACCATTCAACACACACTTCCCCAACAATAACAAGCACACATCTAACTTATGTGCCACATGATACAGTAGGTCTTACATAGATCGCCCCTACAAGGAAGTTGCTAATATTTCACACTCTATGGAAGAGTAAATACTTGAGCACTTGTCATGATAGTAGACTACAACTCAAGAGCGCCATGATCAACTATCAATTACATTCAAACTTTGACAAAGCAGCATATAGAATATTCACAGTTACTTCAAGTTATACCAATGTACCATTGCAGCATTGCTCAAAAGGAAACTCTGGTATGATTCAAATACTCACACCATCTTGAAAATAACAATTATCATTTAACCCTCTTATAATAGCATAGATGAAGAGAATCTTTTTTCTTTTTTTTTCTAATAATCAGTTGAGAACCCTAGGGTCTCCCAGTTCCTAAATTCATTTTTATTTCAATTGTTAAAATATAATTCTAAGTCATAAAGTTAGGAACAAAGCTCCATCTCATGTATCCATCTTCATCATCATCATCTATCACACCCCAAGATCTGAGGCCCTTGGGACCGTCAGATTTCGAGGCGCAACAGCTCCACTATAAGACATGTGGGGTCAAATCATGTAATAGGTTTTCCTTTTTTTCTTTTTTTTTTCCAATAAATATGGTATGAAAATCAGAGTCAATTAACTTCAATATTTTATCAATGTCATTACAAAGAAATCTCTTCTAACATAAGTAAATAACAATATCCATGGTCAATCTCTCCAATGAAATCTAATGATTCAACCAAATTAATTATTACTAAAAACTAAAATGAAACCTTTGGGTATGACATTGGGGAACTAGGTGCAAAAATTACTAGATTGCAACTAACTCCCTTTAGTTTTGATTTGAGTTACCGGTAACGCGGGCCTCGTGCCAGTTATTTGTGGATATAAAAAGTTTGTACTTGGCGGGTACTTTGTGTTTGGTCAAGGCATAATTCTGGCTAGCACACTTTGTTAACTTAGTTTACCAAAGAGATGCCTTATCTTAGTTTTCATTCAAGATGACTGCTCCATAAACTTTGCCATATTTTAGTTAAACTGTTCTTTTGTTTGAATTGTTCCGATTGTTGCATCAGTCTTGCATAACCTGCAGAACCCTGAAAATTTTGCTAAAATCTGAACTTTGCCACATCTTAATCAAATTATTATTGTGATTCGGATTTATCTCGATCATTGCTTAGTTTCGTATAACCCTGTGATTTTACTAACATATCTGTACTCATGAACCGTAGCCTAAAATTTGCTATCAATTGACTGTTAATCCTTTGCTACAGTTTCATAGTTTGTTTACTTGTGGAGTTTTACTCATGTGGTTGTTTTGTCAATGCTGTTCCAGATTGTAAAGTTGATTCGGAAACCTGAGGAACCATAGTTTGCTTGCAGGGATGGGCATGGCCATGAGTAGCGCTTTACATCTTAGTTTTTAGTAATAATTAATTTGGTTGAATCATTTTAGATTTCATTGGAGAGATTGACCATGGATATTGTTATTTACTTCTGTTAGAAGAGATTTCTTTCTACTGACATTGATAAAATATTGAAGTTAATTAACTCAGATTTTCATACCATATTTATTGCAAAAATAAAAAACCTATTACATGATTTGACCCCACATGTCTTATAGTGGGGCCGTCATGCAGTGAAATCTGAGGGTCCCAAGGCCCTCGGATCTCAGGGCGTGATATCATCATCATCAAAACCTTGTCAGAGCTATGTTGGTGTCGGCTATATGAATTTTGTTTCTCTATTCCGAAGTATCTTGAGCCAAGTCCTCAGATAAGTTCTACTTCTTCAGATCTCATGCCACCATCCAACCCATTACCGGCCGATATAGAATGTAACATATACTGCACTTTGGGAGAACACTTGCAAACTTAATGTGCCCAAGTCTTTCAACACATAGGACCTTTGAATTTCTCCCAAAGTGAATATGCCTCAGTCTTTCAACACATAGGACCTTTGAATATTTTTCAAAAAACTATTCTATCAAAAAGCAGAACACAAAAGATGAGCTCTAGTCAGATAGGTAGGCCTTGGACTTTAGTGAAAGAACTAGGGATAATCATCAGATCAACTTCTTACTATCAGCCAGAATTGTGTCATTGCATATTGCATAAAGAACTTATATTGACCACCAAATGATCCTCAAGCTAAAAAGTGCATTTTCTGAGGTCAAAGCCTGAACTTTGGAGAATATTTCTCATTGGTTCATGGGATCTTTATTATCAACATATGGATACAATTTAAATTATCCTCAAGTGATGCAGCAAATTGGATGAGAGAACCTAGCTTGGCAACATCACTGTATCTAGGACTTCTCCCAACATCTAGGTGTGTAAAGTTGGCCGTGCCGGCCACATCAAGGCCTGCCCAGCCCAGCCATGCCGTGCCGTGCCGAGGTCGGCTCGGGTCAGCCCAGCACTGCCCACGGCGCGGCTTAGGTCATGTCGTGTTGGGCCTTGCCCCAGATGGGTGGGTCGTGCCGCCCACGGGCCGGCCCACATGCCACTTCTAAATTTTGTTAGTTCTTTTTATATAAATTGAAAAGGACTTTATGGACTTTTAGGGGTTCTCAACTTGAAATAAAGTTGAAACTAATAAAACAAATGGACAAACATTGATGCTAATTTATAAATGAAAAACAAATCTTTAATTATTTTAAGTTTTATATATTATTTACATAAAAAATAGGACTTTTTTATATATAATTGTTGTGCCGAGCTGTGCTGGCCCGTGCCTCAGGCCGTGATGTACTGTGCCACGGCCTAGGGTTCCCTGGCCCAGCACGGCCCATCCTTTGGGTTGTGTTGTGCCAGGCCAGCCCAATCAAAGTGGTCAATGGGCCGGGCATGGCCCAGGCACAGTTTTTTTGTGTTGGGCCAGGGCCGGGCTGCCAAGTTTACACCCCAACCAACATCTAAGCACAAATGTGGAAGAGAGAAGGGATACAGAAATTTATAGGCTCAACTTCGGAGATGAAGAAGTTGCACTCCAACTATGACACCCCATAAGAAAACAGATCAGTACCACATTGAATCATGCCAGAAAAGCACAATCTTGAACACGTTGATAGGTAATTAAGGGCCTGTTTAGCATCATTCTGGGAATGTTTGGTTCTGAGAATGAAGTAAAACCTGTTTGACAGGCATTTTGCGATAGAAAATCTAGAGAGAGGGGGAGATAGAGGGAGAGATTTTATAAATGTATGAACGGGAGAGATGCCTGCCAAACAGGTTTTACTCCATTCATTCTCGAATCAAACATTCTCATAATGATGCCAAACAAACCCTAAACAACCCATAAAACAGGCATGATCTCATATCAATCAGATTTTTTTTTACACCTGACTTTGATCATCTTTTAAAAAGATGGGGCTGGACCGCAACTTTCTATTTTGTAGCCTAATATTATTAGAACTCTTGTTAATTATGACTCTTGATAATGTAAAAGCTCTTTAAATGGACTTCCTACATTAAAAATATATATATTCTAAAAAGAACTTGACAAATATATAGATGAGCCTTTGCCCAGCCCATGGACAATGAGCCCTTCTTGATGGATCAAGCATGCATCTTCAAGTATATTGAACAACTAGTCGATAAATAATATATCAGAGAAAGTAATTCAAAATGTGGGAATCATGTACTGAAACGCATGTGGCAGCACCAGATACAAAATTGATGTGAAAATGCAACTGAAATCAAGTCTAAATTGTTGCCATATCAAAAACATTCAAACAAATGGCAAAACTACCAAACTGGTCACCTAGAGGAGCTACAGGGTTGTATTACAGTGACTCAGCACATCACAGAATTACAGTATGCAGTTACAGAAAACAAGATATTTCGTGTGTATTTGATTAGGCCTTAATCAGCTAATTCAGAATCTGTATCAGTTATAGTAGTCTCTAATTAGGAAGGTTAAACAGGGGTTTCACGTTTCAATGCTTCAGCCTTATTCAACTCAATTGGTATATGAATCATGAGCTCAGATAAGTCCACTTAGGAAGGATATTTTCATATCGGACCATTTTGGATAGAACGCAACCTAGGATTTGAAACAACCAATCTAAAATTTGGTCCTTTCAAATAAAACCATCATCATCATTGAAGCCTTTATCCTATCTATCTATAAGGTCAACTGTGGGTTTTCCTTCTCCACTTAAGTACTTAACACTTCTTTTTTATGGATTGGTTTTCTGCTTGACCGTTTATAATGCCATCTTCTTCACAGCTATGCAATCCATCAAGTCTTTACCTGGGAAGCACGGACACCTCTCCGGGGCCGGAGTGTCAGTGTCTGACGCGTGTCGGACACGGACACGCTCCGACATGTGTCGGACACGCAAAAAAGAGTGTCCAGTTTATTTTTTAATTTTTTATATTTCAGACACGCCGAGGACACGTTCCGGACACGTGTCGGCCTCTTTTTAATTGAAAAAAAAAAAAAAAAGAATAAAAGGGCCATCCTTAAAAAAAGAAAAGCAAAGGGGGCTATTTGTAAAAGGAAATTGATGCTGCTCCCTTTGTCTTTGTATGAATATTATGGAACTATGGATATTTCATGTATAATGATTATTAATTATGTTTCAATTTTGTATTGCTATTTGATAATTTGATTTGTTAGTTAGTTGGTACAGTGGTACTTGATTTTTTATTTATTTGATTGCTAAATTGATTACAAAGTTAAAATGATAGTATCTTTTAGTATATTATTAGATTTATTATTATTATTATTATTATTATTATTAACGTGTCTCCGACGTGTCTGTGTCCTACTTTTTTGAGAAATGCCATGTCGGCGTGTCCGTGTCGTGTCGTGTCCGTGTCCGTGCTTCTTAGGTCTTTACTGTTCTCCCTCTCATAGTTTCATAAACTGTCTCAACTGTCATCCCTTTAATTTCTCTTGAGAGCTGCTAATGCCACAGCCCAAGCTTATGAGCACAACCCTTCTCTCCATAGTTTTGAAAATCGGAATCGTATTGCAAATCGTTCATACTCATGAATCGAATCGTGAATCGTATTGCGAATCGTTCATACATACCCGTGCCACAGCCCAAGCTTATGAGCACATCCCTCTCCCCCTCTCTCTCTCCCTCTCCTTGTCTCTCTCCCTTTCCCTACCCGCCACCCTCTCCCCCTCCGGCAGTGCTGCCGGAGGGGACAGTGGTGGCTGGAGTGGGGTGGGTGAGTGTAGAAAGAAGTTAGGGAGGGAGAGACTTTTGATACATGTCCTTTTAGGTAATTTTACACAGGGATATATTGGTCATGAAAAAAGGGATGTGCTCACAGAAGCTTGGGCTGTGGCATTAGCAGCTCTCTCTCTCTTTTATCGAAGTTACATGTAATTTATTCTCATGTCCCTTCATCCTAATTCCATCCATTTCTTGCAACTCCACACATCCATCTTAGAATATGCATCAGCAAAATGTACTTCTGATTCTCATTTTTTGTTGCCAAACATTTAGCTTCATAAAACAATCAAGGCCTAACTACCATATTAATGCAACTTTGATCAAAGTGCTACTCGACGATTGCAATGTGCAAGGCAAATTAATCAGTATGGTTTGGTGGAGTATCATGCTCACATGTTATGGGGACTACAGTATTGGATAGGCACTGGGTAAGTGGGTGTACCGTCATGCTGTCATTTGATAGATCAGATCCAGCAAAGATTAGATTAGATTTAACTGATTTTCATGTAATCCAAATTTCATTGTGATTGACTAGATAAAGGGGTGTCTTTAGTGATTTCAAATTACATCAAATCTAACAAACACGCTCGATGGTTCACAAGTTTAAAGCATGAGCAAGCACAGACAACCAAATTCATGGATACAGAACTCTACTCTTTTCCATCTTTATCATCCCCCAACAACCAAGAATTATTTACTCTGAGCATTAGCCACACCAACCATAAACCAAAGCACTAAACTTATCAACTACTCTTGAAGCCTAATTTAAGAAAAACAAGAGGCAAAACAAAGTCCAACAGTTTGAAAACAATGCAGCTAATATTTTTCAAAGTTACCATTCAAAAAAAAAAAAAAAAAAAATTTGCAAAGTTACCTTACCTGAGTGAATAGATCTGCCAAGCATGTCAAAAGATTCTCTTCTGCATCTATCGCATTCTTGTTATTTGAATAGTATTCTAGTAACTGGTCTCGAAAAGGGACACAGAAATAAAGTGCCTGAATTCAGAAAAAAAAAAAGGAAAAATGTATTCACTGATCAAAACCAAATAGACTCATGAACTCTTTTGTTTTACGAATTTTAATTAAAGGCAATTCAACTCCCAACACTCAACCACACAAGGATGCAACAATGGGGTTTTTTTTTTTTTTTTTTTTTTATGGGACATCATCAATCAACAACAACCCTAACCCCGTTAATTATTTAAGAAGACAAACCGCATTCTTCAAAAGTAGCCTAGCCGCATCACAATTAGACAAAAATAAGAACAAGAACACAAATCTCTCTTCCTTCCCTCTCCCCTCAAATCTAAATCTTAAGTGAAGCAATGAAGAAGGAGAAATAATAACAATAATAATAAAATAGAAGGGAAGAAGACCTGTAAGACGCTGTTGCAGTAGCAGGTGTTGCCGAAATTTTCAAGGCCGAAGTACCTCTCGCCTTCGGGGAATTGGTCCCCAAGAGCTTTCTCCAGCTTCGAACCCGCGGCTCCCATGACCATTCACTCTTCAATTCACCTCTCTCTCCCTCTCTATAATTCTATCGGGCAGTGAAAATTTTGTTATTTTGTATGTTGTGGTGGAAGAAGAGAGATTGAAAGCTGGAATTTTAGGGTTTGAATGCTGACAGGAGAAATACGGAAGGGAAGACAGTTTTTTTTTTTTTTTTGGAAGGGTAAGAGTATGCCGTATGCACTTCCTCTACACATAAATTGATTGTATTGTATATGTATTTATTATCAAGGGCGAGAAAGTGATGATCTATTCGAATACGTCTTTTTTTTAAGATACCCATTGCCCATTGGCTATTTCGTATGTAAGTACATAAACATACGAAGAGAAGTACGCATGAAGGTGAACATAAATCAGAAGCCGGCACGATGAGATGAATTCCAAATATATGGAACCGGAACATGACGACAACGCAATTTGAAGACGCCGGACTTAGAAACCAATCTCGAGTTATGAATTTGAGCAGGTTAAGTTAGGTTGGCTTGGGGCTTGTTGCCCTTCACAAATATTGAAGAGTAAAATTTAAAACATGTGTGCATTTCAAATTAATAAGGTGTGTGTATTTCAAATTCAGAAGGGATTTTTTTTTTTTACCAAAACCATCTTCCAATATTTATATACCTCCAAAAGCATCATCAAATCAAATACATATAATGCTCAAACCTTCTTATTATCTTCTTCTTTTTTGGTATTGAGACCGATACTATCAAATGCGTCGGGATCGAAGGGGCCCACTTATCTTCTTGAATTATTTAGAGAATTCGAACTCTGTGCGCGGGCCTTCGCTTGTTTGGGTAATCTGTATAGGATGTTAAACAAGGGAGTGAAGTGGACCGGTATAAAAGATACCGAGGGTAGATAAGATGTCATGTGTGCTGGATTAGACCCCACAGATGAGAGTGATGCCTTTGAATATACATTCAAGACTTTGTCGGGACTTCTTGAATTGCTCCAGGTTTTGTTTTAATAGTTTCTTGCTACCCCTTTTTTTTTTCACTCGTAAGCACTGACCACAAAATGTATTTGCGTATTTGATGGTTCGCAGATATGTGCCGGGACCTACTTGAATTGCTCTAGGTTTTGTTTTAATAGTTTCTTGGCACCCCTTTTTTGTTTTCACTAGTAAGCACTGACCACAAAATGTATTTGTTGTATTTGATGGTTCGCAGATATGGGCGTATTCTAGGATGGTGATTCGTCAATCGATTACACCCTCACGATATAATGACCAGGACAACCGGTTCCCTTTGATGGTCGCACGGCGAAATAGGCTCCAGGGAGTACACCACTTGACAAAATCAATCTGAAAATCTCACCCAGACAGGGATTCTCAGAATTCCAGCAACCAAACAGATAAAAACATGACACATAAAGGGGTGGGGTCACTGGGGTGGGAATCACAGGTGGATACTTTGTACAGCACACCAATTCCCAACAGACGCACCCAGGGTCATGGTCAAGCCTCCATTAACCCACTTTCTGAAAGACAGCAGAATTTTGGCAGACAGCCAAAAAACTTATATCGGTCTTCCAAATATCACTCCACTTTCAACTAGGCGTAATATGATGCTATAGTGTGCCTGCAATTGGACACAAGGTTTATACCTTGCACATGTTGGAAAAGCTATACTTTTTTTTTTTTTTTTTTTTTTTTTTTTTTTTTTTTTTTTTTTTTTTTTTTGCTGTCGGAGGGTTCCCAACCCTTTGGGCTGGACTAATCCCTCCGGGCCCAGAGGGAAGCCGGATAAATCCCCTGTAGCCCTAGTGTGGTAGCGGAGTTTCGAACCCACAACCTCCGGGAGCAAACCGTGGTCCTAGGCCAACTAAGCTACCCCTTGGGGTTGTTGGAAAAGCTATACGTTGAACACGTTGGAAAAGCTATATACAGGAGCTGCTCTCAAACCCAGGTGTGAAGATTCTCCGCAGAACCACCCCCAAGATACAGTTGCCTTCTAGTTCAGGTCCGGTTGTAGAATCTAATGGGAACAGAACAGAGGCTCCAGTCAAATAGAATGCAAATGAAACAGTAGTACCCGATTGAAGAAGGCCGCAACTGTGATTTGTAGGCGGAAAAAGAAGAGCAACAACAACAGCAGATCTGTAACCGAGGCACGTTTGATGACGCTCTCTTTAGGACGAGTTCCGCCCCTTGGGATAGAATCCAGGTGAGAAGGGTCTCAGCAGAACTGCCCCCAGGATACAACGGCCTTCTCGTTCGGGCTCTGGTCGCAACGCAGGCCCGAATACCGCAAACTCCCTTTTAGAATGCTCAGAGGGAAAAACAGAGAAGAAAAAAAAGAAAGGGAAGAACACTTTTGTTCTGTACCTTACAATAGCGCAGATGGCCCTAATTATATTATGATTAGTAGTCCGTTGGGCCATTAAACCTCTTCGTTTAATATTAATAATCCACATTAAATCAACGATTAAAACATGTTTAAATTCACAACGTTAAACCACGTTAATCATCGTTTAAAATCATCATTAAATCAGCGATTAAAACAGGCATGGCTCGCGTGCGCGCATAGGGCCCATGGCAAAAGCCTTCAAAGGTTCTTAAAGTGTAAAAGAATGAAAACACATATAAACCTACTTCAAAAGTTGAACTTGAGCAATGTGGGATGTGTTGTTTCCAAAAGCCTACACAACCCATAAAGCAAAAGAAAAGAAAGGACAAAACAACTTTTACAAAAAACACCTTTAGAATTTTTGAAACAAAAAACCCAACAATCTCCCCCTTGTTTCAAAATATTTAATGAGCATTTCATTGGTAAGGTGACCATGCTTGAACCTTACCGTCATGACATAACCTTTAGGAGTTGGAGTGAATAAGTTCTTGAACTTCAACTTTTTATATCAGTTCAGAATTATGTCAAGATTTGATCTTGGAGTCATTAGGTCAGCACTTTACGGCCATGTGCTTAATCCCGTATTTCTTGAGTGCTCTAGAGAATTTACCCAAATTCTCATAGGAAGCGGCCCCACTTCCACACTCATATAGGTGAGTCTATCAAGAGTGCTCCTGCAGTTGTGCACCCCACCATATAGGCTATAGATCGCATTAAGAATTAAATTCAACCTGATTCGCTACAGGTTATGTACCAACAATCAAATGAGTCATACATAACAGGGATGAGTTCAGAGTAACCATAATCTATATGTCGGTACTTCACATCATCGAGATAGCTTGTTTTTCCCATTGAACCTATTTCTCGGGATCTACGATCATTAGGTTGGGTTCCCACTATTGATGATTTATGGGCTTAAGACCCATCCCTTTAGTTGTTTTTTGTATTTTTTTCTCTTGCAAGGCCTTTTGTCAAAGGATCTGCTAAATTATCCTTTGATCTCACATAATCAATTGAAATTATTGTCTCACATAGCTATGTTGTAGTCGCACTTGTCTAGACTTTCCATTATACGTGGTATTGTTAGCAGTAAAAATTGATGCAGTGTTATCACAATGAATAATAATAGGAGGAATGAGTTTAGTCCACAAGGGAATATCCAATAATAAATTTCTAATCCATTCAGATTCCATCGCAGCAGCTCCTAGAGCCAGGAATTTTGAATCTTTAGTGGAATGAGAAATTGCAGTTTGTTTATTTGATTTCCAAGATACTGCAGCACCTCCCAAAGTGAAAATATATCCACTTGTAGACTTAAAATCATCTAAGTCTGAATTCTAGTCAGCATCGCTGTAACACTCAACTACAGGTGGATAACCAGAATAATACAATGCATAGTCTATAGTATTCTTTAAATACTTAAGTACTCTAGATACAACTTTCCAATGTTCTATACCAGGGTTACTGGTATATCTACTCAATTTACTGACTGCATAAGCTATATCAGGACGAGTATAATTCATAGTATACATTAAGCTACCAATTACACTAGCATAATTAAGTTGAGATACACATTGACCATCATTTTTTACTAATTTAATACTAGGATCAAAAGGAGTAGACACAGGTTTACAATTAAAATGATCATATTTCCTCAATATTTTTTCAATGTAATGTGATTGGGATAACTTGATTCCAGAATCATCTCTTATAGTTTTAATTCCCAATATAACATTTGCTTCTCCCAAGTCTTTCATATCAAAGTTATGAGAGAGAAGTCTCTTTATATCTTCGATGCTTTCCATGTCAGAGCCAAATATTAGTAAATCATCAACATATAAGCATATTAGTATTGTTGAACAACAATTAGATTTATAATAAATACATTTTTCAGCTTCATTTATTTTGAAGCCATTAGATAGAATTACCTCATCAAATTTCATATGCCACTGTTTAAGTGCTTGTTTTAGTCCATATAAGGACTTTATTAATTTACACACCTTATGTTCTTGTCTTTTTATGACATAGCCTTCTGGTTGATCCATATAAATTTCCTCTTCCAAATCTCCATTTAGAAAAGCAGTTTTGATATCTATCTGATGTATAATCATATTATGAACAGCAGCAATAGCAATCAAGAGTCTAATAGAACTGATTCTAGACACAGGGGAATAAGTATCAAAGAAGTCTATTCCCTCTTTTTGCCTAAAGCCTTTGGTTACTAGCCTGGCTTTATATTTCTCTATTGACCCATCAGGCCTAAGTTTTTTCTTGAGAACCCACTTGCACCCTAAAGGTAAGTCAATTAATTCTCATGTATTATTGGCTAAAATAGATTCAATTTCATCATCTAATGCCTCCTTCCAAAAGACAGCATCATGAGCAGTCATAGCCTCCTGGAAAGTAGATGGATCTTCCTCTACTAGATAGGTTTCAAAATCAGGACCAAAACTAGTAGCTTTCCTTAGTCTCTTACTCCTTCTAGGTTGAGATTCTTCTTCCTCAAGAGTTTCTAGTACTCTATTCAATGAAGAAGGTTCTGATGTAAACTTAGTTTTAAAAGGAAAAAGGTCTTCAAAGAAGTCTGCATCTCTAGATTCAACTAGGCTTAGGTCTTCTAATTTCATGAATCAGTAGGCAGCACTATCTTGTGCATAGCCAATGAAAACACACTCCCATGAGTGGGGTCCTAATTTAGGCCTTTTTTGTATCTACTATCCTGACATGTGCTAAACACCCCCAAACTCTAAAGTATCTAAGGTTAGGCTTTCTCCCTTCCCAAATCTCAAAAGGTGTTCTATTAGTTTTAGAATGTAAAACTCTATTTAAAATGTAACAGGCAGTTAACAGAGCTTCACCCCATAAGTTTTTAGGACTCCCAGATGCTATTAACATAGAGTTAACCATTTCAATCAAAGTCTTATTTTTCCTTTCTGCTATACCATTTTGTTGGGGTGTATAAGGGGCAGTACAAGTTCTCTTAATTCCTTTAGATTCACAATAGTCTAAAAAATCTTTTGAGGTGTATTCACCACCTCTATCACTTCTGAATGTCACAACCTTTCTATTCAATTTATTTTCAACTTCGGTCACATAAACTTGAAATTTAGATAGTGCTTCATCTTTAGTTCTTAATAAGTATACATAAGTATACCTAGAACAGTCATCAATAAAAGTAATAAAATAATATTTACCACCTCTAGTCATAGTATTACTTAGGTCACATATAGTAGAATGAACCAATTGAAGTAATGCAGATTCCCTTTCCACATGTTTAAATGGCTTACGAGTAATTTTGGATTGAGAGCATATAATACATTTCTTATGATCATCATCATATTATCAATTAATCCATCATTACTCATATTTCTCATAGTTCTGAAATTAATGTGACCTAATCTACCATGCCATTCATCAACTGAAGCAATAATATAAGCAGAAGAAGATGCAATATTATTATTGACAATATTCAATTTAAACATATTCTCAAATGCATAACCCTTACCGACAAATACACCTTTCTTGGTAATCACAAATTGGTCGGATTTTATTACCTGTTTAAATCCAGCCTTATTCAAAAGATAACTAGACACAAGGTTCTTTCTCAATTCTGGTGCATGAAACACGTTCAGCAATGTCACTGTCTTCCCGAAAGTGAGCTGAAGTTCAACCTTCCCTTTACCGATTACTTGAGTAGTAATGGTAGTTCCCAGAGCGAGTTTACAAACATTCGTGACCTTCTCATAGGTCTTGAACATACTTCTGTCAAAAGTGACATGGTTGGTTGCACTAGTGTCAATCTACCATCCTTCGCTCTTTGCTGTGCTGACAATATTTACCTCAGAAATAACAGCAACAAACTGTTCGGCTTCAGTAATATTAGCTTGAGGCTTGGTTGCTTGAGATTATTGTGGACCTTTTTTTCGGTGACGACATTCTCTTGCAAAGTGTCCCGGCTTGCCACAAACAAAGCAACTGCCTTTAGCCTGTGGCTTGACAGTCCCTTGATTCTTACTGAACTTTTTGTTCTGGTTTTGCTTCGAATTCTTCCTCTTAAAGGAAGGATTAGACTGCTTATTCCTGCTCAGATGTTGGTCAAATCTCCCTTTCTTTTCACCATCAACTTGTGATTTAGATTCAGCTAAGTTTATTTTGCCAGCATTCTCAGCCAAATCCTTTTGATCACTATTTCGGGCTTCTTCCTCAATTCTCAAGTAGTGATGAAGGCGCTCCAAAGAATAGTCCTTTCTCTTGTGTTGAAGGGTTTTCTGTATATCCTTCCAAGTGGGTGGTAATTTTTCAATAACTGTAGCCACTTGGAACTGTTCATCAATTCGGATCCCTTCTTTCACAATTTCATTAACAATAGTTTGTAAGTCATGTACTTGAGGAAGAATGGGCTTGTCATCTACCATCTTGAAATTCAGATAGCGACCAACCGCATACTTCTTAGCTCCAGACTCCTCTGTTTTATATTTTTTATCAAGAGCTCTCCAGAGGTCTTTAGCAGATCGGGCTTCAGAATACATATTATAAATGTTGTCTGCTACAAGGTTTAGAATATGACTCTTGCACAGGTATTCATTTTCTTTCCATTTCTTCCGTGCATAAGAGCCACCTGGTCCTTCTTCACGTTCAAGGCATGGTTCGGTAAGGACATAAGCAATTTTCAAAGATGTCAGCAGAAATAAAACTTTTTGCTGCCAACGTCAAAAGTTAGATCCATCAAAACTATCCAACCGAACTAGGTCCTGGTGCATGAATTTGACAGCGGAAGTAGCCATAGTGAAAATCATCCTAAAATTGTAGAATCTAATGGCCACAGAACAGAGGCTCCAGTCAAATAGAATGCAAATGAAACAGTAGTACCCGATTGAAGAAGGCCGCAACTGTGATTTGTAGGCGGAAAAAGAAGAGCAGCAACAACAGCAGATCTGTGACCGAGGCACATCTAATGACGCTCTCTTTAGGACGAGTTCCGCCCCTTGGGATAGAATCCAGGTGGTGCGAAGGGTCTCAACAGAACTGCCCCGAGTGGCTCGCATGCGTGCATAGGGCCCATGGCAAAAGCCTTCAAAGGTTCTTAAAGTGTAAAAGAATGAAAACACATATAAACCTACTTCAAAAGTTGAACTTGAGCAATGTGGGATGTGTTGTTTCCAAAAGCCTATACAACCCATAAAGCAAAAGAAAAGAAAGGACAAAACAACTTTTACAAAAAAACACCTTTAGAATTTTTGAAACAAAAAACCCAACACCGGTCACACTCTTGGCTTGAACTCTAGACTCCTTTTCGAAATGTTTAGAGAGAAAGCAAAGGAACAAAGAAGAAGAGTAGGGAGAAACTCGTTTTCTGTACGTTAAAGCAAATTAAATCACAACTTTAAAAACGTTTTAGTTTTAGTTTAAAAACAAATGATTAATTGGCCCAGTTAAACATTTTCCAGACCAGCCACAGTAAGTCAAAGTCAAGCCTGATTCGCGTGCGCGCATAGGTGTCATGGCAAAATACTCCAAAGGTCTTTAAAGCATATAGAAATGAAAAAATATATAAAGCCTTCTCAATATATGAGCTTTAGCAACGTTGGATGCCATATTTTCTATTAGTCTACACTACCCACCCACATAAAGCAAAAGGGCAACAACTTTTGAATTTTTTTGAAACACCCAAAATACCCAACAGCACACTGCCCATCATTTATGTTGTTTGGACATCATTTGCATATACAGTGTTGAGAGGGGTAAAAACCCTTTCTGAACTCACAGGATGCCTCTAATGCAAGACCAAGAACCAGTTACTGAACCATTATTAAAATTCCACATTAACACAGGGTCCAGAGGTGAAGAACAAGCTTGCAGAAAAGAGCATGTTTTTTTTTTTTTTTTTGCTAACGGAGGGTTCCCAATCCTTTGGACTGGACTAATCCCTCCGGGCCCAGAGAGAAGCCGGGTAAACCCCTGTGGGCCCCTAGGTGTGGCCCTTAGGTGGTAACACAAGTGGACTCAACCTTCGGTTCCTGAAGAGAGGTGAACCGGGACTCGATACCAGGACCTCTAGCTCCGGAAGAGGGAGGAACCGTGGTCCTGACCACTCGGCCAACCCCTTGAGGTTAAAAGAGCATGTTTAACGTTGAAAGAGGGAGCTACTAGTTCCACATCTTTCTGTTCTGGTAATGAAAGAAGACAACAAAGTCCCATGACCCAAATGCATAGTGGTAGTGATGCATCTCGTGACGGGGACACCAACCATTTAAACATTTTGAGGAATGGACAACCTACATGATTACGCCGATGACATTCATACAACTACTTTGTTGATATTCTAAATAGAGCCTTGTCGACTCAGATTAATGTCAACAATAGCCAGAAATAATCAACAACTTCGATAGAGCTAATCACCTTTCTCACACTAAGGAGGGGCACCAAACACCCAATCGAGCACATTCAAGTATTTACTGCGAAATACATCTCTTTCCTGTGCATAACAATGCATAATGATGGTTGTCGATACACTAAATATAATTACATCTGCTCTCTTCAACTTCTTTGATTGTGTTATGTAACCAGCATCTGTCATGCTTGTGAAGAAGCTTTCGATGGCACGAGCTAAGCAATAGAGGGATATTTCTATCCTTCTGCTCTTTTTTTCAATTGATAAGGCCAGGCCAGTAGGGAACTGCCACAGTGGAAATAGTTTCAGAACAAATAAATGGACAGAGTTACTAAACAAGAGAGGGAATTGAACATTTCCATGCCGTCCCCATTGCAACCAGAGGGATGCTACATTCGTTGAAAAGCCTGAAAATTAGGCACGTCGACATCCTACGAATAAAATGCAGGGCTAATTAATGACAAGATTTGTTTCTAGAAAGCCTACTGATAACAAGATTATGGTGCACTTGAAATATCCAGTCAGCATGTAAATTGTCAACAAGTGACGAACAACCTTACCATATAAAATAAGTAGCATAATTTAAAAACAAGTTATTGAGGATCCATGGTCATGGAAGACTGTTTCTTATTCTTACGTATGCTAAGGGTGGAGAATCAACCCAATGATTCATCATCATCATCATCATCTTATCTCATCAATTAGGGGATATTCCTGATTTACAGGACCCACAAAATCAATTTAATTTGTCTAACACTTTGGTGTTGTTTGGATGCAGGAAAAGTGAAAGTGGAGATTCCCCACTAAGTGGAGAAAAAATGGAAAAACTTGCAGGTGGAGAAACCACATCTTTCACGTTAATCGTGTTTGGTGATCACTAGTTAAATTGCGGAGAGAGTGTCCAATAGTTAAATTGCGGAATTGTGCTTTCTTTAGCCCTTGTGGGTTTTTCCTTTCACCAAGAAGCAGAGAAAACTCCACCAAGTGGTCCCTAACTTCTCCTCACCAAAACTGCAATGAATCAAGGTCAAAGACAATCTAAGGCAAATGCCTTTTCCACATCCAAATAGGCATTTACAGAAGACTCTTGGCTCGGTGGACCTTTCGTTAGGTCCGGCAGTATTCGTTGGAGCATTATTCCGTTTGCTATACTGTGGTCCATCTGGAGGGAAAGGAATGAGAGGATCTTTAATTCGATTTCAAAGGTGACTCTGAGGATAGTGAATTGGGCCATTGTCGGAAAGAAGTTCTCTAATATTAAATGAACCATTTTTTTTTAACCAATTGGGAAGCTTGTATGGGTAGTGGCTTGTTTTAGGAAAGGAGATTGGTTCATTGGTCTCCCCCTCCAATCAGGGAGTTGAGATCCAATGTTGACGGGGCCTCGAGAGCTAAGGTAAGAGTAAAGTATCTGATTCGTTTTGTTATAGGATTGTCAATGTATATGATTATGTATTCCGCACAACTGTACATTGACAGGTACATGTAAGATCCCTTGTGGACTTCGTTTTAACTTCGGTTAATTCGGGATTTACGGGAGTAAGTATGATTACATCGCGACCCGGGGGTTAACCCTAATGACTCTAATCTCGGGTCCGGGTCATGACAGTAAGTCAGGGCTGGTAGGGATTGGGGGTGTTCTTCGTAATGACAAGGGAGAGGTTTTACTTATATTTTCCAAGCATGTGGGAGTTTGCGATTTGAATGAAGCCAAGGTGTTGGCTATATTGGAAGCCCTTTGGGTGTAAGGGATAATAATGAGATGCTTATTGTGGAAAGAAATTCTTCTAATGCATTTGCAGCTTGAGAGAGAGAGAGAGAGAGAGAGAGAGAGAGAGATTTAAACACCAAGAAAGCCCAAATCTGTGTAGATCTGATGGATATAATCAAATAATCCATACTCCACACTTCAAAAGAAGCCAAAGTGCAAAATTTACAATCTGTGCAAGTCGTTCAGCCTATGGGCTGGCATCTTAAAACCTAAGGAATCTTAACATATAGTAATCCTATTTAAACCAAGTGTCCAAATTGAAAAAGGAAAAAAAATAAAGAAAGAAAAAAAAAGGAAAAAAAAAAAGAGGTTGAGAAAATTGCGCATCATGCAAGATTGTGCATAACTTGTGGTCAGCAGCCCTAATGGGCTATTGGGCCTATTTGATAGGTCAGTTTGGATTTGTTTTTAAGGCCCAAGGGCCTAGCGTCTATTCAGAAGTGGATCTGAGCCCAATTGTCCACTGAGCCAATTCAAATAACTCTACTAAGGGATTATTTTGTTAAACAGTCCACAAACTTTACCTTAAGGGATTGTTTTGGGGCCTAATTGATCCCAAATCTTCTAAACATGTCCTGGCACCGGACACAAGATCATAGACTTCTAGGAACTGTAATGCTTGGCCCACACTGCGGTATTCTTGCAAAAAATCACATTCCACAACACCGAGCTTGCATCTACAGGCAATAGATATACATGGAGGAGAGAATCCAGCCCAGCTGTATCAGATGGTAATCTTAGGTGCATGGGTCATGGTTGTTAGGTGTTAGGACAAGACTTATGATAATGTAATCACAAAAACCAAGATCCTTAATTAGATTTTTTCGATTTCTATGATATTAAAAGACAGTTTTCGCTGAATAGTGATATAAAGCCAAAGTATTAAGGCTATTTTTTTAACTGGGTTTAAAACCATGTAGGTTGTCTTCATTGACAGTGGTTCAACATCAACGCATAGCCACTAGCTAGCTTGCCTTTAGATCATACCCGTTGGATCGATGTGCGCACCTCAACGTGGTGCCCACATGGTGGACCCACTTGGGACTGGGACCTAGGGGGATCAAAAGATCTCCCTAGGCCTACATCTTTGCTAAAAATCAGTGAAAATTCTGAAAAATTCGAATATGTATATATTGAGTATGATGTCTGTTTATATATAGATTACATGTGAGATTGTGTTACAATTAAGATCCCCAATCAGTGGGATAGAAATCAAAGACTGTTAATTACAGATTAGATCCTAAAACAGAGGAATAGAAAAAGGAAGTATACATAAATAGAGCTGCTAATTGAAGAGCCATGAGCTGTTGTTGCATCTTCTGGATATTCTGCTTGGCTGGGTTGTGCTTGGTTGGGCTGACGTGTAATACTCCCCCTCAAGTTGGAGCGTGGAGATCAATAACGCCCAACTTGGATAACAGTTGATGAAATTGTATCTTGCCCAATGGTTTAGTGAGAATATCTGCCCGCTGGTACCGTGAAGGAATAAAAGATGTTGCAATTAGACCTGACTGTATGCGCTCCCGAAACAAATGACAGTCAATTTCAATGTGTTTGGTGCGCTCATGAAAAACTGGGTTGGCTGCAATATGCTGGGTTGCTTGATTATCACAAAAGAGACGCATGGGCTGCGGGTGAGAAATGCCAAGATCACTTAATAAAAATTTCAACCAAATTAATTCACAAGTGGTAGAGGCCATGGCCCGATATTCTGCCTCTGCGGATGAGCGAGAAACCGTGGGCTGTTTTTTTTTTATTTCCATGAAAGAGGACTATTCCCTAACATGGTGAACTAGCCTGTGATGGAGCGTCTAGTGTTTGGACAAGCAGGCCAATCAGAATCGGAAAAGGCTGAAATTTGAAGAGAGCTATTGGAGGGGAGAAAAATGCCTTTGCTTGGAGCGGATTTTAGATAACGAACTACGCGAATAGCAGCATCATAGTGAGGTTGACAAGGCGATTATAGAAATTGGCTAAGGTGACTAACTGAAAATGTGATGTCCGGCCTTGTTATTGTAAGATAGAGGAGACGACAAATGAGGCGTCGATAGGAACTAGGATCAAGCAATAAAGTTCCTGAATCAATAGACAGGTTGAGATTTTGTTCCATAGGAAATGGGCTTGGTTTTGCACCCAATAAGCCAGTTTCTGTAAGAATGTCCAGGGTGTATTTTCGTTGATTAAGAAAAATCCATGTCTTTGTACGGGCAACTTCAATTCCAAGAAAGTACTTCAAGGGACCCAAATCCTTAATGTGAAAACGCTGCTTTAAAGAAGAGATAAGTGCTTGGTTCCCATGCTTATTGTCACCAGTGACAATAATATCATCAACATATATAAGAACTGCTGTGAAACCGGCGGAGCTACGCTTAGTGAATAAAGAATAATCTGCAATTGATTGGCGGAAACCAGCGTGCTTGAGAGCCATTGTAAGAGTTGCAAACCAATTGCGAGAGGTTTGTTTCAAGCCATAAAGAGACTTGTGTAGCCTGCATACGCGCTGCTCCCCCTGTTTACCAAATCTAGGTGGTAAACGCATACAAACTTCCTCTTTAAGAGTACCATGGAGGAAGGCATTGTTGACATCGAGTTGGTGTAAAGGCCAACCCCGAATAGACGCAACAGCAAGAAGACAACGAATAGTGACAAGTTTAACCACAGGTGCAAAAGTATCAGTGAAATCTAATCCTTCTTTTTTAGTGTAGCCTTTGGCAACAAGGCGAGCTTTGTATCGCTCGATGGTGCCATCTGCCTTTCACTTGATTTTGTAAACCCATCGACAACCAATGGGTTGCTTACCAGGAGGCAAATGTTGTAAAGACCAGGTATGGTTTGCTTCTAATGCTTGAATTTTTGCTTCCATGGCAGCACGCCAATGAGAATGTTTGATTGCTTCGGTATAGGATGTGGGCTCATCAATGGAGGAGATATTTGTTAGAAAAGCAAAATGAGAAGCAGAAAAGTTATCATAAGAGATATATTTGGAAATGGGATATAGAGTACCTGTTGAAGAATCTGAATTGGAGGTAGGAGAAAGCGCAGATGGACCATTTGCTGAAGAACAAACATAGTCATTCAAATGAGAGGGACGATAATGAGTACGTGAAGACCGACGAAGAGGAGGTTGGTGATGGTGAAGATGGGTTTGGTTCCAACCCATCATTTGGGTGGGAAGACATAGGAGACAGCAAGGAGATTGGAGATGTAGGTGAAGAAGGTCGGTACGGTGGAGATGGAGGTGAAGAAGGTGGGGACATTGGAGATGAAGTTGATGACAGGTTAGGTGGTGGAGAAAGAGGATTAGATGAAGTGGGTGGTGTGGGTGGTGTAGGAATTGGGAAATCAGGTGCAGGTAAAGGTATGACAGAACCATGTTTGGGAGGTTGGTGACTTTGAAATGGGAAAATATCATTTTGAAAAAGGACATCCCGTGAGGTAAAAATATTTTTGGATTCTAGATCGTAAACATGATACCCTTTTTGACCATATGGGTATCCAATGAAAACACAATGGAAGGCTCTAGGATCGAATTTGTGACGATGAGGCCCATGATTATGTGCATAGCATAAACAACCAAAAACACGAAGATGGTGGTAGTTTGGTTTTTTATTAAAAAGCATTTCATGAGGGGTTTTTCCTGATAAGATGGGTGTAGGAATGCGTTTTGAAAAGATAAGTGGCAGTCAAAATACATTCACCCCAAAAAGAAATGGGTTAGTTTGCTTGGAAACGTAAGGCACGTGCCACCTCAAGGATGTGTCTATGCTTACGTTCAACGGTGGCATTTTGTTAGGGTGTGCGAACACATGTTCGTTGATGGATTATGCCATTTTGAGAGAAAAATTGTTGCATCTGATGAGATAAAAACTCGGTACCATTATCAGTTTCTAATTTTTTTAATAGGGTAACTAAATTGAGTATTAGCCATGGCACAAAAAGAGGTAAGAAAATGATATATGTCAGATTTATATTTCATCAAGTATATATATACCCATGTGCAGCGTGAATAATCATCCATAAGTGTCAAAAATATAATGTGCACCTGTGTGCGAGGCTGTAGGATATCCACCCCAAATATCGCAGTGAATTAAGTCAAAAGGAGTCTTACTGCGACTATTGCTTAAAGGAAAAGGAAGATGAGTCTGTTTAGCTAAATGACATATATCACAAGAAAAATCCTTACAACCAGAAAATGTAGAATTATTTAAAATGAAAGGTGCTAAACTAGCTAAACGATTGTTTGATGGATGGCCAAGCCTTTTGTGCCAAAGTGCAGGGGACTGGGCACATTTTGCTAAACAAACACTTGAATTATTAAAAGAAGGCAAACAAAGATGATAGAGGCCATCATGCATTTCCCCCACTCCAATCAGCTTCCTCGAGGACAAGTCCTGAAAAACACAAAAGGTAGGAAAAAAAATGACAGCACAGTTTAAAGACTTGGTTAATTGACTTACTAAAAGAAGACTGAAATTAAAGGAAGGAACACATAAGACATTTTGTAAGTCAATATGATGAGAAAGTGAGATGGAACCTTTATGGGAAATGGGCATATAGTTTGCCCTGTTGGCAAACGAACAGGTTTAGCATTAGAAATAGTTTCAGCAGATTTAAAAAAAGATAAACGTGGTGACATGTGATCTGAAGCTCCACTGTCTATTATCCAGTTAGAATGTGGATTAAAAATAGAGTTGCATGATGTACCTGAGAAGTTTGTTGAGATAGAAGTGCTGTCATTATTCAGAAGAGTGAGCAACTGTTGATATTGTTCGACAGAGAGAGGGGGAAGAAGCGATGTAGAAGAACAAGCATTAGAAGCATTTAAATATGGTCCAAGTAGTGCATTAGCCTGGGTAGCAACTTCAGTTCGCTGCTGCTGGTTGAAAGGCCCATTTGAAGAAAAACTGCCCTTGCCTTTACCGCGCCCACGTCCTTGAAAACCTGGAGGATAGCCATTGAGAGGCCAGCAAGTTTGGCGTGTGTGACCACAAACATTGCAGTGATCGCAGAAAGGCCGGCCTCGACCTCGCCCTTGTCCACAGCCACCAGAGGAACGATTGCCAGATTGCCCATTATATGCTGAACTGTGCTGATTTATGGCAGTTCGGTCTGAAGCAAGAGCCACACTGTCATGTGTGACTGTTGGGGTGAACTCTCGTTGTTGTTCATCCTGCAGCAGTAAGCTATAGGCACGGTTGACATCAGAAAAAGGATCCATAGTGAGAATTTGGGATCGAACATGGGCAAAACTGTCGTTGAGTCCCATTAAGAACTGATAGACCTTTTCACTTTGGAGGGTTGCTGATACAGCATTGTGTGCATCACAAGTGCAGTTCTTGTGTGCACCACAAATACAGTCACGAATAACAGTATATGATGCTAACTCGTCCCACAATACTTTCAACCGTGTGAAATATTCAGCGAGGGATTGAGTACCTTGTTGGATCACAGCAATTGATCGCTTGAGATGGTAGATGCGAGGCGCATTGCTTTTTGAAAACCTGTCTTCAAGTTCTTTCCAAACACCATGCGTTGTCTCAGCATAGATGACGCTGTCCGCAAGGGTTTTGAAAGTACATTCAAGATCCACGAAAGCACCATGAAATTGCAGCGCTCCCATGCTTAAATGTCAGCCGGAGGTGAAGTGGGTTTTGGCAGTGACCCATCGACAAATCCCATCTTGTTTTTGGCACAGAGGCCCATTGTCATGGCTCTCTTCCAAGTGGGATAGTTGTCTCCTGTGAGTGGGGTTGAGACGAGAATAGTTCCAGGATTATCCGAATGATGCAGATAATATGGTGAATTGAAATTCTCATTGACTGAAGAGGATGAAGGATTATTGAAGAGGATGTAGGAGATGGCATTGTAAAAAATGTTAAGAGATGATACCACAGGAAAAGCTCTGATACCATGAAAATTCTGAGAAATTCGTATATGTATATATTGAGTATGATGTCTGTTTATATACAGATTACATGTGAGATTGTGTTACAATTAAGATCCCCAATCAGTGGGATAGAAATCAAAGACTGCTAATTACAGATTAGATCCTAAAACAGAGGAATAGAAAAAGGAAGTATACATAAATAGAGCTGCTAATTGAAGAGCCATGAGCTGTTGTTGCATCTTCTGGATATTCTGCTTGGCTGAGTTGTGCTTGGTTGGGCTGACGTGTAATAGCCTCGTCCCTAAATCCTATCATCTCCATCTAGTCCTAACAAGTCTAAAGGTGTATAGTTCTTTCGAATGGGTATGCGGTTGATCCAACGGTCTGGTCCATTCGGATGGGTGCAAAACTCGAGGGCCAAGTGAAATTTGGGGGGAAGGGGGTGTGGTCCACTCGAATGGACCATTAAGTGTTGCGCATTGAGCACACCTCATAAACGCCATATATGTATGTGTGTGTTGTGGATATATTTGAAACTCACATATGCAAAAATTAACGTATCTATTTCCAATTTTAACATCACTTATATGCATTTGAACGGTTACCAAAAACATGAATGAAATTGATCATTAAGTTGGACCCACCACCAAAGGATCATTAATCTATTCTCCCAGTTCCTAATCCGTGAGCCACTTTAACTATCACAGGTTCTGCCATCAACTATGGATTGATTAATTAATATCAGCATATCCTCTCCAGCAAGATACAAATAGCCCCCAACCGAGACACTTGTTTATTGGATTTCAAAGGTAAGGGATAGAATATTAATTGATAAAAGAAAAGTTTACAATTTAATGAGAGCCCATTTAGGTGAGAGACTTGGAGAAGATTTAGGAGTTTTATTTATGATGCCACGTGTTATTTTATTAGAATCCTGACATGGCGCCCCGAAAAATCAAGAAAAATTAGAGTACCGACTTAGCACACCGGAGAACAAGGCTCCCTATTGCTTTAATATATATACATATATATATATATATATTTGGCTTGGACCATATTACTAATTCATTAGATGTAAATGATCAACTGCTCACATTAAAAGGAAAATTTATCTGAGAAAGTTGGCTATAATATCTACCATTATCGAATCATTGGTGTTGATCCATCTACGTCTCTCAAAAGTATACAAAATTTCTTAAAAAGTGTACATAATCTTTTATAATAAACCTATGTGAAAGAACAGAATTTCTCAGATAGCATAAGTATTATGTGTCCCTACAATGCTAAATCGAGCAAAGTGTCTATTCATCATATGTAAACGATCAACGGCCCACGTTCCAAAGGAAAACTCATTTGAGATTCTTGGCTACAATGTCCACTATTTTCAAATCAACGGTGCTAACCTATTTGTGTCTCTCTAGCATACAAAATCTCTTGACAGTGTACAAAATCTTTTATAATAAATTTGTATTTAGCAATGCTTAATCTTTTGTAATAAATCTGTATCCAAGAATAGCATTCCTCATGTAACATTAATATCATGTATCCTTATCCTACAATGTACAAAATCTGTTGAAACTATATAAAATCTTTTATAATAAATATGTGCCCGAGAATAGCATTCCTTAGATAACATTAGTATCATGTATCCTTATCATTCAATGCTCAAAATCTCTTGATAGTGTACAAAATCTTTTATAATAAATTTGTATCCAGGAATGCTAAATCTTTTGTAATAAGTCTGCATCCAAGAATAGCATTCCTCATGTAACATTACTATCATGTATCATTATCCTACAATGTACAAAATCTCTTGAAACTATATAAAATCTTTTATAATAAATATGTGCCCGAGAATAGCATTCCTTAGATAACATTAGTATCATGTATCCTTATCCTTCAATGCTAAATCTAAGCAAAAGTGTTTGAATAAATCTGAACACATTCAACTAAGCACAAACGCAAGATCTTTCCACTTGCAACAGCGGTTATAGTTCGAGTAGTCTCACCGTCCATTTGTTGGGCCCTGTAGTGGTAGGACACTTGTAGGGCACATAGTCTTTGTGGGTGAGGAGCTTCACTTCATACTCACTTAAAAGGTTACCTTCCTGCGCCCTCATCTCAACATAAAGAAAATCAACTCTATCTCTAAACCTCTTGGCTCTCAAAAGTCTAAAATACTCTCTTGTGTCTTCTTTTCATTCCATATCTTTTTAATGACACACAGATGATAATCATCATGCCGGAAGCTTTGGATTCACATGATCAGGCCCTCCTCAACTTCCAAAGGTACTTGGAACCGGAAAAAATCGCGCACTGCTGGCGTGAAAGATTGGGTAATTTGGTCAATCAACCTTTCTATCTAAGCAAGTTATCGCCCTTGTATTTCTCAAGGAATTGTTCTTGCTATGGCCTATTTCTAAATCTTATTTTTATTTATTTATTTGGATTTGTTTGATTTAGATAAGAGATTTGTTGTTGAAAGCTATCAACAATCATTGTTTGATATCAAATTAATGACAAATGGTGATTGTATTTAGAATGTTATAGTTTGATTCAGTTTGATAAATATATCTACATGATTTTATGATCTTGAAGCATTTAATCATTTCCTTTCCATTGTTATTTTCTCCTTCCTCTTTCGGATTTTCACAAGGGGGAGAATTTATATGGTTAGTTAATCCGAAAGCATGAAATGTAGTTGTTGGGTGTTTGAAACAGTTGTTGGATTGAATAGAAATCTTTGATGGTTTTGGTAATGGTAAGATGAGTTTGATATATAAAAATATTTACATGATGTTAAGATCTTGAAGCATTTAATCATTTGCTTTCCATTGTTATTTTCTCCTTCCCCTTTGGGATTTTTAAAAGGGGAAGAATTTATATGTGTAGTTAAATTGAAAGCATGAAATCTTGTTGTTAGATGGTTGAAACAATTTATGGATTGAATACAAAGATTTGATGGTTTTGGTAATGGTGAGATGAGAATGAGATCAATTGTGTTTATGGTAGTTGCATATAGGGGTGGCAAGCAGGTTAGCTTGAGCCAAAATTGGTCGGGGTTGTCTAGAAGTTGAAGTAGCCCAGCTGATATCTGACCTATTTTCATCACAGGCCAGCTAACCCAAACCCACACTAGATGTGAGTCAATGTGGGTAGCCAATTTAACTTGATTTGGTCCAACTCGACGAAGGTCTCAGCTCGGTGACAGCACCAGCATGGAAGAGACCATACCTCAGTTACAGAACCAGCTGCAAAGCGTCGCAGTTATGGAACTCGACGAAGGTATCAGCTCGGTGACAGCACAAGCATGGAAGAGACCACAGCTCGATTACCGAACCAGCTGCAAAGCGTCGCAGTTATGGAACTTCGACAAAGGTCTCAACTTGGTGACAGCACCAGCATGGAAGAGACCACAGCTCGGTTACGGGGCCAACTAACCTAGTCATAAGACCAAGCGAAGCAACACGCCAAGTTATGGAATTCGGCATTTATCTTAGTTCGGTTATGGAACCGACTATGCTTTTAAAGGACCTGATCGCTTCCTATGAGAAATTAGTTCGGTCGCGGAACCAGCTAAGAGTTTTCTACCTCTAAAGGTGCAGGTACCTCTCAAAGTTACTTAAACTCCATCGCAATAAGGATTCCGGTTATTGAACCGAGTCTGATTGGCATAAGATACTTCTGGTTAAAGAACCAAAGTTATCTCTTTTCCAATAGTCACTCAGTTCCGGTTACTGAACCGAACTCAACTACTTGGTCAAAATTCGTGCGTTCGTGCTAAGAGCCTAGTTACGAAACAAAAGTCAAGCACACACATTGTTATCAGAGCAAGAGAGATGGCAAGTATGGTTGTAAAAGTTCTCTTCATTGATAAAGAGTCATTACAGAAATCAATTCTTTAGATAAGAAAGAAAAAGAAAAACACAAGAAGCTTCAAGATTCAGTAGCCTTGATGTTGACGTCAAAAGGCTCGGTCCTGGTGGCTTGGGGAGCATCCTCAGGCGGAACAGCTTCTACAACAGCTTCTGCAGTGGAGGTAGAACTCAGCTCAGTCTCGGGGCGAGTGAATTTTGGCAGGTCCTGAAAAACAGGATGATCATCTGCAATCCCTGCCTTCTTCAATGCAGCTCGACACCCGAGCTCGAACAGCTACGAGCAGATGTTCTCGACTTGGGCCTTGTACTCCTTAGTATGCGCATCCACTCCGTCTTGGAAATACTTCTCGATCTCAGCATCAAACGAAGCTTGGAGTGCGGCTTTCTCCTTGTGCGCCATTTCGAGCTCGACATCCCAGTTTTACCAGCTCGGCCTCAAGTGCGAGAATTTTCTTCTCCTTGACTGCCACCGTGCCTTTCAACACGTGGGTCTCGGTCGTCACCCTACTGAGCTCCTGGAGCGGAAACTGCAACTTTGCCTCCTGGCTGCTTATTTTCTGCTCCGCCGCCTTCAACTCCTAGCTACTCCCTTCCAAGGCTACAACAAGCCTCTTCTTCTCAGCTTCAAACTTCTCGGCCTTGGAGCCACTTTCGCGGGCCCTCTCCAGGACCACCTAAACCCTCTGTGCAGTCTGAGAAGGAAGACGAAGTCAGAAGAAAGCTAACAGAAGCAAAGTGCTACTCAAATATTTGCATTAGACACTTACCGAGAGCATCGACTGCAGAGATGCGGACAGCAGTGTCAAGTCATCCCTCTGTGCCTAGGCATATCGAGTGGCAGGGCACACGCTTTGGCAAGAGCGGTCACGACCAACGGACTGCTATTTAGACAGTCTTCCACCGTCATCGGCCTCCCAGGCCCGAGCTGGAGGCTCAGCCTCCAGAGAGCCGCCCCCGCGGGCCGAGGGACCAAGGCCTAGCCAGGACCTCTTTCCGACCAGCCCTCGCCCCGGTGCCTCTTCTCCTTTGGGGCCTTCTCCTTCGGCCCTTCAGTTGCGTGCTGCCGAACTCCCGAACCGCTGCCTCTTCTCAAATCGGCCTCCATCTCTTTGGGTCTCGGCGGAACGCTGCCGAGCAACACCAGCAACAACAACAGTTCCAGCGTCAGTGCCGGGAGCAACAGTAGCAGCAGCAGTGGCGGGGGCAATAGGACCCTCCCCAGCAGCAGCAGCAGAACCCACAGCGCCACCTGAGACTGCTGAGGAAGAGGGAGTTCGGGTCCCAAATAATTTCGCCCCGAGGTTTTTCACCTTCAAAGCAGGTCACCTTTTCTCCATCTCCTCTCCCCTCTCTTCTTCACGGTTGGAGGGAGATGAATAGCTCTCGACAAGCTGGGCCAAATCGACAGCCTCTGAACTGGCGGGCGGGAGCTCCTTCCTCTTGATGTACATGTGATACCTCGGCTCGTATCCGAGCAAGGACTAGGCAACTCGCCCGTTGTGGCCGTGATACTCGCGCACGAGTTTCATCCAGCTGTCGTTCCGCTCCCAGCCGGCGCGCTCAACTCGTTGCTTCCTTTGGCTGGTCTCTGCACGATAGAAGATAGCATCAGCTCGGCAAGACAAACAGAAGGAAAAGATAACACTCTGAGCTCGGTAATTACTTGGAGGAACCCCGAAGTGTCTAGGAATCATGTGCAATTTCTCCGCCTCGGTCTCGTCCTTGCCGAACTCCCAGTTGCCAGAGACGAGCAGACGATCGTCCTCGGCGTGCCTGTTTGAGTCCTCCAGATCATGGACGAAAGGCTCCATCTTCGGCTTCCCTCGGCGATAATAGCTGTGACCGTCCCCAGCGGTCTTTGCACAGGTCGTATACATCCTCGATGTCATGGACACCGAGGTTTATGCCCAATATCTTGTTTAGCTTAGCAACGCCCATTATGACTTTGAAGCCATTGGGCATCAGTTGTCATGGGCCGAGGTGCTATGTTGCCAAGCAGGCCCTGAGCAGAGGGTGAACGAAGAACCTAACCCCTCCCTCCATTACTGAAACTAACGGGAATGGCATCCAGCCATCCCGGAAGGATCGACCCTCGAAGAGGTCTTTCGGGTAGTCCAGTTTCACCAGGACAACCTCTGGGATCCCGTACATTTCCCTGAAGCAGGCCATAGCCTCAGGGGTCTCCGCCCAACTCTTATAAGATCTCATTCTTCTACGAGTGGTGATACTGGAAAAAGGGGCAGAAATACAAAAACCCTAAACCCTAGAGCAAAGCCCCTAAAAAAATAAAAAGGCGGTATGCAAAGACAGGAATAAGGGAGAAACAAACTCACAGATAGAGTGACGGATTCCAGGCTCCGGTTCGCTAAGTCAAACTTCTAGCAAGGCTCCGGCAGTTCTCCGACAGAGTTCTCTTCTCTCTTGTAGCAGCGCTTTCTCTGATGAAATGCCAAAGTGAAAGGGAGGACAGAGGAAAAAGCCCTATTTATAAACGGTATGGTGCCCGTTCCCAATCTTGAAGGTACGCGTTGCTTCGATTTCGTTGAACGACCAACCAGATGGAGACACATGGGATTGCCAGTTAATCTTGCATAGAGATTCAGACGCAACATTTATTGCCTTGGGAAGGCAAAACATCAGCATGTAATTTATTGTCTCGGGCTGATAAAGCGTCCCCTACCTAATATTTATCGCCTCGGAAAGACGAAGCGTCACCGACGTGATATTTATTGTCCCGGAAAGATGGACAGACTTCATGATAAAGATCAAATGTCATCGGCCAAACACCGAGATGAATTTCAAAAGTTAATACCTCAAGTCCTCTCAACACAATACTCAACTCCAGACCTCAAAAAGTTAGAGAACTCCAAGAAGTAGCGAGTTGGGGGGCAATTGTGTGGGGTGTTTTCCTAAGAGTAGGATTACTTTGGTCTCAAAATAGGTACCAACTCAGTGCACCCGATCTCGGTATCCAAGTTCGGCCACAGCACCAAGATCCAACTAGTTCGGTAAACGATACCAGCTAGACATGTCTTCTCAGCTCGGCAAACCGTGCCAGCTTGCGCCAAGCTTGAGCCAGTCTCGGTAAGAGTATCAGCTGGCCTCATCTCGGTCTCGGTATAAGGCACCTCAGCTATAGTGCCAGGATGCATCCAAACTTGGCCTCAGTACCGTTCTCAGCTCGGTTCGTCCATAGGGATAGATACTAGGCCATCATTGTACTTCTATGAAATTATGGCTACATTGCAGAACGTGCTAACAGACAAGACTGGCGCCAGATGGTGGTCAGGTGTCACCTTGATTGATCACATCCGCATTAATACCAGGGGTCATCTCTTGATTCGACCTCACAGTATTTCCACCTACCCCCACTAAGGGTGCGCCAGGTGAAATCTCTACATATAGGGGAACACCAATCCCCTCTAAGGTATGAAAATATACGCATCATGAGGCAAGAATGGACTAATGTTATGTTCATCATACGTTGCATAGTGCGTTACGGAGCGCCTTGCATAAGAGAATGCTTGCCTCTCATCTCCATCCTTTGTCCAGTGACAACACTAATTCAGGCATCGGAGAGCCTTCGGCTGACGGCAGCCAGGGTCTCTGATATCTTTTTCTCCTTTCCTTTTAGGTCTTAAGGCGATCTGTCTTCTCCAAAGAAGCTTAAACAACGAATCACCAACCTAATCTGGGTCCTGTACTTTTAGGCACCCACATATATATATATACACAACGTCATTTTGAATATTCTCTATTACTCCACTTCCATTGCATGGTCCATTCAACAAAGGATTGTGTGATTCGTTACTAAAAAATAATGCTCTAATTTTGATTAACTTCTTGCCCAAAATGTCTGTCGTGAATTCTTTATGATCGCTGTCTATCTATTGAGCCTAGCATTGTGGCAATCCACTTTTTTCTAGTATGCTAGAGATGGGGCCGATTAGATCAAAACTACCATAATTTCTTTAGAAACATACTTTGACGTCTTCGTACCCATTTTGTAGTGTTTCATACTCGTTTTGTTGTCAGAGACCGGGTTTCCTCGGAGTGGGCACTCGATCTTCGAAGGACTGCGGCAGATTTCCGACTTCCCGACGCATTCGTTGGTGCTATTGGCAGAAGATATGCAGTTTTGTTGCTCCACGAAGAGGTTGAACAACAATTAAAGACCCCTTTACAGCTATTTGAGCATTGTCGTGCGGTGTGCTAAGGCTAACAAGCGCATTGTTTTGGTTAATTCAAGCCATTTTTCTAAGTTAGAGTAGCTTCGAAGTAAAAATTTTGGTTTATTTTGCAAAGGTTGAGGCGAGGATTGATCCAGGAACGTTTGTAGTAGAAGTGCCAGAGGTTTTGAGTTTCTCGAGATTTGCGAGCTACCATCGGGAATTTTCTAGAGGATTTTCAACTATTGCAGTTCAGTTAGCAAGGTTGATCCAGTTGGAAGTGTGCTAATCACCCAATTAATTTCCTAACTGGCGCCTTGGTTTGGGGGTGTCACACATACTAATCATGAAGCTGGAAAAAATGTGATTTAGGGGCTTTATTAATATATGGATGATTATAAAAAGTACATTTCTGAACTGCAGAAATGTCTTGATCATCCTTTCGACTTGTAGATTCCGTCATCATGAGCATAGGTGAAATGATTCACAATCAAATTTGAAATTAATTTTAAAAAGCTAAATTTTATTTGTAGTAGAAAATGGTCAGTGTAACTGATGAGACTATTCAGTAGAAAAGGAACCTTTTTTTGGCAATTATGCAAATATAAAATCCTTTTGCTTGGCAGAATCATAAATAGAAAGAACTTCTTGCATAATACATTGGAATGGAACTTTCCTAACAACATCTCCTTTTTTTTTCTTTTTCTTCTTGCACTCCCTTCTCCTCTTCTAATGTTATCTTTCTCCTTTATTCATTTTATTTTCACTTTTTATCCTCTAATACATTGCAGCTTTGAGAGATGAAGTCGTATGGAAAAAATAAAAAGCAGTGTCTATTCATCTCCTTATGATTGATCTTCTTTTCCTTATTTTTTCTTTCAACTGAGAATCATCATTTGGTAGAGGAGATATTGCAGAGTAGCATGAAAAGATGATTCGGATTTGGGAGGAAAGAGTTTGAGATGCAAAAGTGACAGAAGACAACCATAGCCGGCTTGATCACTAGATTGATACCGTCCATAACTATGATACCGTGTGAAAGTTTAGGGACTACAAGCTTTTCTTGTGGTGGTTTTATTAAGAACATGAATGACTACTCATAGGTTTTATGCTCTACCACTGGTCCTACAAATTAAATTTTATAAAAATAATCTTATTATATAATGTATAAATAAGACATACTAGGCGTAGGGTGGGTCAAAGGAAAGCAATACCCTAACCCTCCTCCAACAAAAGAATAGAAAATCTCATTCCCACTTTGAATCTTACAAATCTACCATTAATCCCACTCCTATTAGGAGCGGGTCACCCTCGGAAGGTGATTGTATACTTGTATTTCCTAAACCAAACATGAAGTGTAGTATTAGTAATTTGATTTGAAGAAAGCAAAATACTTTAGTAGTAGGTTTTTGGCTTATGAATGCAGTAGAGAACCTAGAACCTTGACATACTTCAAGCCAAGAAGATTGATGATGAGACATATCAAGGAATTAGGATTGAATACATAGGAGGAACCTCATAGGTAACTCTAATTGAAGAAGTAATGTCCTTTTAGTCGATCCTGGTATGTATACAAAGGTTAAAAAAACATATATATTGTGGGTAAGAAGTTTAAAAGGTATCGAGAAGGATGAAGCCAACAAATACCTTGAATGAAGTGAGAGTAAGGTAATATATAGACCATGGATCCACAGAGAACAAGTTTCTAAAATGGTCAGGTTGAAATTGAAGTACATGAAACTGGCACCAAATTTATTGAATGAAGCTTTAAAGGTGACAACGCAGTATGATGATCCAATAATCCTCTAGTCGTCTATAAATGGGAAGAACTTATTTGACAAAAATAATACAAATACTCCTCATAAGGTCTTTATATTGAAAAGTATTTTTGCCACCTCTACTAACACCTACCGGTTTTTGGAAAGATTGGTTAGAAGAGGAGATTTAGTACTTCATGCGTAAGAAATACTAACTAAGAGAGAGCTGATTTTGTTCCAACCTTCTACTCTCGTACAAAATGGGTGTTCTTCACTGAGAATGACTCTGCAAATGTATCTCGTTCCCCTTTTGGCATAATGGCGTGTTGGATCTAAAGTGGTTCGTAATGCGATTCAAACATGTAGATCTAGATCATACATCAAACAATGGATAATCTAAAACACTAGAGGCGTACCTTGTGCCATGATCGCGATGATAAGAAGTTATTTTCTGGCCTTTAGATTTCCCTGGTATGAGATGTGCGATCCCGATCAAGTAGGGTTTCTCCTTTGTCCCTTTCACTCACTCTAATATGCGTGAGAGTGGTTTTGTCATGCAAATAAGCATGAGTAAGACAGAGGACCGAAAAAACCACCATACAGAGAATTTTTTATTTTTTTTACTCAAAGAAATCCAAATAAATTGTTTATTTCTTATTTCCCCCATTGTTCAGTAAAACAAGAGTCCTAATGGATGGGGCAGTCTAGAAATGAGTACAAGAAAGATTTGTTAAAATTAAAACTAATGGGAAAAGCTTATATATCAAAATGAATTGACTCAATGTGGGGCCCATCATTATTAGATGTATGGTCATGTGGTCCACTTACATCTAACACGGCATCCTTGTTGTCATCCACAAATTCTTTCAGCATACAAAAAGCTCTACTAGATATAGGATTTCACTATATCTTTATTGCGGGGTCAATTGGAGACTATGTTTCTCCATGTGTGATGTACGAAAGCTAATGCCACTATTAAAATAATTCCATACATCTTTTTCAAAAAATTGTTATCTAAGTTGTTGAACTTTGACATAAATAAGAACCAGAATCATCAACCCGGCCACAATTTCCTTCTTCAATGTTAATGATAGATATTACGATCATATTCAATGGTGAGATATTATTAAGTTTATAAAAAAAAAAATTTGACCTTTGTTGTTGAAAAATGCTCATCAAAGTAACATATATTTTGGGAATCGCAGGGTGTTGCTGTGGATAGCGACACCCACTCCCATAACCCTGCCAGGGATCGATCCCTGGCAAGGTAAGTTAAACTTCCCTATCCTGGCCAATGGGCCAGCTCGACAACAAAAAATAAAAGAAAAAGAATGTTTAAGGATACATTTATTAATGGCAAAACCTAGAGTCATACTTGCTTTACTTTTCGCATAGGTTAGGGTTTTCATTGATCCTCTTTATCCGGAGACAATAGGTAGGTAGCTTTTGGGAAATTTAAAAATAACCTTTTATTTTATTATCTAGAGCTTGTTTACATATTTCAGCGTTGGATAAGCGTGTAATTGTATTTTCTTTTTATAGAGCTTATTTACAAGTAAGAGCATTTGCCTCCTAAGAAAATAGCAGAGAGAAGCTGCTTTTTTAGAATTTTTTTTACCTAAAATGGATGAAGGTTGACATTTCAAAACTAACAAGCATTTTAGTTGAAAATAAACCTTGTAAAATTTCCAAGATTACGCAAAGGATGGGTTTCACATTGGAATCCCAAGGTTTGTCTCAAGTTTGGACCCTCCCAGGACCTAGCTTCAATGGGACCGCATTGGTTGATGACATTTTCGTAAAAATCAGAGATTTTATTTTAGACCTTAATCTAACTAACTCTTTTTAATTAGACTAGAGTTTCCAAATGGAGCCTTAGTCAACCATTGTATGCATGTTGTAATCTTAAGCTTATTGTGACCCACCCTATAAATTTTAAGGGTTCCTTTGAAAGCCTAATAGTTTTTCTTCGAAGTAATTCCTATTTATTTTTAAGTTCTACCTCCTACTCTTGTAATTTTTTAACAGTTATATTTTTTGGAAAGGTAAAACACTTTCAAATGACTGTCTCATTCTCTCTCTAGATTTGTAGAAGGGATTAGTCATAAAGGTTATTATCAGCATACACAGTAGTCATGAAGTCTATATATATGGTGATTACCTTGAATATTATATTTGTTCTGTAGAGATTGTACTGATCCATAGATTTATATTGCTTCTGTTTTTACTTCTAATCATCACCAAAGTCAAAGGATGTCATTGATCTAAAATGTGGATTTAACAGATAAATCTATCACAATGAGGCATGGTATTTTCATGCAACCTATTCCACTACTATTAGTATTTTTCTATATCAGCATAGGAAATCACATTTAAATTGTTGATATCAATGGACTTGTGATTACACAGAAAGGCCTAACCATGATTTTATAAATGGACTATGGAGTACCCGTCTTTTAGGACTGATTGATAATCTTTTCAGCGCATGGAAGCAGTTGAGGCAAAGTTAGTTATCGACTCGAGTCGAGTTCACATGAATAATATATATATATATATATCATAAATGATTATATCATTATTAATTTATTATATTTATATTATTGATATAATCAAGCACTATTTTGTTCACCTTGGATTTGACCTTTTACATCCTTGTTTTAAGGTCCTTGGCTTTTAGGCCTCAATTAAGATACCATGATTAGCCAACAAGAAAAATCATCTATTCTTCTCTCTTTCACTGTTCACCATAGCCAGTTTGCGTAAAATACTCCCACTTGGAATGACGGCTCCAGATCAACAAACCTGGAGAACTAACACATTGGAAAGGGGAAGAGGATCCCCTGTTTCGTCCAAACAGGAAATCCCTGTTTGTATGAAACAGGAGCCGCCACATGCGGGGGTGGAGGGGGGCGGAGGAAAGAGAAAATCACTTTTTCTTTCCCCGCCCCCCTTCCTCCCACATATGTGGCGTCCTCGGTTTCATCCAAACAGCGATCCCGAACCTTGAAAAGGATAAGCAGATAAGTGAATAAAGTTAACAACATAAAAAGCTGCAAGCATAAGAAAAATAATTGTACTATCTTAGTCATTTCAGTGCACTGCTGCAATATATCATATCAGAATTTTTGGTCGATGTAACATATATTATTCTTGTATGGGGCCCACACTAATGCATGACCTATTGAATTCCCTCTTTTTCGTTTTGTTTTTCTCAGCAAAGCAATCAACTAAGAAATATTTATTTTAACCAATGAAGAAGGGAACCACAATGATTTAGGCACCTTGATTTAACAACAATGATCATAAAAGGATAAGGTTAGTCCCTTTCTCCTTTCTCATGCTTGCACAAAAAGCCCATCATATTTACGAATTTAGGGTTCATGAAAATCGAGTTATGCCAAACTTGAGGCAATCAACACCATCGATCACAACCAAAGTCTTCCCATCCAGTCCAATCTTCTTAAAGCGGAGTCTTCCCCAAACTTAAGTGACCGAGACTAATGATCACAAGAAAAGGCTTCCCATGCAATCCATCAATGTAATTATCTATATACGAAGGGTTTGATTTTTTGTCATCAACTATATCTATGCCTACAACAAAGATTAATATGTATTTATGTATGTCCTGAAAGTTTGGTTGATTTCGTTTTGCTTTCTTGAGTTACATGAATACATGCTGTAATTGCAATCTAGTAAATATATGGTAATATATTATTGTAATTGTAACAAGAAAGAGGGATGGTTTGTACTGGAAAAAAGTATAATGGAAAGTCAATGTATTGGACACACTACTGTCAAATCAATCTCTAATCACTTAACTGTATCTTGCAGGAGAAATTATTATATATTATAGGAATAGGATTCAATTTCACAATTGAGCTCCAATTTTGAAATTGATTGAGAAATTTAAGCTCAATTGAGATTTCAATTTTTCTCATAATTTTTAATTGAAGATAAATTTTATGAATTTAGAAGAAAAGTAATGTGGACTCTATTTTAGAAAGGGGTTTAATTAGTAAAAAGTCTAATTCCAATTATTATATATTATAGTGATAGGATTCAATTTCACAATTATTATATATTATAGGGACAATAGGAGTTTACTCTCAAACAAACTTATATCTTAATTTCAAATAATCTTCAAATAGATAATTATCACCATTGTGGGTGGGTGTGATATTTGAGCATGCTCCAATTTTAGTGGGGGAGTGTTGGATTAATTGTCTGTGCTGAGGAAAGTGGGCCATATTGTTGATTTTAGTAGGGGTCTTTTCATTCATTAGGTTATTGTTTATATAATTAGTGTCAAATGATCATCAAATCCCAATTAATAAATGGTGTTGATTCTATAATAACTAGTCCACTTTGACCATGCTTTTAGGCCATCCAACTAATTAACCACTGACTGGGTGAACCCTAATAACACATAAATTATTTGGATTAACCAACCAGCTGGTTTGGAAGAAATGCTGTTGGCAGAAAATTCATGTGGCGGGGCATCCATGCCATGGCCCACCAAGCCCACCAGTTGGCTAGTTTTGATTGATTAATAAAGTTGCCCAACTCATGTGGCAGAAGGCTGGACATCCTACCATTTTATTCATGGATTTTGGATTATTTAGATTTATTTTTTTTTTTTTTTGAAAGAAAACACTCTTTGCCATCTCAAGCAAGTTACCCAAGATATTTATCTTATTTAGAATTTTAGAAATATATGCTCTTTTCCATCTTAGTCAAGTTACTAAGAATAATTAACGTACAATTACTGGATTTCTAGAGTTCAGTTATTTTCAGCTTTTGTTTCATTACTATATATATTCTTTACTTGAGTTTGCATCGTGCCACATGAGATTAAGTTTGCTGCACAAACCGATTTGCACCAATTACAATAGTTTTTAATCGGCAGACAAAAAGATACACCCACAAGAAACTTTATAAGTGCTTGACATAGTTTTCAGATAATCTCCAACAAAGAAGTAATTACTTAGATAATCTATTATTTCTTTATTTCATATAAATTGGGTGATATTCTTGTGTATACTTATTTTGGATGTTTTCTTCTATAGTTATGTCCGAGTTGGAAGATCGTTTTTCTCAACTGCCTACCAATGGACGGATAGTTTGGGTGATGGACTGGAATGCTGGAGAGGATTTAATTAGAGCATTCGGACAACACAGATGGGACTGTCTTTGAATATTGGTACTTTGTATTATGATTCAGTTTTGTTTCATTTTTTTAAATATTTTTTAACCAATCAAGTGGAAAACTCAGTTAAGTGATGTGTTTTATAATCTGTCGTGCACTTGTCAATCCACTGATGCCTCCAAAAAAATAAACATGGACATTCCTTTGTGTTTTACCATCTAAACATCATTTAGACCAAGTGTTATTTAAATGTTTTATTATTTTTAATATTATAAATTATCGCGGGCGTATTTTGCTAGTACCCATTGTCAATGTTATTCATTGATCTAATCAATTACATTTATTGGGGTTCTGTTCAATTTAAAATCTTAGGACCCCATACACTTATTTGTAATTTTGGGGTCGTTCAGCAATAATTTATGGGTATGTTGCCGTAAAAGGTAGGTTGAAAATTTAGGGAGAATTTAAGAGTTGGCAATGCTTGCATACCTTTTTGAAAATCTGAAATTTATAAAAAGAAATTCATGTAAACAAGTAGCCATGGCATATTTGATTGAAGAATTTAGAGAAGTTTACTTTAAGAAAATCCTAAATATCCCAAATGTTGCCATATAAAGTAGGTCTAGCAGTTGCAGAATTTGGAGGATTCTTAGAGGTAAAATGCCAAAATTTTAGAGGTAAGTTGCTCTTAGTATTTCTTTTTTCTTTTTGGGTTAGATTTCTCACCAGACATACTTTTTAATAAGAAATCATATTAGAAATGTCTGTATCCAAACATGCCTTTAGTTGAGAAACATAGATCCAAGGCAAGAAAACTACTATTTTCCATTCATTTAATTTATGGGATTTATCGGGTTATATGATATATGCTACTTTCATGATATCAAGAGATATGATGCAAAATGGTTTTTTTTTTTAAATATTGACCAAAGTCAAGCGACTATGTGACATTTTCTAAACTCCAGTAACCAAATTGGAAAAGGTGGGTTAAAGGAGGACTAATATATATGTCGAAACCCCTTGTCTCAATTGAGTTGCTTGGGACTTGGCTGAGTCACATCTCAAGTCAGGTATGACTTAAATGGAGAATGATATCCTCTAAATTAAAGCCACATGTTTTTTAATTATTTAAAGTGAAATCAAGTGATAATAAGTGAGGTTCTCATTTGGTGGATTATCATTTCCTTCCATCTTTGAATGCTTTGATCTTCAGTAAAATGTTGTTTTTATCTTGGAATACTTTCATAATCAAAACCCTCCAAAATCTCATCACACCAAGAAAAATTGATCAAGGCGAATGGGAATCAAAACCCTCCAACACTTTAAAAGACTCGACAGAAAGGGCCTTGAAGAGTGAATGGATTCATATGGTTTCGAGTCCTTGTCCTTTCAGAGTCGGCGATGTTTAAAACCGCGATACTCATATATCTTTAAACATCCTAAAATGTCCATTCTAGCGTTTTAATTTTTTTGTGTTTATAGGTATGTTGTGCGAGGAAGGTCGTTCGATGAGGACAGCAGCAATGGTGCCGGTTCGGGAGCAAAACCACTAAAACGGCTGCTGAGTCAACTCAGTCAAAGCAAGGACAAATGCCCCATGTGGCTGTTTTGGGGGGCCATGGACTCCCATGAAGTTTCAATTGCTAGGAAAAGAAGAGAGGTATGAATTGTTTGCTTCGGCTCCTTTTGAAGAGAAAGGTGGTGAAACTAAGGGCATCTCCAACAAGTGAGTTTTCAGGTAAGAATAAGAAAGATGCTTTTCAAGAGAAAGCTACTACTTTCCATTCATTTAATTTATTCACTTTGTATGATTCTTAGTTATAGAGGTCGGTTTGAAGCTTATTAAATTAGGTTATTTAACTTTCCCATGATTATTTGATTAATTGAAAACCCTGAAACAACTAGGCATGAGGATGTGAAAGCTTTTGTTACTACTGTCTCTTCATCATCTTCATGTTGCATTTTGTGCTTTGAAAACTATATTTTGTTCTAAAACTTTAATAAGCTCATGCCATGTGATTTAGTCACATGCTAAAGGCAAATGGTACTGGTACTCCCCATATTGTCGATGCGCCTTCTTCTGTATGATGGCTGAGTGAGGACCGCATGCATCTTCCAGGTCTTTTGGGTTGTCACCATGCAATGCATGTGGACTCAAATGTGAGCAAACTTCAATCCCCATTTCACCAATAGTTGTATTCTCTTGCATTTGAACTTTGCCTCTATTTAATTAAGCTGGTTCGTACTATTTTTATGCAGATAACAAGGAAGGTTATTTAACTTTTTTTTTCAACTACCCAAATCAGTAAATAATACAACTCCTCTTTTGATGATGGTCGTTGATGAGCTGTTGATTTTTAATTAAAAGCAATCATTTTTAGAAATCTTTTACTTAAATAAATGTTTTGGCATGAACCTGGATTACTTAAACTTAGAGGAGATTAATAACCAGACAATAATTGTTGTTAAGGGTTTTGTTCTACCTTATTTTTCTCTTTTATTTTCTCTCTAAAAATCTAATTTTGTTGGTGATATAGTTGATGTCTTGGCTTTTAGATTTCTTTCATTCATTTTCTATGATATATAATCATGTGCTCTTTCAAATTCTCTTGTGTTAATTATTTAAATGGCTACATTTCTCTATCAACTTCAACTTGATTGGTTACTGGTGTTGAGCACATGTATAATATGTAAGGATAAGATAAATTAGAGATTTGTGAAGTAGACACAAAAGAAACAAGAAATTAAATAATAGATGTTTAATTAGGTTGCACATATAATTGAAGGCGTGCTTTTTCAAAATTTATGAAGGCTCAATAGAAGCATAAGTTAAACTATGTATACTCCCAAGGTGATAGGCACTACCAAGTTCAAGGACATTGGAGAGTGCTCCTTAAGGTTAAGCTTTGACGTTGGAGAGTGCTAGCATTTTGATTATCCACTTTACTTAACAGTAATTTAATGTCATATTCCTATAGGAGATGCACTTTAGATGGGTTGGGGTTATTTGATGAAGAATGTTCTGGATAAATGAAGCACGATGCACGTATATATACTATAAGCCCAAGGAAGCTATGTATGATCACAAATCCTCATGTTAAGGATTAATAATTATCATATGAAACTATCTCACTCAGCTGCATAGGTTGTTATGAAACTATGGCACTCTGCTGCATAATTTCTATGTAAGGGACAATTATAATTTGTTAAACTGCGCTGGTTTTATAACCCATATCACCTTTATTTGGACAGAGTCTATAAGACCATGGAAGCTATGTATAATTGTAAACCCTCATGTCGAGAATTAACCTTTCCCATATGCTACATTGGTTGATATGAAACTTTGGCACTCTGCTGTATAATTTCTAAATAAGGGACAATTATTATTACTTAAACTTCCATGATGTAATAACTTATAACCCATATCACTCTTAGTCGGACAGAGTCAACACCTGATGCATAAGGAGTGATCCAAATAGTTAAACTCCAAGGAATTTTGTTGCAACTCACCGCCTTCAACGTCTTCCATAGATACCCATATCACCTATTCTCATCCATTGTACCTTTCTCACTCTGGATTTTTAACTTTTGTGAGTTTCCCTTTTGGATTTTGTTATTTTTAGATTTTGAAGCTTGACAAAAAAAAAAAGGACTCGATTGCGGGTTGTGAGAAATATTTGCTTCTTGCTAATTTTGTATTGATTTGGTTATTGTGAACAAGCATATTGGTTTTGTTCATCTTGGTTATTTTGATTGATTTGATTATATGGGTGCAGTAGATGCATTTTCCTCAATCTATAATTACACAGTTCCCATCTTACACTATTTTATTTTATACTCGGTTTCACCATTATGGCAACCTTTTGGATGTGAGGCTTACCTTTATTTGTTAGTATAGACCATTGTCACTTACAATGCTATGGAGAAGAATTTTCTACCACATTTTTGCATATTTCTAAATACATTTTTTTTTTTTGTTTTGTTTTTTGTAGGTTTGGAAGTGGTCTAGGGTTGCCACTCAAGGTGGTGACTGCTCTAAAGAACTTTAGATGGTGATGACTGACAAATTTAAATGTAAAGAATATAATTTGGACATGTCCAACACAGGCAGTTACGACGATAGTGAGGAAAGGTTTTTCTTCGTGGGTTGATGGCCCACAAAGGAGAAGTCCTAGACCGAAGAAAACATGAATGTAGGTGGTAACATTAGATCTGAATAAATGTAACATATCCAAGCATTTGGATTAGGATAGATCAGAATGGAAGAATAAAGTCATGCAGCACCAAAACATAGTTAGGACAAGACTTTGCTGATGATGATTTAGATACAAAACTAATTTGATGATTTGAATACAAAACTAATTTTATGTTCTTCAAGCTCATTAATTTTGTGTTGAAATGTGGATGTTCTATAATTTGGCCATGGCAAGGTGGGGAAGTTATAGTCTATGATCGTGATTTAGGGATAGAAATGTCTTAGAGTAATAGACTCTTTGGTCTGACATTGTCTGGATTAGAATATTATTTTTCTTATAATTTGTTGTGCACAGCCAAAAAGTTCTGCCATAGTTACAATACAGTGATTGTTACAAGTACTACACAACGTCTAAACAGCCCGACCTGGGGGACCGGGCCAGGGGGCCGTTGGATCCCGGTGCAGGGTTCGGTCCCAGTCGGGCCGTATAGCAGCTCTCCAAGTACTAATATATTTGTTCCCAAGTAGTGACTCAGACACTATTGGTGATGTTTCCAATACATTTATATACAGTGAATGAACCAAAGTTTGCGGTGGCAAAAACTCTCTTCCCAGTTACAATAACTGTAATGCAAAATGTTTTCAATAAATTAAATGCAGAAATTGAACCAGATTTACATATACCAGACAGTTAGAAAGTGATCCCTGAAACTGATTTCAAAACAACGCGGCACCCCTAGTTTTTTATATCTAAAATTGCTAAATTATCTTTAAGAAATGGTCCCAAACAAGCCCTAATGTAACGTCAGATCACATAAGTCGCTTGGGCATGCGAGACCATGACATGTAATTATTTATTCTCCACATAAGGAGGCCCAGATGAGACAAAAAGATGCCCAATCCATAAAGTAAGGCCAAGTAGAAGCCCTAAAGACAGATTTAAATCCTCACCCATGTATTAAAAAGCGGCTTTCTCTTTGTAGTAAATCCAACCGTTGGTTAAATCCCCACCCATGTATTAAATCCTCACCCAAAGAGGCTCGCTTCTTCTCTAGAAGCTGGAAGATTGGCTACACAACTTACATCTCTTCTTCAGGAGACGCCATAAGAAATGCCTTTTTCTCTTCCTCAAACAAATACTCAGCTTTTGAGGAACAGACTTTCATCTTTATCAATGCCTACTTTTCCTCCATTCTATCATCTATCGCAGGGTGCATGCTTGCCCAGTCCTACTCCTCTCCCTTATCCAATTTCCGGACCTTGGGTTCTCGATACGTTTCTAAAAATCCCGATCTCAGTTTCAAATTCTGCAATTATTATCTCGGAATAGATCTGCCTTCCGCTTCCCTTTCTATCCTTTTTTCTCTTAATTCTATTATTATTTTTCACTTATTTCTTTTCAAATTTATTACTTCACCAGATTGTTGGTTCTTTCTGAAAGTCCGGGATCCTAACCTTAGAGGAGGGGTGAATAGGGTGAGGTACAGGTTAGTGACCAATTAAGCCAAATTTTAATTTCTTTAAAATTAACTAGTCACTAGTGATGATTATCAAACAAAATGGGAAGCTAAAAACAATCACCACAAAGTATGCACCATCACACAATAATTTATAGTGGTTTAGCCTCAATGCCTACATCCACTACCGGCTTGTGATCCAACACCCCACCGAATTTCCACTATAAATATGTTTTTCAATAGGCTAAGCAATAACCTCTAACACTATGTTTTTCTAAGGCTTAGTAATAACCTATACACAATATTTTTCTAAGGCTAAGCAATAACCTCTTGGGTTTTCAGGTTCACCCTTAACCTTTACACTTATGCTTTTCTAAGGATAAGCAATAACCTTTACAAGAGAATTTTCTTAAAGAAGTGTTTTACACAAACACTCTAAGAGATACAATTAAATCTCATTAGATTTGCCTCTTAATTAGGCTGATATAAAAATGAAAATCAAAATCACACAACACTCTATGTAATGCACAGATGGATGCACATTGTGTGTGTGTAAAAACTTCAATCAATGTTAAAAAGAAAGCTCAAATGATATATGCTTAAAGCATTTCAAAGTTTAAAGTACAGAGATAGGTAAATTGAAGTTGTATTGCAAATCACATGTTCTTTTTCAAAAGACAACTTGTAAAGATTTCAATAATCAAGAAATGTAAGTTGTATGAAAGTTTAAATCTTAAAAAAACATGTAATGAAAGAGCAAAGTTGTTTCAAAACATAAAGGTTTCCTATGAGATCATAGAATGAAAACAACTAGCTGAAGACTCAACCAAGTAGAGAGATCATGCATCAATTAGAATCAAAGATGTTGAAGTAAACATGATTTATAAAACAAGGCAATGACTTGGTCTGAGACTAAGTGAGGAATCCAATAATAAATAAATCAAAGATATAATATAATGGATTCAACACATCATAGTCAACATGCTACAAGAGATTTTCCAATAAGTTAAACTAGCATGTAACAAATGATATGAGAAGAGCAAAGCTTACTAAGATGTTTAACTATAGAACCAAGCTTTGTCTTTTCAAGATGCTCCTCTTGCTCCCTTGAGTTATACTTGATCTTGGGTTTGAAAGATGTTCAGAAAAACTCCCAAGATTGGTCTCCAAAGAGATTATCAAGACCTCTTCCAAAAACCAAGGGTTCTTTTTATAAGAAAAAATTTGTGTCCAACAAATCTCTTGTCGGTCGACCGACATATGGAGTTCGGTCGACCAAACCCAACGGTCATATATTTTTGAAAAAATTCTATTGTCGGTTCATCGAAACTTATTCGGTCAACCAACATGTGACCGACACCTGACCGACAGAGCGAAATGACTGAAAAACATGCTCTCTGGATTCAGAACCGAATAAATTTTGGTCAAGTACTTAAACACCTTCAGTCGACCGAACCTCGACCGACAAGCTGACCGACAGAGAAACCACCTTGCTGGAATTGGAACCGACAAAAGTTCGGTTGAGCTCGGTTCGCCGGTCGGTTAGCCGACACTTGACCGACAGGCTAACCGACCGACAGTGTATGCAGTCAGAAATTCAAAAGTTCTGAAGGATTTGATTAAAAAATCTTTGGAAACCAAGTTTATCACAGAAAACTAAAGATTTGTAGGTCAAATAAAATCACATTTGGAATCAAGATGAAATCAACCAAAAGCATTTTGAATAAAACATGATAGGGTCAATTTACAGACATGATTTTTAAGCTACCAAGATGCAATTTTAAAACTAGATGAAGTGATGAAAATGAATGCATATGCTAACCATCAAATTGCAAACATCATAGATCTAACACTTTCCATATAATCAATAGCAGAAAAGCCAAATTGAGACCACTTTAGAATCAATACGACAGTTCGTTCTTGAAAGGGCTTAACCTTCTTTTACACTACTAGAGAGAGAGATAAAATTTTACATTTGAGAGAAAGAGATAAAAAGAGGAAATCCAGGTGCTCTGGTGAACATGGTTTGCCTTTTCCCATTGTAGGGAAACAACACAATGATAAACTTATTTTGGAGCAAAAGCGCACAAGTCATTGGCTTTTAGTTTTGAACGGAAACCACCATTGATCTATCAAGCTTATCATTGAAATCTGAGCCAAATCTAGCTTTTACATTAGCCAAGGGTTGGTGTTAGGACAAGACCTATGATAATGCAATCACAAAAACCATGATCCTGAATTAGATGTTTTCAATTTCTATGATATTAAAAGATAGTCTTGGCTGAATAGTGATATAAAGCCAAAGTATTAATTAAGGCTATTTTTTTAACTAGGTTAAAAACCATGTAGGTTGTCTTCATTGATAATGGTTTGACATCAATGCATAGCCGCCAGCTAGCTTGCCTTTATAGGCAAAACTTTTGTTCCAAAGATTTTAAATGGATTGAATAAATTTATCAACCTTTTATTAATCGATAATTAATTTGAATATTAACTTGAAATAATTATTCGATTTTCATGAGTTAACATGTGCATTACACGGGACCCAACGCTAATCTTACTTAAAAGAATAGACTAAGCCCAGCCACCGGTCTTTGTTAAAAGAAGAAATCCTTGTTTGGGGGTTATCCGATGTACACGAAGCTAAATACACACCTTGATGTGGGCCGGGGCACACCTGAGGATGCAACCGGGTGGAGAAATCTTAATCTGGTTGGGACCTACTTGTTACAAAAAATGGGCCCCATGTAATAATTCTAATCCCTTTTATCAATGGCCAACAAGTTTCAGCCTTTTTAAAAATGAACCCGTCGATCAAATGGTGCGGACCATTAAGACGGTTGTAAAAAATGGGATCGGCCTAACTCAGGGGCGTCCTCTATGGGTAGTCCATTTGGATTAGTCATTAGCTGGACCCCACTATGATAATGCATGCAAGGTGTGCAAAAAGGAAATTCATTGGGTAAGTACCCCACGTCCCCATAAGTAAAAGAAAAAAAAAAGAAAAATAGCATTCGAACGGAGTGGGATGAAAGTGCAGGTTTTCCGCCGCTATTACCAGTAGTAAAGCGGAATTTGCAACTTTTCCTCCCCTCTAAAAGGAGGAAAACCTGCATTTGCAGCTTTTCCGCTATTTTAAGCAACGATAAAAATGCATTTGCAACTTTTCTTTCTCTGCGAGTAGAGGAAAAAAATGCATATTTCCGAATTTTCGCATCTAGGCCTGGGTTGAATCTGCCGTAGGCCCATATGAAAAACAAATTATTTCTATTTAACTCCAGGGTAGGGCCCATTTATTCAACTGAACTCGTTTTCTTTTTCCTTTTTTTTCTGTAGGTAGATGTCCTCCCTTTTATAGAGTTGCCCGGAATTTTCTCTAACAGAAATTGATCCCCTATAAGATTGACTGCTCCTATTGGAGTAAAATACGTGGACCATTTGATTATTAAGGCTTAAGTTTAGAGCCACACTCAGCCATGGCCCTAAAATTAATGCAAAGGAGGCCTTAACCAAAAATCTTATGGACATGTGAGCTTAGCATGATAATAAATAATTTAATCAAAACCAGTAAAAAGGAATTTATTAGGTCATTGGAAGGAAATTATGTTGCAATTCAATAGGTACCTTTTTTTTAAAATCGGAATTCAATAGGTACCTTGAACGTAAATGTTGACGATTGCAATGACTATGGACTTGAAAAACTACCTTCACTTCCATATCTAATTAGTTTGAAGGTTCGACATAGATCATCATCACCTCTCACACTTACGAACGTGAATGTCCGTCTATTATGATACTGATATTACACATTCAGGGGCTCATTGTGAAGCTCTCCATTCATTTCTTCAATTACTTATTCAACTAATTCATTGGAGCTTATATCACCATTGACAACAATCATCTTCTACTAATCACCGTTATACACTGGATGTGGATTACTTAATTCTAACTCTTCATCAAAGTAGTATATTAAACAGACCTCGCTTTCCAATATCCTCATAACAAAAACACCAAAAAAAAAAATCTATTTTAGTAGTTATAAAATGATGAGTTCACAAAAGATACACTTTCATAACATTATTTTATGAGGTTTCAAAGATAAAAGAACTCAAAACACTATTTTTAGCGTAAAAATCATAAATTTCCTCCACATCATGCTTTGCTCATATATTTCCATTATAGATGGTCACTTGTATGCATTTAAATGAATTCTAATTGCTTCCATATAAAATATGTTCGAAAATACTCTCAATTATGTTAATTTATCTTTGCAGGTGTTAATTGAAGATTAATTTGAAGATTAAAGTTGAGATTCAAGAGTTAAAGAGAGTAAGGATAGATTTGGAAGACAATTGGATGAAGAAATAACAAAGATAGGCCAACAATAAGAAGAAAAATGAAAGACCTACGTTGGTATTTTGACCATATCTTTTTACTTGGGTGTTCGATTGAAGTGATCTCAGGAGCATTGAAAAGCTTTTTCTAAGATCTACAAATCATATTTCACAACATTTTTTTCAACTTAGACATTTCGGAGGTCAAAATCGCACATCAATCTGGGGACTGTTTACTAACATGGGAATCACATTTATTTATTCATATTTTCATTCTTGTGAAGTCCCACATTGGAAAGAAACCAAAAAGAGCGAGGCAAATGTCTCTATATAAATAAGGGAGCTCTAGGCATTAGACACACAAGCAAGGAGAGCCTCCTCCTCCTCTTTACTTAAACTATTTATGTAATTGAGAGCAATTATAGAGAGAAAGTGAGGAAAGCTTTGTAAAAATTAAAAATTAATACTGAAAGCTTTGTATTCTCCAATGGGTGCATGGCTAATCACTTTGATTGGATCTTGTAGATGAAGCAAAGTTAATGCTATTCATTTTTCTTATGCTCTTAATTCTCTTTGTTTTTGTGCTTAACATGCTAGAATAGATTTTTCTTCATTACAGTGTACTACCTTCCATGCTTATTTTCTATCTTAGCATTCTTTTTACCATCTATGCTTAGGTTTAATAAATCATGCTTAGAAGTTAATATCTTTTGATGGCTTATGCTTACTTTCGATAGATAGTCATTAGGAATCTTTTCTTTTATGAATGGAAGAAAATCTTAGATATTAGATTGTTTATTTCTATCTTAGAGCTTTAAAGTTATATTTTTCAAATCTAAGCATTGATTTGTCATTAGATTTGAGTATCTGTTTGGGAAAAGAGAAGAACATTAGGGTTGGATTAGTGTTACTTAGTAGATTTTAAATGATTCAATCTATCCATTAGTGTTGCTTGTACGTTGCTTATTTTACTTACTTTAGTTAGATTCTATTCACATTTTCACACATTTATTCACTTTTTTAATTCTCACACTCTATTTCTCTATTCACACCATCAATTCCACCTAGGGATGGCAACGGGGCGGGGCGGGGACGGAATTGGGGTGCCCCGTCCCCGCCCCGCCCCTCTTTTACCCCGCCCCGACCCCGCCCCGCCTTGCCTTCGGGGCACAATTTTGTGCCCCGTCCCCGCCCCGCCACACCCACGGGTTCCCCGCCCCGCCCCGCCCCGCCCCGCCATTATAAAAATTTTAAATATGCAAGAGATGGGATTCGAACTTGGGTGGGAAGGAAACTAGAAGTTTGTCTTACCACTAGACCAAACTTCATTTCTTGTAATGCTTTACCTTATTTAAAATATATTCATATATTCAAGATTGTTACACACATATACATATATATACACACATACATATTTATACACTTGAAAATATCATATATGCTTTGAGACATTCTTTATAAAAAAGACAATCTCTCTCTAAAATATCATGATCTCCATCAATACATGGTTTCACTTCATTTCTGGTGTTGAACTCCACTCACTAATAAAGAGGTAATCGTGGGTTTGCAATTTATTTGCAAGTTGCAAATCACTCAAAAAAAAAAAAAAAAAACCCCCTCAAAACAAAGATAAGAGAAATGACCTATCAATATGTGGATATGGTTATTGTAGTGTCAAACAACCTCAGCCGCTTTAACTTTCCAAGCATGTGGATCATATTAGCTTAGGTAAATAATTACTTATTTATGTGACACTTAACTTGCAATGTTAAATCATTAGTACAATGATTCTAATCATACTAAGGTTGATTACATATAATTAAAATTAGTATAATTTATAGTGTTGTTAGTATAATTAGAATCATATTAAGTTACTAACTGTAATTTACCTTGCCATTTCTAATCATATAAGTTATTATAGGCGTATAGCATAATATATTTTGTAATATTATATCAAATTAGTATAATTTATATTGTTATTAGTATGATTAGAATCATACCGATTATAATTTACCTTGCTATCTCTAATCATCTATATTATAATAAGCTTAAAGCATGATCTATCATTCTATTATATTCGTTTTATTTAATATGATTTATCATGTCACAATTTAACATTATATATGATTAAAGTCAAATAAGCTTAGATAGATTTTTTAACAACTTTAATTTCATTAAATTTGAATTAGAAAGAATGTGATCATATTATATGCTTTTATAATGTATAGGGTTCAATTAATTATATGTTTAACTTTAAAAAAAGTCTTCAATCAATCTACTTAACCCTTAATAACAACATAAAATCAATCTATACATTTACATATAAATATGTTTATTTATTATAAAAAAAATCTAAAATATATATTTAAGAGGATTATTAATCAATGGGGCGGGGCATGGGGCGGGGCAACGGGGCGGGGAAAAGGGCAAACCCATCCCCGCCCCGCCCCGCCTTCGGGGCATGGTTTTATTCCCCATCCCCGCCTCACCTAAGGATTGGGGCGGGGAAAACCCGTGCGGGGCGGGGCGGGGCGGGGCAAAATTGCCATCCCTAATTCCACCTTTAATTTTACACTTTTAGCTCATTTCTTTTTATCTTCATCCACTCATTTTCTATCTTGTTCTCCTTATTAGTTAGTTTTCATAGATGCTTTTAGTTTCTTTTTATCTTGATCTTTCACTTATTTTCACAGACTCATTCAGATTTATCTAACATTGCTCCATTGTTCTTGTATTAACCTTGTCCTTTTGCTTTTGTTATTAACTTGTTACTAATCTTGTTCTTGGTTTGTTCTTACTTGAGTTTTTCTATTTTTACTAACATCTCTTTGTCATCTAGTTTCTTGTTTCCTTTTAGTTTGCATTTTTTTTTATTTCCATTGTTTTGTTGTCTCCATTTGCATTTGTTAGCTTTATTTGAGTTGATACTCATTTTCATTCATCATTGCTATTTTCCCTGTAATGATTTTTGTGGGAACGATATTCGGACTTCCATAGTCTACATTACTTGAGACAACCGTATACTTGCGGACATTCGCAAACATAAAACATCAAACAGTTCTATAAAGATATGGGTCCATTTGCTTCCATATAATTAAGTTTCCAAAAATTATAAGGAACATATTACTAAAAGTGGCTAAAGTTGAGGAGGCATGGGTCAATTAATGTCCATAATTCCACAATTTACCATCCATGGGAAGCATATATAAAGAGTGCATATGCAACTTCTTTCATTTGCAAACGCTACATGTTGAAACACATTACCATATTAGTTTGGATCAACATTTCACCTCAATAAGTGACCACATAAAATGGTTTTAGATAGGTTTAGACATGCTTCTGTTTTCACATGTTTCTCAAAATCTATAAAGACTTTAATATTAAACTAAATGTCTCAATGCTTATCATTAATGTGAGAATATTTAATAATTGGGCGACCACATACAATGGTTTTAGACAGGTTTAGACATTAATGTGAGAATATTTAATAATTCGGATGATAATTTATAGCCCCAAAAAGTGAAGAAAATCATATCAAAGTTGGGGTATTTTTATGTTTAATATAAATTTCTCAAAATTGATGAAGATTTAAGGTGTGAGACAAAACATCCTGAGATTTATCAATTTTATTAAAAAGATGAACGATTTAGATCATAATTTTGGACCCCACAAGATTTAAAAACAAATTACAGGTGGCCGAAAGTGTTTGAACCCATGACTTACTCCCAAGGACATGAAGGGGGCTTTTTTTATTGCTGCTTTCTGCAAATTGAAAGTGTGTAATCGATTGCATCTTCACATATATGAATGAGAGGCTAAAAATAGTCTCATTTACATATCATTTTTACACATCATTTATGTAGGTGATGTGTAAAGGAGCACAAATAAGACTCATGCATAAATGTTATGCATGTGAATCATTTACATATGCAAGTAAATGACCTTTAAACCTAAATCGTAGACTCAAAATTAAGCCTAAACTCTAATTCAAAAACCTTACAATAATACATAAATAACCTTAAAAGAACATAGTGCCCTAAGGTTAATACCTAATCACAATGTATTATCCTAAAAAAAATCTGGATCTAATTATTATCATACCATTTGAGCTATTTGTTCCAAATAAACCATGAGAACAAGAATATTTTAAGAATGATGCAACGATATACTTGTCATAAGTTTTTGAAGTTTTCTTTATATAACAAACAACCCGTAAAACTCACGCAGAAATAGGCATACAAATAAAGAGAAAGGCGACGAAATCTGATTAAAAGAAGTAATTTTACTTGGTATTTCAAAGCTAAAACTTTTTTTCGATACCGTACAAAGTAGGGGCATTCTCATCAAATGTACGTATAGTAGAAAGCACCTCAAGTTCCGAGTCTGCAACTGACCATATGGTCAAAATCCACTTTCTACCCTTCTTCCATGTTTTAATCCATTAGCTCTAAGGGTAGTTCAATTGGCTTAGGACCACAGTTTGTATCCGAAGGTTGTAGGTTCGAAACTATGACCACACTGGGGCTACAGGGGAGTTTACCCGACTTCTCTCTAGGCCTGCAGGAATTAGTCCAGTCCAAATAATTGGGTACCCTCCAATCGCAAGAAAAAAGAAGTCCCTACCCACTGCTAAATACAATTTATGTCATGCATCACATATAGGAATTCTTGAATGCTTCTAATACGTTCGAGAACCCTAACATCAAGGGTGGCAAAATCTGACTCGACCTACTAATCCGACGTGTATTTGACCCTCATTCGACTAGTATAATTTTTACCTGCATAGCTCAGATAACTCGTTTGAATGGGTCGGGCTAAGATTGACCCACATATCCGTACAAATTTTTTAAAAAAAAGGACCTTTTGCTCAACATTTTTTTCCTACAACCAAACTCACATGTAACCTAAACATTGAAACAAACTAAACTTGGGTCAAACTCCTACAAGTTGGGCTGTCATGTTCTGTTAAACGGTTTCGCTTGGGTTGACCCGCATCGACGCACCCATTTTGACTTGACCGGACCTGTTTTCTACCCACCACCCTACCTGAAAAGTGAAAACCACCAATTATAACATTTTCTTTTCACTAATTTTGACTAGAAATCAAATAAACCATCTAGGGAGCTTCTATTCCCAGGAATTCTAATAGCTTATAGAAAGGAATTGAAACCTTTTTAATGAAACTGGGAGGAGTAAATGGGAAATGAAGTCAGTGGCAAGTGAGTAATTTTGTGAAAAACAGATGCCTTTATCATACCAATTCAGGCGAGTCAAACTGACGACTTCCCATTTCCAGTGAACATTTGAACTGTTCTTGCCTTCTCATCTCTCTCTCTCTCGCTCTCCAAAATCCAAACCCTAATTCTCTAACCCTAGATCCAAAATGAACTCGACTTCTGCGAGATTACTCCTTAAAACCCTCCTTCACCGCCAAAATCCCAGCAGCCTCTGCAACTATCGCACCAGCTTCATCTCTCTCTCCTCGATCAGATCTCATCAAGCCACAAGCGATCTTGATTTGACGATCTCGCCATGGAGACGGATGTTTGGATCCGCTTCCGCTCCTGTTCCTGCTCCGCAGAGTGAGACAGACACGAAGGAGGACCGGAAGTCGGTGGCGGTTTCGGATGCCGGAAATCGGGAGATGAAGCAGCGGCAGGCGGAGACGGATTCGGTCGCTAGCTATTGGGGCGTGCGATCGCCAAAGGTGACGAGAGAGGACGGGACTGTTTGGCCGTGGAACTGCTTCATGGTACGAACGGGGCATCTAATTGTAGTTTATCTTTTTAATCAACTTGTATTAGTTGCTTGATTGTAATTAAATTGTAGATTAAGAACGAATGTAGTCTACAGTCTACAGGAGCCTGGATGAGTTTCCCTCGTGTGGGACCCGCCTAAATGCTTGACTTGAGATACAAGAGGAGTGGAGGAGTGGGCAAGTATCAATGATCCTGGCCCTCTCAAGTCTCAATTTAGGTGGCTTAACTTTAAATTCTTGGAAATTGCATAGAAATACCTGGTTCTTTGACACATATTTCAACCACTGTGACTGTTCACCCATGTTGGGTTTTTGGTTGATGGCAAGATTCATTTTATTTTGTCCTAAGATAAGAATAAAAAAAAAAAAAAAAAAAACTCATTCAGGTTAAATTTGGGCCCATAATGTGAAGAAACCATTGCATTTGAGACTATTTAATCAGGATTAATGCTCTAATTCAATCTAGGACTATTTTTACCCTTTTGTTGTAAAATATGTTGGGTTTCAACAATGGTAAAAACTTGGGCTTAGATTGCAAATCCCGGTGGCCGACCAAGATTTTATATTAATAGAGGTGGTTATTTGTAAAATAACAAGTTAGGTGTTCTTATGGTTCTATGTACATCTCCCTTTATTTTTTTTGTGCAATTGAATCCACATGCAGGTTTTGACATCAAGTTCTATAAAACTGGCTGAAACTTAATTGATTTTGGGTTTTTTTTTTTTTTTTTTTTATAATTTTGTAGCCATGGGAGACGTATAAAGCTGATTTGTCGATAGATCTGACAAAGCACCATGTACCGAAGACATTTCTGGATAAGGTGGCTTATAGAACAGTAAAGCTTCTTAGAATTCCGACAGATGTCTTTTTTCAGGTTTGTATGCTGCTTGTTTTTTTTTTTTTTTTTTAATTTTGCCTCTTTTTCATTAAGGGACATGATTTGCATAGAGCTTTTTCCATATTATATTTTAGTGTCATACTATATCAGAGCCTGGTCAACTTTTTTTTGCTTTTACCGGGATGAGAAGTGTTTGTGGAGTTGTGTTAAATTTTATTAATAATGATTTTACCTTTTTTTTTTGTTTATTAATTTCTTCGTCTATGATTAAAACATTCTGTTGATTTATTTGCTTTTCTTTGTCACAAGGAGGCTTTTTAATAGTGATCACTGATAGTGCACTGCGGTATAACATTTGTTATCCCTCAACTTGTTACAATCCATCAGTGGAAAACTCCCTGCATTGAGGCTCGTCCCATATTTTTGAAAACAGAGAAAGAGAGAGAGAGTTACTATTACAGTGCCTTTGGTTAAGGAATGAAAGAAGGATAAAACATTACATTGAGTTAGCATACTAAGAAAAGAATGAAGAAATTTCCTATTGTTAGAATGTCTGGTCACATCTATGTAAGAGACAAGCCACCCCTTTGACTATGTACAGTGGGCTTCAGTGGGCAAACGGTACTCCTGGGTCATGTGGACCTGCCGATGAACCAGGGTCAGGTAATCCTCTTCTACAATTTTTGTATAGTCTAAATATGAACTCCGAGACTGAAATTTCCCCCTCCTGTGCCCTACATTGCTCACAGCAGGAAGCATTCTCAAATCCACCCCTTCCCATATTCTTTATTGGGTAGCCTAGATTGGACTTATTAGAGAGACAGCTTAGGTCAAGTTCAGCTCACCAAACCCTCTTGCCATCTTCATCACTGCTTCTTTGGTCACGAGTCCTACACTTCCGTAAAAGATTTAAAGATTTCGCTGTGGCTTTCTATTTATTGTAATGTGTAATCCTTATTGTGTTGCTATTCACATTCAATCATTAGCTCACCCTGTTTACCAGAGATAAGCTTTCACCAATAGAGCTATACCATTACCAGGAGAGAGACTTTTCAAAACCAGCGGGTCTATCGATAAGCAGCATTCTTATCCAACAACAGCCTGACCTGTTATTGTTGTTTCTATAGGGAGTTACAATACTTCTTATATGGACCAATTGTTTGAAGGAAAGTCACCTCCTTGTTCATATTTTACTACAAATGCTTTCCTGTTGCTTGCTTACCTGAATTCTAAGTACATAGCTTTTCCTCATAGTTCTTTGCTCATATGCTTTCCTGACATGAACAAAAGGATGGTTTCTCTGATACTCCCTTTGATTCATCCTCTTCCTTCTTTGCTCATTCCCCTCTCGCTCTTCGTCGTTCTCCAAGATAAGCATGACCTCCTCATAGATATGGTTTTATTCACGCTTCTTTATTTTCATCCTTGGATTCTATTTGTACTTCTAACTCATATACCTGAGTCACACATTATGATTGTTGGAGGAAGGTGATGGAAGAAGAGTTGGTTGCACCTGCCTAGAACCAAACTTGGGATATGGTTCATGGTCCATTGAATTTCTGATCTATTGGGTGCAAATGGGTTTACATTGTTAATCGTAGTCGTGATGAGTCCTTTGATAGATATGGGGCATAGTTACTTGCTATCGGGAATCAACGGGAGTATGAAGTTGATTATGAAGAAGCCTTCACCCCTCTTACAAAAATTACTCTTTTTTGAACTATGATTGCCATTACCGTAACAAAATTATGCCCCATCTATCAGATGGATGTAACGAATCATTTCTTCATAAGGAGCTCCATGAAGAGATCTGTATGCAACAACCACCTTCTGGGAATTAAAATACAAAAGCCAGTGTTGCCTGTCAACTTAAGAAGTCACTCTATGGGCTTAAACAAAACTAAGAGCATAGCCCTCAAAGCTTTTTTCAAGCATCTGTTCAATAAGGTGTCTCAATTTACTCTAGTATGAGTTGGTCACGCCATAAGATTGAGCATATGATTTAATATTGTGATCAATAATCTCAATATGAGACCAACTCCTATTGGAATAAAATTTGAACGTGTCCCGCTTCAAGCGAGGGCCGTTCATTTTGAATGGTTTGGATTTTTAGTAGATGGGTCTCACCATGGAGTTCCACTCTCACTCTTGGAAAGCGTATGTGAGACACTGAAAGGATGTGGACTCCTCAACTTTGCATTATCATATCATTTACATCTTAATACTTCATCTTGCCATGATTTGATTAATGGCTTTTAATATTTCCCTTTCAACCATCCATATCTACTGTAGGTCATGTCCCATCAAACGGTCATAGCTAACCAATCGATGGAGTTTCATTAACGACTTGTGCGTGGATTGGTTTACATGTGATCAATTTGACATGGTTACTACTTTGATGGAGTGAAATATAACTCTCAGTACTAAAAAAAGAAGAAAAGGTTTATTCGGAGTTATTCAAATTCATTATGATGCACTATATATATATTGTATCATAGGCTTGTTTGTTTGGAGGAATTTCTTATGGGAATTCCATATTTTGGGAATTTTTTAGAGCAATGTTAGTTGCTGTCCCCATGGCATTTGAATTTTCGTGTTTGCTTTGTGAGTTTTGAAAATCCCAGCCTTATGAAATATCGCTGTCTTTTGAAAATTCCCAAATCCCAACTTCCAAAATGCAGGACTGTATTTGAGCATTTATGAATCTTGTCGGGGGACAGCATTTGGAGAATTTGTATATACCTCGACAGGAATTTTTAGAATTCTACAAACAGAAAAGCCATTTAAATGCTATCACTAAGTTTTGAAAAATTTGTCTCAAAAAATGTTTAAATTTTCAAATTGATGTTTTTCTCTTTAGATATCATTAGAAAAGCTGAAATATAATTTTTTTAATGATTATTAATAAATTGGTCGAGAAAAAAAAATCCAAAAATCTTGGCTCTGCCACTGCTGACAACACAAGTGCCATTTGGCCTGTCACCTATTCCATCTTTCATAAATGAACAAAGCATATCGAAGTAGATTGTTGATACATTCGTGATGCTTATGACTGTCAGATCATACAGTTCCCATCAAACATTTAGATTGCTTGCATATTTACTAAGTCCATGACACATGACCAATGTAACTTTTTGAGTAGCAAATTGATGTTGTTTGATTTATCTGACATTAGTTTGAGGAGCAGCATTAAGTAGTCCGGTCCCTTCATTTCGGTGGTCCATAGGCTGGTGATGATGGACTACAATATTGTGAAGAGCATTGTATCATATGGTGTAGAGATATACCATAATGATTAGGATAGAGATGAATCTTTCTTTATTGTAATTACCATTGATTGGGCCACCGATTAGGCTGGTGACAAATTTGTATTTCCTTTCATTATCTTGTATCCTACTTAAAACCTAAGGGGCTGAACAATGAGATCAAGCAATTCAGCACAAAACTCTGAGCAACTTGTCAATGTGAACATGGACTCCTTGAAGTTCTGGATAAATTGGATTTGTGCCTATGTTTCGTTGCTATTGAAAGTTCTCATTGGAGGCTCCATCAAGGATTCAAATCTAAGAATGTGTGTGCATGGCCATTTGTTTACTTATTTAAGGTTGCGAAATGTAGAATGACTTCTGATACCGTATGTATTACACAACATATGGGGAATAATAATAATTTTATTATTATTATTATTATTATAACAACAACAACTTGCTCATAGCAAAAACTGTAGTATAAGTATTTGCTCTGTTAATCACTTCTAGTTATATTCTTCTGTTTTTCTCTAGACCTGTCTGGCACACCCTTTCCTAGTGATACTATATAGATGCTGACCTTACAATGCTATTTCTTGATTCTGATTCGTGTGCCTCTCATGAAGAGGAGATATGGTTGTCGAGCTATGATGCTTGAAACAGTAGCAGCTGTTCCAGGAATGGTGGGAGGAATGTTTCTACACCTCAAATCTCTCCGCAAGTTCCAGCAAAGTGGCGGTTGGATAAAAGCCTTGCTCGAAGAAGCAGAGAATGAGAGGATGCACCTGATGACAATGGTGGAATTAGTGCAGCCCAAATGGTATGAAAGGCTGCTAGTTCTCACTGTGCAGGGAGTCTTCTTCAATGCCTTCTTCGTGCTTTATATTCTCTCCCCTAAGCTGGCTCACAGAGTTGTTGGTTATCTCGAGGAAGAAGCTATACATTCATATACAGAGTTCTTGAAAGATATTGACAGTGGTGCAATTGAGAACATTCCTGCCCCTGCTATTGCTATAGACTATTGGAGGCTGCCCAAGGATGCGACCCTGAAGGATGTTGTGATTGTCATAAGAGCTGATGAAGCTCACCACCGTGATGTGAATCACTTTGCTTCTGTGAGTACTGTAGCCCTCCAGTTCTTGTCTTTTCCTTCTTTTTTTTCTTATAAAATTAAATTTTGAGAAACCCAGTCTACATGCTAATTTTCCAACACAAAACCTGTTGAATGCTTTGTTCTACACAATCAATGATACTTCAGAAAATAAAGCCACATACACCACAGCCATCTACTGCTGATGCTATTTGTGGTTGCATTGGTGGCTGAGGTAGTGATCAGTTTGAATAATTAGATGAACAAGTAATTGATCATAGGCTCTATGGTTGCAAAATTTGGTGTCACCAGTTTAGGATTAAACAAATACAATTGTCACCATCTCAGATCACCTACCTTATGTCACCTCTTCTTTAGTTTTTTGTTTTTTTATTGGTCACCTCTTCTTTAGTTAGAACTCCAAAGTAGGAAATTTTAGGGCTTGTTTGGCATCATTCTAGGAATCCTTCATTCTAAGAATGAATGAAGAAAAACTTATTTAGCAGGCATTTTCTCTCCCTTTTTGCACATCTATGAAATCTCTACCTCTATATCCCTCTGCTCTCTATCTCTCTGGATTTTCTCTCACAAAATGCCTACCAAAAAAAATTTCTTCATTCCCAGAATGATGTCATAGGCCGTTTATTTTCTGGTTTTATTTTTTTTATTTATTTTTTTAACTGAGATTGCTTTCATTATTTTTTTACGCACATTATGGACTATCAGTTAATAAATTTATCATATTCTATCCACATCTTCATAATCATCATCATGGTACCTTATCCAATCTAATCTATTCTGGGGCTGGCATTGTATATTCTGCTTTTCCGTGCATCTCTTGTTATCTGTCTATTCTCAATCTTGAGGTAAACTTATCAAAGGGTTGGCAGACTTTATATAGCTGATTTCCTATTTGACAAACCTTCCTTTGAACACAAGGGACTAGCAACACATGGTAAAACGAATCACCTTACCCAGCATTTTATGAAGTAGGGTGGCCCCATATGAATGGAAGTGATCCGAGTGGGTCCCACATGGATGTCAGCAAATTGCAAATTTATGAATGCCCACACTAGAAGAGGCACCTCTGCACTGTGCAACCTGTTCACACACACACTCTCTCTCTCTCTCTCTCTCTCTCTCTCTCTCTCTCTCTGTGCGCGGCCAGGATTTTCTCTTGTAGGGTTTTTTTTTTTTTTTTTTTTTTTTTTTTTTTTTTGGGGGGGGGGGGGGGGGGGGGGGGGGGGGGGGGGAATTTTCTTAGCGAAATATTTCAGAATAATTTAAAAAAATTTAGTTTTTTTTCTTACCAAAAAAATGTAACATAAATGAAATAGTTAACATCATATTAAAAATTTAAAATCATGTATTCAATCCAAGTTAACTCATAAACTAGTTAATAAATTATCCCAAAAAAATGATAAAATGATGAACTTTTGTTGCTCTCCATATCCAACAACATTCAATAATGGGCCCAGAGGACTAGAGAAGAATTGCAAACCGCATGATTTTAGCAAATTTACTTGTGAACTTATTATTATAATTAAAAAAAAGTTAAATAAATAATTTTCTTACATGTCATAATATGGGTTTGAGGAGTTTGAGGATCGCATCATTCAGATGTAATTTCCTTTTTAATTATCAATCTATGTAGATACAAGTGACATTAATATCATTAAATATAGCATTTTATAATGTATAAGATTGTGTTAATTAAAATTGAGGAAATACCATTAATAGGGCAAGAAATCCATTTGAGCGGCTCAGATTTCATTAAGTGGGCTGCATGGTGGGTTCCACTCCTTGCACTCACTTAAAGCGTGAAGTAAATAGGTAGAGAAGAAGAAAGAGAAACGATTGAGCCCATAAAATTGAAATGGAAATCGTAGTTGGATGGCTATGATGAGTTGTCTTTTGGATAAAAGTAAGTGAAAAAAATTGCCCTTATGTGTTTTAAAAATTCTATTCTTTACTACGAGGAAAATAAAATTGTTGAACGACAAACAAGAAAAAAAAGTTGAGGGGCAAAGAAGACAAGATCAAGATAGGCATGATAATTTTCATATCTTTTTATCCTATACTATATATATATATATATATATATGTTCCCTCGGTGTGCGTTTTTATTATATGAATTGAGCGACAGAGTGCCTGGGTGTTTTTCTTAAAAGATCCTACCTTCTATGTCTTCCCACTTGGGTGCATGATAATCAAGGGGATTGGCAGGTTTGGATTTGGATTAGGTTGTATAGAATACAGTCCATTCAAATGATCTTAGCTCATAGTTTTATATCCTCTTAAGTTTAATTACTATATAGCATGCATATTTATTTTGTAAATCCTAATAAAAAATAAAAAGGTCTGGTGGTGACTAATGCCCAAATCAATGTCAAATTAAGTCCATTGACAACTCAAGGGGATTGATGATCAAAATGGGCCTAAAACTTATCGAAGGGGATGGTCATTCAATTCATGGAGGCTTTGCGGTATGCAAAACATCAACCCCAAAGATCATCTTAACCCATTGACCCATGGCCCTCAAGTTTAATGGTTTTAGAAGCATTATTTCTTTAGGATTTCAATCCAACAGTGAGTAATAGTTGAATGAGTGTCAAATTTGTGGGGTGTGCCAAATAATGCGATGCGTTATGTGTTTGTGTGTGTTGTGGTGGGGTTTTTTTTGCCCATGCAAGGTAGAATGTGGGGCTCACCCGATCACTTATCTGAATGGACCAGGGGAGGGGGGGGGGGGGGGGGGGGGGGTGGGGGAGATCCAGAGTGTCATGAGATGTCCTCATGGATCCAAATCAGTGATGCACATGAGCATGCTTTGCATCCACCTTGCACTGAGCTTACCATGCAAGGTAGAATGTGGGGCTCACTAGATCACTGATTTGAATGGACCATCCAAGTACCCCGCTTATGTGTCACCGTATCCCATGGGTTTTCACCGATTTGTTGGGACTGGACTGGAATGTTGGATCGACTCTCTCTCTCTATATATATATATATCCCTCATGGACCTTTCCATCCACACCCATTCCCTGATCTGTGGGGCCCTAGGTGGGCTCCAGTAGCAACTACCTCGCATGGTACCATGTGAGGTGGATGCATAGGAGCAGGACTCTGTATATAGGGGCATATGTGTATTTGCATATGTTAGATTATATCTCACGGTTGTGGCCAGGTTAGTACAGGGATTTAGGATATTTAGTTGTGATCTTGTTGATTTAGCAGTGTCTGAGAGGAAAGTGGCAGATGACTGATGAATGCTATAATGGTTTGTTATCTTCATCGTTATCTCTCTGTTTTGTATCTTAAAAATTTTATGTTGTCTCTTTTTGAGCAGGCAGCGGTTTAAGAGGTTAGGCTATTTTAATTTGTGAGACTGATTATTTATATGCATCTATAGTGACACGGTTTGTGATGGCAGGATATCCATTTCCAGGGAAAGGAATTGAGGGAGGCTCCAGCACCCCTTGGGTACCACTGATTCTCACTTTGCATGCATGATATAGGTATATGTTTGTTACGTAGTACAACACGTCCATTCAGAGTTGGGGGGGGGGGAGAGCCATGTGCCATCCAAAATGGATATTAATAAAAGATAGCATCTCTTATGGATTTTTTGGGTACCTCTGCTTTTCACTTTCTACGCATTATATAGATATATGTTTGTATGGTAAGATATGTCCATTTGAATTTATGGGTGGCCATGTACCATACAGAATGGATTTTAATAAAAGAAGCCAATCTTTGAGAGTGTAAAATATGTACATATTTGAGGTGATACTACTATTGATCTGAATGGCATACTAGTGCTTTTATTTAAATCTTGTAAGCACTGATGCAGTTGAAATTCTGCATAGTACTGAAAGCTAGACCTCTCCATCTTCTTCTCCCTTTGTTGTTATGCACCTGTCGGCCCCACTGGGGCCACTATTATTCTAATGGCGGAAGCCCTGAACTCTCTCTCTCTCTCTGTTGTGTGTTTTGTTGAGTATTTTGGTTTACTTGGAAAGTAAGGTCCATGTTGTTGAGTATTTTGGTTTACTTGGAAAGTAAGGTCCATGTTGTTGAGTATTTTGGTTTACTTAGAAAGTAAGGTCCATGTTTTATTTATATTATAAAAATATTAAAAATGAAAAAAATGTTTATATAATGCATGAGAATAATCTTAAACTTTGTGAGTTAAGAATTAAATATTTAAACCGTAGATGATGATGATGATGGTGATCTATCCACCAACTAATGTTGAAATAGGTTATTTCTGTTATTTCTCATATATTATTCCAGGTCAATATTATAAAACACTACTTAAGTGGTGAGAATGCTAAAAAAATCTTGCTTGACAGGTCTTTGATTTGAAACTCTTTCTTTTACGACATGGACATTTGCAAATAACTTTTTTGGCCTAGATTTAACATGTAAGTGTTTTCTCCAGCATTTACTATCGTGATATTATAGTGAGGTTGCCTTGCGGTTGCAGGAGTCGTTGCCTTGACTTCACCTCCTCTTTTGCTTACTCCTACTACTTCGAGTGTAACTTCAGTAGAATCAGAAGTAAAGTGAGGTGAAGGGCTATTGAAGAGGCAAGAAAAGAAGAGGGATCAAATAAAAAAAAGGTGTTATTTTTCCTGATAATTTAAAAAGAAGTGGTAATTATTGACATGAGAATGTAGGTATTTTACTTTAAAAACAAAGAGCATGTCTTTTTTGTCATTTAGTGACATGATAAAATAATTTTTTGACTTTTTTTTGGTAAAAAGAAGTTTTCTTTTCTTCTCTCTTGAATTGACTACTCACCTTACTTCACTAGTAAAGTTTAATTACCAAATAGAACCTATAAAAGATGGGGCCAAGCCATCTCTCAAACATTGGAGTTGCAAGTTTCAATTCATCATTTGAAACTTTTGGAGTATACCTTTTTTTCAATCAAGGTTTGCTCTAGTCATAATACACATAATGGACTTTGTTTAATAGATATTAATCTCAAAGCTCTACTGTACATGACAAGTGAGCCGCACGGTAATCCCCCGGTTTCTTATTTTGAAAGCAGAGAAGCCCTTCCACTTGGGAAAGCTGTCAGAGGATCAGGGTCTCTTTTTATGAGGGGGCGGCAGCCAAAAAATGATGGCTCCAGCGAAGTCTGGATCTCTTGATACTGGGCATTATAGACATCATGTGGCAGGCCTGTAGGCACTAAGTTGATCAGTGGAAATAATAACATTAACACCCATTACTCTCAAAATAAATGTCTTCCAGAAACATTGGTTTTGGGCCAATTTTTTCTATTTTGCTTTTATAGTAGTCGTTCATTATCAATTGATTATATTCTGACATTTTTATATGTGATCAATATGATGACGAGCCAACTCAAATGAGTAGAACTAGTTGTCAACTGAAACAAATAAAACTAGAGGACGAAGTTGATATAAATATTATGCTTGAGTTGGCTTATCATCTTTATTCAAACAAGCTCAAGCTACGATCTGTTATGTCCAGCTAGCCTTAAAAAGGATAAGCTTGGCTCGTTTAATAGCCCTTACTGGACCCGATTGCCAAGTGTCTTTCTCATGCTGGGTTGCCCTTGTCAGGAATCAAAATTCGCCTTGCAGGCCATTTCATGTTAGCGACCATGATTTGTTGTTAAAAAGGGTGGGATGAGATTACTCGTATTTCTTAGATGCGCTAGTTCAAATCCTACATTTGCAGTCAGATGTCACGAAAGTTTCGGTCACAAATTAAGAGGATCAAGTCTTCAACCTTCTGACAAATAAGCCTTGAATCACAAACTGTATATTGTGACCGTAGATAACTGACCCATGATTTGGTCCATTATGACCCAGATTGTGAATCCCAGGTAATCTAGGAAACCGTAATCTCATGTATCGTATCTTATTACATTTAGATAGAAAAACTCAGAGAAATTAGATGGGCATTGATAGATGATAAAAGGTAAATTAAGATTAGTGAATTTGAAGCACCCGCCAAACTGGAAAGGATGCACGCAATAGCTGCCGAACAGCCATACATGGATATGGATCGAAAGCACTGTAAGTGTATTAGTCGTAAGTGTTGCCGCACCAGCAATACTGGCTGCAGCAGAGCCCTCTTGGACAAAGGGCTCCACCTGCTTGTCGTCCACCTGAGAACATTCCTTCCATTGTGGGTTTAGTGGTAATACCCATACTTATGTTAGCCAAAGTGGTCTTTACCCCAAAAAAAATAAAAAAAATGTTAGCCAAAGTGGTGGTCTGGTGAACTTTTTGGCTGCACCTATGCATCAGGTGTTGGTAGGCTCCTTTTGCCAATGGGGAAGTAAGCTAAAAGGGTGGGAGTGATGTTGTTTATGATAGACAACAACAGCAGAAAGAGGACACTCATGTTATTGAAGAGGAGAGTGCAGTGTACCACCTCTTAAAAGGTCTATTAGATAGATTGTCAACCAATTCTCTGTTGGGATGAAAATTTGGTGAATAGAACATCTTGTTAGATCTCACCGATAACAATGAATCATCTTATTTCAATGAAGTAAGAGATACCAAGAAGTGGGATCTTGTTATGGATTAAGAAATGAAGGTCCTTGTGAAAAATGAAACTTGACATCTCCTTCCAAGATTCAAGGATGTTAAACTGGAGACATGTTATACAAGACAACGTGTAGATAGAGTTTGATAGATCAATGTTACTATTTGAAGGACCATTCAAGCTTTGCTAGGATAAAGCTTAGCTTTTTATAGAAGAGCACATGAAGTTGAATGAAATTAATGTATTCTTCTTTAGATTATTTTTAATTGTAATTCTGGATTGCTAAATAAGTGCTTATGTAAAGAAGGAAGTTAGTTGTATAGAGTAGTGATGTATTTGAATTAGGAAGTTAGTTTAATGTTTAAATTTGAGAAGTTATAAATGTTGGGAGGTCGGCTAATGGCTTCACCAATTCTTTGGCTAACCAAGGGGTGGATAGAACCCTTCCTTTTGTTTCTTTTTTGTTGTAGTTCTTGTTTCTCTATGGTTGTAATTTCTCTTTGGGAGGGTATATAGCTCTTATACTCGCTTCCTTCCCTTCTTTTTGGGGTTGGGCTTGTTGGTTTGAATTCAAGCCATTTTAATGAAAGTTCCAGTTATTGATAGAAAAAAAAAAAGTGGTTAGTAGTTCTCTTCTATAATAACTTCATGTGTATTTAGAATGTTCTAATTTGTGAGACAAATAAAATCAATGCATTTCTATTAAAATCTCAATCCAAGCTTTGCTTGTTCTTCTTTATTAATGTTTGTAGGGAGTCTTGGTCCAGTGTGAATTTCAATACCAATGATAACTGGGGAGTGTCCGAAGGTCTTACCTTGATGAGTTGTTTGCCCTGCTGTGCTTGTACAAAAACTTGATAGACCATGAGTTGTATTTAATCATTGTTTTTTTTTTTCTGAGTACAGTCATAGTTCATTTGTCTTATGCACTACTCCTAATAAACATTCTCATGTGGTGTTCCCAATTGTGCGTTTTGCCTGATGAACAGTTGTAAATTAAAACCATGGGCATAGTTTAGATAATATGCTATCAAATCTAGTAGTCCTGTACATTCAATCTCTGTTCATTCATGAAAAAGAAGAAAGGAAGAACCACTGGCTACCCTCTTTTTTTTTAAATAAAAATGCAATAGCCAATTAGAGATAGATTGATACAGAGATAAGAATTTTCAACTATTTCAAGACAGGCATGGATTGTACATCAGGCATGCTCGTGGTTAAGGATATTGAGAAGGGAGACTGTTTTTTATTAAATGTTGAATGATGAAACCTAATTCATCATCAAGACTCTGGATGCTTACATCCAGTATCTCCAACTGCTTCTGTGCACTTATGAATGGCATCATCTCGTACTATTTTCATGAGTTGTAACTAGAGGGAATACAGGGAACCATCCACCTTCTCTACTTCATTAATTTTCTCTTTTCTCTTCAATATACTAGTCTAGTCTATCTCTTTCTTCATCTTCTTTTTTGAAGAAATGTCAGCACCAATTGTGATTTTTTTTTTTTTTTTTTGATAGGAAACGAAGAAAACATATTAATAAAGGAAAGAGTGTGACAAAGAGGCCCGACCAAAGGGCACTATGGTATAAAAGCATTATACCACGAAACAAGTTACATAGTGAAAGCTAAGAAGTTAAAAGACCTATCAACCCCTCGCTTTGTTAAAGAGACTGCAAAGTCATTTGTTGTCCTCCCAACATGAATAAAGCTCACTTGAATTGAAGACAATAGAGCTCTAAACTCTTTCAAATAGAACTGAAATTTCCAAGGAAACTGTAAGAGCCTAAAAATTACGGACTTAGTTAATGGAGGATCAAGCTCCTGATTCGAGGGTTTGGAGAAGATAAAGGGAACGGATCGAGCCTCCAATGGCCTGAAAGGAAGAAGATAACAGTCAGAGACCCTGGCTATGGACAGCCAAAAGCCCTCTGACGCTCAAGTCAGCGTGAGAACTGAAAGAGAATGGAGAAAGAGAGTTTTGGGAGGGGAGGATTATGCGTACCTCGCATGGTTTTTCTTCATGCAATATGTAGACGTGAGAGTCATCATGGCACTGTCCACCTGAAGGGATGAGAATCCCATCAGCGTGTATTCGTACCTCCTGAGTGGGGGTAGGTAAAAAGGGAATGTCCCATCGGACCAGTACCCCCTGCCTATGGACATGACTTTAGATAAGGCGTGCTGCTTATCTAGGTCCGGCGCCCACTCTGTTGTCAGTTTGTCGATCCCGTCATGGCAGAGCATTTATGGCTGCATTAATGGCTGAGTGTCAGGGGCCGAGATCGGGCAGAGGCTGAGACCGAGGTCGGGACTCGTGATGTAGCTGCCGAGTCTCGCCCTATGATTCTTCCGAGACGGTGTTGCGGCCGACCTTGGGCGGTCCCGAGACCAAGGGTAACCGAGACTGGAGGGTGAGCCCACCTTAATCCGTGAGCACGGAACGACCCCACACAGAAACATAGCTGAAGAAGACACCCAAGATATAGCATTAAGAGAATCACATCCAACCACAAGTCTAGAACGAAAAGAGGTTAAAGTGAAAATCCGGATAGCTTCTAAAGTAGTAACAACATCAGCCTCATTAGACTCCATACAACCCACATACTTTGAGAATAAAGCCAACACAATGCCTTCACTATTGCGAAGCACCCCACCAATACATGCCGGCCCAGGTTTTCCCCTAACTGCCCCATCCACATTGAACTTAAGCACAGCTTCGGAAACCTTGTTTTTAACCTCTTCTGAGAAGAATTGATCATAGGTCTCGAGCATACTCCAACTGCAACATAAGATCGCTTCTTATTCTACCAGCATCCATTAGTTCAAGAGATCCATGCAACACTTCATCCACCCATTTCTCGTGTCTATATTTGAGTTGTATTTGTGGTTATTAAATCAAATCCTCACACAACTATATAGTGTTTTGAGGCCACACAAGCCATCATACATCGTCTCAATTACGGTATAGGATGATGATGAACACGCTGAAACTTCCTGAGAACTTAATTAAGCTAGTCTGTTTCAATTCTCTTCTATCACAAGGATGATATGATGCAATCCAGTGGGTGTGGTGGAGGAGCCAACATGAAAGAAGCAACAAGGAAGTTCATCTTCCCTTGGTTTTAAAGGGTCTGAAGTATAAACTACAATCCGCAAAAGGAATTGACAGAAGTAATGCTGAGATAAGATCTTTGTCATGTGTGGAGCCTAATTTCACTCGGGTCAGGCTGTTAATCCAGGTCCACTATCGCGGGCAGGGCGCCCCCTACCTAGGTCCGCCCCCGAACCCAAATCATATAAGGTATTTTCGTAATATTAACCTGTCTTATTATATATGTAACCCTAAGATATTGTATCTTGTATTCTCATCTTTCGCCTTGAGCATGGTGGAATCTGTGTGATCTAGGGACGTACCTCAAGATCAAGGGAACCACGTAAATCTATGTATCTTCTTTAAGTGGTTTGATTGCATCTTTTGTACTTTATTTCCTAATAGTCTCACCCTCCAAAAGTAAGTGCTTGTACTACTTCATTACGAATAGTACAATTGGAAATATGGGGAATCCTTGCCTCCTGTACATGAAATGTCTATGATTTGACAAACTGATGTCCATGAAGGTCACCTACAGTGCCCATCCACCCTTAACTGTGAACAAGATGATATTCTAAAGGAGTTGCTTGGCAGCTTTGTCTCCCTGGACAACATTGAACATATACTATTTAGTGACAATGTATAATCAGATCATTAAGTTCAACTAAAATTTAAACAAAGAAAAAACTAACTGCAATCAATCACGCCTCTTGAATGCAAGGAAAAGCTAATATTTGCTTACCTTTCTCTCCTTGTAAATTTTTTATGTGTTGAAGATTATCAGTCGTTAAGATAAGGATTTTAGGGATATTAGTAGATTATCTTATCATTATCCTTTGGATATTGTTGGTTCGTATTTTTTTATAAATGTAATCTTTTCTGTCGGTAAAATTTATGGAAAGAAAGTGATTTTCAAAACTCTCTTACTAGTATGCATTGTATGTGGTATGCAAATCTCATCAAGCAGGAGGTTGGGAGGCATCTAGAATCTTGACAGCCAAATACTGTGTCTGTTTGAGAGAACCTTGACAGCCAAATATTGTGTCAGTTTGATTGAGAGGGAGAGAGTCCTGTGACTACTGCAACATGATACAGTATTTTACTGTAGTCTGGTCTCGTGTTTCCCGACTGGCCACTATCATTATTGGAGTTCAGGTGTAAGTGACTTGTGTGGTACAAAGTGGGCCATCCACATTTGTTAGGAAACGGGGAGGGCCCACATGAATTTTGCAAACGTTTGTGAGGAGCTTGTTTTCTACGGGCAGCTTTGGATGTGATCAATCACATCATGACAGAAAATTCGAGGAAGCAGACCACTCGTGTAAATTAGATTAGAAAAACCAAATGCCGAGATTCCAAATTTACATCATGTTCCATTAAAAAAAAAAAAAAAAGAAGAAGAGGATAGTACCATGCAAGGGAGACAAAGAAGCAAGTTACTCGTGCATCATTGATACTGTTCACCATCTGCGACATGGGCTGCTGTCAATTTTTTTGTTTGCAAAATGGCAAATACAGAGGCTGAGCCACATGCCATCACATGATCAATCCAACAAAAGAGATTCTCCATGCCTCCCTTGTGTTGCCATGAGGTTTATATAAGAGCTTCCAATAGAAGAGAAGACTTCATCATCCCTTAATCATTTGTTATTTGAGGCCTTCAGATCCAGAAGAAGATGGTTGGCCTACTACCAATGCCCAAAAATTCTTACCATGTTCGATCCACCAGCTTGCCCTCCAGATCACATCCTGTTGCTCTTAGAGTTGAGGAGAAGTTGCGTGAGTTGAGGGGTTGGGAAACCTCTTCATCATCCACCCACTACAACACAAAGATGTTGTGTGATGGTTTGGATGGCCTAAGAGTCTAGTATGATTGCGTTGAAGATTTGCTTCAATCACCACAAACCCAAAATGCCATAGCTCACAATGAGCATGAAAAATGTGTCAATGAGGCGTTGGACGGATCTCTTGGAGTGCCGGATATATGCGATGCCACAAGGAATGTCTTCATGCACATGGAGGAAAATGTGAAGGATCTTCACTGTTCTCTTCGCCGAAGGAGAGGCGCAGAAGAGGATTTCTCCTACAAAGTTAAGACATATATGTCATTAATTAAGGAAGAAAATGAAGAAGAAAATAGACGAGTGCCTCAGATCACTGAAAAAAATGGAAAGCAAATGTGATTTGTCTCCTCTTGCAGAAAATGACCAATGCTTGGCAACAGTAACCAGGGTGCTAAGAGAAGTACAGTCTATCACCATCAACATCTTCAAATTCCTCTTGTGAAAGAGGATCACTACCAATCCGAATCATGGGCTCTAGCGTTATGGTGGGCCTTGTGGAAAGCAAGAAACGATTTTATTTTCAAAAGAGGAGTGATTAATCCTTCCAAAACAATTAACATGGCCAAAAGCATCATTATTAGCCAATAATGCCCATGCAAAGAATGGGTATAAGGCTAAATCCTCAAACCCTAACTTCAAAATTACGGATGCTAAGGATATTGCTATTGTCTTCACGGATGCCACATTTAAAAGCTTCGGTGGTAAGTAGGGCTTTGGATTTGCTATCAAGCTTAATGATAAACTAGCAAAGTACGCCCGCACTAAGTCCGAGCCCAGAAATAAAAACACGTTCAATTTGTGGCTATTTTATGAAATATTAATTAATAAGAAAATAAATATAAAAAAATAAATATGAAAATAAATATATAACAAACAAATATACCATTATAGCCCACCCCAACATTTATACAAAGTAAATATTACTTTTTATATAAATGAGCATGAAACTTCAAGTCTTATGTAAATTAACATTTGCAAAATTGCATGTGGCCCCGTCTTAGAAATTAGAATATGATGCCCAATTTAAAAAAGTTTATTGTATGTGGAGCCCATATGTATAAATCACCATCAAGGATCCACTTTTAAAAATCACAAATATTAAGGATTTTCTAATCATAATAGATATATTAAAATTCTAAATCCACCTAAAAAAGACTCATTTTAACTTGGATGGATAGAGTTATTGAACAAGGTTGGTTTTTTCATCTGAACTCTTTAAACACCCATCCATAATAGATCTATATTAAAATTTAAATTCACATAAAAAAGCTTAACAAAAGTAGACTTCGAATTGATTAATAGAACTTATCTCTTGAAATTGATTTGAGCATGCCCACGGTAAGCCCGAGCCAAAAAAAAAAAACGTCCAATTTGTGGCTATTTTATGAGATAATAATTAATGAGAAAATAAATATAAAACAAAAAAATATACCATTTATTACGGTTCAAAGCATGGCGCAGTCCGACATTTATACAAAGTAAATATTACTTTTTATATAAATGAGTATGAAACTTCAAGTCTTATGTAAATTAACATAATGTTTATGTATTTATTTTAGCAATCTCAATTTTATTTCAAGTTGAAAACCCTAAAAGCCCATAAAGTCTCTTTTAATTTATATAAGCAAATTTAAAAATAAAAGATTAGGATGGGCATGTGGGCCAGCTCGTAGGTGGCACCGGCTGGCCTAATTGGGGTACGATACGGCACAGCTGGGCCTATCTGAAAGTGAGTCATGCTTCTTTGATAAAAGTTCAAATCTTAATCTTTATTTGAAAATGAATCTCTTCATAAGAGAAATCCTAACAGATAAGATAAATCTCTATTTTTTAGAAAGAAGATAAAATAAAGTCAATATTAAAATCGAAATCAAACAATCAATTGCAAAATTGCATGTGGCCCCGTCTTTAGGAATTAGAATAAAAGGCCCACTTTAAAAAAGTTTATTGTATGTGGAGCTCATATGTATAAATCACTACCAAGGATCCACTTTTAAAAATCACAAACATTAAAGATTTTCTAACCATAATAGATCTATTAAAATTCTAAATCCACCTCAAGAAGACTCATTTTAACTTGGATGGATAGAGTTATTGAGCAAGGTGGATTTTTTCATCTGAACTCTTTAATCACCTATCCATAATAGATATATATTAAAATTCGAATTCACATAAAGAAGCTTAACAAAAGTGGACTCTGAATTGATTGAGACAGCTTATCTCTTAAAGTTGATTTGAGGTCCAATTTCTCAAATTGATTTGAAATTAGGGCCTAATTTCTCAATTGATTGCGAAATCGGACTCCAATTTTGAAATCGATGCCTACGTTTATAATATATATTAATTTGTTTTTGTAGGATCTTAGGAAGGCCTGGCCATTCCTTCCGCAAAACAAGCTGAAGTGAGAGCTATTCTTGGGACGCTAATCAAGCTATATGAGCTGGGGATTTCTAAATTCGATCTCTTTTCAGATGCCCTTGAAGTGGTGCTGGGTATTAATGGACAATTTGATTGGTCCATGGAGCCCATTTTGCAGGACATCAAGACTCTGTCTAAGTGCTTTGATTTATTTTGTTTTTCTCATGTTCCAAGGGAACTTGATAGTTAACACAATGGCCCGTAACTATGCAAAATTGGTATCGTGTAGTACTGGTTCTAATCGCGTGGGGGGATTCCCTGTGGCTCCAAAGAGGCTTCTAATCTCCTAGTCTAGTTTGTAGTTTTGTTCTTTTTTTTATTTTATGTTCTCCTTCTCTTTTTATTTGGCAACTCTATTAGTAGAGTCAAGTAAAATAAAGCCCCCGTTTCTCAAAAAAAAAAGTCATATTAAAAGCATTTTAATTCAAATCTCCCACCATATTTTTCAAAAAGAAAGTCAAAAGGCAACCCCTTTTCTCCCAAAAAAAAAAAACACTCCACTTTTCAATACAAAAGGTCAAAAAGATTCCATCACAAACAACTAAAAATAAAATACCAATATCATAATAATATTTACTTCACTCAACTCCATTAGTAAAGCCAGCCCCCAAACAGCCTGAAGAAGGGAAGAAAAAAAAACAGTTCTTTTGATACAGAGAAGTCGGCTCTATGTAGAGAACCGACTAGTGGGTGTCTGGATGAGAAGAAAAGAGGAGAAAATGTGGGTATGTTTATTCTGTTTCTCTTTGTATCTCCTCATCCAAACAGCCCATAAAATCTCATGCTTACATTGAAGTTCTAGACATAGATTGTACATATTTTTGCAGGCCAAAACTGCCCAAAATTATGCTTCAAACTGAGCTGTAAACATTTCTAAACGTCCCTACAGACTATTACTCTATTTTATTGGGTATGTGCCCACACGAGAGGCCATATCCCAAAATCATAAAATACTTGGATCATTGTCATGTCCTCTCTTTGCAATCTACCTGCAATGACCGGACATATTTAAACAATCTCTTTGGTACTCAATTTTCATGTCCCAACCACCGTTTGAAGGATAAGATGGTATGCTTTACGGTGTGAAGGTTCATTCTCACAGTACAGTGTCCATCATATAATAGTTTCCATGAATGCGAACTTAAATATTCACACCTGAAAGACCAATGAACTTGTATAGAATGGCAGAATTTGACATTGACATCCCACCACCTGTATTTCTGTCACCAACCTCCATATGCATTGGCCCTACAATATCTTCTAATTGATAACATGGTTGGCCTCGTCAATTTGAAGTGACAAAGTGTGTGACTAAACTATTTTGAAGATTCATCCAATTTTAAGGCGAGATCTTGGCTCATGGGGCATTATAGGAGACAAGAACCTACATATCAGTAATCATGCGAATTATAAATATGCCATTTGAAAAGGCAGTCTCGGAACCTTTTATTGTTTGCATGAGATGAACTGGTAAAATAATCTAGTAAAGGTGGCATGTAGGGAAGGTAGGGAGACAAAGCCATTCGTGCATGTAGATATCATGTTGCACCTGCTACAAGGGCTGTTGGCTACTATCAATAATGTGGCTTGATACAATGGGAGACCCACATGTTATTACATGCACAGCTCATTTCCTTTAAATCTTTACATGGAGAAAAGATTCCCCATGCCCCATGTGCTCTAATGAGGTTTATATAAGTTGTCCTGAATGGAGAAGAGTTCATCAGCCATCCTCTGCTCTGGTATTTTCAGGCTTTAATTTCCAGCCCTAAGAGAAGATCATTGGCTTGATTTCAATGCCTGAAAACACTCACCACATTCGCTCAACTAGCATGCCTACTCGCATGCATCCCCTCACTCTTAGAGTTGAGGAACAGTTGCAGAAACTAAGGGGTTGGGATGGCCCATCATCATCATCTGCCCTTCCCACAATGGCGATGTTGTGCGGTGGCTTGACTCAATTGAGCATATTGTATGCCAATATTGAGGACATGCTTCAATTGTCACAATCCCAACGAAGCATACTTCACCATGGACACGCGAAATTGGCCGATGAAATGTTGAATGGATCACTTAATATATTGGATGTGTGTGGAACCACTAGAGATGTTCTCATGGAGATGAAGGAGCATGTCAAGGACATCCAATCCGCTCTTCGCAGAAGAAGTGGAGAAAAAGACTTTGGCAACAAAGTTGGGTTGTATATTTCTTCGAAAAAGAAGATGAAGAAGGAACTAGACAAGAGCCTTCGATCGTTGAAGAGAACAGAAAGCAAAAATGTGCAGTCACCCATCTTAGAGAACGACCAATACCTTGCAAACATTATCAGGATGGTAAGAGAAGTGAGGGCAGTCACCATCGCCATCTTTGAATCCCTCTTGTGCTCAATGTCATCACCAAAGCCAATGGCAAAGATGTCTTCAATTTCAAAATGGATGGGCAAAGGACGAGTAGCTTGTGAGAGTGAAGCCAAGAAAAGAAGTCACATGGAGTGGGTGGATGCCTCTCTTCTTTCCCTCACTGGCTACAAGTCATGTAGAAGTGTTGAGATAGAGTTTGTGCACAGCACTCAGAAGGAGTTGGAGACCATTGTTGCAAGCATCCTGGGTCTAGAGGATGGATTGGATTGCCTGTTTAGAAGCATGATCAGAGCTAGAGTCTCCCTTCTCAATGTTCTCTGCACCTAGGTGGCATCTTATTCCTTGATGAAATCAAGCCATTGTCCATGAATTTTCCATTGGCAACCAATTGTTTTTTTCCAAGGATGTGCCAATGAATTTTACTTGTATATCTTTATACATGAATCAAAATACATATATTTCTTCCATTTCTCATTTATCTATTCATTCTCCATGAAATTTTCTGGGTTTACTTCATGGTCCACATACTTATTACCTCATACAAATGCCCTCTTGCTTATAAGTACTTTCATTCAAAACTGTTTTTTTTCTTTTCTTTCTTTTTTTCTTTTATACTGTTATTTGTGCAACATCAGTTAAACCAGAGCTTTATCACCAAGATACCTCAGATCAACAACCTTCACCCAGTGTCAGCTTAAACCAGGAAGCTCATCTTTTTGGAAACTTCTCTCTAGACATAAATCCATTTTCTTGGACAACTTGCACTGATCTCAGATTGATATCTTCAATGACCCCAACCTATTCCAAGTCAAGGACCTAATTAACCACCCCTTCCAATGGATCTGTAGTCTTGGGAAAAAAAATTCTGACATCGCTAATAAAACTATCCAATTACCCATGGGTGACCATCACATTTTATGCTAGGAATCACTTTTCTGACATTTTATGCAGATCCTTTAGCCACATTAGGCCCACCAAAGTTAACAATCTTTAAGGTTGCCATCCCAATTCACATCAGCCATCTGTACTTTCAGCCTTTCAGGAACTGAAGACCAGTAGGCAGCACCAGGTCCCCAAAATGCATCACAGTCACTACCTGCAGCTGTGAAGTAGTTTTGTAGTTACTTTGGTTTCGTGTGTTACTGGTAATGCACTGTGTCTTACACATCTCGTTGTCCTGTGGACATTTTTTTAAGGATAACAATATCATCCATTACAGCGAAATCCCACATGAAATCACATGCTCCACCCATCTCTATATCCAAGATTCTTTTTATCTCCCTTATTTTGGTTTCTAGATCCACGAAGATGCTTGGGTTTCTAGCAATGCTTGATATGTATGTTAATCTGCTTGGGCACCCAAGGTTGCTACTTAATCCTATAAACTAGCAGGACCACTTAATGCAATGAAAATTTTAAAAATTGGTCATGGTAGTATTGACAAGGTCAAGAATTTTACAAAATATAATAAGTTTTATGAATTGGTCGTAATTAAGATTTATTAGTGTTAATGTTTGAAAATTAGAAAAAATAAATAATATAAGGTTTTATTTGAAATTTGAAATCAATAAACATTTTAAGGTGGATGTTGAAGAAATTAAAAGAAAAAAGTATTCTTTATATATTCAAGAATAGGTACCAAAAATTAGAAATGGATTTTTATTTTTTTTTATTTTTTGCAGGTCCCAGTCATATATACTCCAAAAATATTGAAGCAAAACTAAAAAGATACTTGTAATAGAATTAAAAATAGATCTTATCATTACTAAGAATGCCTAAAACTTGAATACTAAAGGAAAATTTATGTAATGTTGGACGATCCTCTATGAGAAATTTGTTTTCAATTTGTTTTGGGCCCACTTTTACATTGATTTTTTGTACGCATCCAATCATTAATCCCATGTGTTCAAGGCCATCGCCTGTTCATAATTAATTTTGATGTTTTTTAATAAGTTTTTATACAAAAACTTTATGTGGTGCAATAGGTAGAGTACATTTTCGAAAACCTTACAAGTGAGAGGTTTTGAGTTCAACTTTTATAATGTATTATTTTGACTTTCATTACTCTTGGCAAGGATATATAAGTCTTAAGACAGATAACGCAGATTTCAAACTCCATTACTTCCCTTAATTTTCTTGCAACTCTTATCAGGCCCAAAATTTTAATCTGAACTATTCTAATCTTTTATTGATCAATTAAACCCCAAACGTTTAATTTATTGTCTCGACTCTGCATTAGGTTTTAAATATTGAGAATTTTTTATAAATAATTTGAACTGCTCGACTCCTGTGTAACTGGTGCTCTCAAACAAAGCATGGTAATGTGTTTCACTTATATAAATTTTACAGGGTAAAGTTCACATGAAATTTTACCTATATAATCCAACTTTCATATCCCATCTGTAAAAGACAACAAACCATTGGGCGGTTTTGTTGATGCATTTTCTGGGGATAATTAAAATATTTCTGTTAGAACATTTTTTTTTTTTTTTTTTACATGTCAACTGTTTTCATTTTTTTTTTCATGTAAAAGCATTTTCTTGTGATCTTTGTGAAAAGCAAATCCAAATCCAAGAGACAGAAAAGAAAACCATTTTTGCTCTTACACTAGACTTGAGACAGAAACACATTTCAGTGCAGAAAATGTTTTTAGTTCACCAAAAGAGTAGAAAATGAAATCTTCATTTTTAACATGCCTGGAAAGTAGGGGAAAATATTATGATGGATTGTGATGTTAACCTGAACATGACTTTATAAATAAATGGGGGCAAGGACATGATTGATTGTGCTATAGTAAGAACATGGCTACAGCAAATGGGGCGGGCTTTGATGGTCATCATTTTCATCATCTCATCAAAGGGTATTCCATGCGCAGGAGAAAATTATCCCTCATCAAAGGCCTCAAAATGAAAGACTAGAACAATGCCGCTGATTTTGCATTCATTGATTCAATGATCAAATCAGGCTTTTAGACAAATATCAATCAATCCATCATTTCTATCCACCTTTTACATAGGCAGTTTCAGTGGACCCCACAAGGTAAGTTGGACTTGAATTTATTTTTTCCCTTTTGAAACTACTGCATACGAATTTCCAGTGTCACGAAGGCAGAAAGATGATTGCTAACCAATATCAACGTGTACTACCCAAGCCTACTCGGCTCTTCATGAAAAAGTGACTTTAAGCAGCAATTCCTGAATGTTGCTTCACCCAAAACCTCCTCCCCATTGCATCTGCAACATGCCCCTGTTCATATACAATTAGACAAGATCTCACAATGGAAAAAGCAGATCCATCAATTTAAATTAAAACAAAAGATGCTCTCTCTATAATTACAAATTGTTGACAAGCCAATGCCCAAAATGGATTTACGCCTAAGCGAGTGCGTTCTGATTGACAGCAATGGGATTATAGATGCAGGGATCACATCAATGGGTTCTTCTTCAGGAACCTCTCCCACCTCGCTGCCTCTTCTCTTCTAGCCCGGCCGCTTCATTCAACATGTCCGCGGCATCCTTCTGCATGTCGAGTTTGGCAAGGGCAACTGCCTGCATGTAGAAAGCTGTGGGCCATTCTGGGTAAACACATTGTGCTTGCATTGCGTCTCGGAGGGCAGCATCAGGTTGGTCACAGAGAAGATGGCACAAACTTCTTCTCGCATAAGCTGTTGGGGAAACCATCGTTCCAACATCTATGAACTGCATGGGGCAACATTAGAAAGGCAAAACTGAGAGAGAGAGAGAGAGAGAGAGTACGAACTGCATGGGGCAACATCAGAAAGGCAAAACTGAGAGAGAGAGAGAGAGAGAGAGAGAGAGAGAGAGAGAGAGAGAGAGATGACCCCACTTTTATGTGATAATGAGCGACAATATAGTGCGCCCAAATATCTATGATGACGACCATAATGATAAAGAGTGAGTGTGAAGCATCAACTTATTTTGATCACCACAGGGTTGTAATCCAACCCCCCAATATCGACAACTTAAATAAGTTGGGCCAAAATGACAACTCTACGGCTTAACATACCACCCATACACAGCCCAAACATCAATGGGCCATAATGCCATTGACAACATCTCACAGAGTAGGTGTCACCTCACCAAATCGATTTCCTGTTCGTGTTTGATGAGAAAGCCCTCCATTAATTTGGGCCCACCCACTATACGCTTGACAATAGAATGGCACATATATCAGGGATTTAAGGTGTGAAGTTTCAAACATTGGATGATTAAAATCAATCCGTGTTTTAAAACTCGGCCGAGTCCAATTCGCTTTGAAGATGACTCAGCCAAGTCACAGATGGAAGGAGATGAGAAATTGAGGTGGATTTCAGTGGGGTGGAGGTTGGGATTGGGGTGTTTGGTCTTGAGGTCGGGTGGAGGAGAGGGGACATGGTGAGTGAGGGAGGAAGAGGTGGATGTCATGGTGGTAGAGGGGGAAAAGAGAAGCAAGGTGAAGATATGTGGGGAAGGAGAGAGGTGGAGATGGTGGTGGGATGTAAAGAGGGAAGAAGAGGAGAGAGAAGCGACTCTGTCATGGCAGATCGGTCCAATTCATGTTATAAACACACTGGAAAAGTCTCATCTAAGCATGCATTTTGCAAGCAATTGAAAGCATGGCTTCACACTACCACTGAAGTCAAAATTCGGTTGAGCCACCTTGATTGATCAAGTCTCTACTCTGAACTCTCAAGTCCATTTCAGGATTATGACATTTTTCTAGGCTAGTATGCTTCTATGCATTCAAGTGTGAGGAATCCATGTACAAACTACAAAGTTCTAAATATACCTGAGTGTAACAGTCAATTGCAGCTCTGAAATCCTTATCACGGAAAGCAAAGTCCCCACGCTTCCTTGCTTCTAGCATGTCTCTCATTTGTTGTGTCCACTCTTGGAATGATAACTGAATTGAAGCAAAATAAATAGGTTAGCATAAACTGATAATTGCATCTTTCATTCCCAAATAAAAATATATTGGGTGCTCTCACTCCCTTTTTAAATCTCAAAAAACATATTTGCCCATGGTGATGAGTATGATCATACTTCATTTGATCCTTCATCGTCTCGGTAATGGTTCATCACCAAGATCTGATGAATGGCTGTGAGGTCCATCCTAGAACATGCTTCACCCATGGGAGACAGAGGGTGCTGTGGGGTAGGAGGGGCTTCCTCATTCTTTGGAATGCCGAGCATCACATATGATGGTACCTGCAGCCATACATTGCGGATGCAAAATTAGACAGCCATGCCAAGTATTACGAAATAGATCATCCTCAGAAAAAAAAATTAAATAAAAAGCAGGTTCCCATATATTCTTTATGGAATGTGAGAAGCGCAGGCAGTGATCATTTAAGATGGTAATGACAGGAAACGGCAGGCTACCAACATGCCAACAACTGACAAACTGGATGAGGAGATTAGCAACAACCCGTATACTATATAGGTATGCAAAACATATGCACATGTAAACTTACATGGCAGGGAGCAGTGGGGATGGTTTGTACGTGAAAGCATATATAATCCATTCACTGCTAGTGCTAATTCGCTGATACAAAATACATGATTGGAATCAAAGAAAAATGGTTTCCGAAAGAATACAAAAGGAATCAGCCCACATGCAAGCCCGTAATGATTTACAAAAGCTATAACAATTGCAAGAAAGATTCCATGAACTATTTCTTTAGAGATACCTGCAAAACTAATTTCAGACCTAATGCATTCTGCCACTGGCAGCAGGCATTTTAAAACATTCACAAAAACTTTTCTCATCCCTTCTGTCTACTGAAAAACAGCCATGGCGAGAAAGGTCAAAGATTTTATTTCTATCTTTTAGAAGCTGAAAACTTGCCCCTCTTTATCAGTACCAAATTACACATGATGCATCTCTTCTTCAGTTACAGAACTTTTCACTCCGAATGGAATAAAATAAATTTAGTTAGTTCAAATGGCCAAAGGTGCATTTCGATTGCAAATTACAGTTGCTTTCCAGTATCTAAAGCAAAATGGATATGCCACGCAGCGTTTAAACAGAATTGAAATTAGTGATCACATTGGTTAAATACTGTTTTGTATAAAAAATATTAAAAATACAGGTGGCTCCAACTGAAGAGAAATCGAAGAATGTCGTTTGATAAGATTGACACACATAAAATAAAATAAAATAAAGCATTACAAGTTACAGGAATTCCGAATTAGAAGGGGAAAACTTAGACTTGGAATGAAGCTGTCCAAGGCCATATATTATGGAATGGAGTAACAGGGAACATGGCTTAAAATACTTGAAAAGTACAGTAGGAACTTAAAATGCTGATATGAGATGGATTTAAGTTTTGATGATGATGATCATCATCATCATAATGAGAAACACTGTTGCCCACTTTTCGACCCAAATCAGCTTAGAACTGAAAGTTAATGATGTAGAGAAGGACAGTATAGCACCTAAAGATGTCGCCAACTACCTGATTACCCAACGGACCTATCCAAACATTTGGCTATGGAGTCTAATTTCTGGGCTCAATTCAAAAACAGGTCTGAGATCAGGTTCACACTTCCCAGTTATAGATCTATTGACGTACATCAGTTGAGCGCACGGTGTACCCAGGCTAAACATGGGTCTAATGGATAAGACCGGACCTGACTCCGACGGACCAATTGGATCTGAACCTGATTACAGTCCTAACTCAAAGCCCAAGTATATTATTGTGTATGTTCTATTTTGTTATACATAATAATTATTATTTAATGTTTATTTGGATGTTAATGCATATTGCATACAATATATATAATAGCATATTTCAAATATTTTTTATATTCTATATTCATTATTTTATTTACACGAGGGTATTCAAGTCTGGAGCCAAATAGATTTGGACCAATCAATTGGTCCTGAACTGTGGGCCCAGGACAGGGACTGAATGCATTTATCAATCAGTTATAGAAAAATAGTCCACAATTCATACCCAAAAATCCTGGGTTGCGTCCTTCAAGCAACCAAGTAAATGGGATCCACTGGCAACCAGGGGTGGACCCAGGTGGTAGGTTTTGGGGGCATCGTCAGACCTGGAAAAGGCCCGAAAGGAGCTATGGACCAGACAGCCCATGCCCCCATCAGAAATGAGCCCTCGCCCCACCCAAAATCCCCAAATCTCCTTTTGTTTCATCTCCAAATAGCAAATAATGATTGGATTTTTCAATTCACCATCATCCGCCCCCCTCAAATACAAATTTCGGGTCCGTCACTGCTGGCAGCCCTACATGGACCCTACTCATATCAAGCATGGTTGGGGCCAGATCTGATTGCCATACTACACAAATAGATCTAAAAGCTCAATATGCACTTGCACTAGGGCCTACTGCTTTTGACCAAATAATGAGGAAGAGATAAAAATGGACCCATCTATCCAACTACTAGGACTCAGACCTTAAAAAATGGGTCCACCATGGACCTGAGCTGTTTACCCAATTAACTGCATCAGTGGTTCCGTCCATCCTTCCAAAATATTCAAGGCACTTGCAATTTTGGGAACCTCCACATATGCACACACCCTAAGAAGCAAGAGCACCATTGGTATGTCTCTGTCAAACCCTAAAAGACGAGGACGAATATTGGTGGTAAGTTGTCCAGACAGGATGAATAGGATGGCAAAGCTACCCATGATAAAGAATGAGGCCTTCATACTAGGCAGAATATTTTGAATAGTCCTTAAATTAACATTGACTAAAGTAAATTATTCATCTTCTCTGAGCATTGACACACACTGTGCTCTGATGTATCGGAGGAAGTAACATCATACAAAACAGATGCCAGCGAATAAGAAAACTGAAACAGTTTATTAACCTCAGGTTTAGTATTCAAGGGCACAAGTGTTGCAACAAGGTTCTTCAGATTGGGCCGCTCTCGAGGCTCATATTGCAAACATTGGGAAGCAAGCCCAACAAGCACAGTTGCCTCTTCTGTAGAGAAGTTCCCCTCCAAGTGAGAATCCATTAAGAGTAGGATATTTTTACCCCTAATCATATCAAGAGCCTGCATACAGGTACAAGAAAACAACATAAGGGACCTCAATGCAAATCAGTTAATAATAAATAAATAAATGGTTTCTTCATTTAAAAAATGTATGTTCTACTGTACAACAGCAATAAAGCTTCTGACTGATATCAGAGAGTAAATGAATGGAAAACATGGCAATAAGCAGAGGTGAATACAATGGAACAAAGCTGATATACCAAGTAATTAACAAGTTCCTATCGAACAGGACTCTATTTGATATATACAAGGACACAGAACTTTATAGAATTTGTTAACTGTATAGATGCACATTGATGCAGATAGGCAGGTCAACATAGGACTATGATTTATTTATTTTTTAATCATTCTTATTCTTTGCTTTTATACAAAAAAAAAAAAAAAAAAAAAAAGCTACTTGAAAATGTTTAGTTCAGAAAATTTTAAAATTTCCAAAATACAGGTACAAAGTACATTTTCGTATTGGCCTTTTTAAGTTGTGCTACACTAAGATGGATACAATCCTGACGCATTCCCACATCCAAGTTACCTAGTTCTGTGAATATTCTTCATTCAATGAACCAATGAATGTTAATTACAAACTATTCTTCAAGATGTGATGATAGGCAATTTTCTTTCCATTACACAACTTTTTAAGGAGTACGCTATAACCTGACTTGGGCAGTCAATGTGGCTAGGGAATGTCCATGGAACTCCCATTACCCAGTCAACCAAAGGACCCAAGGAAATTGGGAACACTCCCCTTTGAATCTGTTGATAATGGGGTTTTGGTCCAGGTCAGGGTCCACATTTCTGGTCTAACTGATCATTGGATCCAGTTACAGGCCCGGTTGGTTCCAAACCTGAATACCCGAGTGCATACATATGTTACATGTAATGTAAATAATAATATAATATAGTTATACATAAAAGATAATATTATATATGATATATATATATATATCATTATATTTATATGCAATATACACAAGGAGAATGTTTTACGAGCAAACTGCATATTGAAAATATGGAGTCCAGCTCATGGGGCCCACTTAAATGCATATCAATCAGCTGGAGGAGGGAAAACGGAAAGGCCTCCTTATGGACAAGCGGGAGCCAAAAGTCAGTCCTATCAGATTATTCTAACCCTTAATTTAACAAGCTTAAAGTTTAATGATGTCTAAACCATAGATTTTTTTTCTTTTTTTTTTTTTTTTAGGAGATTCAATCCAATGGCGAATGAAGGTTAAATGAGTGTAAAACTGAGCCTGGTGCCAAATCATGGGATGACAAGAGTATCAAACAGGTTGTACTGATCAAAGAATGGCCCAAGTGGAGTGGGCTTCATATAGCTGGACTGCACTTGCGCTTCATACAGCTAGACTACATATGCAGTTCACTCATAGAAGATTTTTCCTTTTTTTTTTGGGATATTCAATCCAACGGTGAGTGAAGGTTAAATGAGTGTAAAACTGAGTCTGGTGCAAAATCATGGGATGACAAGAGTATCAAACAGGTTGTACTGATCAAAGAATGGCCCAAGTGGAGTGGGCTTCATATAGCTAGACTGCATATGCAGTCCACTCATAGCACATTTTCCATATACCTAAAAATGTTAATATTAGATTAGATTAACATCATCAGTTATGGAAACCATAAATATATGATATATAGTATACTTTGGCTTTAGTCGGTTGGAAATTGGGTCTGGTTCCAAATTTAGATACGTAGAACAAGAACAGGGTCTCGGTCCCGCATGAACCTGACTGAATCCAACCCATTTACATCCCTAAGCATGACTTGACTTAATCATGTGGCACAAGACCTTTTGATTGGGCTACCTAACAGACAATATAAATGAAGGTTGTGGATTAGCCATCAACCAAAAACTCCACCCTACCGAACATTCTTTAGCAATATGATCAAATTGGAACAAAATGTCAAAATGAAAATTAGTAAACAACTTAACACCATCTCTTTAGATTGGACGTGAAGCAACGCCCAATGGAGTTAAGTTTTGGCAGATGCCCAAACCACAACTCCCTTGTAATTCATGGGGCCAATGGACTCAAGCAACATCCCATGTGTCCTCTCAAGATCAAGAGCAACTAGTAGTAAAGTAGCATTGCATTGCTGCCTTCAACTAAACAAGAAACAACCCCAATGTCTAGGCACGCCTGATTTAATCAAAACTAAATCAGTTTTCCAGAGTCAAGAATCCTATGCAGGTGTTCTAACGCAATAAGAAAAAAGAAGTTTTAACTTTCTTATTCTAGAAAGCATCTTTCTTAATACAAGACCCGCCTTAACTCTTGTTTGCTAAAATAAATGCTATTCTAAGATTCAAACACAACCATTCATACAATAAATTTAAAGATAAAAATAATCCAATAAGGCTAACTAGGCTTAGGTGGGCATATATATATATATATATATATATATATATGTGTGTGTGTGTGTGCGCGCGCGCGCGTGCGTGTGTGTGTGTGTATATATATATAGGAGATGCTCCTATGAGAGTAACTCACGGTACTATGAGAGTAAAGGTGGGGGCCCTCACATCCATATCCAATGCCAACAACCTAAATGTGAGGGCCCCCACTCCTTACTCTCACAAAAGCATTTCCCATATATATATATATATATATATATATATATATATATATATAAAAGAATTCAGGTAGCTTCTAGGGATCAGCAATTGCTTAAGTAGGCCCAATCTAGATTGGTGCCTTGGGCCCCTATAACTGGAGGGTTTGATCCTTGATGGACCATGGCCCTCTCCTGTTTCATACAAGCCATGGGCAGCATCATTGATGCAATCAAAGTAGGGTTGTAAATGGGTCCCCGATTCTCCGATTACCCGAAGGTTCCGACCCGTTAGGTTCCAGGTCTAGGTCCTTATTTTGGTCCCGATAAGTAAATGGTTCCGGTTCCGGATCATTTTTTTGGAACCGTTACCTAAACGGGTCCGGTTCCGGAACCACAGTAGCTCAGACCCGTGGACCCAGACCCGACCTAATATACTCTAACCTAAATACTAGTATCTGTATGGGAATCCCTCATTCTAAGTTTCTAACCTTATGCGGTCCTTGCTGTGACTAAATTGTTGACTCTGATGTTATAAAGGCGATTAAATCAAGTGTAAAAAAAACTTCTTGAGGCTTTGTTTCCATTTTTTTTTTATTATTATAAGCTTGCCAGACCTTGCCATATGAACCCCAACATTTCCTTTTATTACTTTTTTTAACCAGAACCGGAACCAGAACCAGACCCGCATCTCAAACGGTTCCGGTTCCGGTTCCCATTAAAATTATCGGAACCGGTTCTGGAACCAGTTCCCTGGTTCCGATCCGGATTCGGGTCCGGGTCCGGTTCCCCCTCTTACTAAACGGTTCCGGGTCCACCCTGGACCCGGACCGGAACCGACCCGTTTACAACCCTAAATCAAAGGAAGCCAAATCCGATTGATTGTGAGCCCAAGATACCTCGATCTTCAATCAAACAGAAAATCCACTCAAACAAGGAGAAAAGAAGAGATTCATTTATCATTATTCACGAAAATCAACCTAAGATATCTTCAATCCAAAGGGAGATACTCAACCAAGGGAGAAGAAAGAAGAAAAGTACATCAACTTGCAACTTTTATTAGAAGTGATGAATAATAATAAAAAAAAGCATTCCGCATAGGCATAAATAGCTTGAAAACCCCTAAAATCTAAGAATAAATCAGGTCCATCCATTTAATCCTAATAATAATAGAAAGAGAATATATCTTGAAAAAATCCAATGGAATCTCATGAAAATCCATCTCTTGCTAGAGATGACTTGGACAGGAGATATTCTATGATTCTTCCTATCCTTGTAAAGAAAATCTATCGATCCCTATCTTTATTCTCAACCTCCTCAATAGTAGAATCCATTGCAACTTTAATCAAGGAAGTAATTATAAGTCAACTAATGATCAAAGGAAAGAGACTTAAATCTCACTGCACATTAAGGAAGGCCTGGATGTGTGGGCCTGAGATAGATGGACTACTTGGCACCATAGGGTCTTTATGGGCTTGATTAGATGTCCAATGAAATCCAATTAAGGGCTGATTTGGATCCCCATAAAATTCAGCATATTTCATTTCAAATTTGGGACCCATCTTAAGTCCACCTTGACTGTCCAAAGTCAAATTTAAGCCCTTTTTTCTTGATTGAGCCCCGATTAAGATGGACCAAAAAAATCCCCATGATTAAACAAATTGATCAATATAATTGAGGGCTTGATCCATCGCATGATCTATTAGATCTAGGTCATATGCTCAGTCATCAATGATTTCCCCGTCTTCGAAAGAGTTCAACCATGAAATCAACGATCAAATGCTTCAGCTATAGTCCACACCCTTCTCACTTGAAGCGACTCATTCTCGCGAAAACCATCCTTTGTGAATGCATGTGTTGGCCCTTTGTGAATGTATCATGTCACAATCATAAAGAATGGTCAATACAATAACAAATGTCCTATATCCATTGACACTGCATCACCCTCATGTCGATATTTATCACCAATAGACAAAAAGACCAAACACTGATGATCACTGTCAGTCTATCACCTCATGCTCACTTGTCAACCAAAGTAGCTCGAACGGTCACGAGAGCTTATGCTCCTTAAGTTGTAGAATCTTGACCAATGATTTTGACCCTTGAGATGGTATCTGTCATGAACCAAAATAGCAGCAGAGACAGCTCCGCTCCGCTTTTGCAACTTCTCAACATTCACATGTGCATCATAGCCTATCGGATAACAAAATCAGGTGTATTGGCTGATACACCGTGATACAATGCGTATCAACCAATAGATTGGGCATATCGGCTGATAAATTGTCTAGTGCACACAGTGCGCATTTCGTGCACACCTCATAGCACTTGACCACCCATCTAAATTGACCACACACACACAAGATGACAGCCCCCAGCCCACCAATCTAAATGAACCACACAGAAGACGACACCCCCCTGACCAGCCATCTAAATGGACCACACACACAAGACCCCACCCACCCCCCAACCCCACCCCAAAAAAAAAAAAAACAAAAAACAAAAAACACCACAAATTACACTTGACTCTTTTTTTTTTTTTTCACACCCATCTCGGATCCTTGTATCGACTGTGCATAGTTTCAAGGGGTGAGAATTTGTGGGCCATCAATCAAGGGGTTAAGAAAATCAGTTGGGACCCATAGCAAGGTACAGATGGAGAGGTCATGTGCGCGAGCACAAGATTGGGACTGTATACATACATACATATAAGAATAATATCAAATCCTCCCTTTTTAACCCAAAAGCCTCTCTTTCCCACTTTCCTTTTGCAAATGAAAGTTTATAAAGAGAGTTGTACACCTTTCTATTATTTAAATAAAATAAAATAAAAACTCTAAGCAAAGAATCGAAGCCAATACACCACCATAGCTTCAGAGTTTTCCTTTTAAGGTAAGAAAAATCCAAAATCAAGTAAATCTTTTAGGTCTTTTCCATTTGTTTGGGTGGTTATGTTTTAGAAAAATTATTCACTATGAATGTTAGGAGCATAGATTTTCTTCATATATGCATTATTTAGGCCAGTTTCAAGAATTTTTTTTTATTTTATTTTTTTTAGTTTTTCTCATAAATATCCTTTAAATTTTGGAATTTGTTTTAAAAGATAGATTTTTTTCATATCTTTGCCCAAAAGACCATTTCATTAGTATATTTTCCCTAAGTTTATATGTTACATAGATCAATCCCAAAGATCTAAGTGTAGTTATTAACTAGCAAGTAAAATACACTTACAACTAATAGTTAAAAGTAAGTATTAAATAAGTCATGAGTATGACTAGTATCTAAGTATGAGTAGCATCTAAGTATTAGTATACAGCATACCACATAGTATATAGTGTACAATTGATAATGCTCTGATATTACATTATATACATAGTGAATACTAAATAATGACCTTTTACTATTAACATTTTATTAGGTCTTAATATAACTAAGTAACATGAATATAATTGAACAAATACATCACTATTCTCCTTTAAAATAATATAGTAATATATAATCTGCATGACAATGAAGGGTCCAATACTGCCCTTTTTTTCTTGTAAACAAACATTTAAACATAATGTTTTTTTTAATATTCTAACTTTTTCAGATATTGGTCGAATTCTTTTAACCTCCATTTAGGTTCATGCTAATAACTGATAGGTATCACCACAACTGACTCGTATCAGTTTGGGAGGCAGCCAATACGCCCTTCGCAACCGCTTTTTTTATATCCTTGATATGAGTACTTTTTGTTAGTTCAAGTACATGCAGTAGTATTTCAGAATTCAGGAAACAGTTCCTCACAAACAACAGTAAAAAAAAACTACAGAATGTAAATTTATGAATGAAAATCACTTACTGGTTGTAGGCAGAAAAACAGAACTCTGTTATTGAAGTAATTAATCACAGGAATCCGCAGAAGAAGATTGATCAAGGCTAGTGTGAAAACACTATGTCCTTAAGACAAATTCGCCCCCACAATGGTGCTTACGAGCTTCTACAGCGATTGCCTCCCAGGATACAATGATCGGTCCACACAGTAGCAGCACTACAAACTATGTGACAGGCGAACCAATGGTGTAGTAGAACTCTCTCTTGACTAAGACTGATGCCCCAAATGCAATGCAGTTGCAGTGAATGAAATGAGCAAGAAGGCATGGACAAGATATTTATAGCCTACATCATGTCTATTCATGGGGTTGCATCTGTTCAGTGAACAGATGCTTCTCTTTGGATACACCTCTTAGGTTGGACACGCCCTTTCATATATGAATGGACATACATCACTTTGGACACACCCTTTCATATGTGAATGGACACATCCCTTTTGGAAAAAGGAAATTTCTCCAAAAATATATAAATGAGTAGTGGACCGAGCCAAGCCCAACTCACGTAAAGCCCAAGCCCAAGCCCAAACCCAAGCCCGGTTTAGTTCGGGGTGTTTAGAAAGCAATTTCTCATTCACTCCTTAATGGATTAGAGCAACCCAATACATGTTCTCAATCTACTCATGGGTAGATAGATTACATTCCCATGTATTCCCGCCCAAAAGGATAAGTGGGTCCCACTTAGTTTTTGGCTCAAAGTTGACAAAAAACTAGTGTAGCTCTTAGCCATTTTTCCAACAATCCCCCACATGAATGAAATTGACCGAAAGCAATGAAATGATATACAGACACACAGTATAATTTGAAATTTTCTGCATAGAGGGAGGTAGCTTGTGGCCTTGAACCTTCCCTTGTGAAGTACTATCGGATTTACTGGTTGAACAGTGAACATGATGTCTTGAACTATTCAGCCTTTTGCGTAAACCGAGACAATAGAGTTCACACAAAATCTTTCCGGACAAAGTTGGTTCTCATGATTGTGTTCATTTTGGCCCTGAACAATGCCTGATTTCATGAGTGCTTTAAAGAATTTAACCTTATTATTCTCATAGAATCGGCCCAGTTCACACTCACATAGGTGATTCTCATTAAGAGTATCCTGTTATACCCCATCTGATTAGTCAAGATATAAGAATCATTAAAAGCGTTGCTTATCCTAATTTCCGCTGCAGGTATCACTGTTAATATCATAGGAATGAGCAGGAGATTTTATCTCCAGTGATTTCATTAAGTCACACACAATTTGGTTGTCCCTTTAAACCTAGATCTTGGGATCTCCAGTCAACTAGGTATGGTTTCCATTATGGCAACTTTTCATGTATAGGTTGTAAGCCCATTCCCCTCGATGAACGATTTACTTACTCTCTCGCTAATCCTTTGGTTAAAGGATCTGCAATGTTATCTATGGACTTTATGTACTCAATTGTCTAATGCCATTAGAGAGCAGTTGTCTCACGGAATTATGCCTTCAACAAATATGTCGAGACTTACCGTTATATATTGCACTCTGTGCCCTTCCAATTGCTGATTGACTATCGCAATGAATGCAGATAGGAGACACAAGTTTTGACCACATTGGAATATCTTCGAGGAATTGATGAAGCCACTCGGCTTCTTCGCCAGCTTTATCCAATGCAATAAACTCAGATTCCATAGTGGATCTAGCAATGCATGTTTGTTTAGAAGATTTCCATGATACCGCTGCACCACCAAGTGTAAATAGATATCCACTTGTGGACTTTGAATCTTTAATATCTGATATCCAGTTGGCTTCACAATAGCCCTCAAGTACAGTTGGATATTTAGAGTAATGCAAACCATAGTTTTGGGTGTATTTTAAATATCTTAGAACCCGAACTAAGGCCTTCCAGTGGTCTGATCCAGGGTTACTTGTGTATCTACTCAATTTACTAACAGCATATGCAATGTCAGGACAAGTGCAATTCATCACATACATTAGGCTGCCAATTATTTGTGCATATTCTCGTTGTGATATGCCTTTTCCATTATTCTTGGATAAATGAATACTAATATCTATAGGTGTCCTTGCTGGATTGCTATTATCTTGATTATATTTTTTGAGTATTTTCTCAATATAGTGTGATTGAGATAATATCAATCCATCTGATGTTTTAGATATTTTTATCCCAAGTCTGACATCTGCAACACCTAAATCTTTCATGTCAAACTTATTGTTTAACATTCTCTTGGTAGAACAAATGATATCAGCATTACTATCCATAATAAGCAAATCATCAACATATAAACAAATAATGACAGCCATTGTTAGTGTTCTTGACATATACACATTTGTCACATTCATTGATCTTAAACCCATTTGACATCATCAAGCTGTCAAATTTCTCATGCCACTGCTTTGGTGCTTGTTTTAGTCCATATAGAGATTTGACAAGCCGACAAACTTTCTTAGTCTGACCTGGAACATTAAACCCTTCTAGTTGTTCCATATATATCTCCTCGTCTAATTCACCATTGAGAAAAGATGTCTTTACATCCATTTGATGTATCTCGAGATTGTATATAGCAGCAATTGTTATTAACATTCAAATGGATGTTATTCTCGTCACTGGTGAATAAGTATCGAAATAGTCCAAGCCTTCTTTTTGTCTGTACCATTTAACAACAAGCCTGGCCTTATACTTATCGATTGATCCATCAGCTTTCATCTCTCTTGAATATCCACTTACATCCAAGAGTTTTGCAACCTTGTGGAAGATCCACTAGTTCCCATGTATGATTTTGCAAAATGGATTCAATTTCACTGTTTATGACCTCTTTCCAATATGGTGCCTTGGGACTGGACACTGCTTCTTTAAAGCTTTGAGGCGCATCTTCCAACAGAAATGTTAGAAAATCTGAATCAAACGTTTTTTATGTTCTAGCCCTCTTACTCCGTCTAAGTTCATCAATCTCTTGTTGGTTTTGATTACTGCTACTAGCAGTGTCATGAGTTCTTTTAGGAGAACTCGTTTCCTTCGATGGTTTGTAAGGAAATACATGTTCAAAGAACGATGCATTCTTATTCCGTCTAAGTTCATCAATCTCTTGTTGGTTTTGATTACTGTTACTAGCAGTGTCATGAGTTCTTTTAGGAGAACTCGTTTCCTTCGATGGTTTGTAAGGAAATACATGTTCAAAGAACGATGCATTCCTTGACTCAATAATAATGTTAGGATGCATATCGGGAATTTCAGACTTGTGAATTAGAAACCGATACGCACTGCTATTATGAGCATACCCAATGAATACACAATCTATTGTTTTTTGTCCTATTTTCACCTTTTTAGGTGTAGGAACCGCCACTTTAGCCAAACACCCCCACACTTTCAAGTATTTCTAAGTAGGCATTCTGCCTTTCCACAATTCATAAGGGGACTTATTGGTTTTCTTTTGAGGTATTCGGTTGAGAATATAATTTGCAGAGGATAGCATCCCCCCACAAATTCTGAGGTAATCCAAAACTTATTAACATAGCATTTATCATTTCTTTTAAAGTTCTGTTTTTCCTTTCAGCAACACCATTTTGTTGAAGTGAATAAGGAGCAGTAGTTTGGTGTATAATACCATGCTGCGAACAGAATTCACCAAAAGGTGATTCATATTCACCCCCTCTATCGCTTCTTATCACCTTAATTTTCTTATCAAGTTGATTCTCAACCTCATTCTTGTAATGTTGGAACATTTACAAGGCCTCATCTTTACTTCTCAGTAAGTAAACATAACAGTATCTTGTGCAGTCATCAATGAATGTAAGAAAATACTTCTTACTACCTTTAGTTTGAACAAACTTTAGGTCACAAATATCAGAATGGATTAATTGAAGAGGTTCAGAAGTTCTTTCAATAGATTGAAAGGAAGTTCTAGTGAGTTTAGCTTCTACACATGTTTCACATTTGATATTTGAGTCAAAACTACATTTAGGCAAACATTCCATGTTTACTAATCTACGCAGTGCATCATAATTAACATGGCCTAATCTACCATGCCACACATTAGAAGACTCAAGCATATAAGCAGAAGACTTATTCTTATTATGAACAATAGTCATGACATTCATCTTAAAGAGCCCGTCGCTCATATACCCTTTTCCTACGTACATACCAGATTTAGTGAGTACAAACTTATCCGACTCATACAAGTTTGAAACCCTTCTTACTCAGTAGTGAGCCTGATACCAGATTCTTACGAATATCAAGTACATGCAGCACATTGTTGAGGGTGAGTTCTTTTCCAGAAGTCATCTTCAATACCACCTGTCCTTGGCCTTCAACCTTAGATGTGGCGGAGTTGCCCATGAAGAGTTGTTCTCTGGTTGATGCTTGATAAGTGGAGAACATTTCTTTAATTGAGCAAACATGTCGAGTGGCCCCTGTGTCCACCCACCATTCTCTGGTGTTACCAACCAGATTGACTTATGAGACCACAGCAGAAAGATTGATGTCTAAAACATCAGTGGAGAGAGTGTCCAATTCTGTCATGTTGGCCTGCGCGGGTTTCTTACTTGTATTGCCTTCGTCCTTGCGCTTACGACAGTCCTTAGCACAGTGGCCTGGTTTGTCGCACACATAGCGTTTCCCTTTGAACTTCTTGTTGTCATTGGGACCTTGTTTTGGACCGTTGGGATTGTTCTTCCTCTTTTTGGGATTCTGCTCATGTTCCACCACATTTGCCTTAGCTTCAATGAAGGTTTTTCCTGCTTTCTTTTCAGAAACACGATTGTCTTCCTCTATTCTCAATCTAACTATCAGGTCTTCAAGTTTCATCTCCTTTCGTTTATGCTTGAGGTAGTTCTTAAAATCCTTCCAAAGTGGTGGCAATTTTTCAATGATTGCTGCCACTTGGAAAGACTCACTAAGAGACATTCCTTCTGCATGAATTTCATGGAGGATTACTTGAAGTTCCTGAACTTGATTGATAACTGCTTTGGAATCGATCATCTTACAATCAAGAAATCTGCCAACAACAAATTTCTTCATCTGGCATCTTCAGTCTTATACTTTTTATCAAGTGAATCTCATAATTCCTAAGCAGTCTTCAATGAACAGTACACATTATATAATGTGTTGTCTAGTCCATTGAGAATGTAATTTCGACAGAGGAAGTCAGCATGCTTCCAGGCTTCTACAGCAGCAACTACTTTCTTGTCTGTCTCGCCATATATTAGAGCAGGAGACTCTTCATAGAGGAACCTAGCCAAGTTCAAGGTAGTGAGATAAAACAACATTTTCTGCTGCCATCTCTTGAACTCAGTACCATTGAACTTTTCAGGTTTCTCCCCATGGTTCACCATAACAGGGGTAGGGGTAGTGACTGGAGTATTCTTCTCAATACCCATGTCTGTTTTAACAAACCAGAAATGACTTAATAAAATACAGAGTATATACTGCAAAATTAAAATAACAATGCTGTAAACAGTAACTCAGAATATATGGTAACCAGTAACTGGTTACTATATACTAAGGCAAACAGAAAGTAAAGAACAGAACACACTGAAGTTCTGTAAGTAGATATAAAAGACAGAGATAAACTCAGTTTTACAACACTGGTTTCAAAATAAGAAGAAAAGGAAACCAGTAGTGAAACTGACATAAACTGAAACCAGAGAATACTGAAGTAAAACTGAAAAAAGAGTGTACTCAGAAAGAAACGAATTTGTCTTAAGATTGTTAGTCCGAGTACATGCAGTAGTATTTCATAATTCAGGAAACAGTTCCTCACAAACAACTGTAAAAAAAAAACTATAGAATGTAAATTTATGAATGAAAATCACTTATTGTTTGTAGGCAGAAAAACAGAATTATGTTATTGAAGTAATTAATCACAGGAATCCGCAGAAGAAGATTAATCAAGGCTAGTGTGAAAACACTATGTCCTTAAGACAAATTCGCCCCCGCAATGGTGCTTACAAGCTTCTACAGCGATTGCCTCCCAGGATACAATGATCGGTCCACACAATAGTAGCACTACAAACTATGTGACAGGCGAACCAATCGTGTAGTAGAACTCTCTCTTGACTCAGACTGATGCCCCAAATGCAATGCAGTTGCAGTGAATGGAATGAGCAAGAAGGCATGGACAAGATGATATTTATAGCCTACTTCATGTCTATTCATGGGGTTGCATCTGTTCAGTGAACAGATGCTTCTCTTTGGACACACCTCTTGGGTTGGACACACCCTTTCATATGTGAATGGGCACTTTGGACATGCCCTTTCATATGTGAATGGACACATCACTTTAGACATGCCCTTTCATATTTGAATGGACACATCACTTTGGAGACACCCTTTCATATGTGAATGGACACACATCACTTTGGACACACCCTTTCATATGTGAATGGACACATCCCTTTTGAAAAAAGAAAATTTCTCCAAAAATATATAAATGAGTAGTGGACCGAGCCAAGCCCAACTCACATGAAGCCCAAGCCCAAACCCAAGCGCGGTTTAGTTCGGGGTGTTTAGAAAACAATTTCTCATTCACTCCTTAATGGATTAGAGCAACCCAATACATGTTCTCAATCTACTCATGAATAGATTACATTCCCATGTATTCCCACCCAAAAGAATAAGTGGGTCCCACTTAGTTTTTTGCTCAAAGTTGACAAAAAACTAGTGTAGCTCTTAGCCATTTTTCCAACACTTTTTTTTTATCAATAATCATAATCAAGGATCAACATAGCGGTTGCGGCAAGCAAATAGGCTAGTGGCCAAAACGTTACATAACGGGCGATACATAGTGGTTGCGGCAATACATAACAGTGTAGCATTGTGAATTTTTTAAGTGGTAAAAAAAATGGATCTTGTGTAGCAACCAATCTTGTGTTTTTTCAGTGATTTGAAACCATATAAAGGTAGACACAACTTTAGAAAAGGCTATTAAGAAGAAATAGGAAAAAAGTGTCTTAAATTACAAATATTTGGCTCTACTTGGTTTAGCCCGTAGCCTCGCTATTTTCAAAAGAACGTAGCGGCCTCAACCAATGCGACCAATAATGTAGCGGCTAAGCTACATAGTGGCCGCTATTTTGAACCATGACCATAATACACACCTTTGCTCCATTTATGCAAGTAGCTCAAAAAATATTATTTTGAAGGCACTTCCTATCATCCCCAGGCATTGGCATGCTCAACACCAACTTTCTAGTATTCTATATTTGTTCTCCATCACTGTTGCAATCACTATTTCTTCATTATCTTCATATTATCATTTTCATACTCATGATCATATTATCATTTTCATACTCATGATAAACTATCAAATTTTCTTTATTTTCTTTACTTAAAAGTTATAACTTCCTCCACAAGTCCATTGTTTTCTACAATATTATATCGACAAGTCAGACACTCAAAGGCCCAATGTCTGGATTGATTAACATATATAGAATTGCCCAGAGTGGTAGTGTGCTTTAAAAGGGTCTGTTGTCCCTAAGTTTACAGAACTTTTGAAGTTCTTTGTGAAATCACAGATGGAGGTAGTTCGCTGCCTGTCACCTTTGTTGACTAATACTTCTCTCGTTATAACTTGTAATTTCTCTGCCTTAAGTGCATGCTGATATACATCTGTCGCTGTCTCAGAGCTCTGAAAGCCCAATTCTAATCAAATGGTGAAATCTTCAGTTTCAAGCAAATATGCTCTAGCCACCAATATGTAAAAATCATCCGTGTACTTTCCAATCGTCCTTGTTCCTTACCGAATACCTATCAACTTATCCTACAGATCTTGAGAGTAATTTAGGGGGAGGAACTCGACTCAAATCATTTCTTTCATTCGGTTCCAAGTTGCAATCGATTCAAGATATGCAATGCTGTTGTTTATGCGCACATCAGACCACGAAACCACTGCAAACCCACAGAACTAGGAAGCCACAAGATACTTTCATATGCTTTTGGTACCTCCATTGAGGATCAAAACACTTGGCATATATAGATTAGCCAATCAAGGAAAGCATCAGGACCTAACCATTAGTCAAATTCAGATATTTCAATTTTTACACCCAACTCACAACAACGTCATACCTATAACATACCATGTACCAACCCAAAAGCTTAAACTCATAGGTGGAAGGCCAAATCAGGTATATGAAGACATGTCAAGCCCATTACTTGGGCAATGTAGGATGTGAGACTTTTCCGCCCCCTCACGTGCAGACCCAACAGATTTCATGGACGAGCCTGCCACATGAGCTACACAAGAACGACGGGATCGGAATCCGCTCTGATACCATGCAAGATACCATGTACCAACCCAAAAGCTTAAGCTTGCAGGTGCGAGCAAACAGGTATATAAAGACATGTCAAGCCCATTACTTGAGCGATGCGGGATGTGAGACTTTTCCATCACTCCCCCTTTACTCTCCACGAACCACCCAATTACTCTCAGCTGCGCACTTTTGGTTGTCTTTGCTTTGTCCATCTTCCATCTGTAGAAAGAAATAAGATTTCCCAACAAGCAGCTAAATGTGTATTCTTGGAGTACAGTGATGAACATAAGGGATTTTCGTGCTATGATCCAATGGCTAGTAAGACCCACATTTCTTGAAATGTCATATTTATTGAACACATTCCCTAGTATTCCCTTCAGTAAGATTCCCGTATCCTCAATGTATCATATCTTCCTCAATTTTCTACTTCTCCACCTGTTACTGACAAACCTTTGCAGGTTTATAGTCGACGTCCACAACCCATGCATGCTGCTATACCTACTCCTGATCCCCTCTGAATTATGTCCACCTTTGTATCGTTCTACTCGTACATCTAAACCACCTGAGCAGCGTTGTCTTCCTAGTACCATCGACTCTATCTTTGTTCCCTCATCTTTTTCCCAGGCCAAAGATATCCCGTGCCGGCACTTGGCAGGATGCCATGACAAAAGAATCAATTGCTCTTGAATCAAATCAAACACGGGATTTGGTTCCGTGGCCTCCCGATGCTCTGATAATTGGTAGCAAATGGGTTTACCCATTAAAGGTAAAATCTGACAGTACTCTTGATAGATACAAAGCTCATTTAGTTGCCCAAGGATTCAAACAAGAGTATGGCATCGATTATGAATAAACATTTGCACCAATTGCCAAAATGACAACAGTTCGTACCTTGATTACAATAGCTGCAATTCGCAACTGGCCTCTTCTACAAATGGATGTCAAGAACGCTTTCTTGCATGGTGATCTCCAAGAAACAGTTTTCTTGAAACCACCACCTGGATATGCAGCACCTCCTAACCATGTCTGTTGGTTGTGTAAATTACTCTATGGACTCAAGCAAGCACCCCATGCTTGGTTTGATAAATTTCAGGGTGCTATTCTCCAAGCAGGATTTTATCAAAGTCCAAATGATCCTTCAATGTTTGTTAGAAGGACTGCAAATGGTTGCACTATTTTGCTTATTTATGTTGATATGATTATCAGTGGAAATGATAATTCTGGTATAAAGGCTTTTAAGACATTTCTTCTGAAAACTTTCAAAATGAAGGTAGGACCTCTAACCTATTTTCTTGGATTAGAGATTTCTCATACCAAAGCTGGTATTCGCATTCATCAGAAGAAATATTCTGAAGATCTACTCTCAATGGCACATTTGACAGACTCCAAAATTGTGGATACTCCATTAGAGTTGAATGCAAAATTACGGAAGGATGAAGGTCGTCCACTACCTGATCCCACGTTGTATTGACGGCTTGTTGGCAGTTTGATTTATCTCACTATGACACAACCAGATATTTCGTATGTTGTTCAGACTGTGAGCCAGTTTATGAGTAGCCCTCATAAACCTCATCTTACTGTCGTCCATCGGATTCTTCGTTATATCCTTGGTAGCATTGATCGTGGACTTTTTTACTCACCAACCTCGCCTCTGCATCTTCGAGCCTATGCTGATGTAGATTGGGCTGGGTGTCCTGACACATGTAGGTCCACAACTGGTTGGTGTGTGTTTTTTGGCGATTCTATCATATCTTAGAAATGCATGAAGAAGTCTACCGTTTCTAAGTCCTCTACTGAAGCTGAGTACCAATCAATGTCTTCCACCAGTAGTGAAGTGGTTTGGCTAAGAAGACCCCTCTGTGAACTTGGCGTTCTTGTTACTGGTCCCACTCCACTTAATGCCAGTAATACTAGTGCGATCCAGATTCCCACAATCCTATCTTCCATGAGCGCACTAAGCACATTGAGGTCGATTGCCACTTTATACGGCAACATGTTCTCACGGGTGTTTTGCATCTTACTCATGTTTCTTCACAGGACCAACTAGCAGATCTCTTTACAAAGGCTGTGCCTCGTCCCCGTCATGATTTTCTCCCTACCAAATTAATGCTCCGTCAATCTCTGCATCAATTTAAGGGGGAGTGTAGAAGTGGATCATCCTCTAGTTTACATGACCCAGGTCCACCTGACCTGTCAAGAACAAACCCAAGACCACTTGCTCATTAGAGGATATGTCATACACGTGGGTCTTAGTCATACATAATTACTGTAGGATTTTTTACATTCAATTGTATCTTGTATATAAGATAACTTATTCATTGTAATTCCCAAATTGTAGCCATAAAGATGGCAATACAGTTTTATATATTGGTGATTGATCACTAAGAACGATACACCTTCACTATCACAGTAATCTTCCTGTTTGCCCTCTGATTTCAATAGCTCCCAGATTTCTATCATCTCCATTGACTGGACCGCTGTAATTGTTATGGTACCCTTGTTAGTTCCAAATTGTCAAACATGACACACCAAGGCAACATTAGATGCTTTCATTCTTTAAATGCTTGCATTGTGTTGGGTGAGAGATGAATGTATATCTGAAATTAACACAATATCTGCTGCTAACTATGATGCCCAGACACAGCATGGATACGGCAAGGATACGCCGTGGACATGGTAAGGACACGGATTTTATACATAAAAAGTGAAGTATCGGATACGATACAACACGATACGATGCCCACTTTGAAGTATCCATGCATCATAGGCTGCTAAATCTAGTCACAAATTCTCCAGAGAAACGGCCATATGCTTCCTTATATTATGTTTGTCAAGTACTTCCTTAATGAGTTGTTCGAAGGACATAACCGATGTATCCTCGTTTGATTGTTTCTTTAGAGGAAGTGTGTCAAATACTTGGTGGGCGTGATAGGAACAGGCTCTGATGCAGGCTAAAGTTCTAAAAGGATAATTTGATTGCACTATGAAGAGTTCCAAGCAAACTCACCCGAAGAATGTTAGGGAACAAACTACACAACTTATTAAATACTAAATGGTAGCTCCTCCTAAGAATAATCTACCTTCAACTTATTATCTATATGCTTAAGCAATTAAACAATCCAAGTACAGTTGAGATACTGAGAGTGTAAATCTTAGAAAGGAAACAACTGGATTTAAATAGCTTTATGCAGTTACCAATATACACTTGAAATGGTCAATAACATGAAGTGCACGCTGATGTAGCTGGACTAAACCTACTGCAAGCCTCACCTACCTCAAAAGAACAATCAATGGATAGCTTGAACCAACTAAGAGCTGATGCACTTCCATGATGCAAAAAAACCAATGTCCAACAATGTAACCCAACCTGATTCTGACCAGCAATCTAGCTTTCCAAAACTCCAAAGCTTCAACGCCCATCTTCTAGACTATCCAAATCAGTGGCACTCAACCCATTTGTAAATTTTAAGTTTTTTGTTGTTGGTGAAAGCACGAATCTGCCCCCCTTATTTTGGACCCCAAGATTGACACCAGGTAGTAGTTGTGTTACTTTAAGGACCAAAATAGCGGTTGTAGCGGGCGTAGCGGTCAGTGACCAAAATGCTATAGCGCGGGCGATAAGTAGCAATACGTAGCAATATTAAAAAAAAAAAAAAGTAGCAACACGTAGCGCCGTAGCGGTGTGAATTTTTTAAGTGGTCAAAAAAAATTGAATATTGTATAGTAACCAATATTGTATTTTTTTAGTGATTTGAAACCATATAAGGGCATAGACAACTTTAGGAAAGGCTATTGAAGAGAACGGATAGGAAATAATAGTGTATAAAACTAAAATTACTTGGCTCTACTAGGTTTTAGACCATAGTGCCGCTATTTTCAAAATAGCATAGCGGCCTCGACCGCTACGGCCGATAATGAGAAACAACCTCAATGTCTGGTTGATCACAATGAAAATAATATTTTCAAATAATGAGAAAACATATTTTCAAATGCTATGCTTTCTCACTTGGAGCGATAGTAACATACTATTTGAAAATAATGAGAAAACATATTTTCAAACATTGAAAATAATATGTTCTATGGCCTTAACTGCATCACATTTCAGCCATCAAAGTGATAATATGACCAGACTTATCCGAGGATTTGGCTCGGGATAGACCGGAATGGAGAAATAGAATTCATGCAGCCAACCACAACATAGTTGGGATAAGGCCTTGATGATGAGTGCTATTATCACCAGAATTTATTCTTCTTGACACGTAGCAAAGTTTACAACCAAACAAACATCATTTTCCTCTACATGTAATATTGATGCAAACATACATGCATGGACATTTGGGCTGTTGTGACCATCTCCATGATTTTTTAATCATTTAGAGAAAGTTAAATAGATGATTGCATGAAACCTTCTTTTTTGTTAATAGATATTCTCGCATATATTCTCAGCCCCAAGATCATGCCAAAATGTTAAAGGGGAAAGTCAAACCAGAAAGAGCAGGCATAGCAGCAATCAAAACCCGTGCAGTGACAAATTTTGTTATTCTTGTGCATCAGCAGCTATGTACTGATAGATAATTAGTCATAAAATGCAAATGAAATAAATACATTGACCGTGGAAAGTACATAAATAATGTTCCAGCATCTTTCATAAGATTAAATATAAAAAACTTGTATACTCAATCTAATACATGATCTGCAGCATCAAATTGGGGGCAGATGCTTGCACGGAATATGAGTGTATTGGTAGCACTTACAAGAAATCGAATGCACAAAAGATGCTGCAAACAAATGGCGGAGACAAAAACTTACATGACTTGGAGGAATGTGCTTTCCACTGAGAAGATCCAAGAGGACAGTACCAAAGCTGAATATTACACTTTCAGGAGTGACCCTTCCTACAAGGCGTGATGATTTCAGATGAGTAATGTTTTTAGAATATTTTCCAGAAAACACTTGACCAAAATAACATGTCACAATAACTGAGGATGTAAATCCAATGATATGCAGTGTAGCTTACAGATATGATACAAATTTTCAAAAAAATAAATAAATAAATACAGCAAAAGGTTGTGGCCTAACTGTATTCAAAATGATTATTCCATCATAAAAGATAACCTTTACATGTTAAGATAAAAATCCTGATCAAGATTTTAAGTACAACAACAACAAAAAAAAAAGCGAAGGAGAAATACTCGGTGGTGGTTTACCTTGTAATTAGAAAAGGAATCATTTTCAAATGTCAGGTGGAACAGAAGTGGACCACCTCACATCTCATATGAGCTTATGCTGAAACAATAACGATTTAAGTTGGCAGACTCAAGTAGAATGGCATCAATCCATCTTTAATCTCAAAGGCAGACCCCATACTGAATATTAGGCTTTGTTCATGTACCTCAGGATAATCATTTAACTGGATCGAGCCACTCTAAATTTGATATTCACACCCAAATATAGAGATGAAATCTGCAGATCAAAATTTTAACAACAGAATATTTAACATGGCTATTAGGGGTGGCAACAGGCCAAACTCAGGTGGATTCATTCTGGCCTAGTAGACAAAAACGTCTGGGTAGGGATGTAAACTGTCTTTGTTAGGGTTCGGTTCATGCCCCCAAACTGGGACCCGATTTGTGTCCTATTTACATGGACCCGGCTCTGATGGACCCAATTTTAAGCCAAAGTATATAATTTATATTATACATTATAACGTTATTATAATATTTTAAGTGGTCTGATTATGTACCTTTTTTATGCATCCATGATCCATACATAGACCTTTCTGTCCCTACCCTCCATGATTGGCATGCATCAAGGGGGGCCCATATAATGTGTTTCCCATATAGAAAAGTGGGTAGATTTCTCACAGGAAGAATGCACAAGTGAAACTTTGTGTTAGTGTGTGAGTAGAGACTAGAGAGAGAGAGAGAGAGAGCACAACCTGCAAATATATATCATATGACATCAGAAAAGAAAATACAAAGTTACCATTTCTTAGATACTCAGGAGGTGTATAAGCCAGATTTGTACTATAACTTTTCCCGTCCCTGCTATTTTTCATCAGGCCAAAACAAGAAAGTCGTGGATCACCATCCTGCAAAGGCAAACAAAAATCAACAGGCTGAATTCACACAAGCAACACACAACAGTTAACTGTACCTGACAGAACCTGGAAGCAGTGTATTTGGATATAAAGAAAATATATATAATATAGATTTACAAGAATACAGTACAAAAATAATAAATAAATAAAAATCTACTGCAAACTTCCTGACCAGCGCAAGAGTAAAACTGGGAATGCATAAACATGTCAAACAAGAAGTAGATCCCATAACCTTTAAACCAAAATGGCATGTCAAAGCAATGTAAGTACATGAAAGGGAACTGGACATGCCAAGGAAGACCCTCCCACAGACTTGTCGGATCCATAGGCCTCACTATCTGACCTTAGCATTGCTACTATATCAATTACCCTGACCAACGTACAGCTGCACTAAGTTACCTTGCTTGCTAGTGGCTGTGGAAAACTCTACAGGAGTTGCAAACTCATTGTCCTGGGTGAACATGGTCTCTAGGGCTCGCTATCAACTTCTCTGTGTTACTAATGATTGTCAAATCACAATACTCGCTCTCTGACAATTAAGTGTACAGACTCAATAGATTTTTGTATGTTCTAGATTTCCAGTATTAACTTCTGGACATTTTCTTCACACAGTTAATGGAAACCAAAAGTAGGGAATGAAGATGAAAAAGATAAGTAGCATCCAACAGGTAATAAAAAAAAAGAAACAACAGCATAAGAAAGAAGTTCAAATATGTGAAATGATAAAAATAAATGAAGGAATAAGGTTTTGAGATATGAGGCCCTACCAGTACCATTTATTAATCTTCTCAGTCAATTCATTATGTTTTAATAACATGTAAGAAAGAAACCAAAATGGAGCCTAAAGCTAGAGCTTCCCAAGCTAATAAAGTATTTGGAAGTGCAAGAAGCCAGGAACTAATGATAAAAAAAGCTGAAAAGACATTAACCATAGAACCTTAGGAGATGAGATTGATACTTATCAAAAAAAAAATAAGGAGATGAGAATCTGAGATTGATAAACCTCTATTTACAATCAGATAATTGATAAAGAATCATAATTGTTTATATTCTTCAGACAAAGTTACGTCCTATCTCTCACACTCTTGAATCCATGGTCCCTCAAAATGGTCTGCATAGTCAGACTATAGCAAGTTTTCCTACAATGAAGAATCACACAACCCCATCACATCTTTACAGTGTGTTGGAGACACATGACATATGAAGATCGGAATTCAGTAGAGAGATGGAGCAATAAAATGATTCTAAAGAAAGCATCTCCTTAATAACAAGGTAAATAATTTTATTAGGGACAAAGACGAATTTTTACCTCATCAAAGAGAACTCTGTAAGCATTCAGATCATGATACAGAGGTCGACCTTCACTACTACAGTAATCTAAGGCTTCAGCAATATATACTGCAACTCTCAAACGCATAGCCCATTCAATAGTCTGATTTTCCCCTGTTCAGAAAGAAAAAAGTAGAATTTAAGGTCACCTACAATGGTACAGATTGGCAGAAACTCTTATCTTAATTTAAGTTGTAAATTCTCAAAACAAGTAAAGGTTTGAGTTTTAATTGAACCAAGTACGAAATCATATAAACTTGAGATAAAGAGCCTCATATATCTTGATATTCAGAGAATCAAGATTTTAAGCATGGGCAAAATAAGCATAAACTTTTTATTCAAGTACTTCATCAAACTTATGCCCCAGTATGGGTAGCCATAAAGACGACAAACAAAATATTAATCAAATGTCAACCTGGAATGCTACCAGACAGGAAAAATGTCTGCTATAATAAGGACAAAGAATAAGTCTAAAGTCTACAGAAGGCTTGACAAGTTTGTTTTAAATTAAAATAAATTGATATGACATTACCATATGGAGACTTTATTAACATTTAAATATAATCAACTACATTATGTACCATCTTAGCTTTAGTGATTGTTGGTGGGGAAAAAACACTATGGTTTCCAACCAACACAAACCAATACAGGCAAATATAGGACAACATTTTATCCACATCATACAACATAACAATACTATTATGCAAGTTATTTGATCCTTTTTTAATCAGTAACATAAGAAGTTCATTTAAGTGTTAAAATGCATAGGACAGACAAGCTATTCAGTATAATACTGTATGAACAAGAACAAAAATAAAACTGCAAAAACTCTTATTGGTGAAAAATCTCTTAAGCCTTCACTCATCTATTAAGCATGGTCAGGAAAGGAACAATAACTAAAACTTCACTGACCTATTAACTAACACCAGTAGCTCACCTGGCTTCGTCAAAGGAAGTCCAGTGGCATATTCTGAGTCATGACTGCAAAATGATTCAAGCTGATATGCCATGTGAAATAGAAATTTAAGAAATTTCTAAAAAGTTCAAAAAATGAAGCATATTTCAAGTGTATATCCATGAGCTTTGTTAAGTTGGTATATAACTTCAAGAAAAATTACTGCAGAGTTCTTAAATACCCAGATACTTAGGTATGCCTAGCATGCCAATATGGTACTAATACTAGATACCGAATGAACTAATCATCATCACCACCACTACCACCAAAGCCTTGTCCGAATTATGTTGGGGTCAGCCACATGAATTATGCTTCTCCACTTCAATCTACCCTGAGCCAAATCCTCAGATAGGTTGCACTTCATCAAACCTATTTCTACTACTTTCATCCACGTCCTCTTCGGCCTACCCCTTCCCCTTGGTAGGCCATCAACCTGCATAGAAAAACTTTTCCTCACAAACGTCATTGCTAGCCTGCGTTGAACATGTCCAAACCATCCCAAATAAGTTTCTCTTTTATTTCATCTATTAATGCAACCCCCTAAATGTTCCCGAAAAAGCTCATTTCTAATTATGTCCTTCATAGTTTTACAACCACATCCACCTCAACTAAATGAATTAATTATATGATAATATTTTAGTGTGCCCCACCACATGAGGCCTATTGTTTACAAAGATGTATTTATTTTGTTGTCTTCTAACATAAAAAAATGACTGGAATTAATGAATACACTGTTGCTTTCATGAATCTAGAAACCCGTTCGAGTCAACTTAAATGATCAAAAACACAGTAGCAAGTGTATGGGTTGGATCGAGTCGGGTTCAGATTGGATTGATCTAAGGGTATAATTTATTTTTATTTTTTTTAATGGTCTAAGGGTATAATATTTATGGGTCAAACCCGGACTTGACCTATTTATTAATTTAAATTTCAAAAAAGAAAACCCTAGAAAACTATAAAGGATGAAAGAAGAGTAATACTTCGGAGAAATGCCCATGGCACATTTGAAAGGTGCCCATTGTCACAACCATGAGGTTGCAGCCTTGTCAGAGCCAGTCATGTTATCAATTAGGAGGAAAAAAAAAAGTAACACTTTGTATAAAACAATCAAGTCAGTTGCATTTTAATTATGAAATGTCATGTTATGGAATATGGATAAAATGGGTCTTGGTGGATTTTAGAAATTGCAGAGTTGTATCCTCACTTCATGTGTCTATGCTCTTATACATATTGATATCTAGGTATCCTCGCTTCACGTGTCTATGCTCTTATACATATCGATCTCTAGGTATCATAAAGAAGCACTAAAACATGGGCTTTCAGCCATTAACCTGGGCATCAACCTCTGCAAACTAGTCAGGCTTATGGTAAACTTGGGAAATCATTTGGGGAATTAGGGAACGGCAAAGATTCAATACTTAACACACATATTGCAAAAATAAAATAAAAAATGTTATTTAACTCTTCTCTTCCTCTACACATATGGCATCTGTACTTACAAGAGCAATGTGTGCAGGAACCGCAGAGCCAGACCACTGAAGCTAATCAGCTGGGAAACCATCTTTTGGAGCAGACAGTCATATGAAGAAAGGAAAATATATTTTGGCAGACAACTCAACACATGCTTTTTGTTATGATCCCATATGTAATTCATGTACTGACCCAAATCTGAGTAGGGGACACCTTTTCTACTACGGTTCCTTTTCTTAATATAAATCCTTCTTTCAGCAAATAAATAATTCCCAGGATAGATGACATTACTAGATGCTACCAAATGATAGTGGTTTGTTTTGAGAATGAACTCCATGAAGAGATCAAGATTTTAATACCTATCGCCACATGTGCAATGCTAAACATAATTTTAAATAGACCCCAATGACTTTTGGGAAAAAATCCAAATATAGTCAGGACAGTTCAGCAGCCAGAATAACAAAATATTAAAGACCCATCCCAGAACCTATTGATTGAAAGAACCAAAATCCATATAAAGAAAGAATAGAAGCTAGGATGGAAACCATAACATTTATCTTAGTCACCCATTCTGATTTCTTACATTTTCCAGATGAGTCTGGGTGTACCCCTGAGACCCAAATCACTTGTAATTTTGAACTTTGAGAGAACAGAAAGATCTATTCCTGTGTCTTTTCCACCACAATAGACTGTGAGTACTGACTGTCAATAGTGTGTTGGATAAACAGTTTTTCACTAACATGATTTATGATTTCCATACCAATCCCAAATATGCAGGAAAAGGGAGTTTTTTTTCACTGTAATGTTATAGGAACGGGTAATTGTTCCTCCTATCAAAATATACAAACCCAGTGCAAAATGGGGATAATCCCAATCTGTTGTTTGCTAGAACAGACACTCTTTGCAGAAACACAACCGACAAAATTATCTACCAAAATCATTCCCGCTTCCTGTGCACAAATTGAAGAGACTGCTTTGTTTACTGCATTAACTAAGAAACAACCTCATGTCATGCCCATTCATTATTATTCAATCCTCCTTTTTTCAGACAACTGTGTTCTTCTCATTAACCCCCTTTAACTACATTTATGAGTACAGAATCAATTCAGGATTTGCAATCAATTACAAACAAACCTCATCAAATAAATGCTGTATTACTTCAAATGGGTATAGTCATAAATTCCACAACTTGCACATTACTCATCACATCAAACAAGAAAAATAAATCAAAACCAAGAAAACATAAGATAAATAAGAAAACAAATCAATAATAAGCAATGGCACTTACAGTGAAAGAGATGCTTAGCAAGCGTATCATTCGGCATATACTCCGCAACAAGCAGCCTCTCATCTCCATCACAGCAATACCCAATCAAATTCGCAAGCCTCCGGTGCCGCAGTTTCCCAACACCAGACGCATCCTCCTGCAAAAAAAAAAAAAAAAAAAAAAAGGATAAAATAAATGAAACCATCACCAAAAACCCAATCAAAACTCTAATGACCGAGCACCCAGAACGCAAAAACCAAAAAACACGATTTGGGGTGTCGTAATTTTACCACAAACTGCTTGGGATCGGGCCAGGCCAACTTGGTGAACTTCTTGACAGCGATCCATCGGCGGTTCTGGAGTCGTCCCTTGTAGACAAGATTGGGGGCTTTCTCTCCGCTCTCGGAGACGATGAAATCAGAGCTGAAGTTGTTGGTAGCGGATTTGAGATCGGAGAGAGAGAACTCCGAGAAGGAAGGCACCCCACTAGCACCTACTTCTCCAGAAGCAGCAGTCTGAGGATTGAAAGGCGGATTCTGCTGTTGCTGCTTGTTTTTCTCTTCTTCTGGGTGGGTTTCTGTAAAGAAGGAGGATTCACAGCAACCCATGATTCTTTTTTCTTTTCTTTTCTTTTGCAGCTGTAGAAGCTGCTACTGCTGCTTTGAGTTCTTTGAGATTGGAGTTGATAAAGAAGCAGCAGCAGAGATAGAAAGAGAACAAAAAAAAAAAAAAGGAGATGAGATTTCAGATATCACTCTTGTGTTTCCCTTCCCTTCCCTTCCCTATTTTCTCTTTCCCTCTATTGTAATTTGATGGGAAAGAGAGAGAGAGAGATCTGAGGCTTGGAGAGAAATGGAAAACTCTCCTTGTCGGGCTATATTGCTCCTTTTGTATAAACCTTTTTTTCTCTTTTCTTTTCTTGTTTTTACACTAGAGTAGACCAGCCTTTTTAGCTGTTTTTGAGAGCACTCGTGTCTTTCAGACATTTGTTTTGAGTGTCCTTGTTAACGTAGTCCGCAGGAAGACATTACATTGCAAGTCCTCCTCTTATATTTTCCTTATAAAAACACAAACCTGCATTCTAATGACAGTACACATTGATACGTTTATGTTTATGTTTATATTTATAGGGTGGATCTTGATACATGTTGTATTATTAAGGGACGTTTGCTAAACGTAGAAGAATTCTACTTTAGAGATTTCTCTCCCTCTCTAAATAATTAATACGTCTTTAAGAAATAAGAGTCCCATGTTTAGATGGAGGGAGGATTGCTATAAATTGTAGAATATATATTCCAATGGTTACAAACATTTTTATAAAAATTTCCAAAATTCATGAAATATCAAGACCTCAACTTTCACCTCAAAGTAGTTTGTGGTCATCTAGAGAATCTGTACGGTTCAGATCGTGCAACGGGGGCCGCAGGAATAAGAAATTAGTATTTTAGTAAATGGACTTTTTCGTAAATATCTCAAGATACGGTAAAGATCAACGGTTGAAATTTGGTCAACTAACCGTGTTTGAGCTTCCATAAATAACTACCGGTTCATATCACAATCTTGAGGCCCACAGAAACCAAGAAATCTAAAAGAATAGACTGGTTTTAATCCCCTTTTTGGCCCACAGAATCTCAGAAATTGTTATCTAACGATTTGGACGGTTTTGCAAATATTTCACGATCTAAGATGAATCAACGGCTGAAATTTTATAAGATAGCCGTTTTGGATTGTTTAAACATTATTAACGGTTTAGATCTTGATTGTGGGACCCACAAAGAATATATTCAAAGTAAAAACTGATTAATCCACATGTATTACACTGTAGCTCTGTTCTTCCTCCTTTGCGTGGATTCTCTAGGTCCAACGGGGAGCGGGTATGATTTTGTAAATAATCAGTTTGGATGATATCCAAAAGTCATTCCTTTCAAATTCCTTGCCCAACCAAACGCGAAAAATCCTCGCAATTGTGGAAAATGGTGAGGATTCCCTGGCAATGCCCTTTGCCAAAGGTGCCCTTAAGAATCTATGGTTCGAAATCCTACATCAACTAGAAAGTGGAGATTTAGTTCTTGACTCCCGTTTAATGCATGGTTTGATTAATGGGTATTCGTAGATTTGTCAAGCATATGGTTGTATGTAGGTCCAGATATTGATCTTTGGATAAGAAAACACAAAGATTTGGGTTTCAAGTGAAAACGAAAGGTTAGAAATTAGGTAGGAAAGGCATTTTTTTTTTAATTTAATCTTTACCATTGCTTGTGATATATTTATATAGTGTGGTTATTAGGTGTGCCTTGTGGGCATGTTGTGCACAAACAGTAGGGCCCATATGGGGGTTAATCCGAGTTGATTAAATTCCCTATTAGTGGATACGTCCCTCCCAGTTTGCACATATGTGAATGGATTGTACACCGTTTAACTAGTGGAATCTAAATAAAAGTGATGGGTTGATCAAATGGGGCCCAAACTTGGTAGTAGATGGCTTCCATCCAAATCTCCTATTTTGAAAATGTGGCTTCTTAGAACCTGCAGTCATCATTCACTTTCATCTTTTCTACAGTTCTCAAATCATTTTTTAACCTTTACGAGACTTTTCAATAAAAACCGAGTATGATATCTTAGTTTCTAACTAAGGATTTGACTGTATCTAGTTAGCGGGCTCTGTACCCTGAGAATTGTTGTGGTTGAATGTCAACCTTTTGTTTTTTATCTAGAAATGTCTTAGTTAGTGCGTGCTCTTTTGTAAGTATGCCTGTTTCACTCTTTATGCATTCGAAGTATGAACCGCTTCAATGTAGGAACGGCATAGATATTGGCTTGTGGATGCTTAGCATGGGCACATTTGTTAGTTATTATTATTATAACGAAGTAGTTTTCAATTCAATTTTTACTACGGCCTTTAATTTTGACACTCCCTGGGCTCCCGCATTAATATGTTATTATATATTATAACGGAAGCTTTTCAATTCAATTTTAGTGGCTAGCTTTCTGTTTTGACTCTTGTCTAACCTCACAACGACCTACTACGTATTAAATGATGGACCCACTTAATGATTTTCATGATTTCACAACAACAAAAAAAAAAAAGGTAAGAAATTGAAACCGAATTCATAATTGATTTTGAACAATGTTCACTCCGTTTTTTAAAACCTATAAAAGGGGCTCTCATTTTGAAATTAATCATTCTCTACGAGAGCCAAAGCTTAGCACGTGGTTGTTTTGCTGGCATAAATGAATTTAGATGGAGGCAAGGGCAAAGCTAGGGGTCAAGTAGTGAGGGCAATTACCCTCATCAACCTTTTGAATTTGGATCGTCTTAACCTCACTCATGTTTATTGAGGAGAATAAAACTCTATAATAGGGCTCTTTTTAAGTAGAAGGGCCTCAAAAACATACACCCTTTTGATGTTGCTTGAAAATATAGATGCCTTTTGAAAAAAAAATAAAAAAGGAATTAAGAGGTAGGCATGTTAGGAACCCACCTCATTAATAGGGCTCACTCATGTTTTCCCCCACCTCATTTCTAGCCCAACATGTTAGAGTTAAAGATATGTAACACCCATGTTGCCCTTCAAGTCATAGGTAGTGTCACTTTGATACAGATTATTTTCTGCTTATTATTCTTTAGCAACACTAATTAATCTAAATAAATTTTATTTGTAGATAGTATTTAGTTAATAAATATATAAATAGGATGTAAATGGGACATATTGGATTGACTATAGATCCAAATAAAATTTCCATAAGGATCGGGTCCATGGGCTGAATACGCGAAGCTAGTCATAATAATAAAATTTGCATTAGAAATAACTTTTTTTTTATTTGGAATCCACTTTTATAAATAAGATATATATATATATAACTGTTTATATTCATACATAAAGTTGGTTTTTCTTTTGCTTTTTTATTTATTAGGGATATTTAACCCTCCCTTCTTAATGAGATTAAATCGATAATTAATAGATTTTCTTTTCTTTTGTCATTGCTAATGAGAAAAGTCCTTGCTCTGATTGCCACTGGCTAGAGGTCTAAAAACTTTTGAATCCTATAAGCATATTTGAATTTCTCCCAAAATCAGAAATAATTTATGAAGATCTTCATATATCTAAATAAATGAATACTTATTAAAATATCTAATTTGATATTGCAACGTGAATCTAAATCTGGAGGCCAAGTCACTTATTACAGGCTCTTGTGGCTTCAACGTTTAGTTATACAATCTTGCATTTTCATTTTAATAACTTACATGTCACCAAAATCAATAATCATGCAACCGCTATAAGTTTTTAGAGTGAAATCACATTCCTGCCTCATCTCTTTATCCCTGTATCAGTATTTCAAAATAATGGACTTACATGTTTCTCTAAATCTTGTAATATTGATAGTTACTATAGCACATTTCATGGAAAAGAGTACCCTACATAAAACTATTTTTTTTCAATACAGGGCCCATTTCATTAAGTCCAACTTAATCATAAGGACGATTGGCACTTATAATTGATCAAATCCATGCACTTCACACCATTGTATTGGAGAAAGTTTTAAAAAACACGATTATGGTTCATGTGTCTGAGAGAGTTACTAAAGAGAGAGATTAGTGGGACTTGGCATAAAATATTGGTATTTTGTAAAGAAGTAAATGATGACATTATTTTTTGTTTACTTAAATATAAGGGCAAAATTGTCATTTTTACTAAAAAAGAATCAACAAAAACGTTATGGTGGTTGCTCATTTTCGGTAGGACTATTGGTTTTTGAGCCATGGAAGATATTAAAATAAAAAAGCAAGGATATATCACTAAATACTCAAATCATAGGGGTGGGCCTATTTACAAATTCTATAAACCTTAGGAGTGTATATAAAAAAAAAGTCCAATTCATCAATAGGGCCACCTCTTAAATGCAAACAACTCAAAATGATGGTGCTCCATGCTAATCACGTGTAACGCAAACTTGAATGAAACGCATGCAAATTATGATATTTTAGATATAGCAAATTTGACTATTGATGCAACTTGATTGGAGTTGGGATTTTTTTTCCGCTGGAATTGGAGTAGGATTTCGCCTCCCACCAATACATGGGCGTCGTGAGTGGTTAGTTTAGTGGACTGATATTAGAAAAACAAAAAACTCTTATTTGGCTTTGCAATTAGGGGTGCTCATGGTTCTGTCCAACACAAAACCTACCAAGATTGGTTTCATGGACTCAGCCTGGGCATATAATTATGGCACAATACTTACCACAATGCTATTACTAGATTTTACAAATAGATTGGGCTTTAACATATATTTAAGCCAGTGAGTTCGATCTCACTACATATTAGGCTTAAAAAGAAAAGAAAAGAAATCAAAAGGTTGTGCTTGGGCAAGTTTCTGACCGGACTGAACTTGCCTATGAGCACCCTACTTGAATGTAGTACCCATGGGCAATACCGACCGTCCAAAAGGGCAGTCATAGCATCTCTGAAGGTTTGCCCTTGTATTAGTCAAACTTGTTGTGCACGTGTATGCGGAAACGTGAAACAGCGATCGAGCAATCAATCAACCACACAAGAACAATCAATCACACACAAAGAGATTTACATGGTTCGGCAATCTTACTTACGTCCACGGGAAAGAAATTCGACTCTCCTTTGGGTTCACTCTCTGTATGATATGCAGTGCAGTATCTCATGGGTTACACATTACATGAATATATAATGCTCTCTTTCTTATCCCCCAAGAAACCCTATCTTAGTAAATAAGAAAGTCCTGGTACAATTACCAAAATACCCATGACCCTAAACCCAATTGGTCTGGACTCACTAGGCCAACAATCTCCCCCTCCAGACCATGGGGAAGACGCCTCTGAACCCCCTTACTAGGAGTCCAGTCCTGCCAACTCTGAATACAGCTCTAGATTTCCCTTAGACACGACCTTAGTCATCATGTCTGAGGGATTCTTGTCAGTATGAATCTTCTCCAGCTTCATGAGATTCTTTTCGATGACCTCATGAATCCAATGATATCTCACATCAACATGTTTCGTGCGAGCATGGTATGTAGCGTTCTTGCTAAGATCCATAGCACTCTGACTATCACAGTAGACTACATACTTTTCTTGCTTCAAATCCAGTTCTCGAAAAAATTTCTTCAACCAAATCATCTCCTTCCTTGCTTCATTAGCAGCTATGTATTCTGCTTCGGTTGTAGACAATGCTGTACACTTCTGCAACTTAGACTGCCAGGAAATAGCCCCCCCTGCAAAAGAAAATAAGTGTCCAGAAGTCGACAACCGACGATCAAGATCGCTTGCAAAATCAGCATCTGTAAAGCCTTCAAGTATTGGTTTTGAGCCTCCGAAACACAAGCAAAAATCTGATGTACCTCTCAGATATTTGAAGATCCACTTCACTGCTTCCCAATGCTCTTTCCCAGGGTTAGAAAGAAATCTACTCACTAAACCCACTGCATGAGCAATGTCTGACCGTGTACACACCATGGCATACATAAGACTCCCAACTGCTGAGGAGTATGGAACAAACATCATCCGTTCCTTTTCTTCATCTGTAGTAGGACATAATCTCTTACTGAGCTTAAAGTGACTGGCTAAAGGCATGCTAACTGGCTTAGCATCTTTCATGTTGAACTTTGCTAGCACCCATTCAACATATTTCTCCTGTGACAACCACAGCTTCTTGGTATTCCTGTCACGACGTATTTGCATTTCCAAAATTTGTCGTGCGGGTCCCAAGTCTTTCATGTCAAAAGTCTTTGACATATTCATTTTCAGCCTGTCAATCATCTTACTATCATGTCCAACTATCAACATATCATCTACATATAAAAGAAGGATGATAAATTTGTCATTTCCAAATTTACGAACATAAACACAGTGATCTGCAGCTGTCCTCCGGTACCCATGACTCACCATGAATGAATCAAACTTCTTGTACCATTGCCTCGGTGTTTGCTTCAGCCCGTAGAGACTCTTTTTTAACTTACAAACCATCTGTTCTTTTCTTTCTACCTCAAACCCCTCCGGCTGAGTCATGTAGATCTCTTCTTTCAGATCACCGTGAAGAAATGCAGTCTTCATATCCATCTGTTCAAGCTCAAGGTCCATACCCGCGACTAGACCTAAGACAACTCTGATAGAAGTCATCTTAACAACTGGCGAGAAGATTTCATCGAAGTCAATACCCTTCGTCTGCGCAAAGCCTTTGACCACTAGTCGTGTTTTGTGCTTTATCAGTTTTCCACTGTCATCTTTCTTCAGTTTGAACACCCATTCGTTCTTTAAAACATTCCTACCTTTTGGAAGTTCTACCAGCTCATAAGTATTATTTTTTTTCAAAGAACTCATCTCATCCTGGATAGCCTTCATCCACTCGTGTATGCGGAAACGTGAAACAGCGATCGAGCAATCAATCAACCACACAAGAACAAGCAATCACACACAAAGAGATTTACGTGGTTCAACAATCTTGCATACGTCCACAGGAAAGAAACTCGACTCTCCTTTGAGTTCACTCTCTGTATGATATGCAGTACAGTATCTCATGGGTTACACATTACATGAATATATAATGCTCTCTTTCTTATCCCCCAAGAAACCCTATCAAACTATGCTCCGAAAATAGTCAAATCGTGCTCCGAGGATAAATCTGCTCCGAAAACGCCAATCCGTATTTTTATAATGGGATCGAGAAGCCTGAGAGGAGGGGAGGTTCCGGGCACTAAGGGTTAGACTATCTGATTGTGAGTAGTCTTAAGGAGTTTGCGGCATCTCATTAGTCTCATATATAGGGCCCACCTTTCAAGACTCTAAATTGTTTACAACATCCGGCACTACTTATTGTAATGTCATTACAAAATATCTTGATCAAATCAATTTAACAATCACTGTTGGATTGATTACATGTTCAATTCATTATAATAGCATTACATAAGAAAAAATAAATAAAAAATGAAAAAGAAAGCTTCTGATGTTGTAAATGTAACAATAAGTTGTAAGTTTGCTAATGTGAAGTAAATAAATGCAACAATAGCTGTTAAGATTGGTAAATGGAGAATGATGGTTTGGTAAGTTGGGTGGTGAGGGCATCAGGTTGGGACTGGGTGGAGGTCCCGCAGACTACATTTCTTTTGCAAGGCTGCAAGTTACACAGCTCAAGTCTGTGTCTTAAAGGGTCCGTGGTCTGGTACGTTAACCGGACGTGGTGTGTTCCCAAGAATTGAGAATCTTCGTTTCCCATTTCTTCCGCAAATGCCAGTGCATGTAAAAGTTTGTTCCTAAAATGCCCCCATACAAATTCTCCAATTTTGACCTTTAAAACAGAGTCTAGGTAAACTGAAAAACTCAAAGGGTTCAAATAAAAGTAAGAAGATAAAATGCTCATTACAAAATCACCAAGTGCATGTAAATAAAATCACCCATGAGAATTCCAATTGTTTTTCAATCTAGAAGTAATCCCATGTTGCGGTCATCTAAAAGCAGATTTATCTTGCACAACCCACCTCCTGCATCCACACATCAGTACATAGCAAATAGACCACTCTATAGGATGGACAGTCCCAATTTTCATTTTAATTTGAGTGTACATTACATAGTTAATTTGATTTTCTATCAAAAAGACTTACCTACATGATGAATTTAGTAGGTTATATGGCTCTAACAACAACTCCAAGGAGTAGCTTAGTTGGCCTAAGACTATAGATTACACCTAGAAGTTGTAGGTTCAAAACTGCACTACCACACTGGGGATATAGCGGAGTTTACTCGACTTCACTTTACGCCAAGAGGGATTAGTCCAGCCCAAAAGATTGGAAACCCTCCGATAGCAATATATATATATATATATATGAAATATTCAAGTGAAAACTAGTTCTTATTTATTATATGAGAATTTTTTTGCAGGGGTTCAACCAGTAACCCATCCAAACTTAGCAACCAATAGGGAACCCCCTGATAGTCACTAATCCCAAGGATTTGCACACATCCGAATGGACTGAACTGTTGGATTAAGAGTTGAATTTTTTTTAATATAAAGTAATTAAACTTGTGGGCAATGGATGAAGGGGTTAGGGGCATGAGTTTGAGGTCAAACTTGATACTTGGGGTGGTCTCACATAGATTTTTCCATCCCCCTTGGTCCCATCTCCAAATGGGGCCCACAATTGGACCCTACAAAAAAGGATTGACACACATCTGAATGGACTGAACTGTTGGATTGAGAGTTGAATTTTTTTTTAATATAAAGTAATTAAACTAGTGGGCCACGGATGAAGGGGTTAGGGGCATGAGTTTGGGGTCAAACTTGATGCTTGGGGTGGTCTCACATAGATCTTTCCATCCCTTTGGTCCCATCTCCAAATGGGGCCCACAATTGGACCCTACAAAAAAGTTATCACTTAATATGTGAGAATAGTTCTCACCTGAATATTACCATATTTATATATATATATATATATATATATAACTCTAGCAAATAAATGAAGCTTAAGTGATGTCTTCTATATCTTTTTTATCAATGCAAAATGATTTCCACACACCACCGACACAAAATCAGTTTATGCATTTAGGGGAGTCCCTCTGCCTCTTAATAGCAGGACCCAGCATGTAGACATCCAAAAGACAAAAAGCGACTTGTACTTGGACCATTCATTGCTAAAAATGCATTTAAGAGTAAAATACCATATGAGATTTGCAAATATCCTTGCCACCCTGTTATTAGGAAGGTTAGGACCCCAGCAATCATTAGAATGTAGAGTTGCAAAACCAAATGCAAGCTGGGTGTATGGTTGTTCATTGGTGATCAATATATTTCAGAAAAGTCCCCACTCATCTTATTGTCATTTTCCTCATTAGTAGCATCATTTTTAGGGATACTCAAGGATTATTATATGGGGAAGGAAAGTGTTCAGAGTGTAATAATTTGTATTTGCAACACATACATATTTCTTTTAGCTGATTTTTTAGTGATACAGACTAATAAATAAATAAAAATCTAATGAGTGGGGTGTGGAGAAAACTGGCTATGAACTGGCAGCAACTAATACATGAGGAAACTTGATGGTCCAGCTTTTAAATTTATGTCAATTAGTAGGAAAAGGTTAGATGAAAGATATCAACATAGGTTAAGGACCTAAGGTTGAGTGATACATGGCACAATCTGATAATTATAGCTATTTATTATGGGAGATAGCCTAAACAATTATTAAAGCACTTATAGAACTCTTAATTCTTAAGCATTGATTCCCTTAAAACAAATGGATGAGATTATCAGCTTGTTCTCATGAATGGCACCTCTGATCTATAATGAGATCCTTCAATTCCATTATATCTGAATGATAGGTATGTATCGAAGTGGACCTCCCAACAAGGTTTGATACACAGCCCATTTTTTTATATTCCAAATCCTACTTGTTACTTTAGTATTTGTGTTATTGAAAAGTATTTTCATGGCTTCTATTAAAGCCTCAAGATTTTGCCATATGAAAAGACGAGCTAAAGAAATTGAATGTGGTATCTAAAGCCTATCAATCAGTCACAAGTTTAAGTCCTAGGGGAACGACTCGGCCTTAAAATATGCATATTGTCAAAAGTACAACCAATTGGGTTCTACATGAGTGAAAGTGTTGAAAAAACCCAAATTCCACCCAAGGATGAGTATTGACAAGTATTTCTACTATCTCTACTAACGCTTCAAGATTTTGGTATGAATGACTAGGTTAGAAAACTTAGTGTGTGTATGGTTAGGGTGTATTTGTAGAGGTGTACTTAGGGCATTGAGAATAATTACTCTTACTATTACTACAAATAACTCAAAATGCGGAACTGTTAACGTGGTGACTGGAGTAGACAATGCAGTTAGAGAACTTATGTCCAGTCTTCTAAACTCAAAGTATATAGCAGTCATAGAAATGGTGAATGCGGAGCTGTTTGGGACTTTCGTCTCTTGTTTGGCTCTCTGTCTTTTTAAAAATAGATGAATCCATAGTAGTTATAAGTTCCGTTTTTGTTGTCGTTGCCATTTTGGTATGGCCTCCAAGATAAAAATATTTTGGCATTTTATAACTTTGGTGAAGCTGCACTACCACACTGAGGTTACATGGAGTTTAGGCTTAGGATCACAATTTGCACTCGAATGATGGAATTTATCTGTCTTCCCTCTGGGCCCAGAAGTATTAGTCCAGCCCAAAGGGCTGAAACCCTCCGATATGGAAAAAAAAAAAAAACAACAACTTAGTTATCCTTGTGGTTGTGATGGGATCAAGGTGGTGAGTGTTTATTGTTGGTTTGATGGTTGAGATCTGTTTAGCGTGGCATCTTTTTAGGCGTGGCACTTACCACTTGGAAAACTTTTTCTTCCTATTATTATTCAACCTAGTATTTTATACGGCTTCTCTTTCTTTACCAGTGTCCAATCCTTGCCTTCTCCACCACAAAGGCATTACCTTACAACCACTCCAAGAGTGGGTTGACCATGGCATACGTTTTTTTTTTTGGATTGATAAGTGATAAAGGAGGTGGTTTGTTGTGAAAGGGCAAAACAACAGAGGGTTTTCCTATTGAGATGTGGATGGAATCCAAAGTTTCTTCTTAGTGTAACGAAAACGCCCATGACAGAATTTCAACATCTGTAAGGTCTGATCCACACCAGACTGGTGTTCAATGCACTTGGGCCTGATATGTGTCTTATGTAGCTCCAATGGATTGGATTGGACCTAGAGCCAATTCAACCCGAGGCATGCTACTATTATAAAATGTGTCACCTAGTCAGTAGTCACCCTCCAACACCATGTGCAAGCAACTCTTGATGCCAATCATGGGTGTAAGTGCCTAAAAATTACGGACTTAGTTAATGGAGGATTAAGCTCCTGATGCAAGGTTTTGAGGGAGGTAAGGGGAATGGATCGAGCCTCCAATGACCTGAAAGGAAAAGAACAACGGTCAGAGACCCTGGCTGTGGGTAGCCGAAGGCCCTCCGACGGTTAAGTTAGTGCAGGGACTGAGAGAATGGAGAGAAAGAGTTCTGGGAGGGAGAGATTATGCGTGTGCGTACCTTTCATGGTTTCTCTCATGCAATATATAGGTGTGAGAAGTCATCATTGGACTGTCCTCTTGAGGGGACGGGAGTCCCATCTGAACATACTCTCTCCTCCTGAGTGGGGGTAGGTAAAAAGGGGATGTCCCATCGGACCAGCCCTCCCTGTCTATGGATATGACTGTGGATATGGCGTGCCCCTTGCGTAGGTCCGGAGCCCACTCTGTTGTCAGACCGCCGATCCTGTCTGGCAGTGCATTAATGGCGGCATTTATGATCGAATGAAAGGGGCCCGAGCTCGGTCGAGGCTGAGGCCGAAGCTGGGACTCGTGACGTACCCACCGGGGTCCGCTCCATAACTAACCGAGACGGCGACGCAGCCGAACTTGCTGGCACCGAGATCACGGGTTACCGAGACCAGGTGGTGGCCCCACCTAATTCCACGATCACGGAATGACCCCACACAATTGCCCCCTAGCTCCCTGAGCTCGGGCTCTCTCCGAGGTCGGGAGCTAAGACTTGGATGTGACGGGGCTGTCTTTTCGTTTCCCGCCTTAGGGATACCCTCATTATGGCGCCTCTTCACCTGCCCTGGGCAATAACTAGGGCGTCATGATTGTCCTGCCACAACGGATACGGAGAGCGCCGTTTCGCATACCCGAGGCGATAAATGTCGTACCAGAAGCATGGCGGAATACTTATCGCCTCTGCCACGTGGAGCCTTCTGTCTGGTAGGACACCGAAGTCGAAGCGACGCGACGTGCGATAATCAAGAGGGGGCGCTCCTTTATAAAAAGGGCTCGCTCCTCTTTCTTTCTCTTCTACCTTTGCTGTTAGTTTGAAGGAGGCACCGCTGCAACTTTGTTCAACCCAGGAGACCACCGAACTCGGAGACTCTTCGCCCCCTGCTTCCCGTTCCTTGCCAACCCGTCTTCTGCGGTTTTCTTCGCTTTCTCTGTGAGTTCCGCTTTTTGCCCTCATCTCCTCTTTGTATCTCTCTTTCCTCTGCGATTTCTGAGACTCTTAATCCCTTAGGCCTTCCCAGCTTTTGCTCCCTTTCATCTGTTTCCTCCTTCTCCTCTGTTTCAAGAAAATGGGGATATTCAGCCACTGGCTAGAGGGCCCTGCAGCCCTAGAGGCTTTTAGGGAAAACTTTAGGGTCCCAGAGGATGTCCTGGTGAAACCCTGTGCCTTCCAGGGCTCCGTCGAGGGTTTCGTCACCTATAAGGAATGGATGCCCTTCCCTTTGCTGGCTGTGTGCGAAGGGGGGGTAAGATTCCCCATCCACCCACTCCTCCGGTCCTGTCTCCACGCGTGGAATCTCTGCCCCTTCCAGTTAATGCCGAATGGCTTCAAAATAATAATGGGCGTAGCCGAGCTGAACCGGATCTTGGACATCGGCCTCGGCGTGCACGATATAGAAGATGTGTACGACATCTGCAAGGCCGCGGGGGCCGAGGACGCTTACTACCTTCGGGTCAAGGCCAGGCGCCGTCCCTTGGTGAATGCCCTGGAGGACTCCACCAAATACGCCGGGGATGACCGCTTTTTGGTCTCGGGGAACTGGGAGTTCTGTGGGGCCGAGACCGAGGTGGACCGGAGGATCCAGGTCCCTCGAAAACCTGGGACACCCCCTAGTAAATGCCCAATCCTTCTAGGTTAAAGCTTATCTGTCCTTTGCCTGTTATTAAGCCGAACTGATGTCCTTGCCCATTTTTCCGTGTAGGCATTCAGAAGAGGAGGAGAGAGGCCGGTTTCGACAAGTGGAAACGCAACGACGCGTGGCTAGAGAAGATTGAGCGCTATCACGGTCATCACGACCGAGCCGCTTTTTCCTTGCTGGGGTATAAACCTCGGTATCAGTCTTACACCAGGAAGACTGCCGAGATCCCTCTTGTTCCACCGGGGGAAGTCGGACCCGAGCCTGCCGAGACAAACGGTCAAGCCACGGATCCTCGGGACCCGATAGTCATCGGCGACAGTCCTCCCCGAGACCGAGGAGAAGCAGAAGAAGAAGAAATGGAGAGGCCGCGCCCAACCTTGAAGAACCTGGGGGCCCTGATTTTTGGTGGCAAAGCCCCCGATGCCCCCAAGAGTGTCCCTGGCGGGGTAGGCGCCGCCCAGGGGTCCGCCTCCGCCGCCTCCTCTAGCTTGCCGGGTGCAGCAGGCGCTCCCTCTGCCAAGCCTTCGAAGGGGAAGTCGGGAGAGTCTTCCGGGGCCGCTCGGCAGGCGAGGGAACCTCGTCCGCTCCAAGAAAGCAGGCCGCGGGTGGTGGAACCCGGGAAGGCGACTCCGCCTCCTCTGCCACAGAAGGAAGCCCGGCCTCGGTCCGTGGCGGCCGGAAAGGAGGGCGAGAGGCCCCCTCCCGAGAAGAGGCCCCGTCTGGCAGGCGCAGAGGGGAGGCCCCACTTGGCAGAACCGCAACCCGAGCGCTCCACGCCGGCTCCTTGGAGGCCCAACTTCGACCTCAACCCCAACGAGCCGATGACGGTGGGGGTGCAGCTGGGGACGAGTTGGGAGTCGGTCGTGGCTCTCGCCCGGGGATGCGCCCTCCCCCAGGATATGGAGAGGCACAGGAAAGTCCGGTCTCCGAACTTAATCCATCATACTTTGAGGGCGTCGCTCGAGGTAGCTTTTCTCCCGTATTCCTAAAATTTTCACTTCTTAGCCACCCGATCCAACCTACTCACCGTTTCTATTCTTTTCGCAGAACGCGCAGAGGCTCCAAGTACTGATGGAGAGGGAGGCGGAAAGAGCTGCCCAGATTGATGGGCTAGAGAAGGAGAAGAGGAAGCTGGGGAGTGCGCTGGAGGTCAGCGCAGCCGAACTCAAGAAGGCGGAGGAGAAAATCGCCCAGCACGTAACGGATCAGCAAGCAGCGAAGGCTGAAATCATCAAGTTGCGGGGCGAGAACAAGAACCTGAGGGGCGCCGCGGACGAGAAGGCGAGAAAGGCGTCCAGGCTGGAGGCTGAGCTCGTGGAGAGGGGGGCCGAGCTCGCGAAGAAAGATGCCGAGGTTGCCGAGAAGCAAGGCGAGCTGGCCAAGAAAGAGGCTGAGCTTGAGGCCTCCAAGAAGGAGAGATCCGAGGCCGAATCCATCCTGCGAGATCAGGCTACAAAGGCTTACCAGGACGGGGTGGATTGGGCCTCGGAGGATTACGCGTCTCAGATCATAAATCTGAGCTCAGTGCTGTACGAGATGGGGTGCAAGGCGGCCCTGCTCAAATATGGGGTCTCTGAGGACCATCCCATCTTCTCGGATCTTCCTCAGTTCCGACCTGCAGCAGTGGGTTCAGAGCCAGAGCCAGGCTCCAACCCTTCCGAGGCTCCGGCCGATGCCCCCATCGCTCCTCCTCCGCCCCCGACCTCTGCCGAAGTCCAAGGCACTCCTGTTCCTCCTCTGACCCCGGTTGAAGCTAAAGGCGCTCCTCTTCTTTCTCCGACTCCTGCCGTCGTCCCGGTGGCCGAGACTCTTGCTGCAGCTCCTACATCTGCTTGTGATCCCCCCATTTCCTCTGCACCTCCGGAGTCGGAGACCCATAAGGAGGTGTCCAAGGAGTAGACTTTTTTTTTTTGGAATTTTCCCTATTCTGTAAATTTTTTTTTTTTTTTTTTTTTTTTTAAGTGTACAGAGATCATGTAATCGTACTTCCTGATTAATGAAAAGAAATTCTTTTTCCATCTTGCTGTTTCTCTTCTTTGCTTCTTCTTTTGCAATGGTCTGTGGATGCTCTGACGTGAGGTGATGTCCAAAGTGGATGAGGTCGGCAGGAGGGGCCTGCCTCGGGCGGACCTTTTCCAGTTTCGGAAGACTAGGTTGTCCCTTTCCTACTTTTAAATTTTAGCGAGTAAGGAGTCATGCTGTCGTTTGACCGAAGGTTAGGCCTTAATGGCATATCTTTGAGGGGGAGGTCCCCGGGGTAAAACGGTGGCGAGCCCCCGACTTACCTGCCGGGGTTCAGCTGAGGCCCTAGGGTAGGCCGAGTTCCGCGACTTAGGATCATTAGCTTTACAGACGCAGCAGAGGTCGCCTCTTGGTCGGTTGGCCCTGCAACCGAACTCAAGGAGGATGGCGCGAGGGCCGGATCCTTGCGGAGTTGGTCCTACGACCGAACTCAAAGAGGATGGCGCGAGGGCCGGATCCTTGCGGAGTTGGTCCTACGACCGAACTCAAAGAGGATGGCGCGAGGGCCGGATCCTTGCGGAGTTCGAAGAAATACAAGGCAAATCTGTGTCAAAAGGTTCTTCTTTATTGATCAAGCACCTCGAATACAGCTAGAAATAAAATTTCTTTAGGTGGGCAGCATTCCATGGCCGGGGCAATTCCTTGCCGTCCATCCCTTCAAGTCTGTATGCCGACCTGCCCGAGATGGAGACTACTTTGTAGGGGCCGAGCCAATTTGGTGCTAGCTTGCCATCATTGGGATCTCTATCCGCGGGGAGCGCTTTTTTCAAGACCAGTTCTCCAACCGAGAACCTCCTCTCTTTGACCTTTTGATTATACCCTCGGGAAAGCTGCTGCTGATAGGCGGCCAGACGTACGGATGCTGCTTCCCTTCGTTCCTCGGCGAGGTCAAGTTCTCTGGCGAGGTTCATCTCGTTCTGCCCTTGATCGAAGAGATTTGTTCTTAAGGTCGGGAGGCCGACTTCAAGGGGAATGACTGCTTCCATCCCATAGGCTAACGAAAAAGGGGTGGCCGAAGTGGATCGCCTCGGCGTGGTTCTGTATGCCCAGAGGACACTTGGTAATTCCTCTGTCCATCTCCCTTTAGCTTTATCAAGCCTTTTCTTCAGCCCCTCCAGGACTACTTTGTTCGAGATCTCTGCTTGCCCATTGCTCTGCGGATAGGCCGGAGTCGCATAGAGGTTTCTGATGCCGAGCTCTTGACAAAAGCTTTTGAAGAATTTTGAATCGAATTGGGTTCCGTTGTCCGAGACCAGAGCTCTGGGAATCCCAAACCGTGTGACGATGTTTTTCCACACAAAATTCTTTGTGTCAAGTTCGGTGATGGAGGATAAGGCCTCTGCCTCAATCCATTTTGTGAAGTAATCGGTGCCCACCATTAACCATCTTTTGTTTCCCGGAGTTCGGTGGAGAGGTCCGACGATGTCCAGCCCCCACTGAGCAAAGGGCCATGGGCTGGAGATCGGGCTCAGGTCCTGAGCTGGCTGGTGGAGGGAATGGGAAAACTTTTGGCATTTCTCGCATTTCCTGGCGTAGATCTGGGCATCCTTCTGCATGTAGGGCCACCAGTAGCCCTGGCTAATAGCTCTGTAGGCCAGCGATCTTCCCCCGATGTGGCTTCCACAGATCCCCTCGTGGATCTCAAATAGAAAATCCTCTACCTTGCTAGGATGAACGCATTGGAGATATGGTCCGGAGTAGGATTTTCTGTAGAGCTTCTTATCTGGAGATAGCCAAAAGTGAGCTGCCTTCATCCTAACTTTGTGGGCTTCGTTCCTGTCTTCGGGGAGCTTGTCCTTTCTTAGGAACGTCATGATTGGGTCCATCCAGCTCGGACCGAGGTCAGTGCACAGAACTGGCCGAACTGGGAGGAGTTCTATGCTCGGCTTCTCCAACGTCCCCACATCAACTGTCCTTCTTTTCCCAGCCTCTACAGCTGAGGCCAAGCTTGCCAGGGCGTCTGCATGGCGATTGGACTCCCTACCGACTTGCCTGACTTCAACTTTTTCAAACTGGGAGAGGAGCTGCCTGGTATGGGCTAGATAGGCCACCATTCTTTCGTCTCTGGCTTGGTAGTCCCCGCTCAGCTGGCTCGTCACCAACTGGGAGTCGCTGAAGACCACCACCCGTCGTGCCCCCAGTATTCTCGCACTGCCGAGACCAGCGATAAGTGCTTCATATTCTGCTTCATTGTTTGATGCTTTGAAGTTGAGGGTTAGTGCTTGTTCTATGACTAGTCCTTCCGGGGATTGAAGGACGACCCCAGCGCCTGCTTTTTTAGAAGTTGATGATCCGTCAACGAAAACTTTCCAGGCCGATCCAAGGAATTCTGTCCAAGGCAGGTCTTCCCTGGTCTCGGTGCTATCCTCCTCATTGCCCTTGGATTCCCCCAGTTCGGTATCGAGCGAGGTCGGTGCCGAACTAGGAGAGGTGAATTCGACGATAAAGTCGGCCAGGACTTGTGCCTTGATTGCCGTTCTGGGCTGATACTGGATGTCGAACTGACCCAACTCCACAGCCCATTTGGAGATTCTGCCAGAGAAGTCCGCCTTCCTGAAAAGCGACCTGAGCGGGTACTCGGTGACGACTACTACTGTGTGTGTCTGGAAGTAGTGGGAGAGCTTGCGGGAGGCGCTGACCAGGGCCAATGCTAGTTTCTCGAGTGCCAGGTACCTGGTTTCGGCGTCGAGCAGGGTCTTGCTGGTGTAATAGATGGGGTACTGTTGCCCGTCGCCTTCGCGAACCAGGACCGAGCTCACCGCGTGGTCCGAGACTGCAAGATAAAGATAAAGAAAATCGTCTTGCGACGGAGTGGACAATAGTGGTGGTGAGGAAAGGTACCTTTTGAGCGTCTCAAGTGCCAATTCGCATTCTGGAGTCCATTGGAACTTGGAACTCTTCTTCAGGAGCCGAAAGAATGGGCGGCACTTGTCCGACGCGCGACTGATGAAGCGGTTAAGTGCGGCAGCCATCCCTGTTAGTCTCTGGACCTGCTTGGCCGAGGTGGGGCTCTGGATAGCCCGTATGGCTGCGATCTGCTCCGGGTTGGCCTCGATCCCCCTCCGAGTAACCAGACTTCCCAGGAATTTGCCGGAGCCGACACCAAATGCACACTTCGAGGCATTGAGTTTGAGCTGGAACTCCCGGAGGATGGCAAACGTTTGACGTAGGTCTGACAGGTGGCTCTGCGACTCCCTGGATTTGACTACCATGTCGTCGATATAGACCTCCATCGTCTTTCCGAGCTGATCTCGGAACATCCTGGTGACCAGCCTCTGATATGTTGCTCCGGCGTTCTTCAGCCCGAAGGGCATCACCTTGTAACAATAGATGCCCCGAGGTGCGATAAACGCAGTTTTTTCCTCATCAGATCTGTGCAGGGGGATCTGATGGTAACCTCGGTAGGCGTCCAAGAAGCTCATTCTGTCATGCCCTGAGGTGGCGTCGATCATCTGGTCGATCTTTGGGAGCGGGAAGCTATCTTTGGGGCAGGCTTTGTTGAGGTCGGTGAAGTCTACACAGACCCTCCACTTGCCGCTCTTCTTCTTTACAACCACTGTGTTGGCTAACCACTGGGGATATTGCACCTCGCGGATTGCCCCAGCTTCGAGGAGCTTCTCCACCTCCTCTATAATCGCCTCTGTCTGTGGGATCCCCGTTCTGCGAGCCTTCTGCACTACGGGCTTGTGTCCGGGGTCCACATTTAGCTTGTGACATATGACCTCGGGGTCGATCCCGGGCATCTCGTAAGGAGTCCACGCGAAGATATCTTTATTCAGGAGCAGGAAATCCAGCAATTCGGCCTTTTCAGCGTCAGGGAGCTGGCTACCCAGCAGGAAGTAGCGTTCCGGATCTTCAGGATTGATCCTGACCTCGGTGAGATCTTCTATGCTTTTCTGCCCTGCAGTCCGCCCGACATCCTCGATCTCGGCCTCGAGCTCGGCCATGTGCACCCGTCTCGGTTCCTCTTCTCCCGTTGCTACGACCACGAGACATTCTCGGGCCATCTGTTGGTTTCCGCACACAGTCACTATTTCGACCGTTCCTCCAGGCATCTCCAATGGAAACTTGAGTTTTTGATGAAGGGTGGATGGTACTGCCTCCATGGCGTGCAGCCAACTTCGTCCCAATATCACATTGTAGGGGGACGGCGCGTCTATCACCATAAAGTCTGCTACCTTTGCCGCGCCTCCGATCCGGACTTCAAGTGAGATCCTGCCCTTGGGGTACACTGGCTGGGCACTAAACCCTATCAAGGGGACGTGGGCCTCCCGCAGGGCGGATTCGGGCAGGCCGAGCTGTTTGAAACAGCTATAGTATACAATCTCGGTGGAGCTCCCTGGGTCCACAAGGACGCGCTTGGTAGTGTAATTGTTCAGCCGCAGGGTGAGGATGAGGGCGTCATTGTGGGGGAGCTCGACTTCCTTCAGATCCTCATCCGAGAACCAAATCTTGGGCTTTTCTCTCTTACGCCTCTTCGAGGCGCTTTCCCACTCTGCCGACATCACCTGCTTGCCATGGGCAGCTCTCCTGGCGTCTGACCGAGCCTGGGCGCTTCCCCTGCCTGGGGCGGGTGCTAGGTGGATGACATTGATGGTACCCGCCGGCTCATCGCTCTCATGGTCATCACTGGGTCGAGTGCGCTGCTGTCCTCGGTGGACCCTTTCCTCCTGTTTGATATACTCCTGGAGGTGTCCGTCATGGACGAGCTTTTCGAGATGGGACTTCAACGCAAAGCAGTCTTCGGTCATGTGCCCGTGCTGCTTGTGATAGGAGCAGCGCTTCTTCTGGTCTCGGATGGATGGGTCGCCTGTCATTGGCCGAGGCCACTGGAAGTATGGCTCTGCCTTGATTTTGTTCAGGAGTCTATAAATAGGCTCCTTAAACACAACACTGATAGCCCTGTAAGGATCGTTGGCAGGCTTGGCGGACTGTGACCTCGGCTTCTTGCTGCTGTCCGAGGCGATTGAGAAGGAGCGGGCGGGCTTCCTTTTATCCGACCTCGGTCGGGGGAATGTTTCTTCCTTGGTGGAGGCCTGGTGTTTCTTCGGGAATCCGAACCGCTCTGTACCATGGGCCTCGTCTTCTTCCTGCTCAATGTACTGTTTTACCCTTGCCATTAGTGCTTTCATCGTGGCCACGGGGTTTCGGACTAGATCTCTGCGGAGTTCATTTCCTGGGAGTAACCCCTCCCTGAAGCACATGATGGCGACTTCGTCATTGGCGTCGGTGATCTGGCTGTATATCGTCCAGAACCTTCTGGCGAAGGCAGTGATACCCTCGCCGTCTTTCATCCGGATCGCCATGAGATTGCTACCTGTCTTCGGGATGACGCGGTGCGCTTGAAACTTTTCAAGGAAAGAGCTCCGGAGCTGCCGCCAGCTTGAGACCGACCCGGGAGGGAGTGCGCAGAACCACCGGAGAGGGAGGTCTCCCAGACTGGATGAGAAAACCCTGCAGTTCAGAAGACCGACGTCCCCCCAGACCGACATCCGCTGAGTGAAGTGCCGCAGATGCGCCTCTGGGTCTGAGGCCCCGTCGTAAAGTACGAACCTTGGGACGTTAAATCTCTCGGGGAGAGAGAAATTCTTAATTTCCTGCGAAAAGGGGGACATGCCCTGATCGTCCTCGTCATGTTCATCAGTCTGGTCTCGGGCAATCCCGATTTCGGCCAAGCGGGCCTGGACCTCCTGCTTGACGTAGTAGTCTAGCAACTCCTTGAGGCCTGTCTGGTCGCCGAGTCTCGGGGATTCTGGCTCGTGCTGCGATCCCCCGAGTCCATCAGGCAGATGGCTGCTACTCGAGCCCTCCTCTTCGCAGTGATATCTCCTTCTGCTGTTGAGGGCCTGCCTCAGTTCTTGGTGGTCCGGACGGGTCCGCGGTCGCCGGGGAGGTGGACCGCGAGACCTCCTCTCATTCATTTCGAGTCGTTCCTCGAGACGACGGATCACCTCGTCTTTGTGTTGGAGGGCTTGGTTCCGGGCATCCAGCTCTTTAAGCAGGGGATTGTTATCTCGGTCCCCATGGGTTTGGTGAAAAGACTGGCCGTCATCATGGACGTGCTGGTGGGAATGACGGGATCCTGTCCTGACGGGAGTCTTGCCCTGCCGTCGAAGATCCGCTGGGGAGGCGTTCCGCTGCGGACCGCCGTGTGACCGCTCGCCAGTGTGGTGAGGAGCATCACGACGGCTATCCTGGCGGAGGCGCGTGGCTATGGGCCGAGATGAAGAGGCCGATTGGACGACGCCCTCCACGCATGCGGCACTCGGCTTTCCCCCTGACCTCCCCTGGCGAGGGTCCTGCGGCTCCTCCTGTCTGATGGGAGGAACCGCTGGCGGTCCCGGGGGGGGGAAGGAGAGCACCACGAAGGTCAGGGTGTGGTTCCGGAACAACCGACTGGGCTGGTTGCGACGGCAAGGTAGGGAGTGCAGGTTCCTCCCGTAGCGGGAAGGACGATGCTTGTTTAGACGTCGACGGTCCTCCGCCACCGTTTCTGGTTTTTGGAGGCATGGCTTCTGCAGAGGCTTTGGCACAGATCCTATTCCCACAGACGGCGCCAACTGTAAGTGCCTAAAAATTACGGACTTAGTTAATGGAGGATTAAGCTCCTGATGCAAGGTTTTGAGGGAGGTAAGGGGAATGGATCGAGCCTCCAATGACCTGAAAGGAAAAGAACAACGGTCAGAGACCCTGGCTGTGGGTAGCCGAAGGCCCTCCGACGGTTAAGTTAGTGCAGGGACTAAGAGAATGGAGAGAAAGAGTTCTGGGAGGGAGAGATTATGCGTGTGCGTACCTTTCATGGTTTCTCTCATGCAATATATAGGTGTGAGAAGTCATCATTGGACTGTCCTCTTGAGGGGACGGGAGTCCCATCTGAACATACTCTCTCCTCCTGAGTGGGGGTAGGTAAAAAGGGGATGTCCCATCGGACCAGCCCTCCCTGTCTATGGATATGACTGTGGATATGGCGTGCCCCTTGCGTAGGTCCGGAGCCCACTCTGTTGTCAGACCGCCGATCCTGTCTGGCAGTGCATTAATGGCGGCATTTATGATCGAATGAAAGGGGCCCGAGCTCGGTCGAGGCTGAGGCCGAAGCTGGGACTCGTGACGTACCCACCGGGGTCCGCTCCATAACTAACCGAGACGGCGACGCAGCCGAACTTGCTGGCACCGAGATCACGGGTTACCAAGACCAGGTGGTGGCCCCACCTAATTCCACGATCACGGAATGACCGTTAGGTTCCGGCTCTGGGTCCTTATTTTTGTCCCGATAAGGAAACGGGTCCAGTTCCGGATCCTTTTTTGGAACCATTACCTAAACAGGTCCGGATCCGAATCCACAGTGGCTCAGACCCATGGACCCGGGACCCGACCCAATATACTATAACCTAACTTTAGTATCCCCTGTTACTGTTACCCTGTATCAATGTTATGAAGCCAGAAGCCTGTAGCGGTCATGTGAATAGTGAGAACAGAACCTCACTGTGAAGAATAGAAGGGAAATATTCAAGTGAGAACTAGTTCTTACCTATTATATGAGAACTTTTTTGCGAAACCTAACTAGCAACCCATTCAAACCTAGCAACCAATAGAGAAACCCCCGATAGTCACTAATCCCAAGGATTGACACACATCAGAATGGACTAAACCGTTTGATCGATGGTTGAATATTTTTTTGAATATGAGGCCATTAAACTTGTGGGCCATGGATGAAGGGGTTAGGGGCATGAGTTTGGGGTCAAACTTGATACTTGGGGTGGTCTCACATAGATTCTTTCCATCCCCCCGGTCCCATCCCCAAATGGGGCCCACAATTGGGCCCCATAAAAAAGTTCTCACATAATATGTGAGAACAGTTCCCACATAATATGTGAGAACAGTTCCCACATAATATGTGAGAACAGTTCCCACATAATATGTGAGAACAGTTCCCACCTGAATATTACCTTATTACTAAGGGGAATTGTATCAGTCTTTCTCATTCAAGTCAGCGTAGGGGGCTCTATGCGGCCCTTATGCGGTCCTTGCTATGACTAAATTGTTGACTCTGATGTTATAAAGGCGATTAAATCAAGTGTAAAAATAATTTCTTGAGGCTTTAGTTTTTTTTTTTTTTTAAGCTTGCCAGACCTTGCTATATGAACCCCAACATTCCCTTTTATTACTTTTTTTAACCAGAACCGGAACCATACCCGGAACCGGAACCAGACCCGCATCGCAAATGGTTCCGGTTCCGGTTCCCATTAAAATTATCGGAACCGGTTCCGGAACCAGTTTCTTGGTTCCGATCCGGGTCTGGGTCTGGTTCCCCCTCTTACTAAACGATTCCGGGTCCGGGTCCACCCTGGACCCGGACCGGAATCGACCCGTTTACAACCCTAATTTTGTGCCGTGCATTTGTGAAATTGGGCTTATTAAACTCTATAGCAAATGTAAGACCTCAAGATGTATTATTTTATTGACCTCAAAAGGTATTGTAAGACATAAACGATTGTTTGCCTCATATATGTGACATGAAAATGAAATCTATATATGTAAGTGTTACACACGCAAGGGTTTCACTTGTGAGATGCATTACCATGTCTGTCATGAATCATGATCACCATTTTGAGTAAATGAGTGCATTCAATGATTTTAGATTTATTTGGATTTTCTTGATGTTTTTCATAAATCTCACAAATTCTATGAAGATTAACATAGAAAAATAAATGTCGTAATATTCACCATTAATATAGAGAATATCTAATGGTTCAGATCATGAACTTAGTGTACATACAAGTGTAGAAAATTAGATTTATAGGTTGGGACTTTTTCATAAATTACTCAAGATGTATGTAGATTAAGAAAATCAGCACCAATATCTTATAGTTTATTAGTTTTTCAATAAACAAAGTGAACGGTTTAAATTACAGATATGAAACATACAGCAATGGCGAAAAACAAAGGTAGTTGATGAGTATGGCTGCACAAAAAATCCGGCATCATCGCAAAACCGAACCGAACCGACCGCAGATCGGTTTGGTTAATGGTTTGAAAATCATAAAAATCGCTTACATCGGTCGGTTATCGGTTTGAGCCCATGGATAACCGCTTAAACCAAACCAACCGTATGTAGTAACTTAAGTATTGCTTTTTTACTATTTTAGCCTTAAGGTTTCGTTTTTTACTACTTTCAAAATTACATTCCACAACTCCATTCTCACATGAACTCAAACGTCAACACCGCCTCAGTGCATCTCTTCTAATCTCTTAAATGTTTTTTGATACTTCATTGCAAATGGAAGGATTATTGTACATGATATTTTCCTTCCACCATAATTCCTACCTCGTTTCAGTGAAGTTTTTATCAAAAGGCTGCACTCTTGAGAATGCTAGAAAAGCCAATAGAGCCTAGCCTTTTGATGATTGGTTTTGGTCTCACTTAACCAATGTGTTAAGAAGCCTTCATTTCTGAAAAATACAGTGGGTTCTGATACAGATTCCGTTTGTGTGTAACTTTTCTTGACATTAACTATTATTCTATTGTAATTCTAAATGGTATCAGGTGGAATGAATGTTTCACTACAAGTTGGTTATTATTATTATTATTTTTTTGGAGCTTGTGTTTAGTCCAAACTCTCTTTATGGAGTAGAATTATTTTTTATATGCGTTTAGTCTAGTATGGAATGTTGAATTTTTATATTTGCACTAAACATTGTAATAAATGCAAAGGACGAGGTATTATCATTTTGAAATTTTCAATGTTTGATTTAAAAATAAATAAAAATAAAAAACAACGGTTTAACCGACCGGACCGAACCGAACCGTTTGGTTTGGTTTGGATCGGTTTAAGCCCTCTCCATCGGTCTGATTGGATCGGTTAATTAAAAAACCGATAGGTTCGGTATGGTTGTTAGTTTTAGTGTTAAACTGATCCGAACCACCCATGTGCAGCCCTATTGATGAGCCCCCATAAAAATGCAATAATGTGTAATAAGCCTACCGGCACCCTTTTTTTTACAAGAGAGGCGTATTTAAAAATTACTTTCAGACCTATTTTAGTGTGAGAGAGAACTTTGGTGTTTAAACAGGTTCATCATACAATGAGTGATAAACCCATGATTTTCATTTGAGGGAGGTTGATAATGATGATAATATTTTTTTATTGGTTACTTTGCCATTTGAGGTGGGCCCTCAGCTGGGGGACTGCTCCAAAACCCAATACTTTGGACCTCATTTATTACAGATAAAACATATCATTGGATTAATTACTTGAATTCTGAGGGACCGTTTCTTGATCAGAATTTTAAGAATTCATACTTGATCGATCACTGCGTGTATTAATAAGCCCCTTTCCCTTTCATAATTTTGACTTTTTAAGTCTTGTGGTTTTACAGCGCAGCAGAATGGACCATTTTGGGACTTCCTTTCTCTCTCTTTCTCCCTTCACAATCACAATCACAATCACAATCACAATCGGACCTATAAATAACGCGTCCAAGTTCACGTGCGCGTGGTAACCAATGAAAAGTGCTCCACCTGCCTACGTGGCAAAGAGTAGAGCCGTCGGCAAGGTGGGCCCCACTATGTTGGGAGTATAAAGCTGACCTGCCATACACATCTTAATATGAACTCGAAATAAATTGGGGCCCACTAGATGTGTGAATGACCAATACAATACGGCGTGCAGATGACGCGCCTGGTTTTGAGAAATGCTCGCATCATGTTCATACACACCAACCCCAATGCACAACGACCTCACGGGTGGCTGAGCTGGCTTATCATTGAGATTTGCTCCCAAAAGAGTTAGGGTTCCAAATTGTATTATCTTGTTAGAGTTATAGGAGAATTTATCCGACTTTTCTGAGCCCAAAGAGATTAGTCCAGTTCAAATTCATACATACTCACTTATTCTTATAGATATTTATTTAACCGTCCATCCGAATGGACGGTTAGGATAAGCCATATTCTAAAAAACACCCCCGGCCCTTTTAAGTATATCCTCTATCAACAGTTGCGAACCTAGGATTTTTGTTCGTGGTGTGCGAATCTCAATGTGTAGTTTGGTTTTGGGGGCAAATTGATGTTTCTCATGTAGATTTTGATGGCGAATCAACAATTTTTATTGAAATTTTGGAGCGCCCGTGGACCCATGTGGTTTGGCTGGGTTCACCTCTACCCTTCAAGATACCCACCTAATGTCAATTGGACCTAATTCTTTTTAAAATCTTGTTGCTATTTTTTGTTTCCAATTTGGATTTAGAGGCCCACTTAAAGTCAATTCAATCACATTGCATTAAACTTTGAGCAGGATGAAAAAATGAGTTTTTGTGAGTCTTTGTCCACTGCAGGCCCTAATAAAATTTGAGTATGGGTGTGGGTCCATATATTTTAATTATCATCATGAATATTACAGACATTAGTACATTACGGTAGTATGTAAGTAAAAGGGCCTTGATCTGGTTCGATCCAAGCTCTTTATTCGAGTCCAACTCTAGATTTGGGTGTCTAATTTGGGATTCGGGCATGGTTATAAGTCCTGTAACCTAAACCAACTCAGGTAGGTATGGATTTTATTAGCAATTTGGGTCCAATCCAAATACAGTAGAGGCCCGATCCAATCTGGCCTGTTCTCGTCTTTACTTTAAGGACATAAAACTAAGGGTGCAGACCATTTGATTGGCGTGATGGTTATGTATCATCAAACACGTTCAAACCTCTCAGCCTGTTGCATTCTTCTATTGATATTTATATAGGCGGGCTCCACTGAAAGTAAGCATTGCTTCAGAGAGAATGCTCGAGAACCATTCAAACAAATTGTAGGCTGACCCACCAATGTTTTAGGGCACGTTTGTTTGCATAGAATACATAAAAATTCATTCCATTAAGTGGTAAAAAATAAAGAACCAAAGGTGAATATCCAAAAATGACCATCAAATCACATTCTCTTTAATGGAAATTGAATGAAAGGAATATGAGAAAAGAATATTTAGCCATCACCCTAATACTTTAAATCCTAGGCATCACGCCTCGAGATCTGAGGCCCTTGGGACCCTCAAATTTCGTGATGTGATAAGTCCACAAAATTATAGCTCTCATTCATCATTTTAAATGCATTTGTGGACTTAATTAAGCTAATTGCATAGAATTACACTTAATTTCATGATTTCATGCATTTGAGCATCAATGTTGGAATCTTAGTCAAATTTGGTCAAAATTTGGTCAAAATTCATTACTTTGCATGACTTTTGTGAAATTAGGGATTTTCATCTCATTCATCACCCAAAAATTAGTTTTTTTTATAGCTTCACTAATGCATACCTGCTAATTTTGACACTATGTGTTATTTTTGGAAAGTTAGATATTTTTAGTGCATTAAGTAGGTCATATTTGCTAATTTTGACACTATGTGTTATTTTTGGAAAGTTAGATATTTTTAGTGCATTAAGTAGGCATGTCACCCCATGCATAGTCAATCTAGATTCTTCACACTTGATTATTATTAACATTATTTAATTTTATTTATGTAGGAGAAATCAAGAGTGGGACCTGCATTTGTGAAACTTGAAGAGAGATCAAAGGCAGGACGCCCTTTATGAAAGAAAGAGAAAATTGAAAACTTTACAAGGAAAGTTGACTAGTCAAAGTTGCAAATGAGGAAGCATCCCAAATATGGAAAGATAATCAAATAAGAAAGCAAATAAAGAGTCCAAACATATCTTGAATGTCCAACATGGGCCCCACACAACCCATTTCATGCCAAAAATAGAAGTTCTCTTAATTGCACAATTATTCTCGAATTTTTCAGGGGTAGCAAATTGAAATGTCATAACTCTCAACCTGAGTGTCGGATTAGTGCAATTTACATATCGTTGGAAAGCTCTTTTCAAGTAGATATCCGTGGAGCCCAAGATTTCATAAATCGAAGCTATATCGAGGGAGATATAATCTTCGGAAGTTGGCTGTTATAATTCTATGTGGGAATTACAAAAAGTTTTCAAAATTGACAATTTGAGAGATGTTTGAGGAGTTCAATTTGGCAAGACTTAGAGTTCAAGAGACCACACTTAGTAACAAATCCTCTTTAATTCAAATTCTTTCCAAGTGTGAAGCCTAGCTTGAGACCTAAGCAAGAAATCTTTATCAATAAGGAAACAAGTCCTAAAAGAGATGAGATTTTTGGCTAAAAAGGAGACATCAACATCTATAAAGTCATTCTTCACCAAGCATCTTAGTACAACCCTCTCTTCTATTCCTTTCATTCTTTCTTCCTTTCTTCTTTTCTATTAGTTTATTTTTATTTTTGGTAGCCTTGGGCCATGTCCAAAGATTTATTTTGAAGGAGAAAATTTGTGAAGGAAAAGTTGTAAAGATGCAATTTTTAATGATAAATTAAGAAGCATTCTTTGCAATGGCGGGCTAATTTTCTTGATTAGAGTTATGGATGAAGGTAAGTAATTGTCTTTTTATTTGTTTAGTAATTCTAATTTGTGTTCCATGATTATGTGCTTAATGATTAATAGGCTTGTCTTTGTGCCCTAGGCAAATATCTATTTTTATTTCTAAAAATAAAAATTAGTTTTTGACTACTCATGCTTAGGTTTGATAGGCCATGCTTAGGATTTAGATCTTTTGATGGTTTATGCTTACTTTTGATGGGTGATGCTTAAATTATTTTTATTCTTTTATGAGATGAAGGAAGTCTTGAGTTTTGAATTTTTATGATTAAAAAGATATTTTAAAAGTTAAAAATTTTAAATTAAAAACATTGATTTGTCTTTGATTTGAAGTAAAAATTGGAACAAGTTAAGGTTACTTGATAAAAAATTGGTGGATGCTTATTAGATTCCTATGCTCTAATCACCTTCATTAATTGGTAGATTTCGAATTTCTAAATTAGTTGCTTATTTTTATATCTAAAAACTCAAAAATTTTCTTAATTGTTAGTTAATTAGTTTTCTTAATTTAAAAGTTTATTTAATTAGCTCCATGTGGATTCAATCCATTCTTGCCACTATCTCATCTAGACACTCATGCACTTGCGGTATTTTATGATTGATAAAGATCACAGACGCGACGGTTCTACTTCATGTGTTGATTAAATTATGTCACATAAAAAAAATTAATAACCCAAATATGTCATTACACACTAAATAAACCATCCATAAATAATATGGCAATCTTAAAATGTCTTATATCTAATATAGGAATTCATATGAACGACAAACTAAATACTTTCTCAAGTCTACTAACTAATAAAATAAAGTGATGCGCTGCTTATGTCTTTGCCCAACCCGGTAAACATCCTACGGTTCCTTAGATTTCGAATCGACCTCAAAATCTGAAACAAAAGAACAAAACAATCGAATGAGTAAAACTCCACAAGTAAACGGACTATGTAACTGTAGCAAACGATTTTTCAGTCAATTGACAACAAATTTAATCTATAGATCATTGGCATGCAAATATTCTAAGCCCAATGCCAAGATTGAGGTAATCAAATAACAAAGCAGATTGGATGGGATGATATCAGATTAATAGAGCAAAATACCCTAAATTAAAACTAAGATAAGGCACCTACTCAGCAAACTAAATTAACAAAGTATGCTTGCCAAAATTGACCAAAGCACAAAGGTACCCGTCAGGTACAATCATTTTATAATCACAATTAACTGGCACGAGGCCAGCGTTACCGGTTACCAAACTAAATCAAAACAAAAGGGAGCTAGCTGCAGACTAGTAATTTTTACACAAAGGGGTTCCCAGTTCCCTAATGTCATATCCAAAGGGGCTAAAGTTTGCATGTGAGCGTCACCACGGTGCGTTGCCCATACTTTAGAGGATGCCTTAGAGGTCAATGGTATATATTTTTCGAAGTTAAAAAATGTTCAGTTTTAATCTACTAATTGAGGAAGGCTGGATAAGCGAATCAAATCATATATTAATATACAAGGCTCCAACCTTAGGATGTAATTTCAAATAGTTCATGAAACGTATTTCTCAACGATAGTTCATTTCACAAAGTTATGATCTTAAGGGGGAAATATCAAGTCCAACAAGTTTGATTATTGCTAAAATCCATTAATCGGGACTGTGAGGCCCCACCCCTTATGGACCCTCAATTTGAATTTGAATGCTATATTTTAGCCTAAGAGTATTTATATATATACTAATTATTGGGTTTAGTAAGGGTAGTTATGTATTTTCCTAAGGTTTAGTTAGATTAGTCTAGTTGTGTTATTTATAGAATTAATAAGGAGTCTTTTATAATTTCTAGAGTTAGTTAATGAGTTAGAGACCCTAGCTAGATATTAGTAATTACTATAAGGGGGTCTCCACTTGAGAAGCTTCTAGATTCTCACATAAAGATCAAACTACCCTTGACCCAAACCGTAATTCTATGTTAACAAAAAGGGCATTTTAGTACTTAGCCACTCAACCTCAATCTATATAACTCTACCCTCCCATTTCCCCTACGTTGGCTACCATCTCACTCTCATCTCCTCCAACTCTCTTCTCTCATTTGCCTCCAATTCTTCCCTCCTCTCTTCCTCTCTCTAAAACCCTAGATCCAGGACTTCAAGAAGGAGAAGAAGGTTATCTACCACAATTTCAGCAGCAACTTATCATAAGAATCTTCATCTATATCTTACTAGTCTCTCCTTTCTCTTCAAATCAAGGTATGAGCCCTTTCCTAGTGCAATTTCATTAGAAAGCCCTCTTTCTCTCTCTCTATATATTTTTCTTCCTTATAGAAATTCTTTGTGGATGTGGGAATATGAATAGAGATCTCTTCTAGATCCGAGATTCTGGGCTAGTTTTGTGGTTGGGAAGACCATAGGAGCTTTGGATTGCTTTTATATTGCTTGGATCTCTTCTCTCTCTCTCTACAATCTTGCATTTCAATCAAGGCAAGGCAAGTGCAATATACCTATTTAACATAGATGCATATTTTATTCTTTTTTTATTTTGTAATTTCGATTCAATTATTGTAGTTATGTTAGCCCTACCATTTGAGCTTAGTTTTATGGAATTATGGTCATTGATGGATGAGATCTCTCATTTGGAAGATCAATGTTCCGTTTGGTGATGGATGGTGGAGTATTGAAGTGTTTTTTAAGTTTTATGTTGATCTTGTGATGTTTGGGCGAGATTGGAGGAGTTTTGATGAAAAATTGGATTGAAGGGGATGAAATCCAGAAATCTGGAATTTCTACAGGATACGTGTACTCGGTCGACCGACCTGCAGTCGGGTCGACCGAGCACACTAGAATCCAGAAAAATCAAGTCCCAATTAAAATTTACAGGTTTCACAGGCCCAGAGTACTCGGTCGATCGAGCCCTACTCCGAGTCGACCGAGCACACAGGTTCTGTAAAGATTAACTGGGAGTTGGATTCTCCCTCAGACCCAGACACCCTGTGTCCTTGGTCGACCGAGCTCTGCTCCGGGTCGACCGGGCACATAGGATTTGTAGTGGAAATGCCTAAGAGCTGGGACATCATTCTTCCAGGACTTCTATGTATGGGGTCGACCGCCCAGGCCAGGAGGTTGACCGAACACACAGAGAATTCCTGAGATCAGATCATGCCTTCCAGGTGCTTGGCCCCACTTTCCTAGTGTACTCGGTTGACCGACTAGGCCAGGAGCTCGACCGAGCACACTGTACACAGGGTCGACCTGAGAGTCAACATCTTGACAGCCCAGTGTACTCGGTTGACCGAGCCCTGTGCCAGGTCGACCGAGGACACTACGTACAGTGATTTTTCAGTTTTTCATATTCTGAGGTTGTGATCGTTTGTGGGACCCATTGACCATCCAAATGGACTTCTATTGATGTGCCAAGTCTGAGTCAATGGTGTGGCTCAACCTTGACTCGTGGGGACCACCAAGTAGGGTTTTGGTTGTTTATTCTACGATGATTCGATCCTTAAATGTTGTCAATGATGCCCGTAACTTCTGGAGCACCAAACATAGTATCCATTGGCATCTGAGACTCCATTATGAGATCAAATTACCTGAGATGGACCTAGACCTGAATGTTGTCCATTACCTAGGTTGAATTATTGTTATTTCCTGTTGATTCTAGTACTTGGAGTTCTTACTTCACTTATCACTTTACTATCACTCCTTTGTCCTTACTATTGCTTATAGTTGTTAATTAAATGGAAAATGGATGACCTAAACCTATGACTACTTAGAGATGACCTGGTGACGTAATTGGGTGAACACTGACCCGTGTTTGTGTCTAGACGGGCCCTTTTTTTGCCTAAGTATGGATGTGTTATACCCTTAGAATGGAGATGTGGATTATATTAGACTTATAACTCATTGTGGATGAGAATGTACTGTCTATCATTGGATATGGACTTGTTACCTTGTTTGGACTGTTGTAGACCAGGCCATGTGTTTGATCAGCCTTGGTATGGATCCAACGAGTGGGTTTGGACCTCGATTGTGATCCATGGATTAAATTAATGCTTAGACACCTTAGGGACTTTGTTAGGACATTGTTCACGCAAGGCAAAGCCTAGACAGACACAGACCTTCATTGTTTCCTTGAGTTGGCATAGACATTCACTCAGTTGTCTTAAGCTCAGCCTTTTGACTGATCATCACTTGTAGGAGCTATTTATGAATGTTGAGTGAACTATCATGATGAGCTATGTTTTAGACGGACGGTGTGATACCGAGTTCAGTCTCCTCGAGTGATAAGTGTGGTGAGACTGTTGAGTGTGAATTGCGGGGCTCGTCATACCCTAGCACTGGTGAGATTCCCTACCGCGACTGTGTTCAGTATGGGAGGGCCGCGGCATAATATCCCGCGGTATCCAGCTCGTATGAATGTGCCTATTGTATAAGACTAAATATTATGTTTATTTTGATTCTAAATGCTTATCTTGCTCAACTGCTTAGATCATGTATCTTGATACTCTCTTAACTGTGTATCTGTCTTTACTCTTTTGATACATATGTCATATGTTACTTGTATATTGTGACTTGCTAGATCATTAGATCTGACCCATTCTTGGTGCTTAGGTCTTAACCCTGAGTACGAGGACGATGTGTTTGCGCTCATAGAGGCACCCGTAGCAGGAGACTACGAATGGGGACCGGCCGACCAAGAGGTCGAGCCGGAGGTTGGAGAGGCAGCATCTGGGGTTTGAGCGTCTATCTTTGTTTGAGTTTTTTTAGCGATTTCTGTAGTGAGCTGGGTAGCAGTCAAACATGTAATAGATCTTTGTTCTTATCAATTGACACTTTTAAATTGGACTTCAGTTCCGTTTACACTTGATATATCATGATACCTATTGCTTCCGTTTTACTTCTTACGCTTCCGCAATTTAACCATTGATATTATATTGTACAAAAGTTTTAAATTGGACCTCACTACGAACCTACGATCTTGGAAGTTCTCGAATTTTTCGAGAAGTAGCACGCCAACTTCGATACCTTGACGATTATCTCGGTATACGGAATTTGGGCGTTACAGGGATTGAGTCAAAATTTATTATTTTCTACCCAAATAAACAATAAACAAATATCCTGCAATTCTAAGATGCAAGGATCAGACCCTCTCACCATGCATCCAAGCATAGATTACGATGGAAACATAACAAATCCTTAGATATATCATATTGGAGGCAAAGAATTGGAAACTTTAAGTGCTAGGGAAGCATAGTAAGGTTACTTGCCTTGATCAACAGTGGATGATGAATCTGACTAATTTGACCCGTCCTGGGCTAAGCTCCTTGATGCAGAGATGTGGGTCCCTGACAAAGATAGTTTCCAAGTGGTCAGCGAGTGCGTTGTGTAAGTGGGTTTAGACATGAGTACATGGGTTTGGACCAACATGAGAGATGGGTTGGCCTGGTTTTGGGTCACAATTCTAAGAAATGGATTTGACATAATTTTGGGTTGGGCCCAGGTTAATCAATTATGTAAGTGGGTTCAGTTTTGTAGAGTGAAGCTTGGTCTGCCTCCATCTGAATGCTTAGGTGACTTGGAGTGGGTTTCTATTAATTAATGGCCCACCCATAGTTAGCACATAGGTTGAGTGAACATGTTCAGATTTAGATTAATAGGTCAGAGACAAGTGAAAATCTGATGTGCCTAAGTGGGTCAACGCTGTGGAGTATATGAGCTCCCTTGACTGTATGGAGATGAATCTAGATAACAAAGTTCAAACCTGTTTGGTTTAAAATGGGTCATAGTGCAAAGAGGTCTTGCTGGCATTAGGAAAATAAATAAAACAAAAGGGGCGTGGGGTCTGGTCAGTGGGGAAACGAATTAAAAAAAAAAAAAATGAAAACAGAGGAGATTCAGCGATGGCTTGATTTCTGAGTCTAAAAGCTCGGGTAGATGACAGTGGTGGGTGACATGAATCCTAGGTCTGGCAATGGCTATTTGATAAGGGGAATAAGATAACAGAGTGGTGCACGATGATGTTTGGTTGGGTGGATTGGGTTTAAGGAATAGAGTTGCAGGTGGGTTCTGATTTTGGATTCATCAAAGTGGGTTGGACATGATGTAGGGAAATGGTGGCTGTTTGTTTCCAATGACAGAGACGAAGGTAGCCTCGGGTAGATGATGATGGAAATGCAGTGAACTAAGAATCTGTGTTGGGTTTAGTGGGCTGGTTTGTGGTGTTTGCTGGTTGACAGATGAGTTAATGCCTAGATTTGAGTGCATGTTGGTGGGCAGATGGAATGGTTTGGTGAATAGAATTCTGATTTTATTTGTCTTAGCAGATGGGTCCTATTTGAGTGTTTCACGGAGATGGAAAAGTTGCTCTGGGCTTGATGATGGAAGGGTGCTTTGTGTGGGCTGAGTGCTGAGATGAAGTTGATCAGAAGATGAGTGAAGTGGTTGGGCGTGCAGGTGGATTCGGACTCGAATTGGTAGAGGTGGGATGTATGATGATGGTTGCTGGGAGCAATTTCAAAGAGGGACTGGACTGGATTAAGTTTGTGCATGTGGGCAGGGGGTGTTGGGTGTAGGTTCGGTGGAGATGGTGATTTGCAGTAGCTGATTGGTTGCAAAAACAATTGAGTTGGTGTTTGACTGTTTTTGGTTGGAAGGAATGGGTTGCTGGCATATATGGCGTTTGGAATGTGTGCAGATGACTTCGGGGCGGATTTGGTCATTTGTTTGGATGGCTCAGAGGGAGATGAGGAATAAGGAGATGATCCTAAGATTGGGTGTGGATGGACATGATGGAGTTGTGTGGGCTGGCTATTTGGCTGCAGTCGAGATGGTCTGGACGTGAGGCTCTGTTCTCGGCCCGGGGCTCAGTTGGTGAAGAAAGACAAGTTTGATTGACAAGGAGAGAGATAACTAGCAAGAGAGAGATGCTTAAAGAATCATGAAGTCCAAAATAAGAAGCGTGGAATCAAAATAATGAAAAAAATAGGAACAGTAAAGCAACTATAAAGCAAGACTAAGGAAACTTAAAGATAAAAAAGTAATAACAGTTATTAGAAAGGAAAGTAGCATAGAGGGTAAAGACATACCTCCATCAGCTTCAAAAGGAATAACTAAAAAGTGTTTTAAAGTAAAAGTAGGATAAAAAATTACCTGAAAGAGATCTTGAAAAAGAAATTTGAAGGTGGATAGTTCCTACCAGGGAAAGAGAGTGTAGATTCGTATGAGAGCTAGGGGGTTGAGAGGGGTGCTTTTTTATAGCAGAGAGAGTTCGAAAGTAAGATAATATATGTATATTATTGGCTAAAAAGGGTAAGAAGTTAAGAGTTGAGTTTGGGTTAAAATTAAGTTCTCAGGAGGGAAATGAGGTTTTTCACATGCGATGAATTCTTAGTTCAAAGAGGTGATTCCAATCCTATCTCAACCATTAAAGATTCCAATCTATCTTTTGAACAAAACCCTATAAAATTCAAACACCCCTTATCCTTAGATGGGTCCTACTAATAAAATCCTAATAAACATAAGAGATAATCAAAATAATTTTTAAAAAAGGTGGGGTCCACACAAGATATAATCTACGACTAATATTAATTTAAAATAAAATTGAGAAACTGGCTCCACTGAAAGTAAGCATTTATTCAGAGAGAATGCTCAAGAACCAAGGTGGGGTCCACACAAGATATAATCTACGACTAATATTAATTTAAAATAAAACTGAGAAACTGGCTCCACTGAAAGTAAGCATTTATTCGGAGAGAATGCTTAAGAACCATTCAAATAAATTGTAGGCTGACCCACCAATGTTTTAGGGTGCGTTTGTTTGCGTAGAATACATAGAAATTCATTTCGTTAAGTGGTTAAAAATGAAGAACCAAAGGTGAATATCCAGAAATGACCATAAAATCACCTTCTCTTTAAAAGAAATTGAATGAAAGGAATATGAGAAATGAATATTTAGCCATCACCCTAATATTTCAAATCCTAAGAAATGTCAAGCTCTCATCTACATCGCTAACCTTATATCCTTCACCCTTCACCTCATATGACCCAAACCTCACATTTTTATTAATCCTATCGTGGAGCTCATCCGACCATAAATTCGCATGAATTCAATTCCTAGTGGGCTCAATTGTTTGCATTAGAATACACAGGAATTCGATTCAATATCTAGGGTTTTTTTCTAAGCGATTGAAAATGAAGATCAAATGTAAATTTTCAAAAGAGCATCAAATAACTTTTCATTTTATGAAAATAGAATCAAACGAAGATGGGAAATGAATACCTAGCCTTTGGTCTTCATTTTTAACCACTTAAAAAAAAAATCTATATATTGAATTCCTATCTATCTCAATGCAAACATACAGGTCAATGCTAGCTCCTTACATTGGGACAATCAGGAGAAAAACCCAACCACTAATGAATAATTGGCAGAGGCACCTTAGTGAAGTCCTACCCCCTGGCCAGTGAGCAAAACTAGCCAAAAAAATCAGGAAAATAAAACTATGCAGGTCCACTTCTCTGCCTAATTAATGAAAGCCAGCATAGGCACATTAATTGTAGATATATTCTAAGCTCAAGCACTGAAGAGTAAAAGCAATTAGAGGAGACTTGAGGGCCATCATAGCAACTTTTGACAGATCCAATCCAAGCTACTCAGACTCACCCACTTAATAATCCATTCATAAATAGACAGTCATTCTAATTTGACTATTAATTTTAGGATCTACATTGATCACCGGTGGGTTCTTTCATTAAAGTAGAGACACACATATTAAAGTTAAAGACACTAAAAAGTGGGGTTTTCAGTCAATTGATGAAAGTGATCTTTGGCCCTTTCTTGATCCTTGTGGCAGCATATGTGTAAAACTTTTCTTAATGAATTCAATGCATTTCAAGTGGTCCACACATGAATGAGCAACCCCATAATTGACACTGAAAATACCCAGCATATTTGGGAAGACTGGAATCAATAAGATTCCAGAACTAGAACCAATCAGTATTTAAGTAATTTGATATCCGCAACCTTATAATAAAGAAAAACTCTCCTCTACTTTATGCCCTTATATTGAAAAGTATTTATGCTGCCTCTATAAAGTCTCGAAGTTTTGGTATGAATGATTAGTTAAATAAATTCAAGATGGTATCAAAGTCAACCGATCGTAAGTTCGAATCTCAAGATGCATGACTCAACGCGAAAAAAATGTGTGTTGCTAGAAATACGCCAACCACGTTCCACCCGAGGGGAAGTGTTGATGATTGAGTTCCATCCAATGAGGAGTATTGAAAAGTATTTATGCTGCTTTTACTAAAGCCTTGAAGTTTTGGTATGAATGATTAGCTAAAGAAATTTAAGACTTCAATTTCTTGATAGAATCTCCAATTTGGCAAAAGAAGAGCTTATTTTTTAGAAAACCCTATTATTTTATACAATATAATCTTTAAGCTTCTAGGTAAGATCGTTGAACTGGCTAATACAGGCCAATTTCTCCTCCTTCCCTTATAAACAACCAAGGATCAATCCCTCCTTTAGTCATCACACCAATATATATTGATTGTATTAGTGAGTAGTGACAATGATAATTTTTCCACCCCGATGATCTAGAGTCCAATTTATAACATTAAAACCATGCTTTACCTTAAAAACAAGGGGTTGCCCAATTTGCTGGGTACCTCCCTTCAGCTAGGGAAAAAAACTTTGAAGTTCGGACATTTTTTTTATTTACCCCAGTCATGGGGCTTGGGACCTAAAAGAGCAAGTACACATGCAGGGAGAGAGAGAGCACTAGCACACAAGCAGGAGAAGACACCCACACATAGAGGAAGGGATAACTCGCATTTATAAGGAGAGAATACCCTCACACACACAGGGAAAACAGACTCACACATGCGGGGAGAAGAGAAAAGACTCGCAAAACGTGAGACCTGCATGATATTTAGTTAAAAAATGGGGTGTACTCTGTTTAAAAAAAAAAAAAAATCCCTCCTCGCCGACAGAACTAGTTTCATGAACATGAGGACCATACAGGATAGAATCTAGATCTTAAGAAAATGCCACGCAAAGTTCAAACTATCCTGCATGATTTTCTATATTTTTGTTTGTGTTGAACGTTGTGAGTGTGACCTTCGAATTTGGAAAAATAACATAGTCACAAAGTCTCTGCAATGACTAAAATTTGTGAAAATGAAAGGGCAGAGCAGGGGATTTTTCCTTGGGGACCAAGGTAGATATCCCATGTGTTTATAATATTACAGATTCTTATCATTCCAATTAGATATAATAGCCCTGGAATCAAGGGCCTCAGACTTAATAATTTTTTTGACGTTCGCTTTTTTACGATTCAAGCGAAAAATGGTCGGATTATTGTAAAAAAAAAATTGGGTTGGTGCCTCTTCGGGTGGAATATGTGTTAGGGTTTAGACTGATCATAAATGGGCCTGTTCAAATAGAATGAAAATAGGATGTGTAGCCTAAAAACTATCACAAAATCACAATAGTCTAAATGGTTAGCTTCATATTCTTAACAAAAGTATCACGAATTAACAGTCTTCTTCATCATTACTTTTATAATCTTAACAGAAAATGTTTTTAGATCCCTAATCCGTTAAGGAATTCTCATATTTGTTTAAAAATTTCAGAAAAAATCATTTTCATATTTATATGAAGACACATGTCCTAAAGTATTGAAGAGAAATCATCTTTTCCAAACGCACACATTCCTGCTTCAACAGGCTGATGGAACCTGGATGGTTAAATAGATAGCGCTACTGATTACAAATGGCCTAAATTTCAATTCCTTTTGATGACAACATCTATCATCATTTTTATCCACTTGAGCTGAGGTGAGGATCCTCCAAAAAAAAAATATATATATATATCTACTATCTACTACTATCTACTACTATTATAAAAGAGAGCAAGATGCACAACTTTTTACTTTTTTTTCACTACACACTTGCCCAATCAAATGCTAGATGTGGGCCCCACTTAAGATAATAATAATAAGATTATAAAAGAGAAGAACATGTGTGAGCCCCACTTAGATAATAATAATATAATCTATATATTATTATTACCCTTCTAAAAGAGAAGAACTTGAGCCCCACTTATATAATAATAATAATAAGATTATAAAAGAGAAGAACTTGTGTGGGCCTCACCTATATAATAATAATATAATCTATACATTATTATTATTATTACTATTTCTCTATCTCTATATCTATATCTATATGTATATCTATCTATATCTATACATCTATACCCTTATATAAACGAGAGTAAAATATAATACTTTTTCACTACACACCTGCCCAATAAAATGCAAGATGTGGGCCCACTTAGTATTCTCTATCTCTCTATTTCTATCTTTCTATCTATTTATATCTACTCTTATAAAAGAGAACAAAATGATAATGCTTTTCACTACACACCATGGCCCACTTATAATTTTCACTAAAGTGTAGTACTTTTTCACCACACACCTCTCCAATAAAATGCAAGATGTGGGCCCCACTTAGTATTATTATAGATATATATATAGATATTCCCAATAAACTGCACGATGTGGGCCCCTCTTAGTATTATTATTTTTCACTATACACCTGCCCAACAAAATGCAAGAAAATGAATCAAGTGTATTTTACTTATTACCTTTTTGGTGTTCAATACTTATAATTTTGTGGGCACTTTTAAATACTTCGCCATCAGCTTAAAAATCAGTTTAAAAGTCGCGACAAAAGGTATTAGCTAACTTGCTACTTTTGTTATTGTTGCTGGTGGCCAATTGGTGGTTGTGTTATAATTCAAATATCAAATTGACTACACACGAGAGAATTAACATTCTCTTTTTTTTACCTGAAACAATGCTAATTGTGCAAATAGTTTTTATTTTTTTATTTTTTTATTTTTATTTTTATTTTTTGGTGGAAGTAAAAGATACTTGAGTGGTATTTTATTTGAAATTTGAGAGTTAAGAACATCAGAGAGCTCCGCGAGGTTTCCAGAAGATATAAGATTATTTTCTTTGTACGAATGTAACCCTTTGTTATTATTTTTTAATATTAACCCTTTAATCTTTTGTGCACTAACTTTAAATATTTGTAATTTGATGTTCCTTCAGTTGTATATTATTTATTATGGCATTTGAAAAAGGTATAGGGACCTCCAAAACTTATAAGCAAATCCCATATATACAAGTACTACGTTTGCATTATTGCTTTATGTTTAGTTTTTTCTTTTTTCTTTTTTAAGAAAAAAGCAGTAACTGACAAAATATCATAAATAAGAAAGTGAAATGTACAAACTTAAACTCATTTTATGGCCGCTCTGTTTTTTTCTCTCTTTTAATGAAAGTTACCATAAAAAAAATTTAAATATTCTTTTCCCTTTTGCTTCATGTGTTTGTAGTTTATTTAGTTAGAATAATTGAGTTTTCAATCTGACATAATAGTTGTATTGATCTTGATTTATACCCCTGTTGGAAGAATAATCACAAGTTGGATAATGTGATAACTACTACTAAATATTGGTTCTCTTCTAATATTAATGATTTCTAAAGATAATTCCATAAATGCAATTTAGTGGTAGGTCTTATAGATTGCTATCGTAAAATTATTGTTGTTCTTTACAATTTTTTAGTTTCTTAATATATAACTTTTGTGAATTTTTTATTATAAAAGGGCATTTCAAGGGCATGAATATATTTATTTATTATTGCGCTCTTACTCATGAGGTTTAAATTGAAAAACTTTAATCATTTTCTAACACATTTATTTCTTTCATCATTGCAAGTTTCTTCTTCTTGTTGTTGTTGTTGTTCTTTTCATATATTTCAATGAAGCGTCATGCATTTCCTTAAAGGAAAAACGAGAATCTCATAGAAACTGCTTGTTATGCTAGCTTTACTACTAACTTCAGAGTCAATGAATGAAGTGATCGTTTTAAGTGTAAACAACTAAAATAAGTATTTGATGCCGAGCTGCAACAAATTCAGTTTGTCTTTGTTCATTTCGTATTTTTCTTACTTTGATCAGCACTCCCATCCTCTATACAGAACATAGCAGAATAGTTGATCTAGAATACCTATGTTACATTCTTATGCATTTCTTAAAATGAAGGTCCAATTCTTTTGCCAGATTTGTATTTGTAGTTTTTTTATTTTTTGGTATTTTTTCCCCTATAAATATCTCTATTTGTGAGCTTCCATTTAACTAAACTTCTATGATTACTTTTTATTATTCTTTTCTTACTGGGTATAAAATATAGCACTTTATATCAAGTAAAAAGAAGATGCTGACTTTAGGAGAGGTATTGCCTCTTTTTACCTAATAGTGGTCCGTCTTATAAAATAAAACAACGCACATGTTAAATACTAATATTAATCAACATGTATTCTGCAAATTTTACTCGTTAGAGTTCATATAATAGTTCCACCATTGTTGATTCCTGTCGCTTGAGGATAAGCCGGATTACTTCATTATTCTTGACGATCTGTGTGAGATGTTATTCTTCATTGTAAGTTAAAACTAAAACCACCATCTCTGTTTTTTTATTTTGATGTCCTTAGGTATGATATAATTATTTTTTTACCCTTAATAGAATCTGATTTTGTAGTTAACATATAATGTTCATGGTAATTGGTTAAAACAGTAAGCTCATCTGGTTCTTAGTTTTTATTTTTATTTTTTATAAAACTGCAGGTTATCAATTTGACTATGCTTTTGACTGGACTCCAACTTTAGCAGGTCAAGTCTACCAAGAAACTGATAAGTCGACCTGATAAATTAAATAAAGTAAATTTAAATTTCTTAGTACACATTCATGATAAAATATCTAGAATTTATATCTTCAAAAAGTTATATAAATTCCATATCGATGGTCTTTTGAGATCTCATTTTTCTCACTATATCATCGTTTTATTGTTTTCAAATGTATATGAAAAAAGTATTGTCAGCTGTATTTGGACATTGCACTGGCCTTGTAATTTGCAATCACTCATTTTCTGTTGAAAGTTGATTTTTAAATGTATTTCAGCTTCTACTAAATTTTTTAAAAGCTTTATTTTTTAAAAACTTTCTTAGTAAAACTATATGTTCGGTGCACGTGCATTGCACGTGTAGGGCTCCACTAGTATATATATATATATGTTGGATGGGTGAGTGGTCAAGGAGCTGTGATATAACCATAAGTGCCCGAAGTACGGAATGGGAGCGCCGAAATGAGTTTTTTAAAAATAATTATATGTCCGGAGCGCCTCAGGAGCATCCATACAACATAGTGTCTGTGAGTTTATAAACAATTAACTAATGATAACATATATATCTTATCCATCTATTCAAGTATAAAAAATGGAGAAAAAAATAACTTTGCAATTTGATCACATAAAATAGACAATAATTAATAAGTCAAAAGAAGTCTTTTCATTCAAAAGATATATGTCATGCTTATAGAAAGAGAAAATACTAAAAAAATCAAAGATTTTGTACGGTTCGGTCCATATTCGGTCGAACCATGCTTCGCTCCAAAAAACTAAATCCGCATTTTTGAAGCGGGATCGAGAAGGCAGAGAGGAGGTTTCGGGCACTAAGATATAACCTGACTGCCCAGGTCTTTGGGCAACAACGCCCGCATGAGATCTAGGGTGTCTCGAGTTTCTCATTCCTTATAAATATTGCTATGGCCAAACTTCTCTCCAAATAGTTGGGTCTATTATCAGATCACTTGCCAAACTATGATATTAAACATGATCAATTGGACGGTAGGCCCAACTCATATCAGAGTAATATAAAAAGTTTGAATTTTAATAATTGGGCCGAACCATGATATACTAAGGCCTTATCATGGGATTTTTCTAGTCCTTAGACCTAAACAAAACAGAAAGGCCAATAATTGTATTCACTGTCAGTCCATAACCTTGTTCAGCAATCAGCATTCATCACATCTTAATAGCGTCCTTCTTCAGCATTTATCATCTCTTAATAGCGTGCTATGTTTGTCCCTTGTGTCATTGTTTGTCTCTGATAGAGAATATGGATTAGGAAAGCTGCGGCTGCTGGCTATCTTTACAATATTTTTATGATATTAGGTTATTAATGAGGGAGAATTTTCTCGAACCAGCGAACTGAGTGTACAGTCCAGCTCTAAGTATCTTACTTGGGCTGACTTTTGACCAGTACATATCCTTCACTCTTATCCCACTGTCATCCAATTTTATGCACATCATTATTTTACTCATAATCAAATTGAATATCAGAAAATCTATAGTTAAAAGACCATTAATTTTAAGGCCGTTAAATAAAAGGCTAGAATAATATGGGTGATATTTTTCATGATCCTTTTCAATAAAGAGTTCTTTCCATCTATCCTACCCTCAATAATAGGAATACATCAAAGTGAGCTCCACGCTCAAGACCACGTAAGCACAGTATGCAGTATTCATAGGTGAAGATTTTCCCATTAATGAAACACAATCTCATTAATCTCTTGATATTATGCGAATTGCTATAATGGGATTCAAGTTTATCCATTATACTTTACAAGTCCCACCAATGCTAACTCTTTCTTTGTTAGGATTCATGTAAATAGAAAAAGAGTGTGAATTGGTCATCTATAAAAAATAGACATTTTTTAAAGAATGGTTTTATAACACACATTGCCCTGGGGGTGCAGATGAGCAGAAAGTTAAAAAAAAAAAAAAAAAGATTTTGGTAGACGCAAGCCTACAATCACCTGCTGCATTTTGTGCCACTAATGGTCCAATTAACATGCCAAAAGATTTTTTACAACCCCACCAAAAAAAACTAGAAAAAAAAGAAAAGAAAAGGAGATTATTGAAATGTCACTTCTCACCCGGCTGTTCAAGATTAGAACTTCAAATATGCTACCTTTCTCGTATGTGCGGACTTCTATTTCTATGTGTGTAGGCTTTCTTATAGGACCCAGCCCCCTTGACGGACGTAACAAAGAAAAAAACATTGCAAGAGATTTCCACAAGAATCTCTCTCCAATCCTAATACCTCACCATGCTCTCGGCTGGTGTAGCAACTTCTCATTGTCCATATGCTTCGGGTTTTTTATTTTTTATTTTTTGTTTGTTTGTTTATTTGTTGTGCTATGACCCCATTTTCTTTTTTGCTATAAAGTTGTTGGGAAGTACAGATTGTCCATTGTTACATTGTATATTTTTCCTATATCTATATGCAAGTACAGTACTGTATTCAATAATACAATCATTTTTTAAATGGGTTACCACCAATGATAATTACCATATGGAATCTTAAGAAACTACTCTAATCACCCTCTTCTTTTCATTAATTTCAAGTGGATGCCTAATTTGGACAATTTTGCTACAAGGCTTTCAAATCATCCATTGTTTAGAATAGGATCCTCTTAATATCCTGTCATTACCAGAGAGAAAAGTTAGAAAACGGACGCCTTATCAGTCTGTCACCATTGACTTCCAATAGAAAAAATGGTATACTATTAATATAGAGTAATGCTACATGGACAAACTTTTTGGCCCGAATTTTGGCCAACCCCCATGGTTTGCATTGAATATCATAGTGATATTCAATGCAAACCATGGGGGTTGGCCAAAATTCGGGCCAAAAAGTTTGTCCAAGTAGACTTTTTGATTAATATAAGTAGAGGTGTTTAGGTGAAAAAAAGAAAAAGAAAAAGAAGGAATAGGACAAGTCCTCCAAGGTGCTAATGGGGTTTGATAAATGAAAATAGAAAATTGGGTGTTGTGGTGTGTGGGCTATTTTTATTATACAAAACGAGGTTGATAATTTGATATAGGTTTTAGTATGAGAGAAGGGTTTATTTAATGATTCTTTCTAGAAACTATTTCAAGTAAGTGATTATATAAAAAGAGAACGTTGGCAGGTGGGACAAAGCGAATATTAGGCACAGGGGAGGGTGCGAGCGGTTTCGAAAAACGATCCCTATATTTGTTTGGACTCTTAATTTAAGAGATCATTCACAATATCAATATCAAATTCTATTTTATATTTTAATATTAGGGTTTTGCTCTCCACGATGAAGATTTAGATGTGACCTGCTTACATGCGAATTTGCAAGTCCTTCGAATCATTTTAAACCCTTGATTTGTGGGTTGCAAATATAACAACTTTATTTAAAGATAAATTTTTTTTAATTCTCAATCCAACAATCCAGTTTATTTGAAGTGGTGCAAATCCAACGGAACGGGGTGGGAGTTTTGATCATCCATGCCGGGCCCCAACCGTCCAGGAGAGTTTTCTCAGTAAATATTATATGGGGTGCCCTCCAAGATGCATCTTTTTTCTCTCTCTATCAATCACTATTAATCCCATGATAAAAGTGAATAAAGTGATGGTGATCTAAATTCATGATGGTTAGAATCTCCACGTGGGCTACAGAGTAAAGAGATGCAGAGTGGGCTCAGTTAACGCACGTGCAACTCATATAGCCTTTTTGGCTCTGTGGAGATCCTATTTCCAAACACCACTCACTCTCCATTGGCCTCACTCTTGGATCACTTGTCTACCACTGATGCTAGACGAGCCCCATATGTCCAGTTTTCTGATGGGCTTGACCTGGGGAAATCTGGGGGGTGAGCTACTCTATGGATCCAATTATATGGTCATACCCAAACTTATATTACTCGAGCATGATGACTTGAGTCTTGAGCAAATGGATTCAATGATATGATAACATGACACATGTAGACTAATCCTAGGATCAACATACAACCCCCTTGCTTGCTAACCTCCCATGATGAATTCTTGTTATAATTGTTTTGAAACTCATCTAATTGTTATTTACTACTGGATTGAATCACCCAGTTTTATTTTATAGCTTTCTCACCTTTGATCTTTGGGCCCCAAAATCCGTCTTTAGTGATCTAATTATGTTGATTTTGAGGCATCCATAACCCATGCTTGGACCTTCTTATTCCCCCTATTTGAGTGACTAATGCAAAGGTGAAAAAAAAAAAAAAAAAAAAAACAAAATAAATAAATGCCTCCAAAGTCCAACTCCCACAAACACCCCCCCGCCCACCATGACATGAACTCTGGTCCTCTGGGGACCACCTCGCGTGAGAGCTACAAGGCATTGAGTTCTTAAGGCCAAGCGACTGGGAAGAAGACAGAATGAATGAGGTTAATGGATGCAGATGTTGCTATAAATGGAAAGCCCACTCATACTAATTTCCACTGATGCAAAGGGGCTGACTTTTTAGATACCCTTGCATTTGAATAGGCCTCACAAGCTGGACTGCACAAGCTCCTTGTGCTGTTTGTATGAGAGAATCTTCTTATTATACCTAATCATAAATATAAATGTTCATTATAAGTCATTATAGATGTAGGGAGATGCTCCTATGAGAGATGCTCTCACCTCACATCTATATCCAATGCCAATAACTTAAATGTGAAGGCCACCACCCATATCTCTCATATAAAGTGAGAGATACGTTTCATAGAGGTATCTCCCATAGACGTAATACTGGTCAGAAAATTATGTGACCCAAATGTCCAATTAAGTCCACAACAGAATCCAATACATGGACCAAAACCAGGGACCCAACCTAGAAACTCTTATCATAAACTACAATAAATGGCTGAAACTACCCAACGTAGAGGGCATGTCATTGAAGGCTATGCACACGCATAATCTTCACACGCATAATCTTGGTCGACCGAATGCCATGGGCAGAGCTTTCCACACAGAAAAAAGGATCTTTCTTGTTTGGATATCTTATCTTGTATCCATTCCAGATTTTCAGAGCAGATTCATGAACCTGTATGCATCCCATCTGATTGCTGCGGATGTCTTTCACACCGGAGACTCTGCTCTGAACAGTAGTCTTGCCAAAATCCTTTTCATCACAATGATTATCACAGCCAACCTTTCAAATATGGGTGCTGGCTCATGGGAATGTATCCACTTGATCCCACCATCCTGTAATCAGTACAAAACTCAAAAGGCCAACATGGTCTACCCACCCAGGGGACAGTCACAGTCATTGACTCAACGATCACCATAGGGTGGATCCAATTAGTACAACATTCGAAAGGTCTACATGGGCTTCCCCATCCTGGGCCCTGGGGACTGTCACAGTCATTGACTCAACGGTCACCATAGACTCAGTTTGTCACAGAAAGAAACCAGAGAAACACAAAAAATGTTGAAAAAAACTATTAAAATTGCAATTATAAAAATAATAAAAAAGAGCGTCTGTTTATTTACTTACAATTTTCAATAAAGGAAGATTTATTTTGCCATAGCAACAATAAATATATAGAGTCCCCAACATAACTGGGATAAACCTTCTTGATGATGATGATGATGATGATGGTGAGCAATAAATATATAGGCTAAACAAAAATATGTTATACAACATGGTTGCTGTGAACAAATCTCTAGCTCATGTTGTCCTCAACACTTGCTGGGTTTTCCTTGTCCACTACTCTGTTGCTGGGTCCTTCAATCTGTCATCACCACCTTTATCAGCCAATGAATTAAATGTCATTTTGTAATACAGCTCAATTAGTATCTGCTAATCTGTACATTTAGCTATATAGTTCATTCTGCATGATACTTGTATCTTGGCATACACCAAATCCCACAAGTCACGGAGAGTTAATCACCCCCCAGAATCTCTCCTAACAGGTCATGGCCTCCAGATCCCCCTATGTGGAGGATATCAAATCCGAATGTAAACTGGACAGCAAACTTGCTGGATCTCCAACCATCCTTGTGTCAGTTGACCCATGGCTCAGATGTAAAGCCTGGTAATTCTACTCTGTTCTTAACTCATTTGAACACCACCCGTTGACATAGTAGCAGATTAGCTCTGGCTACTGATCAAGATGTGAGGTCCAACCAAAAGCCAAGTTAGCCAAGTGCAGCACTGTAGTGCATTTGCTATAGTGCCCTACAGCATTCACCACCCACTTTTTAGTTTACTTAAGTCCAGTAGCTAGACTCAGGTCAACTTAAAAACTTAATATGTTTGCAACCCTTGCACTAAGATGAACAGAGTGCAAGGAAAACCAATGCACAACATTGGAAACACTGGCACTTATTACAAGATTACCTATTGCAGATTCTTATGATACCTTTGCACTCTCTGTGGCCAACTGTTCCTCACTACGTTTCCGAAGTTCCTCATAAACTTCCATAGACTCTGCACTGAACCTGTCCATGGCCTCAAAAATCTGTTTCAAACTGCACTGCAGACTGGAAACATTGGTAGTGACGCTGCGATGCACAAGTTGACCAGGTAGGGGCATGCCACTCTGCTCAGAAACCATTGACAGTTTCTTATTTACTGAACCAAATGCCTTTTTCACTTTTTGAATATCGCTCTCTAAGGACTTGAGCCTTCTTTTCATGTCATTGTTCGTCATCATCCTCTGGCGCTGCTCCTCATAGTGCTGTTCCCAGAGTTGAAGAACACTCATGGAAAATGTCTGCATAGCAGTGAAGACTTCCTTCTCTGAAAGCCTCTCCATGGCTTGTGACCAGTGATTACAGATAACAAACACAGGAGGCGCACCAATTCGACCGGGAGAATAGGGTGCAATGCCATCATCAGTTTCTTCGGGCACATAATGAAGGCACTTCAGAAGCCATTCATTCAAGGTTCTGATATAGGCGTTCTGGGCACAGATCCAAGCATAAAAACTTGATAACCACTTAAGCAGCTCCAGTTCAAGCTGCATGGTGGCTTCCTTATGAGCATCAATGAGCATTCCACCAGATGCAATACTATCCAGATTGTTTGCTTCTGATATTAACCGACACTGACTCTGATGACATTCAAGCATAACCTTCCACATTCTGCCCAGCCTGCAGCAGAAGGGAAAATTAAAATGCATAGCCCAGCTGGACAAGCGTTTGCTGATAGATAAGAAAACTGAAATCATTAAGAAATAGTAAAGTAAATCTGAGATTCTCTAACACAGCAGCATGTGCATCCTTGCATTACTAGTATGATTGAAATTGAAATATGAGAACATTGTTTTGTATATCACGAAGGATCAAAATAGCAATTGTGGCGGGAATATAGAGGCTAGTGGCCAAAACGATACATAGCGGGCGATACGTAACGGCGTGGCAGTGTGGATTTTTTAAGTGGTATAAAAAAATTCAAAATTGTGTGGCAGCCAATCTTATGTTATTTTAGTGATTTGGAACCATATAAAGGTATAGACAACTTTAGGAAAGGCTATTGAGGAGAAGAAATAGGAAAAATAGTGTTTTAAGTTAAAATTGCTTGACTCTACTAGGTTTTAGACTGTAGTGACGCTACGGCCAATAGCGGCCGCTATTTTGAACCATGTATATCACCACAAAGATAATCAAGTGAGAGTTTATCATCATCATCATCAAAGCCTCGTCCCAACTATGTTGGGGTCGGCTACATAATTTCTATTTCTCTATTTCAATCTATCATGAGCAAAATCCTCAAATAAGTTGCACTTCTTCATATCTATTTTTACTACCTTCATCCAGTGGCGGAGGAGCCCCCTAAATTTTCCCTTCATTTTGTACAAAGAAGAGAAATTTTAGGGATTATTGAGGGGCATTTTAATCTTATGCCCCTTTGCCCCTCCTCAAATGTTCCTTTTGCTCTTCCAAAGAAGAGAGAATTTTAGCAAATAATAATGTTATTCTTGTCTTTTCCTTTATTTGAGAGATAAAAGGAACTAGATTATCTATCCCCTTTTCCTTTGGGCGGGTAGTTTTGCTTGTTATTCTCCTTGCATTTTTAAGGCAGGCTTATCACACACTGACTTCATTCAAGTAGAGTTTTATTAGAATCTCTGAGTAGAGTCCACTTAAAAAAATGAAAATAGACTAAAAATGTGGATTCTCTAGAGTTGATCTCTTGAGTGGGGGCCCTTAGTGAAAAGAACTAAACCTTTATTTTCTATGAATATTTTGACTCTATACATATGGGCCCAATGTCAAATTAATTTATATGAATATTTGAACTATTTATATTATTTTATATAAGATATAAAGCTAAAAGTGGGTCAATTGAGTGAAATTTGACGGGGATTATATACTGCATGGGGTAGCCATTTTATCAATGATTTAGATGTTTCAAGCGGACCTACTATTGTAGAACTCTTCTGTGACTCGTTGTTTTCTCCCTTCTTTCTACTACGCAGATAATATTAGGGGCCTTAAAATCATTATTGGGCCACAAAAAATTGCCCCATTTTCCATGAGAAGTTTTGTTCCAATACAATATAGGTCTATTATCAGATTGATCTCTAACAAACCCCCCCCACCCCCCCCCCCGCCGCGAACCCTCAAAAACAAAATTCTAGTTTTGCCACTGCCTCCACGTCCTATTCGCTCTACCCCTTCCCCTTAGTGGGCCATCAACCTGCGTATGCAAACTTTTCCTTATTTGCGCCATTGTCGGCGTGCGCTAGACATGCCCAACTCATCTCAAGCGGGTTTCTCTAATTTTATCTACTATTGATGCTACCCCTAAATGCTCTTGAAAGTGCTCATTTCTAATTTTATCCTCCCTGGTTTCCCACACATCCACCTCAACATTCTCATCTCTACTACATCCATTTTGTCCGTATGTTGCTTCTTGATTGGCCAACATTCTGCTCAGAAACAACATCCACTTCAACCATTCCGCGTTTGTCTTATGTTCAACATCTTTGTTAATCTCCCTATCCTTACTAAGTATCAAACCAAGGTAACAAAATGAATCTTTTTGTGGCATCTCTTGGGCTTCAATTATCACAGTAGTTTCAGCTCTTTGTATATGCCCATTGAAGTTGCAATCCATATATTTTGTCTTTCTACGAATTATTTTGAAGCATTTGGATTCTAAAGTCACCCGCCATCTCTCGAGTTTTGCATTTACACCGTCTCTTGATTCATCTACCAACATTATATCATCTACAAACAACATACACCAAGGTACCTTATTTTGAATATGAGAAGTTAACTCATCCATAATTAGTGCAAACGGATAGAGGTTTATGGTTAACCCCTGATACAAACCTATAGTCACTGGGAATGGGTCTCTCCACGGGTAGTTCTCACGCTCGTTACCGCTTCTTCATACATATCTTTAATAATTTCAATATAACATCTTGGAACATTCCTTTAATTTAAAACCCACCAAATTAAATCTCTAAGTACTCTATCGTAAGCTTTTTCTAAATCAGTGAAGATCATATGTAGATTTTCTTCTTCGCTCAATAAAAAGTCTGCCGATTTTTACTGCTGGTCCCAAGCCCCTGTAAAGGAGGAGGCCCCCCTCCTCTTCTCTCCAGCATTTAAAGGGCCCTAACCCTTTAAATGAATTTATATAATAATAAATAAGAGTCTACTGTTTAGACAATTCTAATAGGCACTGCACCATATATGCATGTTACTGTTACCAACTCGAGCAATAGTCAAGTAAACCTGAGATTCTCTAACACGGCAGCATGTGCATCCTTGCATTACTGATGTGACTGAAATTGAATAAACAAACATTGTTTTGTATATGCACCATAGTGATAATCAAGTGACAGTTAAAAAAGAAGAAGAAAAAGGACTACATGGCCTCTATTAATAAATCCAGATACTGGAATAGGTCCTTGTTAAAGTATGATAGTAATGACAATACCAGCGAAGGCAGGGATAGCCAAGACAGATGCATAAAGTTCATTATCTCCTAAATGTTTTCTAAATGCAGGGTTTGTTAACTGTTACCAACCTTGTCATGGCACAAAAGCACAGATGTCCTATCTCGTAGTTATTGTATTAGATTTGTATTCGCGTCCCTCATGTCCTAAGTCTATCTAAACACATATGCAGGTGCAAGGTAGCTGACTTCAGAACAAATTCCTCAAATTATTAAATAGAAAAGAATGTCAAGATTTCATGATCAGCAAACCCATTATAAAAACAGTCCATACTCGAATTTCAGGAATTGCCTTCTGTTTTACCACGCCTGAGAGACCTCTTAGTCATAAATCTAATGCACTAACTTCCCAAAGAATGAATTAGGCTGGGTGTACTGTTATCTCTGATAGCCATATCTGGCTTCATCAGGCCATCATAAAGACCAAGCTGAGAAGATGCATGCACATTCCATTCGAGACCAACCAGATGGCCGAAATATATGTCCAGAGTACAGTGACAAGCACAACTTTTCTAGAGTGCAACCTCTTGAAATCAAATCCGAATCAGTAATCTTTATTTAGGTACTTGTAGTTTTTACTTCTTATAATGAACTAAACTTTCTAAATTTAGCATTCCCATCTTCAATTAACTAATTATCAAAGAAAAAGGAAGTAAAAAACTACAGCCTGGTTAATAATGGGGATAAGATGCAAGTGGTGCCAAAAACATCACTGATAGTTAGAAGATATCATGATAAAATCACAATAGTATCGTAAATATTAATTTCGTGATTTAACATGATATTTTCCAAATAGAGCAAAATCTTCAATCAACTAATTATCAAAGAAAAGAGAAAGCAAACACCCACAGCCCGCTTCATAATGGGGAAAAGATGCGAGCAGTGCCACAAACATTGCTAATAGTACCAAGATATCATGATAATATCACAACAATATCACTGTGAAGCACGGATACGTAAAATGGGTGGACGAATATGTATCCCGGACGTATCGGACACGGATACGCCCGCGATACGTCTGGGATACGCCAAAAACGTATCAGATTATATATATATATATATTGGAATTTTGGACACGTGTGGGACACGCGAGGGACACGTGCGGGACATGTTTTAGAAAGAGAGAAACCCATCGTGGTGGGCTTGAATCAAAAAGAAAAAAAATAAGACGAGGTGGGAGAGGAGAAGTGGAAAAAAAAAGGAGAGAAAGAACCTTGCATCGGAGCTTAGGGATCTGCAAGACGAGGTGGGAGAGCTTTGGCAGAGTCATCGGCGGCAATCAGGGAAAGGAGAGTTGCAGGGTCTGATCGAGGTGGATTTCACGGTGAATTTGAGATCGCATGGCTGACGGGGAGGTACTCGCGGGTGGTGGAGGTCTTCTCTTTGTCAGTTTCTTCTCTCTGTCATCTTAGAGATCTTCGACAGGTTCTCCTCTTCTTTCTTTCCTCTTTTTTTTTTTTTTTTTTTTTGGAGATGATGTGTAGATCTAGGGTTTGTATTGGGTTTGTTTATATTGAGATGTTGTTGTGAACGAGTGGTTTTGCTATTTGAATCGATCATTTCTGAGTTTGATTTGTAGCTTTTTTTTTTTAAATGATTCGATTTTGTTGTTTGATTTGGTTTTTGGAAGAAATGGATGATTTATGGAGGGGAAGGTAGGGTTTTGATTGATTGAAATGGTTTTAACGATAACAAGTGTGTTTTGTTGATTATAGTTGCAGTAGTTCCTTCCAATTTTTATGGAAATGATTAATGGTCTGAAATCGGCTATGGGTGTATTTTAATGACCAGATTTGTGAGGATTTGGTCATGAAACGATCTGTTTGTTGGTTCCTGATGTTGGATTGTATTAAACTATCAATGTTATATTTTTTATTTTTCTGTCTCAGATTAATGTGATTAGGAGAAATGATCAGATCATGACATCTCAGATTAATGATGATTAAATCAATGAAAGTGCATATTTTATGGCTATTTTGATTGAAATAATGTTAGATTTTTATTACATAGTCATATAAAAAATATTTCAAAAAAAAAATAAAAAAATCATCGTATCCTCGACGTATTGTATCCTACTTTTTTGAGAAATGGCGTATCTGTGTACCGTATCGTTCGTATCCGTGTCCCGTATCCGTGTCCGTGCTTCATAGCAGTATCTTAAAGATTAATTTCTTGATATTATCAAGATAATTTCCAAAAAGAGCAAAAATAAAAAAATGTCAAGGTAGTGATGTGAAATGGTGTGAGAAATCATGAAAATTAAGAATAAATCGTGCGCCTAAACTTCAAGAAAAATTGTTTTGCAAGCCTTGGTTTTGAATCACACAGGATATGTACTCAACAAATAAGTTTAATAGAGTTAGTAACTTTCTATTTTATTCACCACAATGGTGTGATGCTTTATAGAAGTAATGGTTATAAATGCATTATAGCAGTAACACCTACTGCTTCATTATACCATTTATAATTTACTAAGCATAGAAGCATGCAATAGAGGAAACCTTTGAGGAATTGCATATAATTAGCACAAGGAATACATCATTATATATTATCATAATTTCAAATTAAGATATTCTCAACCCTAAATTAATACTGGGTAAACAAAAAAAAAAAAAAAAACTCTGGATACACAAGGAAACCAAACCCAATCAAATCTTAAAAGATAATTATTCTCAAAGAAGCAGATGATCGTGACCACAAAACAAATCTGATATGGCTCTAACAGAGTGCAAATGATGATGCAAAACAAATCCAAATAGTATTATTGGATTTAGAGATCAAATCCCAAAAAGAAAATGGAAAGGACATTCAGATTTGGAGATGTGAACCAGAAGCAAATTATTAGATCAGACAAGAATCTGGCAAACATCTGATCAGACCAAAGACATGATCTGATCCAACAATAGGCAACTGGAATTGAAGATCCAATCCAATAAGAAATACAGTAGATTCAAATGCAGAAGCTCTAATGGCTGAATAGATAGAGAAAAAAAATTTCAAATTAAATGTCAAACTCGAAGAACGATGAAAAACCAGAAACATGAGTATATGACCATATCTGGTGATCCAAAACAACAATCAAATAGAAAGGGTGGGCATGAGCAAATAGATGCGACAAGGCAAATGCAATACCAGTGACAGTAATAATGCAACAGGAAACCTAAAAAGAATCGAAGCTAACTCACATAACACAAAATGAACAGGTCCTACTGAATGCAAAGAAAATGAAAGAAAAGAAAGCACACGAAAGCAAATAGATAATATTCAGGACAGAGAGAAAATCAGAATGAGTGAGGCATAAGTTATCAAGCTTGCACTATCCGTTTGAACAGGATCGAGATGGTGACATTGACGGAGGCTCTTAGGGGAAACTAAGCAGGAGAATGTAGTATTTGCAAATGAAATGGGATCAGAGGGAGTTAAAACCTGTCTGAAAAACTACTATGCCTAAAACCTGGACAGACACAAATCCAGCTGGATTGAGGCATAAGTTATCAAGCTTGCACTATCTGATTTGACCAGGACCAAAAGACAATGACATGGATGCAGGATCTTGCAGAGACTGGGGCGTAAGAAAGAAGTATGCATAAATGATACCGATAAAAAAAAAAAGAGCATGCACAAATGATATGGGAAACAGAACATAGTGGGTCAAAACCAGTCAGAAGGACTATGACTTTAGCCAAGAGGGAAAGACTGGAACCTAGAGAAAAAGACCCTAAAGAATTTGAGCAACACAGTGAAGATGCATGGCAGTTTCCAATTAGCAGCACAGCAGCATGGCAGATGCTCAGGGTGTAGTCCATGATGGCAGGATTGGATTCAGTTAAATTTTGAGACAAATGGGAACAGAAAATCTGGAGTTTCTAACAAAAGTGAGGTGGTGTGATTGGTCTTAAGTTGCTATCCAATACACCCAAAATATGTAGGCGTTAAAGGTGCAGCAAACTAACTACTTAATAACCCCCTTGGGCGGGACACTGCCCAGATTCGAAGCACACACCTGGACAAGGCAAGGCATGGGGCTTTTTTGCCCTGCGGACATGTGCCTGCACACTAGATGAGGCATGGGGCCTTTTTCTGATTTGCGGGGATTCGAAGCCTAGACGACCTGTTGGCACTGAATTTTGATACCATCTCAAGTTGCCAGCGAATACACCCAAAATGCCTAGAAGTTAAAGGTGTGGCACGGTAACTACTTAACAGCTGGGTCCAAGCAGGTTCAGTTATCCAGAGACATGCAGTATGCAGAGAGAAGTACCAAACTGAAGGTTCTGGTTGAAATGGGGCAGAAGAAGAAACAAAGAACTGCAAGATCTGATTGGAATATTAGTAATATGACGCATGTTCCTGGTCTTGGGTTGAAACCAGTGGTGACAATCAGCCGCGGGCTTGATTTGCAGTTGATCAGAGCAGGTTGCTACTGAAGGACAGGTTGGGACTGCATCAGAGAAGATGATGTTCATAGCAAATGATTTTAGGATGTGTGGCGTGCTGATGTTGGAGCAGAGGTCACCATTGCAGAGAGGAATGAAACAAGATGGATACACAAATGGAGATGGTCATCATGATTCTGCAGCAGTAGTGCAAAAATGCAGGATGATATGAAGATTGGATGCCAGTGTTTTGTAAGATTGAAGAGGGATCCAAGTTGGGCGATCCCGGAAAAAGATTCAATCCACACTTACAGAGGCTTGGTCTGAGTGTTGAACTAAAACTTCAGATCCAACAGGAAGCAAGGCCATACAAAAGTCAGAGATCTAACAAGATGGAGGTGACAGCATGGACCATTTGACTTTCTCTTGATTCAGGGGCTGGGATTAAGTATTTGATAAACTACTAATGAAAACAACAGCTGAGATCCTATGGCGATATGGATATGGGTACAACACGGATACATGGATTATGGATATGACTCCGCACCTTTGAAAATCTAGGACACGGATATACGAACACAGGTGTCCTAATTTTTTCATTAGGTCTCTATTGAATTAATGAAAATACCAATGCTTATGTTCCTTTCTAACATTTTTTATATTGAGAAGCAAGAAAATTAAAACTGTATGAAATAATGAACTTGGTAAGTAAGATCTGCTAAACTTGTACTCTAGAAGTATTGGTGCAGTATAGGGTACCAATATGAGTGTTGTATTGGTCTGACACTGATAAGTTGGGTTTGTACAAGCATCCGGGTATCATAATGAGATCCAATATTGGCTCTAATACCACAAAGCATGTAAAAGTGGAGAGAATCTTTGAGGAATCACATATATTTACCATAAGGAACACATCATTATTTCTTGGAATACATTTTCCTATTAAGATATCCTTAATCCTAATTAAAACTGTATAAACAACGGAACCAACCAAAATAGATCATCAAATGTTATATGGTAAGTATTCTATTAAGCATCTTAATGATCCTAACAAAGCATACATTTAGAGATGGAAATTTGGGTAAATGTTTGAAGTGACTTTTAACAACTTATGATTCTTGGTTTCAAATATGGAATTATTATAACACATGAGAAGCTCAAAATGCCCTGCCTAGCGCTAATGTAGAGCAGACACATGATATACTAAAATGCATCTTTTTTGACAATATTTCCAAGAGGGAAATATTTGAGATAGGCAACTATTGCATTAAAATTTGGCAGTCCATTCCATTCCATTTCAGTCCATTCCAGCTGGAATGTTCCAGAATTGGCATGAGCTGGAACAGAATGCCCCCTAAAAGTTTTCGGGTTCAATTCCAGTCTATTCCGATTGTTTCAGTCCTAGTTCCGACCACATTCCGGCCACATTCCGGCCATGTTTCATGCTTCCACTCCTATGTAGTGAAAATTAGAAAATGGTCAATTCTAAAGTGTAGTTTAAGTACTGTAAGTATGCATTTTCAGTATTATTTTAGCATCCAACTATTTTTGGGATTTTAGGTGCTTTTTATATGTTTTTCAATTTTCAATTGTGTCTTTTCCTGAACGGAACATCGGTATCTTTTGGAATGCTGAAGCATTCCCCTACGGATCAAACCGAAATGGGGATTGGAACGGAATTGACAGCCATATTTTTTAATATGTTCAAAACGCGTCGATCATTTTAAAATATTCACTATATTTTTTAATTTTCAATTTTATTTTTAACAATGTACTTTTTTAGAAATTTTCACATAACAGCCTAAGAAAAACAAAAAAATTTAAAGTTATCTTGATATTTTTCTAAGAAAATAAATTCACGATAATGAGGCTTGTGAACACAAACGTAAGGACCTTTTTTTTATTTGTTCCATTTTCCCAGAAAAGAAAATGATCAAGTTTGTTGTTAAGCCATGGTTTTCTAACCTAATGGGTTTGCCAGACTCAGACAATTACAAGCCGATTCAACTGCGAAAGTTCATGGACAACCATGCGAGTTAGCAAAAATTTTTAAATAAACATCATCATCTTAGTAGATACGAGTACGACAGAATGAACCTCTCTCTCTCTCTCTCTCTCTCTCTCCGACACAGACAAACGTGCATGCATGTATGAATATTAATGAAAGAGAATAAATATCATTTGGAGAGGTTAAGGCATTGATGGTGGGTGAGCCTATATAAGGGTGCTCACTTGAGGATTTCCCATATTATCCCCCGCGCAAGCTCACCTTACTATGGGCCACATGGGGATGGGGCTGTGGCGATCTAGAGATTTGGATGGGCCCTATCTGATCATCCTAATCCTTTCCATCCCCCATGATCAGTGGGGCCTTAGGTGGGCCCCATTAAGCTTGTCCCTTGCTATATGGTGAGCGATGGATGCACATGAATGTCCATATATATATATATATATAAGCTTCCCTCACCATCTTACAGTACAAGTCACCACGTGGGGGCAACCTACTAGTCCATCCAAGTGGACCATCCAAACCCATCCCTCCTATTTACAAGAGTCCCACTGGGTTTTGATAGATTCGAATGGAGTGAACTGTTTGATCGAGGGTCAGTTTTATTATTTTATATAAAGCTGTTAAACTTATGGACCACACAGATGAATGAGATAGAGGTATTAGGTTGACTTCAAATTTGATATCTAGTTTTTCCCCCACTCGCATCTTTCGATCCCCCCCCCCCCTCCCCCCCCACACTCTTTATTTCCATGATTTGTGCGGTCCCAAGTGGCCCCACAAGGTGGCTTGTACCGTAAGACGGCAAGTGAAGCTTGCACAGGAGCATTACTTTATATATATATATATACATACAATGCTAAGAGGTACATCTCACGGACTTGCATGAGAGACAACCTTTTTACCATAGTGTGGGACGCCTCATGATAAATCCAACCTCCTCACATTCACTAACAACCCATAAATTAGCACTCACCCTAAGTTGGCACTGATTTGAATAATAATCATCGTCGGATTAAATTTTAACAGTTTCTTAAGTTACATTTTTCATGAAATTTAATTTGACAATGATTATTGTTTTTACCCAAAATCGTATTCGCAGTGAGACCTTTTCATCACAAACCCTCTTATGATTAGTATGCATTGAGGTGGGTCCCACATGGGACTTAAAGTCTTACCTCTCCCATAGCGTGAGAGGTACTTCTTCGCATAACATGACCCATATTAATATGTATGGTTGATGCACATGTGCAGATGTATTGCATGGCATCTATTGTGCAAGACAACTAGTGGGTCCCAAATGGGGTCCCATGATCCATACAATCCCATCACCCACTACCACCCCGCTCTGAATGTCACCGATTGTCCGATCCCATGTTTTTTATACCGATCCTAATGGGACTCACCATTGGAGTGAAATCTAAAAAAATGATGCCTTCTAAAACCATTAAACTCTTAGGGCCATGGATCAAGGGCTTAGGGCTTAAGAGTATCTAACAGACTTGAAAATTTGCATACAGGTGGGTCAAATTTAGATCTTTCGACCCCCCACCTCCCCCATGATTGGTGGGGCCCCTTGTCTTGCATGGCAGGTATGTTCCTGGTCTTGCATGGTAGGTTCGTGCGAGACATCTATATGGGAGTATGAATTTATGCATGGTTTAAAACAGCCAGCCTCCGAGTCACCTCTTGGTCGAGTCTAATGGGGAAAAGGGCCAAAACTATTTTCCCCATTTAATTGCTGTGAGAAGATGTTGGAAGGGGTCCTTTTGCACTGAAATTGAAAGATTAAAATTGTTAAGAGCTAAAATAGAGGCTTCTACAAATCAGTCCCTACTTTTTTTGAATGTACATAAAAGCCCCTATATATCTCATAATAAAAACCACGGTCTGTGGAAGATCTTTGCATTCAAGAGGATCGGAGATACTTTTTCGTCCGTTTGGGAGAAAATCCAACATGACCACATCTTACGATTTAAATTCATTCAAAGTAATCAAATTTCTAGATTCATAGGAATTTTATTTCATAATAAAAACCACATTCTATGGAAGATTTTTGCATTCAAGGATTGGAGATACTTTTCAACGGTTTCAGCGAAAATCAAGCACAACCATATATTGCGACTTAACCTTTTCAAAATAATTAAAATTCTAGATTCATAGAACATCAATTTTGATTTTAAAGCCTTTTTTTTTTTTCAATCTTCTCTATTTTTTGGGATTTTAGGGTGTTCGTGCAACTTGCCCAAGTCCAAGTTTAGAACCTTGGATTAAAGAGACATTATGGTTTGTGTGCCTATTCTTTCAACATCGGGCATTCAACATGGTGCCAAACTTTCTCTCAGTAGTGGATTGTAATTATTATCATTAGATGGGATAAGGCTCTGATTGTGAGCATAGATACATATATAAAGAAACTTTCTTCCAAGAGGTACCCTCTTATGGCTTGCATCAGATGAGAAATTTTCTTATTATACCACCTATCACCAATGCAACCCCTTCACACTCACTAAACTAGCCACCCGACCCTCCTTTCCCTTTTGAAATGAATTTGCACTCACGTCAATTTGCTACTCATTGGACCTAATGTCAAGATTAGATTAAACTTCAGAAAAATGCAACTCAATGAAAAGTTAAAATTTGAGGCCCTTAAATCAAGGGTTGGGACGATCCAATTTGACTGGTTTTTGCCCAAAATCTGATCCACAATGAAACCTTTCTATCACCCTATTCCCCCGTGACTGGCATCCATTTGAGTAGGCGACGAAAGGGTCTAGGGCAGGGATTTGCCCAAAATCGAATCCAAAATGAAACCTTTATATCACCCTACTCCCCACCATTGGCATACATTCAAGTGGGCCACATAAGGGTTTAAAGATTGCTCCATGTTACGAGAGGTACCAAAGCTATGGTTCATAGTTTTATCTGATTTTTCTTCAGCTTTAGATGTTATTAATAGCGCAAAACTTAAGTTAAGGTAGTTGATAATCCATTTGAGTCAAATATAAAGCTGGAATCTTCAGGTGGTGGTAGCTATGACGCCTATGATGACCTTGATGTGGCGTGGATAGGGCAGGGACACAATTTTACACAAAGAAGTATTGAATACGAACACAGATATGTTGCCTATTTTTTAAGGATCCAATTCCTTATGGTGTTAGTACTCTACTCCTACTCCCTAACACATTGTTGGCATGTTTATTCATCTCACAGATACTAGGCCAACTAGCCAAGCATTACCACTACTCTTCGACTTATCATGGGCTGAACATCATCTATCAAAAATTGCATCAATACTGCTGCAGTTAAATGAAAGCTTCAAAATCTTAGAGGTACACACAATAGGTCTCACTCTTGTTATCCACACATATCTTGTACCAAACTGCCTATACAAATGCACATTTGGCGTTGATTTCAATGACCATCATTCTAATAATGGTTATTGCATATCACAAGGGGCTCCATCAATTTTTTGTTGTGGCCGAATTGTCCATGGACACAATATAGAGGCCCATCATGCTCATTAGGTTCCTTAGCACAATTTACTTTTGCAAGCTATAAGTCACTCTGGTCCAACTTCTTGGTATTGGACCTACAGAAGTGCCATATAAATTTATCACAATTCAGCTTTTCAATAGAGAGGGCAATGGCATATAGAAATCTACTGTCATCTTTCCCAACATAACTTTCAAGCAATATCTGCGTGTCTCGACTTGTCTTCCAAGCTTCAGGTAGCAAATTTTATCATGAAAACACAAGATTTCATATTGTGAGGGAAGTTGGGGAAGGGGTGACAAAATCTGATCCAACCTGCCTAAACTGACCGAAACTCAACCCATTGCATATGTGGGATGTTACAGGGAAGAAAAACCTGATCCAGTGCTAACCCATCCAATCACAATCCTCAAACCACCAGTATAAAATTAAGATTAAATTGTCTCCCATAGCATATTCAACTTCATCTTTCCTAGTTCGGCTCTCTTTAAGTCTCCCAGTTCTTGGTCTCTCTTCCCTCTAGTGTCCCCAGAGCCACAGAACCTCTTAGCCAGCACCCATGTACTGGCTTCTAGCTTGTTGCAACTTTAATTGTTCTTGTAGAGTTTCTTGTATTAATCTGAAATAAGATTGTCCCTTTTTGTTAGGTTAGGTCAATGAAGCACGGACACGGATACGGGACACGGATACGATACGACACGGATACGCAGATACGCCATTTCTCAAAAAAGTAGGATACGATACGTCAGGGATACGTTGAAAAAAAAAAATTTAATATTTTTTATATGACTATGTAATAAAAATCTAACAATATTTCAATCAACATAGCCATAAAATATGCACTTCCATTGATTTAATCATAATCAATCATCATCATCAAACATTACATTCAATACTTAGGTTGCTGGAAACACAACATATTCGCCCCATCAGGCCACCTAAAATCATGGCATCAAGGAAAAAAGAAAAAAAAAAAAAAAGAAACAGCAGCAGCTATATAGCATCAAGAAAAAAAAGAAATAGCAGCAGCAGCATAGCATCAAGAGAAAAAAAAAAAAAAAAAGAAGCAGCAGCAGCAGCATAGCATCAAGAAAAAATGGAAAAAAATAAAGAAACAGCAGCACAATATAGCATCAAGGGAAAAAAAAAGGAAAAAAAGAAATAGCAGCAGCAGCATAGCATCAAGAGAAAAAGAAAAAAAAAAGGAACAACAGCAGCAGCATGGCATCAAGAACAGATGGAAAAAAGGGAAACAGCAGCAGCAGCATAACATCAAGGAAAAAAAAAAAAGAAACAGCAGCACTAGCATAGCATCAAGAAAAGAAGAAAAAAAGAAAGAAACAGCAGCAACAGCAGCATAGCATCAAGCAGAGAAGAGAACAACAGAGAACACAGTAGAGAAAAAAAGAGAATAGAAAACAGAAAAAAGAAGCAGTAAAAAAAAAAAAAAAACCAGCAACAACAGCCAATCGAAACCAAAGAAAAAAGATCGGCAAAAACAAAAAAAAAAGCCCTAAAATCCAAATGATTTAAGGGGGAAGAAAAAAAAAACCCTAGATTAGAATTAACCAGAATAGCATCAACCAACAAAAACCAACCTTTACAAATGAAGAGAAAGAAAGAAACAAGAGGAAAGAAAGAAGAGAAAAAACCTGAAAGTGGAGATGAAACGGCACAACACAGCACAGACGACAGCAGGCAGCAGCACCACAGCACAGACGGCAGCAGCACGACGGCAGCAGCAAGGCGACGGCGAGGCTGAGGCGACGACGAACACAGCACAAACAGCAGCAGCACCACTACAACAGCAGGGTGACGGAAACACGGCGACGGCAGCAGCACGGCGACGGCGAGGCTGAGGCGATTTCTTCCTTCCCCTCTCTCTTTTTTTTTTTTTTTTCCTTCCTCTCTCCCTGGTTTCTAACTCTCCCCGTTTTCTTTTAACGGGTTTTAAAAACGTGTCCGTGGGGGACACGTGCGTGTCCCGTGCGTGTCCCGCACGTGTCCCTCACGTGTCCGGCATTAAAAAATTAAAAAAAATATGGATACGTATCCCATACGTATCCGAGGCGTATCCGGGCGTATCCGTGTCCGATACGTATCAGACACGGATACGGGACCCCTTTTTATGTATCCGTGCTTCTTAGGTTAGGTGGGTCTGCTTGGTTTGATTCATTTGCATACATGGGTTGGAAAAACCAACCGTTTAACAAACAGGGCAGGTTCAGATTGAACACTTGTTATGGATGGAGGGGTTAAAGTATTTATAATTATTTTAAGAGTACTCTGTAGTTTGTCATTGCACTACATGCATTAGTTAGGCATATGTTAAAAAGGTTTAGTTCTCTCTGGATAATAAAACCATATAGTTAAGTATATCTCATGCATAAATTTAATCACATTTCAAACAGGGAATGACCATAGAGGCCTTCCTCATCGGTAGACAGATGGCTCATTTCACCAGGTGGACCAAATACAAAGGGTCTGTCAGGAAGCTCACCCAGATATAAAGAAAAAGAGCTAAACGGCAATCATTTTCCCACAATGCATATAGAATAAACAGTTGCTCTGTACTGTTCGCGAACCATCTACACCATACTCTTTCTTACATTAAGGATTCATTTCAGCTGTGTATTCTATGGCCAAGCATATATAGTTATTCTTTTTCTAGCCCAATCTCTTTCTTCAAATTAATAAAAATAACAACATAAATGGAGTAATACAATCTGCACCACAGATGGCATTTCCACATTCAAGAACAGCATGAAGCAGGCTTACTTCAGTCATCAAGGCACACCTCAGCGATTGAAACAAGACAATTTTCCATATCAAGGAAAAAAGTAAAGCAGGTTGGCCATTGGCCACATTGAAACATTCAAATTGATCTTGCGAAACTATTAAATAGAGAAATGACCCTGAAAATTAGTCACTATCACAGAAACTCACATCTGATTAAATGTTAGTTCTATTTTTTTGCTATCAAATGTTAGTTCTATTTTATATTGAAACAAAGCACACAGGCATCAATGATTTAGATAACACTTGGATAACCTTTAATAAATGAAATATTAATCACCAGCCTACTGCGTGGTGTGGCAAAGCATATTGTGATAAAGGGGGTGATGGTACATACCCAGGTGTTCACTTAAAAAAAAGAAGAGAAAAGCTGGTTATTGAAGCAGCTTCCCAGATTAGAGAGAGAGAGAGAGAGAGAGAGAGAGAGAGAGAGAGAGAGAGAGAGAGAGAGATCTTAATCTATATTCTATAGAACGCAAATCAAGCAAGGATGCAACATGGCTTTGTCAGATAGTTCAAACTGAACAAAGAAATAACAATACCAGTGCAAACAGAAAATTGTTAAGAATCCATACCCATGAATTAATTCATTAATCTGCAGCCACAACTCCTCATCCCTCAGCTTCGTTATTGTACTCGAGATAGAGTCAACAACCTGAATTGCTATTTTTAATTTATCTGACAACTTCCTGACAAAAATTTGAGTTGATACGAGTTTGTGAGGCTCCACACCCCTTTCATCCATATGTTTTAGTTGCTTGCGCTTCCTATCATAAATTATCCGCAACTTCTCCTCAGCCTGATCGAAGCAACACCGTAAAAATATTAAACATACTGAAAAAAAGCATGAAGCACATTCAAAAAATTTGTGTCAATAAAAGCATTACAAATCAATTAATAATCAATACTTGATGCAATTATTTGAGCAGATTAATGTGCATTAGAAGATGAATCTTATTTCCTTCTATCATCACCATTTTTCCTTTGTTTTAAACCGGTAGAAAACAATATAATTGGGGTTTAATCTCCCTTTCAAGATCCTAAATACCACCAATAAACACTAGCTGCACCTACCGCCTCCTTATAGTGTGTGGAAGGAGGCACTCACAAACAACTAGGAATTCCAATGCAAAATTTTGAAGTCCTTTCAGGTGAACCAAAAGGGCACATGTAGATCAACATTCCTAGATTGGTTTCTGAAACAATGTTACTAGGAAAAAGAGAGGGGAAAAAAAAACTCTGAGGCTTACTTGGGAGACAAGAAGAATAATGAAACTTACTACCAACTGTCCAGAATCCTCCCTTCCCTTTTAACCTTCATCAAAGACTTGGGAAACACACTGTAAAAAGCATCGGCGCAGAGTCACAGTACACACTACGATGGACTCACTAACAAGGAAGGCAAGTGAACCAAAATCCATCAGTGAAGGCAACATTAGGAAGGCAAGTGTATCAAGGAAGAGAAGAAAACAGGATTGCAAAATGGGAGAATCTAATCTCAGTGTTCAAAGATAATATACTGCGGAACATTTCAGTTTAGTGGAGGAGACCAGCATTTTCTTCCTTTAGGATAGTAGCGGGCACATTTATCCCGCGTCTAGTCAGGGGCATTGGAAGATGTTTTAACTTTGTTCGGTTTAGGGAAAGAAGATAGCCATAGAAGCCATTGAAGCCCTTCATGGAAGTACCTTGGGAGGACGAAGTAGTCAATCTAGCCACTTTTGGTTGGTCTAAGAGGAGAGTCAAAATGAAGAAGAAGAAGAAGTGTTTTAGATAAACTAATTATAACAGGCAAGAGAATACGCAAAGCCAACTGGTTAATCTCATAGGGGATTCCCATTTTCTACAGAAAATAAACCATACTGTCACAGGCAAAGGGGAGATCCTTTTCTGAATTGTTTTGGTGCCCAGTGGAGTCAAAGATGAAATACATGGTAGGCAGGAAGGTAATCAAAGGAAATAATAACTAACAACCAGCTTATTGGAAAATGTTAAGATGGGCAGGAGCCATAACTCTTGTAAGAGGATTCTGTGAAGCCTGCGGACTTGTTGATTCAAGGATCCCAGTTAGGGAGGGGGAAAAGATTTGACTGCAGTCAACGCTTTAGATAAAACCCTTGTGGTCATCACAAGCTTGGAGGTGAATTTCCTTGACTACATCTACTTGGATATATTTGGGAAAAAGTTTTCAGTTGAGATAAGAGAGAAGATGCTGTTCACGGTTAGGCAGATGGGCTCAAAGAGTGTGGAGCATGCAGAAAGTGGAAAGTGTTTGGAAGAAATCTCAGGTGAATATAGAAAAGAAGGAAAGGGAGAAGGTGTCTTTGGTGTCTTGATGCTACAGACTATGGTGCCCAGATATGGCACGGATAGGACAGGGTCACCATATGAATACGGCAAGGACACGGGAATTACACATAAGAAGTGAAGTATTGGATACAATACGACACGATACGTTTTTGTGCAACATAGGAAACATATGATGGCCAGAGCAGCAGCTATGACAAAGGAAGGGGGATCGCCTCCCAGTTTTCTCATGATGATGTGGGAATTTCTAATCTGCTAGGAGGAGCAGAAGAGGATGGAGATACATCTCTGAATTAAGGCATAAGAGGGAAGGATTGCAGACTAGCACTGGGCTTCTCAGGCCATGCATTATGCTTTTGAGGTGTGTGGGAAATTAGTACTAGGCATCTCCGTGTGAGCAATCAAGATCATCTGAGGCCTTTCCCCATGGTGACCTCATGGTCCGCCACATCACAGTGGGAGCCCCTGCCCGGGCATGGGCAGCAGCCCCACGTGCATGGCAGGCTGCCCACGGTGATGTGGCGGACTATGATAGGTCCACTAATGGTCACCCTTGGGGTAAAGCCTCACAGGATCTGGACTCGAGTGTGAGAGTCGCCCAACAAAATGGAGTGAAAGCAGGCTCTTTTCTGAGTCCAGAAATATCAAGCAAAAGGCAAGGTTTGTCGGATGGCAGAAGTCAGTTGAGGCAAACTTAGATCACAGTTCCAGGCTATAGTCATGCAACAATCAATCAAAGGTTCAGAAAGTGGTTGGAAAGTCATACACATCAGCAATTTGCAATCGAACACTAATAGTGCATACCTTGACTTGCTCATGAAGCTTCTTCTCCCAGATGTATAGCTTTTCCAATGTAGAAGAAAGATTTCTTGAGTTCACCTTTATATACTCATCAACGTTAAAGTTCTTTTCAGCAGATGATGTTGATTTTGTGCTTCTAGAAACAACTGAGAAAGGAGGAGCAACCACATCCAATGTCTTGGAAGACACTGCAGCAAAGAAGATCATCAAAAATTCAAAATATACGGCAAATCCATTCCCTCAAGGGAACAATGGCATCAACTTCAAACAAATACACTTCCAACTTCCCAGTTCCAATAGCCTGATCAGGGAAGCCCCAACTCATTCTAACCAAGTAAAACAGGAGAAAAAGAAATTATCTTAGGTAATTCCAAGGTGATGTCACAAAGTAGAATTTATCCATTCCCCAAAAGGGACTAGTTCATGGGGTCCCCAAAAAAGAGTAAAGTAGATCAGATATTCAGCTGAAACAGGCAAGATACTTTTCTTTACATTTGAGGCAGGGCATATTTCTGTAAGGAGTGAAAGGATAAAAGCAGAGAAGTATAATGGAGTGGGACCATCACTTTCCTAGGATTTATTCTATTAAGTGATGGTCATTAATCATTTCTTATTAAAGGGAGGAATAGTTGATGATCATCACCTTTAATCCTCCACTTTCAACCCTTCATAGAATAGAATAGTAGTGTTTAAAAAATACAAGGAATTCCATACCATCAAAAAGTAAAAAAAAATAATAATTAAACAATGGGCCCTAAATGTAATCAAGGCTATTGGCTGAGGATTAAAATTTTCACTGTGAAAGCTTGAAGAGGGACATCCATTGAAAGTTACTGACAACAAAGAAGCAGAGGAAGCAGAGCAAGCAAGGAAACAGCCAAGGAAAGCTGTTACCTTTATAGACAGCATTTCTCCCACGATAAGGAACCTTGCCCACTTCAAGCAACTTCGATATCTCATTGCCAGATTCTGAAGCAATATAGAATTGTGCCTTAATCTCTCTCAAAACAACTTCAAGTTGAGCATTCATCACAGCAGCACCAACACCACCACCGTCATTACTATTCTCATCCTCAATCACCACAATCTCATCCTCCTCCACCAAATTCACATCTCCCCCAGACTCTTCCACCACAATCTCCGCATCAGTTTCGTCCACCACCTTCTCCAAATCTTCTCCGCCGCCATCCACAACAGTTTTCTTCTCTTCCTCCACTTCTTTAACTTCTTCCTGCTCGATTTCGTCATCTTCCTCCACGTCCGACACTTCTTCGTGCTCTATCTCGTCATATTCCACCACTTCTTCCAAATCAGGAATCCCTTCCTCTTCCCTCAACTCCTCTGAATCGCGGCTTGGAGTGTATGCACGATAGTAACTCTGGTTCTCATAGAAAGGATTCAAAAAATCCCACGACGCCTCCGCCGGCGGCGGAGACTGTGGAGGAGCCTCCCTCGACGGCGAAAGATCAGGCGCCGGCGCCGGCGCCGCCGCCAGACCGGGAGGCGGCATATAAGAAGACTGATCAAACTGCGGCGGAAACGAATAACCATAGTAACTACCATATCCAACGCCGAAATTCGAATACGCATACGGATACGGATACGAGTACTGATTCGAATACGCATAGGCATACGGATGAGGATAAGGATACGGATACGGATACGGATACGAGGAAGAGTTAGGGTTCGGATACACAAAACCATAACCAGACAACGATGGGTCCTCCTCGACCCGGACTGTTTCGGAAGTTTGCTGCTGGTAGACAACGGAAGGCTCGGCGGGCCGGGTCTGCATGTAGTTCATGCCCGGGTTCTGGTCTAGGGTTTCTCCATGATCGTTGCCTCGTCCATGAACGTGTTCATGTACCGGAGTCGAGATCTCCGAAACAGAATCCCAATCGGAGTTCAACTGCATATGCGATTTGGAATGCGAATCAGAAATCTGATTCACAGACGGGATTTCAGGATGCGTAACAGAATCTGACTTCTCTTGGCTCTGGTTGGGAAGACAAGAAGCAGAAAGAGGAGGAGGAGGAGGAGGAGGAGGAGGAGGAGGAGAAGGAGGGATGTTTTCGACGAATCGCTGAAGAGCGATGCCAACAGAAGCAAGAGAGCGAAGATAAGAGAAATGAGCGTTGGAGAGCGTGTATCGATGGCGAATGACGGATTCGAGAAGAATCGATCGATCTTTGCAGAGAGCGACAGGTTCGAGGGTCTCGAGCTTTGAGCCTCCGCAGCCCATTTTCTTCTGCTTCTTCTGCTGCTGCTGCGGAGTCAAAAAAAAAAAAAAAAAAAAGCTGCTGTTGTTGATGTTGTTGATTGAGATTTGGTGACAGAGATAGGTAGGTTATAAAAGTTGAGGGGAATCCTTTTTCAGTTGGAAGTGAATGAGAAGGTGACAAGGATGGAGAAGGAAATAGGAAGAGGAGATGAGGATGTACATGCAGTGGACAGTAGAGAAAGCAAAGAAAACGCAAGTCGCAAGAGCGTGAGCAGAAGCGTACAAAGAATGGATAAATTGGGATGCATGGAGTGTGACGCCTGTCGCGGACCTCACGCTTTTACGGTTTTTGTTGAGTTGGAAGCTTTTACTACGAGTGAGAAGGATTCAGCTGCAGCAGGAGCCAGATTGAGCTGGGGGAAAAGTGGATGACGAAATTGCCCCCTATTTGTTGAGTTTGTTGACGGTTTGACTAACCCTGTCCGCGCCTATAAAGTGGGACCCTCAAAAAAAAAAAAATTTGGGTCCCACGTGTTGGGTTTTGGCATGGGGCCTGCATTTTATCTATGCTCAATGGTGAGATGGGGTCTGACACCCATTAGAGTGAAATTTAGGTACATATCACACAAGATGCAAGATGAGAGATATTTTGAAATGGTGAGCCCCACTTTTGAAGGTATAATTCGGTCGATCACACAATTTTAGATAGTGAGATTCTAGATTTTGTGCAAATGCATTTAGTGTGAGAGAGAGAGAGAGGTGATTATGTGAGAATCCGGATCTGAAGATTTGGGGAATCTCAAGGACTTGGAATCCAATGTGCTCCATCCAAGAATAGTAGATCGAATACCATTTACACAACTGTGTGGATTTGTAATTGAAAGTTTCTATGTTGTATTGATAGTTATTGGCAGAAATGAGACTTAGGAGTTGGATTTGGATTAATTTTATCAATTGGAAAAGTGGAATACATCGTCAAATTAATTGGACTTGATAAACATGGAGAATATTCAGGTGCATTCATCCCTCACCATAGAGTGAGAGACACTTTGGAAATATTCATGCGCAAACGAAGAAAAGTTATATATGGTTATGTATAAAAAAAGAATGTTCATGTGCAAAGAGGAAAAGCCATGTAAGTGTCCCACACCCTATGATGAGGGATGGATGCACAAAAATGTTCACGATAAACATATATATATATAGGGAAGTACTCCTGTGAGAGTATATCTCACCTTACCATGAGAGATAGAGGTAAGGGCCCTCACATATAAGTTCTTATTATTTATTTATTTATTTTAATTTAAGGGGTGTTTGTAAACTCTAAAAATATTTATGATTCAGAGCCTAAGTGGTTTTTGGAAAAAAAATGACTTAATCGAGTTTCCAAGATGACATAGACATTGTAATATTTAAGAAATGAGCCACAATTAGTACAATTCTTAAAATGTAGGTCCAATGATCGCAATCACAAAGGTGGCTCTAGGTACCACAATTCCTAAGTGGATCCTATGTTCACAATAACAAAAGGAGGGCCCACATTATAATTTCTATAGAGGTGGGTCCCATGTATAACAATTTCGACATGGGTCCTTCTTATAATTCCTATTGGTGGGCCCCATGTCTTAATTCTTCTAAGAGTGGGCCCCATGTCCTAATTTCCAAAGGTGGGCATCATGTATGATAATTCATAAAGGTTGGTTTCATGTTTAGAATCACAAAAGGTGGGCTCATCTTTGAATTCTTGTAAAAGTAGGCCAATGTTCTAATTTTCTGAAGGTGGGTCCTATATTGTATTTCTAAAGGTGGGCCCCATGGGTAGAGATTTTTAGGAAATAGTTGAGAATTGCCCCTCTAATGAGTCTTTTTTTTTTTTTTTATGTTTACCAAACACTCTGTTGTGAAATAAAAGTTTTTTGTTTTAACTTTAACATGCTAACTATAAATTAGAAGTTAAAAAGTTATAAGTACTTTGATTTTAGACCTTAATTGGATTAGCTTTTGTGTATTAGACTAGAGCTTTTGAACAGCCCTGACCTTTTCAATTATACAATGAATGTATTACGTACTTTTTTTTTAAAATTAGAAGTTGTAGTGCTTGTTTGCCATTTGGTAGGAAAATCTCCAATTTATTACTGATTGTGATCACTTAATTATTTCTCCCTCACTATAGAACAATGTTCTGCCTAGAAGTAGGGGTGAAAGTGGGCCGGGCTGTTCTAGGGCCGTTCGCGTTATAGGCTCGGCCCGAGCTCGGCTCAAAAGACAAAAGAGTCGAGCTAGGGCCTAGTAGGAGGCCCGTTTGCTTAAACGGGCCAAGCTCGGGCTTGATGAAGCCAGGCTCGTAAGCCCTAGGGCCTACATATATTATATATATGTACACTATACAGTATATAATACATATATGATATAACATAATCCATAAATCCTAAACCTTAGTTTTAATCAATATAAATAATCTTTAAACCCTAAAAATAAATAATCCATAAATCCTAAATCTAAGTAGGAAGTCATAGGGCCTACATATATTAATCCATATATTAAATATATGTGTACACTATACAGTAGATAGTACATATATGAATCTATGATACTAAATAATCCATAAATCCTAAACCTTAGCTTTAATCCTATATAAATAATCCCAAAACCCTAAACACTAAACCCTAAGCATTAAATAATCCATAAACCCTAAATCTAAGCACTAAACCTTAAATCCTAATTTTAATCCAATATAAATAATCCTTAAACAACTTTGAGGATGCATGTCTATTAATGGTCTGGAAGACATTATTTTAAGTCTTGTAACTCTTGAACAACCTTTCCTTTGTTGTTATTATTATTTATTAACAAGGCTCTATTGTTGTTGTTATATGTGATGCTGGTGATGCTGAAGACTTTATTTTATGATGATGGCCGAATATTTTATTTTATTCTATGATGCTATTGGAGTTTAATTTGATATGTATTATTGTTGGAGTTTGATAATGCCCATCTACATTAACATTGAACTATTATGGAATGTTGGAACTGAGCTCCCTTTGCTTTTATGGAGTCTTTCTTATTTTAGTTAATTTTATTGCTGCAATCCAAATTATGGGAATGAGAATATGGGATGAATGCATGCATTTGACCATTTTTTGTTGTGGTTTGCATATGTAGATTTCTTTGAATTCCTATAGATTTTTTTTTTCCTGAAAATATTTTCTTTCAACTAGTTCTATATCATTAGCCATACTTAAAGGGCCGGCCCTAGGGCCTCATAAATTAATAAGAGCCGAGCCCGAGCCAGGGTTTTTGAGGCCCTCTCGAGCTCGGGCCGAGCTAGGGCCTACTAAAAAATACTAGGGCCAAGCCTAGGGCATGTCAAAGCCCGGCTCGGCCCGGCCCACTTTCATCCCTACCTAGAAGAACACGAGTGCGTCTATATAGCATGCTCCTACGCAATATTTCAAGCATTTATCTTTTAAGGAAATATTGAAAAAAAATGACAGTCTTTTCAGTTATAAATAAGAGAAAAAAGAAAGAAGAAAGAGGAGAGGTAAAAAGATCATGTTAACATGATTTCAACATTTCAAGGAAAAAAATCTAAGTAAAAATTAAATGACACATTGTGACTATGTCAAAATCCTGGTGCCATCGACACATGTACCCAATTGAAACTGACTTTAACTTAGAGAAATCCTTAGTGGAAAGAGTGGTGCTCCATAGTAAATCTCACCTGTTGAAATTCGAGTCACTCAAAATTATGGTTATTTTTGTGTAAGAGATATCTCCAAATTTTACTTTAATAGGAGTTGATCCCACCTAAGATTGATCATTTGATTAAAAATGCAATTCACACAATCTTGCACATTATAATTAAAGTCATTACTCACATTATTAATTAAATAGCCACTGACAACTGGACCAACTTTGATTGGAGTAAAATTTGAAGACACTACACACAAAAGAAATATGTTCATTTTGCTCCCCAAGGTCACATGTTTGAATGCCCTTGGTTTTACCCAATGCGTTGGTGAAGTGAGCTTGTGTGCCTGAAAATTAGTCTTGATGGGTTTTGTGGTCTCTACCCAATCTTGGTGTGCTCAAATTTAATATTGACAGTGCATCGAGAGGTAAATCGGGCCCAATGAGTATTGATGGAATGCTTCGTAACTATAAGGGTGATGTTGGATTCATGTGTTTCAAAATATGTTGGCTTTGTTCGATTTTAAGAAAGCAGATGTGTTAGTTATATTGGAAGCTCTTTGTTGTTTTCTGAAGAACTTTATTGGTAATTTAATTATAGAGAGTGATTCCTCGTAGCTTTGGGTGACTCGTTAAAAGCAAATTTATAGATATTTTAGTTTCGCTTTAATGAAATTCGGATTTAATATTCTAACATCAATATTATAATTCTGTATGTTTTTAGATCAGTAAATTCTTTCAGCCGCAGACGCTTTAGGGTCCGTTTGGGAAGGGAGGAGGGGAGGGGAGGGGAGGGAAAATTTGAGGGGGAAGGAAAATGAAGGGGAGGGGAGAGAAAATTAATTTTTCCTCCTCTTGTTTGGGAAGTAAAAAAGTAAGGAGAAGGAAAGTGAAAAAGTATAATTTTGTTTTTAGTGAGATACAGAGAAAAAGACTATTTTACCCTTGCTCTTAGAAAAAATTCAAATAAAGTCTAAAGGGCATTGTAGTCATTTCCTCACCCCATCCTCACTTTCCCCTCATTTTCCCCCCCGTTTTGGGGGGGGGAATTTTTAAGGCAAAAAGTGCAATTTTTCCCTCCATTTCCCCCTCCCCCATTTTCCCTCCCCTCTTCTCAAACACCCTCTAAAACCACTTTCCCTTCACTTTTCCTCCTTTTTTTCCTCCTCCATTTTCCCCCTTTTCCGGGGGGGTTTTGGGATTTTAATCATACAATATTTGTCGTTTGTGAGTGAGGTTCCAATTCAATGCTCATGTCCTTTTCTCACTTTCTTCTTTGTGTGCACTTGTTTTAATCATACAATATTTGTCGTTTGTGAGTGAGGTTCCAATTCAATGCTCATGTCCTTTGCTCACTTTCTTCTTTGTGTGCACTTGTTTTAATAAAAGCTTTTGTTACTTATGATAAAATATATATATATTAAAGAAGTTGTTGTTTGAACAAATATTCCATCATCGTATCCGAGAAGTTGTTCCTAGTAATTTTAAAAGAGAACATCATGTTCTGGGTTGCTATCAGCTACTGACAATTTGACATTGACTTTTCCATTCAGTAGGTCTGTACCAAGAAACAAAAAGTAAGGCATAAAAGTCAAACCCATGCAAGTAACAACCCATGAAAAAGAAACATGCTCTGGATCTTTATCTTTGGGACAATTATAGTACGGTAAAATTCAATAAATATATATTTACCATGGAACTGATTGATGTGTTGCAATATCCTGTGGATGTAAGGATATCACAATCACTTGAACGGTTTATTTTCTGATTTTAATTTTCATTGAATTTGGGATATATATAACTATCCAACAGTGTGTATGGTGGATTGGTGTGCGATGGTCAAGAAAAAAATAATGGATTGTTTAGATCTTTCCACTTTTGATTGTGAAATATCTTACGTCCCTACGTTATTTTAGACTACACATCGAGCAGCTCTATGGTAGATATATATTTTTCGGCTGGGCTATTGTCAGCTTTAACACCTTCTGTACGATCATTTTATCCTTTGATTTTTCTTTTGAGGGGCTGATAACCATGGATCAAATACTGGTATCCCATCACCACCTTTGACGTTTCATTCAGATGCAGCATGACCTGCTGCTAGGGGAATCTCAAGCTCAGGGGACTGCATATGATCAACACCGTTAAAAAAGAATATATCTAGTAATGGAAATTCTTTCTGTTGAAGTGAAATTCAGACCATTACTCATTCATTGTGTAGTACACTAGTATGTGAGGCTCTTAAATGGGGATAATTAATGAAAATCTAAATAACTCAAAATAGATTCTCACTTTAATAGCAATTGAAACCCACAAATAATAAAAAAAAATGTGAAAGTAAAATATAATGAAAGTTTTAAAGGGCTTTATACATTTAATTGGATTGAAATTTAGTGAGAACCCACACAAGAGGGACTTATTTTTATCAATTTTGATTTTGATAAGCGACTTAGACTCACAATTCTCTCTTGAGTTTTTTTTTTTTTTTTTTTAATGATAACCGGTCGGAGAAGGGGAAGTAGACTTCGGATAAGGTAAATGAGTCCTCCCGTGAGTGAGAGAAGTAGACCTCAGGTTAAGTTCCGTCTCAAGCAAACTCATTAGAAAATTGTTTGCCTGAGAATTTCTATGAAAACGTCAGCATTTCGGATTGTCTACCACATGTTTTAGAATACATGACATCCCAGTGATGCTTGCTACATTAAAAAAAAAAACACATACAAAAAGAAAAATCGGGGCATAAGAAGAGAAAAGCCTACTGCACTAGGAACAATGGAAAATGATGATGCACAAATCAGCCTTGCACACCAATAGTCGAGTGACGAAAAATGAATGCAGTAAATAAAGAGAAATGAATGAGGAGACAAGGATTATAGTGGTTCGGTCAGCTTGACCTACGTCTACTCATGAATGGCTGGGTCGTCGAGTTCTTCTATATTCCGATGATACAGAGATTACAAAGAAAGATTAGAGTCCTTTCTTTCCCTCTCCCACAGTGTTGGTGGGGCTTTTCATTTATAGTCTTTCCCTAACAGATGAGGACGACTTTATAGCAACTACCTTACTACTTTGATGGAGCTTCCGAATTTCCTTCGTGCGATAGGGCAGTTGGGATATTCTCCACTAGTCTGGGTAGCATAGGTGGGGATAAGGGTTTACTAATTCTAAAGCGATGACGAGGCTCCTGGGTATTTTGTGATGACATGACCAGGCTCATGGGTTGGGCCTGGACCTTATCGGGTTATGAGTTTTGGTCCCAGGTCAATATGGATTGGGTCACTTGGACCTGACCCATTATTTACCCCCCAATGCCTCGCGCCAAAGGAAACTTTGAAAGTGGGTCATTTTGAATATCCAGGCTTTCTTCATTCCAAGCGTTTGTTGCCTTCCAGCACATTGCCAGTCTCTGTCCTTTCTTTTTGGGTTTCAAAGGAGAGTCCTTTTGGCTCAGGGTTCTTTCCCTCTTTGCAAACCTTAGGTTATAAATAGGAACTATTTTCCCCATTGTCCTTTGAAATTGGATCTCTCTTTGAGGTTGTGAAGGGTCATTCTCTTCTTCTTCAAGAGAGAAAGAAGGCAAACACGATGGAGCATCCAGACCAACAAGGTGTAGAAAAGGATGGCGTCTGCATCAATGGCGAAGGTGGCCAGCCCTACTGCTGCCGCTGGCGACGATCGGCTGCTGCAGGGGGGATGGTCGCCGCGTACTGCTGGCGATGAACGGGGCGCCGCCTTGGGCGCCCCTGCTGCTGCTGCGGGTGACGGATGGGGCGCCGCCCTGGGCGCCCCTGCTGCGGGCAATGGAAGGGGCTGGGGTGCCCCTTGGGCCCCCCTGGTGGTGCTGAGGAACAAAGGGGAAGGGGCGCTATCCCGGGCGCCCCTGCTGCTGCCGCCAGGGACGAAAGAGGTGGCGCCCCTGCTGGTGTTGGTGATGGGAGGGAAAAGGCCGCCGCCCAGGGTGCCCTTGCTGGCGCTGGAGATGGAAGAGGTAGGGGCGACGTGCTGGGCGCCTCTACTGCTGGTGGCAGCGGAGAAAGTGGCAGGTGCGACCCAGGCGAGCAAAATAAAAGGCGGGACAGTTCTTTTGCCAACACACCAAATAGAGTTTTGCGTCCTCGCCCGAAAAAGTACCGGAGCAAAGTTGTTATTGACGACGACGGGTTCAAAGTGAGTACTCTTTTTAGCTTGCTAACTGCTGACAGTGATATTTTGAGGATCGCTGCCGCTTATTGTATTCCCCCCACTATGTTATGCCGTCGAGCTGAAGTGGATGAGCCTGCTTGCGACGACTCGTCTGGTGATATTGCAATTTATGAAGAGATGCTTGAAGCTGGATTGAGGTTTCCTATGTCCTCCCCGATTGTCACGTTCTCCATTACTTTTCATTGACCCCGGGGCGGTTAGCGCCAAATGGTTGGAGGGTTTTGTTGGGCTTCCTTGCATTATGGAGGAGAGTGCATCATGAGGATGCTTCACTTGTGGAGTTTCACGCGGCTTACAACTTGAGCGAGTCTCTAGCCCCCAATAGGGAATGGTACTATTTTACCCCTAGGGGTGGCAAGCTGCTTACAGGATTGCGCTCTAACTGTCATAGCTGGAAATCTCACTTCTTATTTGTTGGCGGAGAATGAGTATCAAAGTCAGATCGAGCTTTGGTGCCAATACGATGGGGTGACGCCAAAAAACTTGGTAAGTCATTCACCTGCTACTCCCTTTTTTTTGTGTTTACCCATTTTCCTTTTGTAGATCCGCCAGTGCTCTCCCTGAGTCAGGAATGGAAGCTGCAGGCCGTGAGAACCTGTCCTGAAAAAGACTTGGGAGTTCTCTTACCCAAAGAGAGTAGTGGAGCCAGTGGCCCATCTTCGGAATCTCCCCTGAAAAGAAAAGGTACTTGACTTCTGCTTTCTTTTTGTTTACATGATAATCCTTACCTAAGTTATGCTTTTACTTTCACAGGGATAGATAGACAAGTGATTGGGGCCCGCCTATCCAGTAGGGGCACTCCTCCTTTGAAGGTGGCAAGGAAGGATGGTACCTTCCGGGGGGCCTCTCCGTCAATGTTGCTTGATGCGGATCCCCCAACAGCAACTCCCCCTGTAGAGACTCGTGTGTGTTCCCATCAGGCGACCCCCTCATCCATTACTATTACCCCAGAGTCTTCCTCTCCGGCTACACCTTCTGCTCCTCGTTTACATCCTTCTCATTCGGGAACTTCTACAGGGGTACCGTCTTGGGCTGGTCCTATGCTAGGCAACCCACTTGTTATCAGGGAGAAACTTGGGAGGTTTGTGTTTCCGCCCGAAGTTACTCAGATTAGTACTTTGGGCACCGAGGGTATTATCAACACCTTTTTGGAAGGTCTGGCTCAAGTAAAGGTCTTATTTTCCCCTTTTTCCAGACTTTCATCATTTTCTTTTATTCATTTTGTCATTTCCTCTGTTTCTTATCTTTTTAGGCCTCCACTGCGTCCATCTGCTTACTTTCGAGAGCCCGATCTCACGGTCAGTTGAAATAGGATAATGAGGCTATGCGCAAGGAACTCTCTGCTGCTCAAGAAAAGATTGCCTCTCTTGAGGCTGTTGGCAAGGCTTCTGAGGCTGTTCTTGTGGCAGCCCACGAGAGGGCGACAAGACTGGAGACTGAGCTTTCGAAGTCCCATGAGAGGGTAACCAGGGTAGAAGCTGAGCTTGAGAAGACTCGTGAGAGGGCTTCGCTTGGTGAAGCTAAGCTTGCAAAGGCCCGTGAGAGGGCAACGCTCAGAGAGGTTGCCATGGAGGCAGAGATCAAGGCGGCATATGAGAGAGCCTCGCAGGCAGAGGAGAGGGTTACCATAGCTGAACAGGAGTTAACAAATGGTCTTGCTGATGCCTTTATTGATGGTTATGAAGAGCTTCGAGGGAAGATCTCTGCTGCTTTCCCTGACCTCAACCTTTCAGGCATTATGCCAACCGAGGCGCCTGATGAAGGTAATGGAGGCTCTACTGACACCGAGGATGACGAGGAGGGCAGCTGCGAGAGTGATTAGGGTACATGGGACTTTTTGATATGTTTCATTATTATATATGTATATATATATTTTTTGAAAAGGTAATATTATTGCCTAACTGTTAGAGTGGGTAAAATGTAAAAATTTTATTCATTCATTGCTCATTATCAAAAAATGTTCCAAAAAGTCTTGAAAAAAATCAAACCCCCAATTGTCACTGCTTCCTTGCCCTTTATGTGTCACTGGTAGTACCTCTTCAGGTGTTCCACATTCTATGGATGAGGTAAGGCCTTTCCCTCAGAGTTCTGAATCTTATAAGTGCCTGGTCTTATCACTTCTGTTATGAGGTATGGCCCTTCCCAATTTGGTCCTAGTTTCCCTTCGTGAGGGTCATTTGTAGCGAGGATTACCTTTTTAAGTACCAGATCTCCTGATTGGAAGGAACAAGGCTTTACTCTCGAGTTGTAGTATCTTGCCATGCGTCGCTTGTACTCTGCATTGCGGACGTCAGCCATCTCCCTTGCTTCTTCCATCAAGTTGAGGTTGATGCGAAGTCCTTCCTCGGTGTCGGGGTCGTGGTGATGGACCCTCAGAGAATGTATCCCAATCTCGACAGGGATGACTGCTTCAGTCCTAAAAGCGAGAGAGAAAGGGGTTTCCCTAGTAAGAGTTATTGTCGTGGTTCGATAGGCCCACAATACTCCTGGGAGCTCGTCGACCCAAAGACCCTTCGCTCCTTCGAGTCTTGTCTTTAGGCTACGCATGACTGTTCTTACCATGACTTCTGCCTGCCCGTTTGCCTGTGGATGTGCCGGGCTAGAATGGGGCTGCTTTATCTGAAGGTCAGAACATAATGAATTGAAGAGTTTATTATCGAATTGTTTTGCATTATCACTGACAATGGTATGAGGGATCCCAAAGTGACAGACTATGTTTTTCCAAACAAAGTCTTTTACTTTGGAGTTTGTTATTTTTGCCAAGGGTTCCACCTCCGTCCATTTTGTGAAGTAGTCGACGACAACTACTACAAACTTGCATTGTCCTCTACCCAAAGGAAGGGGGCCTAGGATGTCCCATTTGGAGAAAGGCCATGGACTCATGATGGTTGTGAGTTTTTCTGGTGGCTACCTTGGCACAGTGGCGAAGCGTTGACATTTGTCACATTTTTTTGCAAATTCTTTGGCGTCCGCTAGCATGCTGGGCTAAAAGAAACCTTGCCTGAGTGCTTTGTGGGAAAGGGAGCGTCCTCCAAAGTGATTCCCACAAATCCCTTCATAGATTTCCCGCAGGGCGTAGTCAGCTTTTTCAGGCGAGAGGCACCGCAACAACGGTAAGGAGTAGCCTTTCTTGTAGAGGATATCTTGTAAGAGGATGAATTTAGAAGATCTCATCCTCAGCTTTCTTGCCTCAAGGGGGTCCTCTGGCAGTGTGCCTTCTTGAAGGTATGCCCTTATCGGGGTCATCCAGTTCGTTTCAGTTGTAGTACAGTTGATGCTTGCAGTGCTTTCATCCAACTGACTTGGTTCGAACTGGTGTCCAAAGAATGCTGGTTCGCCTGATGGGGTCTCTAGGGATGAGGGGAGCCTGGCGAGTGCATCCGCGACAATGTTATTCTCCCGAGGGATATGACAGATTTGAAAATATTGGAACTGCGGGATTAGTTTTTTCACCATTCTGAGATACTCCTGCATTCTTTTTCCCTTTGTTTCGAACTCGCCGTTTACCTGATTAATTATCAACTGAGAATCGCTTCACCGCATTGGGCGTCCATTTCGACCGCCAATTTCAGACCAGAGAAGAGAGCCTCGTACTCTGCTTCATTGTTAGAGGCTGTGAAGTGGAACTTCACCGCATACTTAAGGGGCGTACCATCGGGGCTGATCAAAACGAGGCCCGCTCCACCTCCATTACTGGTCGCGGAGCCATCAACATAGAGCTTCCATAGTGGTAACGAGGGACTCTGAGCGCCAGGCTGGGATACTGGAATCAACAGGGCGCCCAAGGCTGAAGTTACTTGGGCGTCCTTATCGGGAAGTGACTGGGCGCCGATGTCTGGTCTCCCATGGGTCGGTCCTGGAGATTTGGAGTTGTGTGGGAGACTCCCTGGTTGTCCTCGCAGGGCGGCGAACCGCCTTGTTGGGGCGTGGCGTGTTCATCTGTCTCCTCTTCTGCCTATGTAAACTCAGCTACAAAACCTGCCAAAGCTTGAGCTTTAATGGCCACCCTCGGTTGGTACTGGACATCGAATTCGCCTAATTCAACTGCCCATTTAAGGAGTCTCCCAGACACATCTGGCTTCCCCAAGACTCCCTTGAAAGGTTGATCCGTAATCACAACAACTGTATGACTCTGGAAATAATGCCGTAGGCGTTTTGCCGTCGAGATGAGGGCGAGCACCAGTTTCTCTAACTTCGAGTACCTAATTTCTGCCCCCCGGTATGCCCTGCTCACATAATAGATGTGTTTTTGCACTCCACCATGATTTCTGATGAGGACGGAGTTGACTGCTGTTGAGGAGGCAGAGAGGTACAAGTACAGGATTTCACCTAGCGCAGCATGAGAAAGGAGGGGAGGTGTGGCCAAGTAAGCCTTGAGTCCTTGGAAGGCCTCCTCTGCCTCTGGTCTCCATTCAAAAGCTTTTCGGAGAGTTTTGAAGAAAGGTAAGCATCTGTCTACAGATTTGGAGATGAATCTGTTAAGTGCTGCAATTCTTTCATTAAGTCGCTGGAGCTCTTTGGTGGAGGAGGGCGACTTCATGTCGAGGATAGCCTGGATCTTATCGGGGTTTGCTTCAATTCCCCTCTGGTTGACCATGAAGCCTAGGCATTTTCCTGATCCTACGCCAAAGGCGCACTTCTCAGGGTTTAACTTCATGCGATATGACCTGAGAATATTGAAAGTTTCTCGAAGATGGTCAATGTGATCTGCTGCAGCGAGGCTTTTCACCAACATGTCGTCCATATAAACCTCCATTGTTTGCCCTATCTGGGACTGAAACATTTTATTCACTAATCGCAGGTAGGTTGCACCTGCATTTTTTAGCCCGAAGGGCATGACCCTGTAACAGCAGGTTCCCCTTGGAGTGATGAACGATGTTTTTTCTTGGTCTGGGGGGTGTATGCTGATCTGGTTGTATCCAAAATATGCGTCTAGGAAAGTGAGCAGTTCATGTCCTGCCGTTGCATCAATGAGTAGGTCAATCCGTGGTAACGGGTAGCTATCCTTTGGGCACGCCTTGTTGAGCTCAGTGAAGTCAACACAAAGGCGCCATTTTCCATTGGCTTTTGCTACCATCACAACGTTCGAGAGCCAATCAGGATATGCCACTTCCCTGATTGCCCCATTTTCAACTAGCTTCCTCACCTCCTCGCCTATTGCTTGAGCCCTTTCCACAGAAGCGTTCCTCAGCTTCTGTCGAACAAGTTTGTAGCGAGTATCGATATTGAGGCGGTGGGTGGCGATGCTGTTGATTCCTTTTAAGTCTGCATGCGACCACGCGAAGACATCCATGCTATGCTTCAGAAATTCTACTAGCTGGTGACCAAGATCTTCTGGAAGAGAAGAGCCAAGGTATACTCTTCTGTCTGGATGCCCTTCGTCTAAGACCAAAGGGGTGAGTCTCTCCACTGGCTCTCCTCTCTCAGTGGTGGCGTCATCCCTTGGGTCAAAGTTCTCAATTTGTAATGCTTCCTGTGGCCTTTTGGCCTTCATTGAGGAGACATAGCACTCCCTTGCTGCTACCTGGTTCCCTCTGACCTCTCCGACTCCATTAGAGGTTGGAAAGCGGAGGATGAGGTGATAGGTGGAGGGGACAGCTCTTAACGTGTTGATAGCAGGTCGCCCCAATATGATATTGTAAGCTGATGGGCAGTCTATTACTAAGAAATTGACCATAACTGTGGAGCTTCGGGGTGCCACTCCAGCTGTGACTGGCAGCATAATTGCTCCTAGAGGATACATTTTCTCCCCTAAGAATCCAATGAGGGGTGACTTGACAGGTCGTAGCCTTTCCCTGCTTGGGCTCAACTTGTCATAAGCATCTGCAAACAGGATATCCGCAGAATTGCCGCTATCCACTAGGATCCTACGCACCTGGAAATTGGCGACTGTCAGGGTGAGCACCAGTGGGTCGTCATGGGGGAGCTGTATTCCTTCGAAGTCCCTATCCGAGAAGGATATGACTTCGCTGTCACCATGCCTGGGTGCTTTGGATGGGCGAGCTTCATCAGTGTGCTTGGCCTTTCTAGCGTGGGCCTTCATGGCTGAGAGTGACTCCGTCGATCCTCCGGAAATAGTTTGAATTTCTCTAAAGGGCTGTTGATTCTCTCGGTAATGGGGTGGTGACGGCGCTTGGACCCTACCAGAGACATACTGGCGCAGGTGTCCACGCTGAATGAGGTCCTCAATTTGCCTTTTGAGTTCATAGCAGTCGTTAGTGTCGTGGTCATGGTTGCGATAAAAGCGACAGTACTTGTTCGGATTTCTGCGGTTTGGGGTAGACTTCATCTTCCCTGACCATTTTACAGTGGGATCATCTTGGATTTGAAATAAGATGTGTCTGACAGCGGCATTGAGAGGAGTGAAGGCTTGTCTGTCTCTCTGAGGAGCTGGTCCGAGTCTGTCTTTGATATGTATCCTCTCTGTCCTGCTTCGCTTATTGCTATTCTCCTTCCCGTCGTCTCTGTCCCCTTGCCTCTCCTTTTCTCTTGCTTTGGAGGACTCACCTCGCCTGGCCCTTGTGATGTCCTCGGCATTCATATACTTTTGGGCCTTTGCCAGCAGCTCTGGCATACTTTTTGGTGGGCGCTTCATCACCGAGAACAGGAAACTTGACGAGCGGAGGCCTCCTAAGAAGGCCGTCATGGTTACCTTATCATCGGGTTCTTCAACTTGGAGTACTTCCTTGTTAAAACGAGTGAGGTAGCTCCGGAGGCTCTCATTTTTATCCTGCTTTATGCTGAGCAGGTGTGTGACAGGCTTTTGGTGGCGGCGTCCTCCAATGAAGTGCGATACGAAGGATTTGCTTAGCTCAGCAAAGGTGGAGATGGAGGCTGGGGTTAGATTGGAGAACCATTGCCGTGCGGAATCCTTCAATGTGGTTGGGAATGCTCTACACATAATCTCGTCGGAGATGTTATGTAGTTGCATTAAAGTTTTGTAAGTTTCCAGGTGGTTCAGTGGATCATTTGTTCCATCGAAGGTCTCCATGGTTGGCATTTTGAACTTTTGAGGAAGTGGGTAGTTCGCCACGCTCGGCTTGAACGGTGTGTCCGTTTGTTGTACCAGGTAGTCTACTGTTTCTGGTCCCTGCGCCTTCATGGCATTGAAGACATCACCAAACTGATTCTGCATTTCCTTGATCTTCTCGTCCCAACGATTGGAGGCTTCTTTGGACTGGCCTTGGAAGTGACTCTCATCTTCCATGCTTTGGTTTTCACTCCCACCTTCTCAGAAAGAAAGATCTTCCCTATGAGAGGTAGAAGGTGGAGGTGGAGGTGGAGGTGCTTCATGAAAGGCTCCACCAGGAGGGAGGCCTTGGGAGACTCCAATAGGGACGCCTTGGGGGACTCCAATAGGGACACTCCGGTTGGCATGGGCGCCCATATGAGGAGCACCTCTGCGCCCTTGGCGTGGAGCTCTTTGTAGTCCTCCGGCTGGTGCTCCCCCTTGCCCAGCAAGCATGAGTTGCAGGATTTGCTGGTTTTGGGTAACTAGCTGTTGCATGGTCTCCATCATTTGCTGAGGAGTGGGAACAGGAGCGTTCGGGGCAGTGTTGTTGTGTAGAGGAACATCCTCCCCCTCCCGCTCTGGATTATCTCCAGATCTAATTTTTAATCTAGTATTGATCACCATAGGTCTAGTTGAGAAACTTCCTTCAAGTGAGAACTTTAGTCGTTTCCCACAGACGGCGCCAAACTGATGATGCGCAAATCAGCCTTTCACACCAACAGTCGAGTGACGAAAAATGAATGCAGTAAATAAAGAGAAATGACTGAGGAGACAAGGATTATAGTGGTTCGGTCAGCTTGACCTACGTCCACTCATGAATGGCTGGGTCGCCGAGTTCTTCTATATTCCGATGGTACAGAGATTACAAAGAAAGATTAGAGTCCTTTTTCCCCCTCTCCCACAGTGTTGGTGGAGCTTTTCATTTATAGTCTTTCCCTAACAGATGGGGATGACTTTACAGCAACTACCTTACTACTTTGATAGAGCTTCCGAATTTCCTTCGTGCGATAGGGCAGTTGAGATATTCTCCGCTAGTCTGGGTAGCATAGGTGGGGATAAGGGTTTACTAATTCTAAAGCGATGACGAGGCTCCTGGGTATTTTGTGAGGACATGACCAGGCTCATGGGTTGGGCCTGGACCTTATCGGGTTATGAGTTTTGGTCCCAGATCAATATGGATTGGGTCACTTGGACCTTACCCATCAGAAAATTCTTGCTGATATCGTCTTTATTGTACTTGCTAATGTGGAATTCCTTTTGGAAACAAATCCTTTTGTAACTCTTGATCAGGCTGCTGAATAGTCTCTTAGATTCAATTGTATGATGTCAGCCTCTTCTGTAAGCTTCTGTGTCAATAAAGCTCCTTCTTTAAGCAAAAAAGAAAAAGAAAGTACCATTTTGTTTACTTGGGATGCAAAAGGTCCCTAATTTTCCAACCCCACTAACTTTTGGAAAAAAATATATTGTTTGTCCCAAGTTTTGAACGCATTTTGGAAAAAAATATATTGTTTGTCCCAAGTTTTGAACGCATTTGAGAGGGATATAGAGCTGAGCCAAGATTTTCTTCTAGGGAGAGCAAGCAAGAGTCAACTAATAGTGGTGGATCCAGAAAATAAATGATATTTTTATATTTGTTATTTTGAAATTCTCACTTAAAATCTCATTTTTTTTCCAGAGTTTCTTAATAATATCCACAGATAACAAAACATCCTCAACTTAAAAATGCCTCAATATTTTCAAAGACATAAGACATTAATCTTACAAAACTTTGAAAACAGTTAAAAAAACAAAAGTTGGGCCTATGCCGGATTGATCACACATATACCCATAATTAATTAATAATGATCTGTTGATCCATTAGTTGCGATTGTTTAATGGGTCACAATGCCTTTGATATGTAAGGAAATTAATTTAGGCCCATTACTTGGACCACAAGTCCTTTCCTTTCTAGAAGTATGGTCATAATAGGAATTCCATTTTCATAGGATACATATGCTATAATTTCTCAAAAAGGTTTCCTAATGAGATAGTTTCCTTAATATTCTCTACCTTGATGGACGGTTGAGATTAAATCTAAAGTAAACTTAATTGAAAATTTGGTCCTCTCTCCACCTATAAATAAAGCCTTTGGTCCATCACAAAGGTTATACACAAAATCAACACATTAAGGTTTATAGGCAAGGAGAGAGAAACTAAAACCATTCACCCAGTCTCTTCTCCGACGGATCTCAACAACAGCGGCAGACAGCAGGATCGGAAAGCTCTCTGCATCAGGATGTCTGGAGGTACTCTTCAACTTATTTAAGATTAAACCTTACCTGTGATTATCATGTTGTTCACGATCTTAGGGTTCATGTTAATGATGATATAACATGTGGTATCAGAGCATGGTTTTAGAACACATGATCGTCCATTAATTAGGGTAACTTTTGCATCGCCATAATCGGCAAATATAGATCCGTTTATGACTCCCTTTTGCAAAAATTATCGATCAAATTATTATAGCCTGCATGAATGGTTTAAATTTATGTTATTCCGCAATTTCAATTTGACCACGATTGTTTGATCGTGATTTATTTAAAGTTTTGATTTTTTTATCATTATGATGCATAGAATTCCTGTATAAGTTGAAATCGTAATCCGATTGAAATCCTCGACATCGTGTCCATCCGAGGATGTAGCATACACTGCCGGACCACGATTACGGTACTGTGCTCCCGCCATTAAAGCAACATGCCTCGTGATGGTAGCATACACTGCCGGATCACGATCTATATGTGTGGTTTGGGAATATGTGTGGTTTGGGAATATGTGTGGACACGATCTATATGTGTGGTTTGGGAATATGTGTGGTAGTGCAGTACGGGACACGTGACCCATCATTTGCAAGGCTTCCGGGTTTACATTGGTGGTGTTGGATGGGTCATGACACTGAATAAAAAAGTCATATTCCACTGAAGCAATTCTGTTGTTAAGTTGTTGCTAATATTTTTTTTTTCCGGAGTTCCTAGGAAGTGGTTTTCTATCGTGTTATTCTGTACTGTCGCAGTATGTATATAAGTCAGAATGCATTAAGAAATAAAACACTTATCGGCTGATTTATGCTATTCAATAGGAGGTTGGTTTCCTCGAAAAAAAACACTGCCCTCCGGGGCTCGGCCTCCTTATCAGTACTTTTCATATATTGAATGATCTATCATGAATGCATGTAACATATAATGTTTTTGTTCATATTAAGCTATTTTGATCACCAAAGTTGTATGCTTATGGTTAGGTCTCACCACAGTGACCCTAATAATTAAACACTGATATTTGGCCCTAATAGTACCATCATGATGTTCACATTACATATTGTTCAAGCGCATGAAACATTTAGTCGCCCACAGGTGGATTATATTCATACGTTTGAACAATAATTAAGGAGTGTTTGTTCATAATTAAGAGTAACATCACTCATCAGCACCACCTTGAATATGACGACCCTAGATGGTATAATGTGTAGAAATTATGGTGACTACCCACAGGAGCACCTAAAATTTTTTTATCGTATATATTCATATCTTATGCATGTGTTGTCTTATTTTAATTAAAGCCTTATTGTTGTTTCTCTATTACAGTTGTTGTACCCATTAATCTGAATTCGCATGCTACCTCTGTCACTAAGCTCAATGGAACAAACTTTTCAGAATGGAAAGAGCAAGTTGAGTTCACATTGGGGGTACTCGAATTGGATATGGCTCTTCTTAAAGATAAGCCAGCTCCACTCACTGAAAAAAAGTACCCCTGATGAAAAGGCCCTCTTTAATGCTTGGGAGAGGTCTGACAGACTAAGCACCATGTTTATGCGAATGACTATTGCCACCAACATCAAAACATCACTTCCCACACCTAAGAATGCTAAGGACTATATGAAGGCCATTGAAGATAGGTTTAAGACTGCAGACAAATCCCTTGCTGGGAAACTAATGGCAGATCTTACAACCATAAAGTTTGATGGCACTCGCTCAATGCATGAGCATGTCATTGAGATGACCAACCTTGCTGCTAAACTCAAGAATTTGGGATTATCAGTGGATGAGGCCTTTCTCGTCCAATTTATCCTAAATAGTTTACCTCCTCAGTAAGGGCCTTTCCAAATTCACTACAACACTATTACGGACAAGTGGACAGTGAATGAATTGGCTAATAAACTGGTTCAAGAGGAGGCCAGGCTGAATCAACAAGGTATTAAAGTAGCTCATCTCATTCAAGGAGCTGGACATAAAGCTGGGAAAAAGAATAAATCAGGCCAGAAAAGGGCACCACCCAGACCTAATGAGGCTAGTCAAAACCCCAAGAAGAAAAAGAAGGAAAACGTATGCAGATTTTGCAAGAAACCTGGACATTTTCAGGCAGACTGCATCAAACGTAAAGAATGGTTTGAAAAGAAAGGTAACCCTATGGGTTTCGTAAGTTATTTCGAATCAAATCTTACTTATGTTTCTTCTGGTACTTGGTGGATTGACACTGGTGCTAATGTTCATGTTTCCAATTCAATGCAGGGATTCCTTACGATCCAAACCATAAACCCAAGTGAGAACTATCTTTTTATGGGGAACAAAGACAAAGCTCCAGTTGAAGCTATTGGCACTTTTCGTCTTGTTTTAGATAGCGGTTATCAGTTAGACTTATGTCAAACTCTTTATGTTCCGTCTATTTCTCGTAATTTGGTTTCTGTAAGCGCACTTGATAAAGTTGGTTATTCGTTTGAAGTAGGAAATGGTAATTTCAGTTTATTTAAAAATTCTAGTCGCATTGGTTCTGGAATATTGACTGACGGGCTATACAAGTTACATCTTAATAGTCCATTTACTGAAACTAATCTTACCCTGCATTCTAAGGAAACAAAACGAAAGTCATCTAAAAACGACTCTTATTTCTTGTGGCATAAAAGACTGGGTCACATATCCAGTGAAAGAATCAAACGATTAGTAAAAGATGGTGTCCTTCCGGATCTAGATTTTACTAATATTACAGTATGTGTGGATTGTATTAAAGGCAAAACAACAAAACACACAAAGAAAGGAGCCATAAGAAGTACTCAGCTTCTTGAAATTATTCATACAGACATTTGCGGACCCTTTGATGTTCCAACCTTTGGGGGAGAAAAATACTTCATTACCTTTATTGATGATTACTCACGTTACTGTTACCTATACTTGTTGCATGATAAATCTCAGTCTGTGGATGCTGTACAAGTATTCATTACTGAAGTCGAAAGGCAACTAGATAGAAAAGTGAAAATCATAAGGTCAGATAGAGGTGATGAGTTTTATGGTAGGTATGATGAAACAGGACAGCATCCTGGACCTTTTGCAAAACTCCTCCAAAAACTTGGAATTGTTGCCCAATACACAATGCCTGGTTCTCCATGGCAGAATGGTGTAGCTGAAAGGCGAAATCGTACATACATGGAAATGGTTAGATCCATGATGAGTCATGCCAACTTACCTATATCCTTGTGGATGGATGCTCTACGCACAGCTGTTTATATCTTGAATAGGGTTCCCAGTAAGGCAGTTCCAAAGACACCTTTTGAACTATGGAAAGGATGGAAACCTAGTTTAAGACATCTCCAAATATGGGGTTGCCCAGCTGAGGCTAGAGTCTACAATCCACATGAAAAGAAATTGGACCTTAAAACGATTAGTGGTTACTTTATAGGTTACCAAAAAAAAAAGTCCAAAGGATTTAGGTTTTACTGCCCTAACCATAGTACGAGAATTGTTGAAACCGGTAATGCTAGATTCTTTGAAAATGGTGAAATCAGTGGGAGTAATAAACCTAAAGATGTGATCATTCAGGAAATCAGGGTACCTATCCCTTTACCCTCTATTCCGAAAGATGTTGGAAATCCTCCCGTTGTTGAACCATTTAACAATGAGGAAAATCCAATAAATGATCAACAACTCCATAATGAGATTGTCACCAATGAACATATGGATGAAGCACCAGAGGAACCAGCATTAAGAAGGTCTCAAAGACAAAAGAGATCAGCTATTTCCGATGATTACATGCTTTACCAAGTAGAATCTGAAGAAGGGACAATTAAAGATCCGGTTTCTTATTCACAAGCCATTAAGGATGTTAATTCTAGTAAATGGATTGATGCCATGAAGGAAGAATTGAAATCTATGGATGAAAATCAAGTATGGGAAGTTGTTCAATTGCCTCCAGGACACAAACCAGTTGGCTGTAAATGGGTCTTCAAGACCAAACGCGACTGCAAAGGCAATATTGAACGACATAAAGCTAGACTTGTTGCCAAAGGTTTTATTCAGAAAGAAGGCATTTATTATACTGAAACTTTTTCCCCTGTGTCCAGGAAGGATTCTCTTAGAATTATCATGGCATTAGTAGCTCACTATGACCTCGAGTTACATCAAATGGATGTGAAAACCGCCTTTCTTAATGGAGACTTGGAAGAAGAAGTCTACATGCGTCAACCTGAAGGCTTCATAATTGAAGGTCAGGAAGACATGGTCTGCAAACTTAAGAAATCAATTTATGGACTGAAGCAAGCTTCGAGGCAATGGTACCTACTGCCTTCGATTTCAAAGAAAACATAGTTGACCCTTGCATATACCTCAAGATCAGTGGGAGCAAGTTCATATTTTTGGTTCTGTATGTTGATGACATATTACTGGCTAGTAGCGACTTTGGTTTGTTACATGAAACAAAGGATTATCTCTTTAAGAACTTTGAAATGAAAGATATGGGTGAGGCTTCCTATGTGATAGGAATAGAAATATTCCGTGATAGGTCACTTGGTATTTTGGGATTGTCTCAACAAGCATATATTGACAAAGTTCTAGAGAGATTTGGCATGATGACATGTTCCTCTAGTCCTGTTCCACTGCATAAAGGAGACAAGCTTGATCTTACGCAGTGTCCACAGAACAAATTGGAACGTAAAGAAATGGAAAAATACCCTTATGCTTCTCTTGTAGGAAGTTTGATGTATGCACAGGTCTGTACAAGACCTGACATTAGTCATGCTGTTGGCATGCTGGGTAGATTTCAAAGTAACCCAGGAATCGCTCATTGGAAAGCTGCAAAGAAAGTACTGAGATACCTCAAGGGAACAAGGAATTATATGCTCACATACAGAAAATCAAGTCACCTACAGGTGACTGGTTATTCGGATTCAGATTTTGCTGGATGTCCTGACACCAGACTTTGCACTCTTGGCTATGTGTATCTCTTATGTGGAGGAGCAATATCATGGAAAAGCCAGAAATCTGAGTTGCTGTACACATCCACCATGATGGCTGAATATGTGGCATGTTATGAGGCTGCAATTCAAGGAACATGGTTGCGTAATTTTATCACTCAGTTTGGAGCCTTGAGTTTCATCTCTAAGCCATTAACTATTTACTGTGACAATGAAGCTGCAACCTTTTTCTCCAAGCATGACAGGATATCTAAGGGATCCAAACACATGGACCTTAAATATCTATCACTGAAGCAAGATGTTAGATTACAGAAATTTGTCATTGAGTCTATACGTACAGATTTCATGGTCGCAGACATATTCACGAAAGGACTACCTCCAAAGACCTTTCAGGGACATACTGAAAGCATGGGTCTTCAAGATAGTTCTTAATTATCATTTTCTGTCATTATATTTCTGTACTTGTATATGACATTTATTGAGCTCTTAATGCAATTCTACATCTACTATTTCTGTTTTTCCATTGTGTACATAATTATGTTTGGATAAATGATAAACAGAAACAGTCTTTAAACAAAGACATTATGAGACCATTATGTAAATCTTATCTTATGGTCTAGTTATGACGGTTGTAAATGACGTAGTACATGGAAGTAAACATGTTGCAAAATAATATGTGCACGCCATGACTCTCATTAACAACCGAATTAGCTAAGACACTTATGCTAACCGACTAAAGGAGTGTTTAGCATATAATGCGCGCCTTATGATTCTTAAAAATGAAAACATTAATGGATCTTCCTATTGACCAAGTGGGAGACTGTAAGGAAATTAATTTAGGCCCATTACTTGGACCACAAGTCCTTTCCTTTCTAGAAGTGTGGTCATAATAGGAATTCCGTTTTCATAGGATACATATGCTATAATTTCTCAAAAAGGTTTCCTAATGAGATAGTTTCCTTAATATTCTCTACCTTGATGGACGGTTGAGATTAAATCTAAAGTAAACTTAATTGAAAATTTGGTCCTCTCTCCACCTATAAATAAAGCCTTTGGTCCATCACAAAGGTTACACACAAAATCAACACATTAAGGTTTATAGGCAAGGAGAGAGAAACTAAAACCATTCACCCAGTCTCTTCTCCGACGGATCTCAACAACAGCGGCAGACAGCAGGATCGGAAAGCTCTCTGCATCAGGATGTCTGGAGGTACTCTTCAACTTATTTAAGATTAAACCTTACCTGTGATTATCATGTTGTTCACGATCTTAGGGTTCATGTTAATGATGATATAACATGATAAACATGGATAGTTGAAAAAGCCATTGACGGGTTACTTGTGTTCATTTGATGGGCCACGACGCCTATGATAGCATATATGATTTAGAGCACACCATTGATAGTCATTCACAAGTGCTATAAAAAAGATGTGAACATTCAATGTGTAAATAATGATACCCAAAACCAATAGTTGTAGAGAAAGGATTCCCGCATTGTTGTGAAGGGGAAAAGTATCCTGCGAAGACTTCCATTTAATTTGAAGAGAAAAAAAAAAAAGATGAAAGGAAAGAGTTTTTATTGATTATAATCTCCTTGAAACTTGAAGAAGGATTCACTAACAATTTTGAAAATTAGTAAAAGCCAAAATATCCTCAAATCTTTTTAAATTCTCTCCTTTTGTGGAAGAAAAAAATATAGATGAGGAGGGGCAAGCTTTCCCTAAATTTATTGAAAATTCTCAAGTATTCAAACAAACATAAAAAAGTTGAGGGGCAATTCAACACTCCTCCACCCCACAAGGATTGGTCCCTGTGTGGAGTTGTGGGAGCCGATGTCCTATCCACAACAACAACACTATGATTCCCCTTCTACCAAAAAAAAAAAAAAAAAACACTATGATTCCTCCTCAATGTCATAAGTTTGTATGATATATTTTCATTGAAAAATTTTATCCTGCAAACGTCCCCACATACGGATGTCTGTATTGTTACAACGGGTGCCATGAAGTTCAGGAGGAACCATATGAGATACTTGCATTTCTACAACATTGGAGTATATTAAAATGCATTTTGGCCTAAACCTTCGATTCTTGAAGAAGGGGGAACTAGTGGTCGATACCAAGACCTCTAGTTCCGAAAGAGGGAATGACCATGGTACTGACCATTCGGCCAACCCATTGGGGTTAAATTGGGTCCTATGGTCAATAATAAATAATCACAAAGACCAAAGTCAGAGAACAGTACAGGCAAATTAACATGTATCAATGCCTTGAAATGTGACCAGATTGGATTTTTTAGATGATGGCCTGATCATCTTCGAACCACTTTCTTCCTTACAGTAAAAGGATTGTGGGTTTCCATAAATTTATTGAGAAGGCCAGAAGGAACAATTCACCATATTTATGATTAAGACTTAAGATTCTCTGTCCCATTTAAGTTATGAGATATTTTTCAGTTATTATGTATCTTAGCTTTATTGAGAAGCTTATTTTTAAGTTGGGCCTTGATGAGATTTGAAATTTGAACTTTCTTCAAATGAGAAAACTTGAAGTACTAATATTCCTTATACAATGGATTCTGTATGTGGTCTTATGAGACTAGGGTTGTAAATAGGTCGATTCTGGTCCGGGTTCATGGTGGGCTCGGAACTGGAACCGTTAAGGAGAATGGGGAACCGGATCTGGACCCGGAATCATTTTAGAACCGGAATCAGAACCATATATGGGACGGATTTGGATCCGGGTCCAGCTCTAGATAGAGAATGATATTTAAAAAATACGATTTTTAGGAGAGAATTTTGAAAATTGAGGTAATATGTCGGGTCTCGGGTCCACAGGTCCAAACCAAGGTGGAACCGGACCCTGACCCATTTACTTATCAGGGCCTAAATAAGGACCCAAACCCGGTTTTTAACCGGTCGCAACCTTCGGGTGATTGAAGAATCGAAGACCCATTTACATCCCTATATGAGATCATCCAAGTAGAGTTACATATTAATTGTATCTCTCTTAATTTAAATTCAGTTATAGATACATTTTTTTTTTTTAACTTGGACTTGGTTGATTGCTAATAATTTAGTGACGGCCCATACAAGAGGGTAGCATCTCTTTTATAAAACCCAAAGCTTTAATAAGTGGGCCTCAATGAGAAACCTTACTAATTACTCATGAGTCTGAGCCTCGGATGATTGGACTTCCCTCTATTGGAGCCCCCACATATATTCCATGTAGCCCATTTTTTTGAGCTGCAGGGTCATAGTTAGAATAAAAGGGATGCTCATGGGCTGGACCTTATGCTATCCCAACTGTTTGAGATGGAGATGGGCTGTAGTTTTAGGCTCGCAGGCTGCGGCCCTTCCTCGTTTTTGGGCTTAATTAATACTTCCTTACACTTAAACGCTAAGCCTGTTGTAACATTTTCTTTCTTCATCTTATTGGGGGAATAATTGTAAAGATGGCCATCATAGATTTTGACTCCTTGATCCTCACATGATGGGAGCCCACTTAGCAACTCAACTGCCCTCGTTTGGCTATTCCAATATGAGCCCAAAGTCATGCAGAGGTACAAGGGTTCAAGGACTGGTGCACCGCGGACAATATGGCTCCAATGGCCTAATCTAGGCCAATGCACTGGGAGCTCAGAGGTGTAGGCACGTTAGCTTCACATGAAGGCCCTGGGATTGACTACAACACAGATAGGTTAATTTCCGTCCCAGTAACCAGTAGTACCAATCTAGCAAAGGAAAGAAAAAAGGGCTTGTATATGAGACTGAACGAGGCATTTGTGTAGGGGCGTGGAAGAGGAAACTGATGTAGAACCGGCGTTCCTACCCTAAAAAAGAACATTTTAATAAAAGGCAATTTCCGCTCACAAAATCCCACAAACCCCTCGCAAGGCGCATTTGGAAGTCTCAATGTGCCATTGGGCTTTAAACATCATGTTCTTCTACAACATTATTTTTGAAAATGGGCTCAATGGACAGGCCTGAGCCCAATATTAACGGGCAAAAGACGGGCTAGGTTTTTTTGTCAAATGAGTGAGCTCAGGGCCCAGCCTTACATAAATAGATTATACACGTTCTTGGGCCCGGGTACGAATCCATCCATGATCCAGCCCAAGTCCAGATTGTGGCCACTCTAACACCTATATATCTTTATATGGCACTTATGGGGCCCAATAGGTTGAACTTATGGGGTCCAATATAACCAACTGCACATGATGAGTAGAAGTATGATTGGAGTTGATGAATTAATTTGAATTTGTCATTTCTCCATGTGCATTCAATTTAAAAAAAAAAAAAAAAAACAATGAAGTTCGTTATACAACAAGAAGACCATGAGGCCTATATCCCATTTGATTTATATCATAGAAGGGCAAGATAATCCAAGCCAAAACATGGTTGTCATGAGAATCTGGGGCTGTTGGAGCTGCAAGTAGGCATGGCCAGCGAAAGCATGTGCTGGACAGGCAAGTTGAGAGCTTGATTCTAAGCCCAAACCAATGCACATTGTTGAGCTTGAGGAAGTGAAAGTGGGATTTCTAATAAAATATCATTCCATAAAGGCCTTTACACCTTGATGATATGCATTGCTTCTTGATGTCACTTGCTATGACTACACTTCCTTTCCTCTTTTTTATTTTTTTTTATTTTTTTACAGAGGGGATTGCTTATAATTAATCCAATTTGATCACAAGCTGAATTAGCAAAGCTCCCAATTTAAAAGTGATTTAGTCTCAATCTATTTGCATTAAATCATCATCATTAACTTAACTCCTTATATACTTGATAGATATTTGAGGCTTTTAAAAACAAGTAAACTTTGAAGACATAAAAATGCGGTTAAAGCAAGGTTGGGAAACTTAGTGATAGTTGACTCTTGAATCTGCCGAGCCACCTCGTCTTAATGAAATACCGAGTTAAATATAAGTAAAACCTGTTGAGTAAAAAGTAATTAATGCTTGAGGTTTGAAGTAAGTGATTTAAAAATGCTTGAAATGTAATAAATTTACTAATTTAAGCTTATTATTATTAAATTTATTAGGTGGCAAATGAAAAAAATTGAATCATCGAACTTTTGAACAAAACCTTTATTACTGAAACCATTCCTCAGCCTTAATTTTCTTATTTTTGCAAGTGCTGAACTGAATTCGAAGATGGGTTTGTCATGGAATCTTTGCATTGTTTGGCTAATGTGGATGCTGAGTTCAAGGAGTTCTTGATTGTATCAAAAGATTTTCCTATAAGAACTGGGCTGAAGTGTGTGGGGATAATTTCACAATACCAAAATCGTGTTCAGCTCCAGTAAGAGTACCAGTTCGGCACCTCGGCTCAACCCATCTCACCCTAACGATACTAGTCGAAGTTAGGGTTCTGGAGTCAAAATCGCGAACAGAACCCCATTCTAGAAAGGAAACGGCGAGATCTTCAAGATCCATTAATGGACTTTTGGTTTTTAGGCCTAATTCCATCGTTCAAGCCTCGGAAAAGGCCGAGAAAGGCATCTCGACGGCAACAATGCCAGATTACATTCATACAAAGATTATATCCGTCCTCGGTAGCTGTACCAGTATGGGTGTTTCGCAGTACCGAGATGGTGCTAAGCTTTGGTAACAGTACCAGCCAGGCGGCTCATCTAGGTTCAGTGGACAGCTCATCTCGGCCAGACTCTTCCACTTCGGCCAGATAGCTCATCTCGGCCAGATAGTCCACCTCGGCCAGACTCTTCCACTTCGGTCAGACAGCTCATCTCGGCCAAGTGCTCCATCTAGGCAGCAGTGTTAGATAACAAGACAGCCACGCTGCAGTATGAGCTGACAGACAGGATGGGCGCCGAACGGTCACATCTACCAGAGATCGAGGCATGGGCAGATGAGACATCTACTTTTCACCTACCTCCACTAAGGAAGCTTCCGGTTGAACTTCTCCCTACATATACAGGCAAGAGGTAAACTCAAAAGGGAGGTCATGGAGGCTCACACACAGTGCAGAGAGGTTCAGACACAGGGACCTCCCTTACTCTGAGCCCTCTCTTCCTCTCCACCTCACTTCACCCTTTGTTCAGTGTCAGCACTAACTCAGGCGTCGGAGGGCCTTGCGCTGCCAGCAGCCAGGGTCCCTGACTGTTGCTTCTCCTCTCTCTTTTCCAGGTTTCAGGCATCTGCTCCTTCTCCCAAAAACTTCCAACAACTCCATATCATCTGAGACCCTCCCTGAAGCGGATAGCTCTCTCCAACTGTTGGATAAGTCCTCAAAGGCACCCCCTAATCTTGTGAGTGATATTTTTTGCACTTACATGAATTATTATTTGGTTGAATATAAAGATAGATTTGTCAAGGATTTTGGCAATCTTTGGCAGCTGTGGGTACTCATTTTAAAGGTTTTTGGGTTGAATCTAAAAATAGGTTTTCCTATGGGAAGTAACTGAAGTGTTTTTTGGTTGAATCTAAAAATAGGTTTTCCTATGGGAAGTAACCTGAATTGTTTTTTGGTTGAATCTTTTTTTGTATTATTTGGCTGCGGTCAAATCTAAGTTTAAGGATATTCAGGTTGAATCTAAAGATAGGTTTTTCTATGGAATTTGGTTGAATCTTTTTAGTATTATTTGGCTATTGCCGAATATGAATTTAAGGATTTTCGAGTTGAATCTAAATTAATATAGGTTTTCTTGTGGGGTCTGAGCTGCAAGTATTATTTGTTTAAATTCGAAGATGGGTTTGTCACGAACTGTGGTATCCTCTAGCTACTGTGGACATCAAGTTTAAGGATTTTGATGTTGAATCTAAAGTCAAGTTTTCTTATGAGATTTCACCTGAAATATTATCCGGCCAAATTAGAAAATGGGTTCTTTTAGGTCACGTTTGGCAACCAAATCTCTCGAGAAAAGATTTTCGATTTTTCTAAAATTGTGGTAAATCCATATTTGGTAATTATAAATTCACAAGGACTTGAACGAATGAAAATCTTCATTTATTAGGATTTTTCAGATCCTATCACCCCCATAAGATTTAAAAATCCTCACTTAAATGAATTAGCAAACTGAATCTTATTTTTCTCAGCCACATGCATCGATACACACCAATATTAATATGAAATCTTCAACTGTACAAATCCCCAGTGATTAATCCTTGTTCCAATGATGGTGAAGAAATATTATTAGATCTATGGATTCATTACCTATTACCAAACATGCTTGGATCATAAGATATGAAACTGGGCACTCTAGTGATATTTTGTGTCTTTTCCCATTGGTTGAAATCAAGTCTACAAGTACTAACTAATCGACAAAAATCCCTTGATACAACTTATTTCATTATAGTAACCGTGGAAAGTGGGAATCTTTTCCCAGCAGATTTTGTTACCAAACTTGACTTTAGAGTTTAAACGTGAAGGATAAAAAATTAAACATTCTAAAAGATCCATGAATTCATCCCTCCTTTGCCCAATATGTTGCCCACCCATCATCTCACAAAATTTAAATTTGAAACAAGACAATAGTAATTTCTCTTTCAATAATTACACCACAAACTATATTTTCAAGGAATTAATCAAGATCAAAATATTTGCCAAAATTTCAAAATTACTTTCACATTTTGTCAAAGAAAACAAAGCCATGTACACAAAGTCACTACTGTACAGACTTAACCACCTCTTAGACACTCACATGATAGATATCCTTTTAATCTTTCATTTCTTCTTCTTCTTCTTCATCCATCCAATTTGTTTCATTTTTTCAGGTCAACTGCGTGAGTACGTTTAGAAGAGAAACTCTCGCATTTATCAAACTCTTAAACAATCTCTCACTCTCCTTCTCTATCTCCACAACCCATTCCTCACAAACCTTCAATCTCCTCAACTCCATCTTCTCATCATCCTTCCAACGGCGCAGATTCTCCCCCCAAGCATCTTGAAACTCGCGGACCCCATCATCACCGTCCATCTTATTCCTCTTCCTCATCAACCCAATGCACGATGCCTTCGATGATGAAGACAACGAAATCCCGCAGAACACCGCGACCGAAACCGAAACCGTTACCGCATTCGCCTCTCTCACCAGCCACGCCAGCTCAGCATCCGGATCCGCCGCCGCTACAGGAGCGCAGCATCTCCTCGCGTTTCGGATATCCGTTACGATCCTCGCCAGGTCTCTCTCGATCTTCTTCCTCGACTTGACGCAGGAGGAGATCTTGGAGCCGTCGCGGCGGCGGATGGCGACCTGAGCTTCGAGCTGCGCCTCCTCGAGGCCGACGAGGGCTGAGCGGAAGGAGCCGTAGGCGTCGACGAAGAGGAGGGAGGTTTCTAGAAGGTTGTCGACCCAGTGGGACCGACGGCGGAGAGAGTGGTGGGATTGGGGGAGCTGGTAGAGGTCGTCGAGGGAGTCGTGGAGGCGCTTGAGTTGGGTCAAGCCGGCGCAGATCCAGGCGGAGGAGCCGCGTTCGGGGTCTGCTTGCCAGGACTTGAGGGTGTGGATCTGGTCTTTGAGCTGGGAGATGGACGGATGAGATCTGCAGGGGAGACTGCATGAACGGACATGATAGGCTCTGGTGCAGTTGGAGGTGGTTGTGGTGATGTTGTGTTTTGGAAGGGAAATGGAGCGACGAAAACCGGATACTACCATTTCTTTCTCTCTCTCTTTCTCCTTCTCTTTCTCTTTCTCTTTTGGGCTGTTTGGACTTTGGAGGTTGGAGGACTAAGGAAAGCAGGGGTTGGGTTTTTATACATACGGAAGGGAAGTAGTTTTGGAGAGTTTAAAAAAGGGAAATTTTTAAATAAGGTATTAAGTTCTTGGCTTATTTTAAAAAAGGACACACGTACGTTTTAAAACTTTCAAATTAGTCCCTAAGATTTCTACAAGGTTTTCAATTAAGGACATCCGTCCATTGAAATCTATTTCTCGGCAATTTTGTCCCTCTTTTTTTCTCTAAAATATTCAAGCAACCCTTCATTGAAATAAAACTCTTATTTGCTTTCTTTATATTCTCCTCATTTCGTTAACCGGTGTTCTCACTGTTATTATCAAAGAAAACCAATGTTTACATGGTGATCAACTGTCATAACCATGTCATGGCTTTAAATAGGGGTGTAATGGTTCGATTAACCGGTCAATTTGGGAAAACCGTTAACTGAATCGTAACCGCGGTTTTCTGTCTTTTAAAATCGTAATCGTAGTTTTCTGTATTTTAAAACCGTAACAGTAATCGTATCCACAAAAACCGTGGAAAACCGTAACCGCGGTTAACCGTATTAAACGGTTCGGTTACTGATAATAATCGTGGAATGCATTCCTCACATAAGGGGATAAATGTGAATGATTGAAGGTAAAATGACACATAAAGAGCAATTGAATAAGGTAAGAAATATTTCATTTAGCCCCCTTATTATTTCTTTTATTTGTAAATGGTACGGTTAACCGCATATGGTTAACCGAACCGTATTATACGGTTCGATTCGATTAATAACCGTGAATTATTGTGGAAAACCGTAACCAAACCGAACCGTGCGGTTTTTGGATTTCATTAACCGTAACCATAACCGAACCGTAAAATACGGTTTTTAAACGCGGTTCGGTTCGGTTAGACGGTTTTTCGGTTTTTTTCTTACACCCCTGGCTTTAAATAAAGGATAGTCAGAGTTATTTAAAAAAAATTGAGAAAAAAAGTCGATAGAAAACACCTTTAAATGCCCTTGTGTCCTTAATTGAAAATTTATTAAAAAATTTAGAAATTAATTTGAAAAGTTTTGAAACTTGTGTCTATTGTTGAAATAAAGTAAAAACTTAAAAGACTGATCTGAAATTTCCCTAAAAAAAAAAAAGTACACGAGCACGATGGGGGTCATGAGGCTGGATCCGCGAATAAGTGGAGGTGTCTATAACATGTAGTGGGCGCTGGCAGATCATCGAGGTGCACTGCTGGGGTTTTGGGGATGGTATGGGTGGTCCCTCCTCCCGCGTGTTTGACCTGGATCGACGGAGCTGGAGACGCGTTAGCGCACGTGGGACATTTGTATAAGTTGGAAGAATCCGGATCCTCCTATTACACGACGATTTTGGAGCAATCTATTGTTGGGTCCACTTAGGAGTAAACAAGACCGTTTAAGATGAATCTCATTTAGGAACCTTCTTAAAGATTTGGTTTAAAAAGAGTGGATCCCACCATTTGATAGAGTACATAATAAAAACGTTACATGCAGAGCAGCAAAAGCCAACTCGACCAAACCTGCATAATATACGGGCAGGTTGCAAGTTTAGCTTTCCTAATCCATGTTTAAACGGTTCGAATTAGGGTTAGCTCGTTTAACCCGTATAATTCGTTTGTCTTTCTCTTATACCTAATTCTATAGAGTGTATCTTTTATTTTGATATGATGTTGTTTTTTTTTTTAATGTTTTTATGAAAACTTTATTTTATTTTTATTAATTATGTTATTCTATTTTTATAGTCATTATTTTAAATATATATATATATATATACTATGCTTAATTTATAAATAACTCATTCTCTTTCTTTTTTCCCCTCAAGTAGAGCCTTTGTCAAGCTTAAGGATATTTTCGTGTGCTCTTCTATTTTAGGAGGATTATGAATATGAAGAAAATATAATAGATATGACATAAATAAAATAAAATAATCAAGTAATAGTTGAGTTCATGCTGGTTTCCATGTTATTTTCTACTTACGCTTGGCATAGGGTAAAGAGAGAATGGAGAATCATGACACTGGCCTACACCTGAATTATTCAACCCAATATCAGTTGAGGCTAAGTCTGATTTAAAATCCTATAACAAACAAATTAACATTAGGATTACTATAACTCAAACACAGCTTATCCATATTGCCTATTATGATAGGCTTTAAATTGCAACAATATGATTTAGAAAGTTAATGATTGTTCATTTAGATCTTATTTTATTTTTATAAATTAACTTATGGGTTTGAATCTAATTTAAACATTGAATATGGTTGGAAGCCACAAAGGATTGTTAATAAATTTAGGTTTTTGTGCAAGTTACGCAGGTAAACCTGGCCGACCCGTAATAACCAGCAAGGGTTATGTAGGTTAATGTGGGTCGGGTCGAGTTAATCCGTAGTGAGTAGGGGTGTACACGGATTGGATTGGTGCGGATTGAGCCAAATCCGTCATCAATCCGTTACCTACAGATTGACGGATTTGGAATCCATCACCAATCTGTGGCTGTTAAAATCCGATCCGTGTAGGACCGGATCGGATCGGATTAATCCGTTCAATCTAATGTTAAAAGAAAATTATCAAACATGTTGTAAATAATTACATTTTGACTCATAAACCTTTTTTCTTATTTTATATTTAGACATTTTAATTTATATTTAGACCCCTTATATATATATATTTTTATATTTAATGTCAACGGATCGGATCGGATTGAATTCGCAGATTGAGGGTGGAATCTGCCACCGATCCGTTGCTAACGGATTACAAAATTCTCAATTCGTCACCAATCCGTTTACCTTCAGATCGGATCGGATCATATTGGATTTACGGATCGACGGATTTTTTGTGCACCCCTGATACTGAGTGCGGGTTAGGAGTTTTTAGTTGGTTCAATAAATGGGTCAGATACTGATTAGGAGCATCTAACCCATTTTATAAATGGGTTCAACCCGTTTAGCCCAACCCGGCCCAATTGCCACCTCTAGTTACGGGTAGCTTATGTGGAATCAGTGCCTACATCATGCTAATTATAATTTAAGTTGTGTGAACAATTGTATGGTGAGACTCTTTCCTATTGAACTGAAATTTGAAAATATATCATTTTAGGGATGAAATTCATTATGAACAGTGTGTATCATCTCTATGTAAGCCTCACAATGGGGAACCATTATAAAAAAAAAAAATAATAAAGCTAAGGGTTTTGGCTTTAAATTTGACCCGCGGTTATACTACTTTATTTTAAATCTTACATTTTCTCTCTCCCACTTACCAACGCCCCCATTCTTATCTCACTTCACCACCCACTTTTATCTTTTCATGCAACAATGTAAGTGCCTACTCATATAACTACATGTAGCTACTTTGCATTTAAAAACTTTCTTGTCTTCTACTGCATAAGATGAAAATGTTTGTATTCGTAATTTTGCCGTCCTTGAAGAAATGGCGATGAAGATCAAGGGTAGAGTTCTTTTTTCCAGTAATTTCTTTATCATGATTCCCTAACTCAGGATTGTTATAATTAAATTTGAAAAGTTCCCGTATACATAATGTCCTAGCTGATGCATTCAAGTAATATATTTAAAAGATTCTAAGTTGTTAACTTCAGTCATAGTTTTAATTAATCAAAATTACTTTTATCATAACTTTTACATGTACATTGTGCTTAGGCACGGGCATGTTTTGCTAGTGAATTTGTTACAAGTCTTGTATAATAGGATGCTGACTAATGAAGTTGGAAGGTTTCCCAATCGATCCTGTCCGGGTACACCCCTTCCAAAACTTTTCTTTTTCTTTTTAATTCTTTTCTACCATTTATGAAATAGACCACGCGCACTGTTGCTTGTGTAACTCACAATTGGGTTGTTTGATCTGCTTCTTTCTTTTATGTTTTTTTCCATCCTGTCATTGTCACAATTACAATGTCTTTTTTTCTTCTAATGGAGGAACATCTTCTAATCTTCTTGGGGGAATGTTAACTGGTTGACATTTTTAATTTAACAGTTCTATATTTTTCAAGTCATAGTCATACATCTGGGATTAGTTGTGCACACTTTTTAGTATCTAAATTAACTTCACATATTTTTGTGATTACTGTCATGATGGATGTCCTGTGGATGACCTATGATGTATGTGTCGACGCACAACAAAAGTGAAACATAAATAAATAAGTGATTGAAGGATTCAATTCCATGGAAATACTCCGTTCCTCCCCATATTATGGTGAGGGGACAATATGGTGTGGCCAACTTTATAATCCATCCAAACCAACCACATATATGGAACTGCCTAAAATACACTACGTCCATTGAGTTTTCACTAATTTGAGTAGATTGAACCATTAGATCGTGGATCAAGAAATCTTTTTTTTTAATGTAAAGTCGTTAATTTTGTGGGTCACAGATAAAGAGTCCTAAAGGCATTCGATTGACCCCAAACATGATACATATGCCCATTCAGGATGTCTCTTAACCCCCCACCCCCCAACCAAGTCCCGTCCCATGATTAATGGGGCTTGAGGTGGGCCCTATCAAATTTGTTCCTTACAATATATATCTATATATATATATATATACACACACGCGTGCTGGTGCCTTTTTTGTCGTTTACAAATATGATCGTTTACCGTTTACCACTTCTTCATGTACATATGTAAATGAGAGACCGAGAAATGGTCTCGTTTATAAGACTTATTTGTATGTAATTCATAAATAAGTGCAAATAAATGTAATCATGTATAAATGTTATACATGTGCATCTTCACCCAATTATAAATGAGTGCAAACAAACAACCCATAAGCAAGCATACAAGCCCTTTAATTTGAAGGGGAATTTCCAAAACAGTATAAGATTTTTAGCTCATTTTTAAAAAAATACATGAAGATTTAAATATCTCAAGATAATATAATAGTCATTTTTGTTTCAATCAAGCTCTCACCATAAAAAGTCTAAGAAAAGGACACAAATACCCTTTGTCATTATTCAAAAATTTTTAATAAATCATTTAAGAGAAATGATCAAGTCCAAACCCCCCCTCCTCCAAAATGACCTAGTGGGGTCCAATTCAATTACCTTATTTTTCTTTTCCCTTTTCTTTTACAAGTTGGCATAGTGGCTAGGAAGTGGGAAAATAACCTGCCCACCCAGGGATTGATCCCTGGGTGGTGCTATGGGGTCGAGTGTGTTTATCACAATGGCACTCTATGACTCCCCACTTCAACAACCTTTATGCATAGATGGTTAAAAATAAAAGGTTTATATGGATTCTAGATGACAAAAAACTAGCTTTATTAAATGGTTATGATCGAGAAAATCAAGTTGAATCATCCAAAAAAGGTACCCTACCATCAACATTTGATGAATGAGACTCATAAAGTGAGTTTTTGGGATGAAAGAATGATAAGAAAAAGCCAAAAACTTGTCAACTGGTATTTTTATCATTTCTGAAAATAATTGATGGAAAGAACTTGATTGAAAGAAACATTTAAATTCACACACACACACACACACATATATATATATATATATATTCATGTGCCAAGAATTATTATACTTTATTGAAATTTCCCCTGATTTGATTCAGGATTGAGTTAAGTTGGTTTTACTACGCATCCCCTGGTAATTTGTAAGAAAAAAAATTAGATGTAGAGATAAGACACCATGTCAGAAGGAATATACTGCTCCAAGTCCAAGTAAGAAGCCAACATTTCCATTAAACAAACAACTCCTTCTGGTTGTTTATCAAGAGATCCCATCCAAATGCCAAGGAGATGCCGGATAGATGTAGGTTTCCCAACCAGACATGACACACTGGATGGGTCGAACTTGAGCAAACATCGCAGCTCCCCGCACACCATTTCATGCCAGGTTCCACATGCATGGCAATGCACACCATTTATGAGCCGGGGGGGTCTGTATTTATGCTGTGCTTTAGGCCAATGGGCTGGACCTGGGTCCAAACTCTGTCCCAACACTTAAGTGAGATTAGAATTAGTTCCGGCCAATTATGATTAAAGGCCTAAACAAGCCTGACATATTGAGCACAAAGTGGTCAGCAAGATTTGCAAATAGAATGGCCAAACCTTTTGTTCTCCTTCACTATTGAAGTGAATATAAACATGGGAAACATGAACAAACATCGTATATCATGAAACATTATTTTCTTTATGCTTACTTACATGTAAGAAACTTAAGCCCCAAAGTTAATAGATTTTCTCTTAACTTAAATTTTCTACGTAGTTCATAGATCTGAGCCAAATCTTACTCAAATCAGAGTTAAGACGCTGTTGGATTGTCTATTTTCTTTTGTTCTGTGTTTCTTTTTTCTTTTTAACTATGTAGATAACTTGCTAGCGAAGATAAGATAAGGCTATCAACAGCATTGGGCGGTTTGAATTTCAAAAGCAAGCCCATTGATGGATTTATAGTGCTGGGCTCAGAGAGTTATGTGAAACCTGTCCTTTGGCACCAATCCATTTAGCATTCTTCATTTAGTTGAATCACAGGATAAGACTGCATTCCAAAATATCGCAATCAATGCTTGAATTAGAGACTAGTACTAAGCATGCGCTTCATTTGTCAATTATCCATGATTGACATACATCAAGGTGAGTCTAGACTGACGTTGTAAATTCATATCAAACTGTTACTAAGCCGCGTTTGTAGTAATCTGTCCCTAAGGTGTTTCAAGTTGAAGAGTGAGTGAGTGAGTTTTGTTTTTTTTTTTTAACGGTAACAACAAAATTCATTAATACAAGGCTAACAAAAAGAGAAAAAGAAAGGAGGGTGGGGGAGTAGCAAGAGAGATGCATCACCCCAACCTCAAGAGAAAAAAGAAACTCCCCTATTACATAATCACACCAATATTTCAAAAAAAAAAAAAAAAACCTATCAACTCCTTGCTTAGGTAATGCATCGGCCATGGAATTAGCTGACCGAATCTTTTGACATTGAAGTGTAGTTAGTATACTGGGGCTTTGCTTAGCTGGTTAGTATACTGAGGCTAAAGCAACTGATCACAGATTAAAGAAAAAAAAAAGTGCTAATCCACTGAGCGCAGAGGATTCATGTGGGTGTAAAATGATTTATTTTATGATTGGGTCAACAATATATTTTGCTTTTGTAGATGCTAAGTGCCGGCCCTCTCAATAAACAAACACTGGGAGTATGCAAACACACCCAATCCTGTGAGCATACATCATCACTGACCTCTTCTTAATCATGCGTGTATTGTAATTGCTTCATCCACGGTTTTTTTTTTTTTTTTTGTGGTCCTATTAGGCACAGTGGCAAAGGGGGTCTAGCTTAACCTACTCCGTGGCCAGAAGGTGAGAACCAAAGTCCCATCCAGAGTGATCCCTTTATTCTCCTTCATAATTCATTATTCTCAAACAAATGTGACTTAGGCAGTTGGAAACTCAAATTATTAACATTTTAATTGAAGAGACATGTTGGTGAATTCGTGAGTTATTGTGCTACCAAATATAATAGAACTTTAGAATTTAATAAAATCAAATTATTAATATATATTTTTTTTAATTGAAAGTCCATGAAAAGGACGGCTGAAATAGAAATTTTGCAAATCCAGTCCATCACTCTGAATCCGAAAACCAACGAACATCAATGGACTTTCTTTTTGTAGCTGCCTACGTCCCAACCTCCTCAATATCATAGGCCAAAGGGCCCAAGTATCTATTTGAAAATGTGGTAGAAGGATTCCTACTGTAGAAGGATTTAAACCCTTCTAAAACTCCTTCGATTCATAGTCAATATTAGGGCATACCTGCTATGACTTTTCTGTTCTATGTTTTATTTTATATACATTTTTTTTTTTATGCTCGGTTGTTATTTTATATACATTTAAAGTTAAAAAAACCGACTGCATACACAAAAATGAAGATTTTTCTATGTTTGGAATTTTTAAGATGTTTTTAAAAACTCTGCACCGGTAAGGAAAAGTTTTGTTATATGCAGGTTGATGATCTACCAAAGGGAAGAAATAAGCCCAAGAAGACATGTATGGAAAAAGTAAAAACAAATGTTAAAAAGTGCAAGGTATTCAATGATTTGACCAACAATAAATCGGACTGTAAATATATAGTTGGAACAAGACTTTGATAATGATGATGTTCTTGGGAATTGAGGGCTGGCGTTATGGATAAGGCGCCTGCCTCCATAGCTCCCCCAGCTTTCGAGCCATGGTGTGAGCCCTTTACTTCTTATGACCTGATCACTAGGTCAACCGAGAAAAAGAATTTGATGATGTTCTCAAGAATCAACTTTTAACTAAAAATAACCCCAAACTTATTGTGGTATAAGTTGAAAGAGAAAATTTAAAATACATATGATAAGATTGGATTTGACCCAACCAATTTAGTGTCCTGGACAATGTAAAGAGAAAATTTAAAAAGCATATGATAAGATTGGATTTGACCCAACCAATTCAGTGTCCCAGACCATGTCTCAAGAACCATCGTTCCCAAAACAAGTCTCTGGTTTCATCAGCAACCCAAGATTCCAAAGATGAGGAAAATTTAAAAAGCATATAGCAAGATTGGATTTGACCCAACCAATACAGTGTCCTGGACCATGTCTCAAAAGCCATCGTTCCCAAAACAAGTCTCTGGTTTCATCAGCAACCCAAGATTCCAAAGATGAGGGTTGATAAGAAGAAAAGAGCCGCCCTTGACTTGGCACACAACGAGACAAGGTGCTCTCCGTTGTCATCTCCCTTGACTCTGACTCTGACTTCTTCTGACCACTACTAGATGGAGGCTCAGATTCAATTGCCCAAGAGCTGAATTGTATGTTCTCCAACCGGACATGACAGGTTGGAATGTTGGATGGGTTGAACCTGTGCAAACATGTCAAAAGACACCTGTATTTTACCACTTCTCAGAGATTCCATGTCTCCTTACCGTTCTAATTTTGTTTGAATCCACAGCCTTGGAGAAACAAAGTCTTCTGCCACCACATTCACCAACGCAGGAGAAGTAGGTGAGATCCTCGTCGTTCATCAATCATGACCAACCATTCTGCAATGGGTGGACGATCTAGCCTTTGAATAGTGGAATGCAATGGGTTATTAATACTCCTCCATTATAATTGGAGCAAATTAGTCATGAGCTGGATGATGATTTACCTTCAATATGCCCCCATCAAACTCAATTGTGGGTAGGGTTGTAAGCGGAATGGTTTCTGGTGGGAACCATATTCGACCCGGACTTGGACCTATTTCTAAATAATGGTTCCGGTTTTATATCCAGTTTTGGCTTGAAACCTATTTTGTTGGTTCCAAACCTTGTTCCAATAGGAAAATCTGAATCTAGTTCCAAAACCAGGTCCACCTAAAAGACTAGAATCTAGTTAAAAAATCAGTTCAATTTCTCTGTGTTTTTTTTTTAATAAGCAAATCATCCAATTTATAACAGTACATCAAGTCTACTACCTCCAATATTATAAATAGAAAAGTCTGGAAATAATAATTTTGTGGTACAATTTTCAATATCAAAGACTCATATGTTGAGTCCCAAAACCACGTGTCGGAACCTATATGGATCCAAAACCGGACCCGTTTATCAAACGGAACTTAAATTGGGTTTCGGACTCAAACCCGTTTATGAATCGGAACATAAAATAGGTTCCAGACCCGATTTTTTATGAGTCGAAACTTCTATGTAATTGGAGAATAATTGGATACCCATTTGCAATCCTAACTGTGGGAGACTCATTGATAAAAATATCAGCCACTCGATTAATAGAAGGGGTGACTCGGACATTGAGCCATTGCGATGTTCCCTGTCATATGGGAATCATAGCGAAACATCTTCTTTTTTTTTTTTTTTTTGTAATAACAGCCATCCATTAAAGTTGGAGCAAATGGTCACGGGCTAGGTGATATGTCTTCATTAATTAAGTCCTATTAATTGGACATTCAGGATAATCTCTTTTTTTTTTTGGTAAAATCAGGATAATCTGATTGATCTAATGAAGTTGTGATTAATGAAGAATAAAAAATGGACCCCATTGACCCTACGTGAAGATGAGAGGCTTCGATGCTACTGAATTGTCTCCAACTAATTGTTCCCAAGGGGTTGGCCGAGTAGTCAGGACCATGGTTTCTCTCTCTTCTAGAGCTAGAGGTTCTGATATCGATCCCCGGTTCCCCCTTCTTCCGGAATCGAAGGTTGAGTCCACTAGTGCTAGCACATGGGGCCCAGATTAGTCCAGCCCAAAGGATTGAGAATCCTCTGTTAGCAAAAAAAAAAAAAAAAAAACTAAAGTCGATGGATATTAGAATAAGCTAAAAATATCATAATTAGACCAAACCAGTCGCTTGGTTGACTTAGAAGGCAATGAATGCAATAGGTGAAGTTCCTCCAAAAGAGATAAAAACATGAGACTTCCTTCAACAACAAGAGGTTGGTCGGGTGGTTGGCAATCCTGCATGTCATTCAGCTGTCTAGGGATTGATCCCATGTATGCCAACTCCCCCACATGTGTACTCTCCTTCTCAAGATGTGAATTTCCTCTTTCCACTTGTGTAGACTCTCTTGGGTCCCAAACACCCCTCACCCGGGATGGGGCACCTAAAATAATAATAAAAACATGAGACTATCTTTTTTTTTTCCTTTGTTGACATTTAATGGAAAAGGTTATTGGACTCTCAACTCAGGATAAAAAACTCAATATTACTGCTAACATCACAAAAGCATTTAAGAAAAGCAAAAAATGAGATGCAATAGGCTTCTTCTACTGTTGCTCGGCCTATTAAGCCAAAGTAAATTAAGCCTGATGCTTATGGACCTCATAGCGAGCTTCTAATGTTTAGAATCAACAATGAGAGAACGTGTGGATCCTCATAAATTTGTGACACATTCACATTCCAGAAAGTGGGGGAATGAGAGTTACTTGATCCATTTCGGAGAATCAAATTGGTGCGGTAACCACCAGGGCCGAAGTTTGTCCAAGCCCAATATCTACAGTTGTAACTCTCCTCAACTGAATCAAATGGCAATGAGTTCATCTTTTTCTGTTTTTTGCTTTCTTTTTTCATGGTAAGAGTTCACCTTGGAATGAGTTCATCTTTAAATGTATGAAGATTCACCCTTTGACAATCATTAGAAAGCCATAACGCCCTCCAAAGAAGTGAATTCAAGGAGATCTTTATATATGAACACCTTTCCAGACAGTCTATATGTTTTTTTATCCATCTTTTAGAAAATCCAGTGGAAAATGTAACAACCCAACCCAAGCCCGATGCAATATTATCCTCTTTAGCTCATGAGCTACTCGACCGGAGGACCTGAATTTGGTCGTTACAAATGATATGAGAGCCGATGACGGCTCTTCTCTGAGGGTGGGAGATTGTTACATCCCACATTGCTTATGTGAGTATCCAAAGTGAAGGCTAAATGTGCAATGCCTTCCTAACTTAATGTCATGGGTTTTAAAGCCTTGAGGCAAGATTGGATGCGCTTGGCCCAAATCCTCTGGTCAAGTAGCCCGGTACATAAACTCTTTGTTTGTCTTCTTTGCAAAAGAACAGCTTTGTGGTGCTCAGGCAACTAAGGGCCCTCCTCTAAAATTGTCAAGGAAGCTGAGGCACACACGATCCTCTTCATGTTAGAGATAGCCGTGGATAGATGTTTACAAGAATTGTGATTTGCTCTGATGCTAATGAACAAGGAAGTGATTAAATTGATCGATTGTGACTCTTGTAATTATTCTATGCCATTGGGCTCATCGGCGGCGCTACCTAGATCCCACTGAGATCTCGAAAAATATTAAAAAAAAAAAAAAAAAACTCTTTAATGAATTAAAGTTATGGGAAGTTTTTGACCCCACTCAATGCCTAAGTTAATGGGTCATTTGTCTACCAAAATAAAAAAAAAAAAAAAAACTAATGGGCTCAATTTTTATTTTTTAAAGGAAATTTACTTTTTTAGACATTTTGTCTGTAAGTCTTCATTTACCCCAATTTAACCTCTAAATACGGTATTCTCCCCATATTAGAAGGAGAAAACCCTACCTAATATTATTAAAAGTAGATAACAGATGTTGATAAAGGTAAAAACAAAATTTTTCAATTTGTGGAAGATAAGTCTTTTGTTGACCTCATTGACTTGAATTTTTGGAGCCGCTACTGATTGGGCTCGAACTTTAATCATCTTTGACATCATCAAGTTGTCAAGTTTGGTCCAATCATTTTCTTTTTGAGTTCAATTCCTATTGCTCAATGGGGTTCTAGTTGTTCTAATTCTTACCTTTGGTTTTGAGTTTTTTCCTTCTTGGTTATGCAAACTGATTTAATTGTGTTTTTATTTGTTCAGTTTTAATGATTTTTTAATGAAAAAAAGGAGCTGCACTGCAAATGCAGACCAGTCAGCTCGGAGGAGGAAATTCTCCTAGAATGAAATGCAATGGGCTTCTTGCAACTGTTGTCGGGCCTGTTGAACCCAGGTAAATTAAGCCTGATGCCCAGAGGGTCGTGGACCTAATAGAAAGCTTATAATGATCAAAACCAACGTGTGGATCCTCATTCATGTGACTCATGTACAGTTCAGAAAGTAGAGAAATGAGTCCCATACATGAGTCGATCCCTTCCCAAAATGTGTGTGTGTGTGTGTGAGAGAGAGAGAGAGAGAGAGAGAGAGAGAGAGAGAGGCATTAGCCGTGGAGGACCAAGATTTTCATCTGAGGGGTGTGGACCCTAATAGGTAGTTTGGTTTTGGGGGCAAACCGAGATTTTCTCATGTTGATTTTGAGGGTGGACCCATGATTTTATTGGATTTTTGGAAGTGGACACAGTTTTCATATAGCTTTTGAAGTGCACCGCGGTCTGATGGGTGCGACTGCACGCTTGAGTCTGTCCCTGGGTATTAGTGTGGCAACCACCTGGGCCAAAACTTCTCCAAGCCCAACATGTAAAGTTTCTAGGTCGAATAAGTCTGTCTCAACCTTCTCCCGCTTGTGCGGGCTTATTCTTTCCCACTTGTGTGGGCCTTCTTTCCACTCGTGCCGGCTGACTTCCTTTGTGTTTGCGGGCTCTTTCTTACGCCCCAGCCCCCTTAACTGGGTTACCAAAAGTGAAAAAAAGGAACATGGATTTATTATGCCCATAGGCTTAAGATTTGGCCTCAATAGACTCTACTACCAAAGTTTGTGGATTCGTCAGTCTTAAGTGAGACTTTCACTCTCTCTTTTGGGTGGGTAGGGGTAGGCCTGTCAATGGGACGGGCCGGGCTTGGGCTTGGGTTGTCCAATCCCGTCCTGAAAATAGGACGAGCCTGCCAAGTGTTGTCCAATCCCGGCCCTAAATTGAACAGGCTTACATCTAATCCCGTCCCGTACGGGCCCGGGCTGGGACAGGGCCGGGCCTGGGCTTAGCCCGATCCTGGAGATAAGCAAAACATTATTTAATTATTCCTACTGTCACCAGACACCCGGTGTGAACCTGACTTTAAACCCTCCTCTTTTTTCCAAGCTTGGGACCGGCAATGCAATGCAACAAGCAACATGGCGGAGTTAAAAACTTTTTTTTTTTTTTTGCTAGTGACAGTAGAAAATCAGAAAATCAATAGAAATAAATGAGTATACTATATGCTATATGGGTCAAGTAATGTAGGAATGATTAAAACCTTTTTTTCCGGTAAAAGTAGAAAATCATAAAATCAATAAAAATGAATGAGAATAAGTATTCTATATGAGTCAAGTTAAAGTAATGTAGTATCAATTAAAATCTTTTTTTTTAAGTAGAAAATCAAAAAATCAATAAAATGAATGAGAATGAGTATCCTATATAGGTCAAGTAATTTAAAAAAGAAATCAACATAAATTAATTTTCTTTTAATATGTCTAAAACATCAATTAGTACATTCTCTCATCATTATCTAAATCACCATCACTAGTTGGGTCATGACTAAACTAATCTTGGGCAGAAGAGGCAGAAGAGTGATTGAGTGTGAGATGGTTTTAGGGCTTGCAACGTCTTATAAAAGAGATGGACTGATGGAGGGCGCAGTTACAAGAATGCCCCTCCTAACTAGTCATTTTTTTACTGTTAGTGAGGGACAGTTTAGGTAATTTATATTTTTTTATCAAAATTAACTTGGAGCGGGCCGGGCCGGGCCTGAACGGGCTGGGCATCCTCTGCCCAGTCCCAGTCCCATTTTGGTCGGGCTTTAAAATTATTGACCAAGCCCAACCCACTGGGCTCAAAATTTTTTATAAAGCCCTGTATTTTCGGGCTTGGGACGAGCCGGGCCGGGCTTTCTACCCGTTTCAACCCGTCCCATTGACAGGCCTAGGTAGGGGGAGGGGGGGAGAATAGGGGGGGGGGGATTTTTGGAGGGTGTTTGGGAAGGGGGGAGGGAAAATGGGAGAGGGGGAAATGGAGGGAAAAATGAGTTGTTTTTCCTCAAAAATTTCCCCCCCAAAACAAGGGGAAAGTGAGGGAAAAGTGATGGAAATGACCAAACTGCCCATTTACTCTAATTGAATTTTTTTCAAAAATAAAGATAAAATGGTCTTTGTCTCTGTACCTCACAAACAAACAAAATTATACTTTTTCACTTTTCTTTCCCCTACTTTTTTACTTTCCAAATTTTCCCTCCCCTCCCCTCCCCTCCCTTTTCCCTCCCCCTCAAATTTTCCTTTCCCTCCCCCGTTCCCAAACGGAGGGTCAGTAGGGCGCAAACGTATCATTATATACCTCCTTCTGCTTCATTTTCTAGTAGCTTTCTGAGAAGAGTCACATTTGAGAAAGACTTGTGTTGGCGTTTGTTGTTCTAGAAATCCAGAAGCTCGGACATTAAAAACTAGGGGCTAGGCCCACTTAGGGTTAAGCTGTTTGCAGGAATGGATCATCTCAAGCATTTGTTTTATCTTGCTACATAATATTTGTCCAAAACTTGATTTCTCGGTTTAGATTGTTGAACCAGTACACTTCAATCCACTGTTTTCACAATGCCACGGAGGGGCATGGGCACTTATTGTTGGAAAAATGGTTAGAAACCCATTATTTTGGTCATCTTTGAGCCAAAATAAACGTGGGACCCACTTATCCTTTTAGGTGGGAATACATGGGAATGTAATCTACTATATGAGTAGTTTAATGACATGTATTGGGTTGCTCTAATCCATTAAGATATGAATGAGAAATTGCCTCATTTACACCACTACTTGAACATGTTAAACATGGAAACAAAAGGAAGTGGTAAACTTGCTTCCCACATTGCTTGGGAGCAAAACTTCCCTTGGGTATAAATATACTTACCTTGGTAGTATAAGATGAGCCCCAAGGGGCACCCCACTTTTGTGGGGGAGGGAGGACTTAGATCAAGGTTGGGTCACCACCACACGCGCGCGCGCACAGAACCGGGCCGGGCCGGGCTTGGGCTTGGGCTTGGCACGCGAGTTGGGCCTGGCTCGGCCCATTACCCATTTATATTTTTTGGAGAAATTTTATTTAATAAAATTCCTTTTTTCGAATGGGGTGTGTCCAGTCCAAGAGGTGTGTGCAAAGAGGTGTACCTATTCGCATCTGAAAGGGTGTGTCCTAAGAAGAAGCATCTGTTCAAGTGAATAGTCACTGTTCTGAACAGATGCAGCCCCTGTGAAGAGACCTGATTGCAGGCTATTTAAGCATCTCGTTTCATGCTGTTTTGATCATTCAATCATTCCATTTTTCACTGCTGCTGCTGCACTTGCATTGAGTCAAGAAGAGAGAGTTCTCACACTAACTGGTTCGACAGACACACAGTTTGTAGTGCTGCAACTGTTGTGGGACAGATCATTGTATCCTGGGAGACAGACGCCATCTTGAAGCTCGTAAGCACCATTGCGGGGGCGAATTTGTCTTAAGGACATAGTGTTTACACTAGCCTTGATCAACTGCATCTCTGATTTTCTGCCTTCAAACAGTGAGTTTAATTTACATTCAAACAGTGTACTGTTCTGTTTATATTTACTGTTTACTGCTCTCCTAAAATACTGAAGTGATTGTACTCGGACTAACAATCTTAAGACAAATTTTCTTTTAAAGTTCTGAGTACATTATATTCTCTTTTGACTTCAGTATTTCTGGTTTCAGTTTAAGTCAGTTTTCTACTAGTTTCTTTCTCTTCTGTTTCTGAAACTAGTAGTGTAAAACTGGTTTTCTTTCTTCATTTACACTCACTTACAGAACTTCAGGTTGTTCTGTAAATTTGTATTCTGTTTGCCTCAGTCTTCAGTAACCAGTTAAAAGGTTACCATATAGTCTGAGTTACTATTTACAGTTTTTTTTTTGTTAGTTGTTTACATTCTGTAGTATACTCTGTTTATGTGATTTCTGTTTGTTAAAACAGATATGGGTATTAAGAAGAATACTCCAATCACTACCCCTACCCCTGTTATGGTGAACCATGGGGAGAAACCTGAAAAGTTTAATGGGACTGAGTTCAAGAGATGGCAACAAAAGATGTTGTTCTATCTCACCACCCTGAACTTGGCTAGGTTCCTCCATGAAGAAGCTCCTGCTTTGAAAGAAGGCGAAACAGACAAGCAAGTAGTTGCTGCTGTAGAAGCCTGGAAGCACGCTAACTTCCTCTGTCGAAATTACATTCTCAATGGACTAGACAACACATTATATAATGTGTACTGTTCATTGAAGACTGCTAAGGAATTATGAGATTCACTTGATAAAAAGTACAAGACTGAAGATGCCGGAATGAAGAAATTCGTTGTTGGCAGATTTCTTGACTACAAGATGAACGATTCCAAAGCGGTTATCAATCAAGTTCAGGAACTTCAAGTAATCCTCCATGAAATACATGCAGAAGGAATGTCTCTTAGTGAGTCTTTCCAAGTGGCAGCAATCATTGAAAAATTGCCACCACTTTGGAAGGACTTTAAGAACTACCTCAAGCATAAACGAAAGGAGATGAAACTTGAAGACCTGATAATAAGATTGAGGATAGAGGAAGACAATCGTGTTTCTGAAAAAAAAGCAGGAAAAACCTTCACTGAAGCGAAGGCAAATGTGGTGGAACATGGAAAGAATCCCAAGAAAAGGAAGAACAATCCCAACGGTCCAAAAGAAGGTCCCAATGACAATAAGAAGTTCAAAGGGAATTGCTATGTGTGCGACAAACCGGGCCACCGTGCTAAAGACTGTCGTAAGCGCAAGGACCAAGGCAATACAAGTAAGAAACCTGCGCAGGCCAACATGACAGAATTGGACACTCTCTCCACTGATGTTTCAGACATCAATCTTTCTGCTGTGGTCTCAGAAGTCAATCTGGTTGGTAACACCAGAGAATGGTGGGTGGACACAGGGGCCACTCGACATGTTTGCTCTATTAAAGAGATGTTCTCCACTCATCAAGCATCAACTGGAGAACAACTCTTCATGGGCAACTCTGCCACCTCTAAGGTTGAAGGCCAAGGACAGGTGGTATTGAAGATGACTTCTGGAAAAGAACTCACCCTCAACAATGTGCTGCATGTACCTGATATTCGTAAGAATCTGGTATCAGGCTCACTACTGAGTAAGAAGGGTTTCAAACTTGTATTTGAGTCGGATAGGTTTGTACTCACCAAATCTGGGATGTACGTGGGAAAAGGGTATATGAGCGATGGGCTCTTCAAAATGAATGTAATGACTATTGTACGTAATAAGAAAAACTCTTCTGCTTATATGCTTGAATCTTCTAATGTGTGGCATGGTAGATTAGGCCATGTTAATTATGATGCATTACGTAGATTAGTTAACATGGAATGCTTGCCTAAATGTAGTTTTGATTCAAATATCAAATGTGAAACATGTGTAGAAGCTAAAGTTACTAGAACTTCTTTTCAATCTATTGAAAGAACTTCTGAACCCCTTCAATTAATTCATTCTGATATTTGTGACCTAAAGTTTGTTCAAACTAAAGGTGGTAAGAAATATTTTCTTACATTCATTGATCAACTGCATCTCTGGTTTTCTGCCTTCAAATAGTGAGTTTAATTTACATTCAAACAGTGTACTGTTCTGTTTATATTTACTGTTTACTGCTCTCCTAAAATACTGAAGTGATTGTACTCGGACTAACACTTATCTCACTGTTTGACTAACCTTCATCATTATCGTATAAGCCCAAAATGAGATTCTCTAGGGACGGGTAGAGAAGTTCATTCAGTACCGATCACCTATCGTAGTTGTTACACCTTTATTGTGAGTGGACCAATAAAAGTCTGCCATGTCATCCAAAAATTTAGTTGATTTTGAAGTTTAAAAAAGTTCAAATAAGATAAAAGAAAATCACCTAAATTTTTGGTTGACGTGGCTGACTGTAATTGATCCATTCACGATGAAGGCGTTAACAACTAGGATAGGTGATCCCGCGCGACTCTCATTCAAAGGGTCTAAGCCCTAGTGCAGTACCAACCATTTTGAAGCCAGAGAAGAATAGGAGTTAACATATGTGCATTGACAGTGGGACAATAAACAGAATTACAGTGAAATACTGATTCCTTACATTTTCAGTAGAGCAAATAGCCAATCCACCTTGAGCTAAACGTCTATATACCTCCTCCCGTTGAACCAAATGATACTTCCTTTTTTCAACAGAATCATTTCAAAGAAAATTACGCTAAGTTTTCTCAATTCGTCGATAGACACTTTTTGGCCATTTGAAGTAAGAAAAAAAAATAATAAATAGGAATGCTTGACAAAACTGATTTGATTAGGACAACACAACCTCCCACAGAAAAATTTCTTCCTTTCCACAAACTTAATTTCTTCTCTATTTGCTCCACAATTGACTCCCAAAGGCTGCTTTTTTTTTTTTTTTTTTTTACTTTTGATTATCCAATACATAAAGGTAACCCCAAATACTTCGAAAGGGGGTTCCCAATTTCTTCTCTATATGCTTCATAGAATGAACTTTGAAGGAAAATGGAGAGACTGATTAAAGGAGGCATTACAATTGCTTCCTTCTCAGTTTTGGTGAGCGGATCTTCAGCTTCTACTTCTATTAGTTCAAGGGGCATTAGGCAAGGAGCTCCACTTTCTCCAATTTTTATTTACATGGTTTATTTGAATATAAGTTCCTGCAGTTTCTTAATTAATTGTAAAATGAGAAATCAATTTTAACAAAAGAAGCCCTACTTTGCCTCATCCGTTTGAGTGCCACTCTTGATATGTTTTTCTTTTTTTCTAAAAAAATTGTAACTATTAAATCCTATTCCAAAACGAGTTAGATAACAAACACATTGCATATGAGGAATTAAAGGGGGAAAAAGATGAAGATGAAAGCATAAGAGCATTATATTCGAACCCCGACACCACCGACACAAAGAAACTCATAAAAAGCATAACAAACCACAATATATGAACAACAACGAGATGTTGAAAATTATTTCTGTTGACTTTACTAATGTCTCAAGGTTTTGGTAAGAATAGTTAACTAAGGAAAGTTAATATTATATCAAAGCCAACCTGTTGAGAATTCGAGTCCAGTAGGAGCGACTCGGTGCTTTAATGTGTGTGTTGCCCAAAAGAATACCAACCGGATTCCATCCGAGGGGGTATTTTTGCTGCCTCTACCAACGCGTTGAGGTTTTAGAATGAATGGTTAGCTAACAAAACTTAATATGATATCAAAGCTAATATATTGCAATTTTGAATAGACGGAGGAATGACTTGGTACTTAAAATAAATGTGTGCCACCAAAATTACGTCGACTGGGTTCCACTTGAGGGGTTCAAACAGGTCATCTGTTGGCTTTGAAATCTTATTAAATTCGAGAGTCATCACTTATCTTCGAGCGCCCTTTCCTCATCCAACATATTTTCCACATCATTTGATGACTGAACGTGCCCAAATACCACCTTAGTAATAAAAGACAATGACTTCGAAGTTCGATCTCATTTGGGCGAAATTGGAGTTTTTGATGGACCCACAACCTCACTAGAAGAAGCCTATAAAATTGCATGGAACCGGATTCCTTGTTTGGACCAAACAAGGGATGACACATAGGGGGGCGGATGTGGGGGCAGAGGAAAGAGAAAAAGTTTCTCTTTCCTCTGCCCCTACATCTTTTTCTCTTTCCTCTGCCCCCACATCCGCCCCCTTATATGTCTTTCTCTGTTTGGCCCAAACAGGAGTTCTTCCAGTTTGGACCAAACAGGAGATCCGTATGCAAATTGCATAGGATGAGTCACATTCCACTATCAAATCAGAGGGCAAGTACATTCTCAACTGGTAAAATAGCCAATATCACATCTACATTGGAATTCTAAACTCCAGCTGACATAGAAAACGTCAGCATCGTATGGCCTTTGCTACCTCATCCTCAAGGCTTGTAAAATAGCCAAGTCAGTTTTTCCAAATTGGCACATCCCCAAATAGTGTGATACATAGAGATTTAGGTCATTTTTGGCAACCAAATCTCTATAGAAAATATTTTCGATTTTACTAAAGTTGTAGTAAATTCATGTTTAATAATTATAAATTTTTGAGAATTTGGACGAATGAAAATCTTCATCTGTTAGGATTTTTAGATACCATCCCCCGTAAGATTTGAAAATCCTCACTTAAAAGTGGATTTACACACCGAACCCTATTTTTCTCAGCTATATTCATCAATATACATCAATATCAATATGTGTAAGTGCCTAAAAATTACGGACTTAGGTAATCGAGGATCAAGCTCCTGATCTGTGGTTTTAAAGGGAATAAAGGGAAAGGATCGAGTCTCCAGTCACCTGAAAGGAAGGAAACAACGGTCAGAGACCCTGGCTATGGGTAGCCGAAGGCCCTCCGACGATCAAGTCAGTGTCTGAACCGGAAGAGAATGGAGAAAAGCCAGCTTATGGAGGGGAGGATCATGCGTACCTTGTAAGGCTTTCCTTCATGTAATATATAGACGTGAGGGTCATCATGGTACTGTCCACCTGAAGGGATGGGAGTCCCATCAGCGTGTATTCGTACCTCTTGAGTGGGGGTAGGTGAAAAAGGGGGTGTCCCATCGGATCATCATCCCATACCTATGGACCTGAGATAAGGCGTGCTTCTTATCTGGGTTTGGCACCCACTCTGTCTGTCAGCTTGCCGTCCGTCGTGGCAGTGCATTTATGGCCGCATTTATGACTGAGTGACAGGAGCCGAGGTCGGGCAGAGGCTGAGACCGAGATCGGAGCCTGTGACGTGGCCGCCGAGACTCGATTCATGGTTCCCCCGAGATGGCGCTACGGCCGACCTCACGTGGTTTCCGAGACAAAGGTTAAACCGAGACTGGGGATGGGCCCCCGTTCGAATTAGTGAGCATAAAACGACCCCACACAATATGAAATCCCCAACTATACAAATCCCTAACGAGAAATCCTTGTTTCAGTGGTAGTGAAGAATCATAAGATCTATGGAAAACTAAAATCCCATCAAATTCCCAAAAACCCATCCAAATGGGCAACCCATTATTAACTCCAATTATGCCTTGAGGTTTTAGAAATTGCATCTGATCATAGTCTAAGTGGATTCTACACCCAAAAGAAAGAAATAAGAGAGGAGAGAAGCGAGAGAGAGGGATAAACGGTTGTGGGTGTGAGATTAGCACATGAAGAGTCATTCCTTTGTAGGTAGTGCTGTGACCACCTTTGCCTACTCCTCCCATCTCTCTCTCTCTCTCTCCCCGTCTCCAGTGGAGGCCTTACTCTCGTCTCTCCAGTTCTTACTCTTTCTTCTCGGGTTATTTTGGAGTTTAGTCAGGTTTAGTATTAATGTCCTAATATTGAAACCATCAACCTACCCTCAATCGCTAGAGGGCCAGGACAGGGCAGACGAAATGATTTTTAATATTATTTTATATAATAATTTTTCTATGCTACGATGATAACCCTTTGTTATTCGAGCCAAGGACACATGGAATGCAAATGTTAGATCTTTTTGTGTCATTTCTAAAATAGTGTACAAAACAAATTACTTTATCCTCATACAAACATATCATTTAGTATTAAATAAAAATGAGATAATTTAAAAATATTGTGACATGAACTTAGGATATTGGAAGACATTATTAAAGACCTGAGCATACTAGTCATAATTACGTAGTTTAAATAAAGTTTCCAATTTTATTTGTTGTCAGGCTATTAGTAAGTAAGATTGTTGTAATTGAAGCTCAGCTAGTTGTAGTCTCTTTTATTAGTTCATATGCTATACTTTTTTTTTATTAGGCGATAATATGGGTCAAAGTCACAAACTTTAACTCCATATGTGGAGTCCATTTGAATGAAACAACAATGCAATAGAAGTAAAGGGAATGAAAGAAACTGGCATGGGTAGTGACTGCTGGCTAAAGCTCAACCCCACTTAATTTAAAGAGTCAAATCATATTAAAAGAACCATAAACAATTGAGGGCCAAAGCAAGCTTCTTAGAAAAGCTTATGATGTTATGGAGGGGTCATGGCCCTGCCAGCAGCCCCCACTAGGTCTGCCCCTGCATGCATCCTAGTGAGATCCACTTGAAGAGAAGCCCCTGACATTTTCTAGGTTGCCCAGCTGGCAGGCCAGTAGTTTTGGCTTTCTTTCATCTGTTCTCTGGCTCTTACGGTGTCTTTATCTGTGCTCTGTGTCCATTAATCCCACGTTGAGTATTTCTTCGTATTATCTTCTCTGCCTTTAGCTTTTGTCCTCTCCTATCCACTCTTTTCTCCTATCTCCTATCCTTATTCGGTCATTTGGCTATTTGGGTTATGTTTTTGTACAATTGAACTCTGATCGAAGGGTCCCCAACCATTGATCTGATGGATCCTGCTGTCGACGGACCATATCCAAATCCATCAATGTTAGTCTGGAGTGCTGGTAGTTGTTGTAAGGGCTGGACGTGGATTCAGACTATAGCATCCAAATTCGAAATTGGAATCAAATCATTCTGATTCTTCAATTATAATGATCCATCCCACAGTGAAAACCCTTTATGGAATACTTTTATATATATATATATATATGAATTACGCTATAAAACTCATTTTTCATAAAGAAAAAAAAATGCTCATCTTTTAACTAATGAAAGTGACATGTGTTATCATTATACACATATCCGATTCTCTTAAACATTCTCTTTCAAAGGTGAATCCCTTTATATTCTCTTAAAATAAACAAATCATTGATTATTAGATATGAGCAAAAACACCCCTTTTGAAATAAGGGAGTTTTTTTTTTTAAAATAAATATTGCAGAGAGAGAGAGAGATGGAGTTTTGAAACATCAACAAAGTGAACATGCTAAAAACATCTTGTACTACGTGAATTATGGAAGCAAAATTCTTACATGGTACACATGTAAAACCTACATTATTAGGTGAACCCCTTCGTCTTATCAGTTAAATTAATGAAGAGGGCTTTAACAAATAGAATGTGTATCAACAATACGTAGGGGCATCACTTCCACTCTCCTATGTCACATTTAGGGCAGCCCTCTTGAGCAATGTCGTCGATCTGAACACCTGTATCATACACAATTCCTGCCTTCCAATCTGCAGGAAGAACTTTCTTTGCCCAAATCCACTTTCCATCGTACCCTCCTGTCACCACCAGTCTCAGCTGCAAGGGCCCAGTGGGAACTCGATCCGTGTCCCAGACCGCCCCATAATTCCTAGTCATGTAGCGCCAATTGGTCGAACCCACCTTCAATAGCCAAAAAATAAAAAATAAAAAATCCCATTAAGCATATAAATAAAAAACACATTCACATTGATCACTTTATATAGAGTTAAATGGGAAAGATTTGGGCTGGACCCACGCGGGAAACAGTGTAGGCCTGATAAGGGTTTTAGGGCCCAAATCCGGTCTGAGTCAAACATGGATACAGGGACATGGAATCGGTCCTGCCCACTGAATCTGCTCAATAAAGGCCCAACCCCATAAAGGGACCGACCCTGATAAGGTTGGACTCCATATCCAGGTGCGGCCAGTAGGGGTTTCGAATTTCGACCCTTAGGGTCCATCAAGTGTGGCCCATTGGGCCCTTTAAATAGTTTGTATTGGATTCGGGCTAAAGTCAATCCCAACCTGACTCGGGTCCAATGATAGTGCTAACTTTATAGGAAAATTCTATATGTACTCCTTATATGTGCTGAGCACACCCACATCTCATTGTGAACAGTGATTGAAACACTCACATCCCATTGTGAACGGTGATTGAAAAATCACTGTTCACAATGGGATGTGGGTGTACTCAGCATAAGGAGAGGTCGCATATAGAATTCCCCAACTTTATATTGAGTGGCTACAAGACATGTTCCAGTGTAATCACAAGAACAGTAGATTCATTGAAACTTGAAAGTGAAGTTTTCAACAGCTCCAAGATTACATGTGAGGACACCACTTTCTATGTGGTGGGGTCTTACCCTTGATTGTTTTCACTGTTACGCCCAGAATTTTGTGCAAGTGATAAAGCAGAGATTATCAGGTTTAAGCAGTAGATAACACTGATTTTGATTTTTAATACTATAACCTATTAACCTTCATATCATACCTGAGCTATATCAACGGCCATGATGTCAGTTTGGCCACCTTGATAGAGAAACTTGATTGCCATGTAATGTGGGTTTTGGCTGCTCTCTTCTACTCTCACAGCCAAGTTCTGGTTGTTGTATTCACAAGGTATCCTGTGTCCCAATTTCAAGAAAGCCCAAGTCAGTCAATCTCTAAGTGGTTTTAACATGTGAAAGGATGGTTCAGGACCTAGGGACGTAAATGGGTATCCGATTCTCCCGGAGATTCTGATTCGCTAAAAATCGGTCTGAATCCTTATTTAGACCCCAATAAGTGAATGAGTATAGGTCCGGTTCCACCTTGGTTCGGACCCGTAGACCCAAGACCCGACATATTACCTCAATTTTCGAAAATCTCTAAAAAAAACCATGTTTTTTTTTTTTAATATCTTTCTCTACCTAAACTTAAATCTGGATTCAGACCCGTCTCATATATGGTTCTGGTTCCGGAGCCAAGAAACCGGTTCCAGGTCCGGATCCAGTTACACATTCTCCTTAACGGTTACGGTTCCGAGTCCACCATGAACCCGGACCGGAACCAACCCATTTATGACCCTACCAGGACCACAGTCCACAAGCTACACATCTTATCATAACCATGGTTTGAACAGTGAGAAGACTGCCTCAAAAGAAACAAATCAATGCATTTCATGGAAGGGTATTAAGGTTTTACAAACCCTTGCAAACACTACCACCATCTTCCAACCAATGCACATTCCCAAATCCCACCAATGGCAAATGGCTAGTGGGTGTTGCAATTTTTACCACGTATTTCACTGAAATGGAAAATGGGCGTTCCAATTTTTACGATTTCAAAGATTTTTGGTCGGGCCCACCAATCTGAAAAATCCTAAACCCATTGGGGGGCATCAATCATCATACACTTACATAATTGGGGAACCAAATTACCTCTTATATTCAACGTCTGCCAGCCCAAGCTTCTTCACCTGCAGGGCCATCCCCTTGAGACCCATGGCCATAAAAGCTCTGTCTGTGAGGACAAAATCAGTTCCATTATCTTTGTTCAAATCTGTTACCATAAATTTAACTCCCCTCCTGCTACAAATGGTTGCATTCTTGCATCTCATCTGCCCAATTAATCAATAACAAATCAGTTGATTATCAAATTGGTTAAAAGGAAGAAATCACAAACTATTTAAGAACCTACAACTTTTCCAATTAAAAAGGAATAATAAAGAAGAAGATAAGAACCTGAAAGCATCCCCCACAACCAACTCCTCCTCTATATATGGAAGAGCTTGCAGCTGCAATATATCCTCCATTAAATCCCATAGCCATAGAACCATACCCACAAGCCCCAGCTACATGAAAATCAACAAAACAGGTTAGGATAAAACACCCATATTAAAATTTTTGCACATAGTCCTTGTTGGTGGGTCAGCTAAAAATCACAATTGAAAGTCAATGGAGAGGAAAAGAAGAGATTTAAAAAAAAAAATTATACTAACAGGAGAGAGAGGAAGGTGAAGAGAAGTAAGCAGCCTTTGATTGATGAACACAACGATCACAGGCAATTGCAGAGGAGAGGAAAAGGAAAAGGAAGCACAGAAAGGGCGCCATGTTTTTGTGTTCGTCTGTGTTTGTTAGAAAGGGAGGGTGGGGTTTTTATGGTGATGAATGGGTGAGTGGAAAACAGGTGTAGAAAGCTAAGATGGATTTGGTTTGATGGGTTTCTGCTGCTGACTTTATATTTTGGTTTTGTTTCCTTTGAGTATGTGGCCACTTGTATTGGTGGGGAAGGAAAAAGACATTCACTTTGGAGGAACGCGGTGGGGCAAAGCAAAAAATGACCCTCTCACCGACTCTCGCACGCGCAAACAACAGCTGTGAAGTTTGTACAGGAGACTTGAAACGTGCATTTTTATTGGATCACAGATGCGAGTCTATTGGAGTAGATATCCCTTCATTTATTGTTTTTTAATGGTGAGGGCTTTCCTTTCATATAAATATAAATATATATATATAATATGCATGTGTATCTATTCCTTATCATAGGGTGAGGCAGTGGCGGGCCTAAAATTTTGGTTTAGGTGGGGCTAAATTTTTGCTCAACTTTACTAATTTTTTTCACATTACTAATATCAATAGAGAAAATCTATTGCATTTAAATAGACACAAAAGAATTTTTCATACTCAGATCTCTTGCCTAATTGAAGGGTGATACTACTACTTCTCCCAAATTCAAATGATCATCAATTCGTCATCATCAAAATATAATATTTCATTTAATCCTAGGTGTTTGGAAGTCCTGAAACGATGATTTGGGTGAGCACCCAATTTCCCAATTTGGATTCCCAAAGGGGTTTTATTTCAATCTAAGGAATTTGGTCACTTACACTTACCTAGCTGTAAGAATAATTCCCCATAATTGATCATGGGCTTATGGTAAAGAAGAAAAATTGTCACTTCAATGTAACTCAAATTATCCAAACATATGAACCATAAGGCCTGATTTATGTATGAATTGAAGATTAAAGTGTGCCCAATGATGATTATGTAGATATGCTCAGATTATGTGATTTAAGGCTTAGGATTTGGATTTTGATTTGGGGATTTAGGGTTTGAAATTAGAATTTGAAGAAATGGCTCATATTTAGATATGGAGTGATTATGATTATACTACATCTGAGGAAGGAGAAAGATTGCTTTATTTAGGTTTATTTGGTGAGAGATAGACTAACCTTGAAAGGATTGGAAATGAAAAGCTTGATTAGCGCAATGAGGATCTGGAACTATCGCTAAAAAAGAAGATGTCGAAAGAGAACAGCGTGAAAATGATCTAGTACTTTCGGTAATCAAGGTTTTGTAATGTAGGCCGATCACAAGAGTTAGACATGAGGCGATTGTTTATTAAATATATGTGGGACACCTCACGCGCATTTAAATCTCTATTAATTTCAAAATCAACAAGGGGCAACCACCCCATATTAAATAAGTGTAGGTCCGCCACTGGGGTGCTACTGGGGTGAGGGATGCTTTCATAATTGTAAATTTTCATTTGCAAAAAGAGAAAAAAGTATTATTTTGTTATATGCATAAAATGAATATGCATGTGTAAAAAGGGAAAGTTGCCCCACCCTATGGTGAGGGATGAATGCACATGAATGTCCCTATATATATATATATATATATATATATATATAAAGTGAGAATTATATAAGAGTTTTTTTGTGGGGTCCAATTAGCAACCCATCCAAACCTAGCAACCAATAGGATACCACTAGATAGTCACTAATCCTAGGGATTGGCTCACATCTGAATGAACCAAATCGTGGATTCGCTGGTTGAATATTTTTTTAAATATGAAGCCATTAAACTTGTGAGTCATGGATGAAGGAGTTAGGGGCATGGGTTTAGGGTCAAACTTGATACTTGGGGTAGACTCACATAGATCTTTTCATCCCCCCTGGTACCATCCCCAAATGGGGCCCACAATTGGGCCCCACAAAAAGTTCTCACATAATAGGGCCCCACAAGTTCCCACCCCGTATACATATTTCATGCATGAAAAAAGTGGGATCAGCTTTGGGTAGATACCATTTTTTCAACCAATGTGATTTTATTTTATTTTATTATTATTATTATTTTTTTACATTTAGAGATCTTGGCAGTGTTTATGGACGAAAACCAGTGGGAGGAGATAATACACAGTGAGCCCTTCAGCAGTGAAGGCAGAGAGTCATTTTCACATGTGAAATTTGTTGCGGACGTTGCAGGAGAAAAACACCTGTGAGGGGGATGTAGTTATGAAAGGGGGCAAGTGAGCCTATAGAACTGGACTACATATGCAGTCAACTCATAAGAGAAAATTCCTCCAAATTGTGATGTGAGATGCGTGTATGTGTGAGACTATTCTCTATTCTAATTTATTTTCATAATATTTTTGTGAAAAATGAGAATTGAAGGTTATCGTTTTTTATGGCTTTTGTTTTTATGTTTGGTGTAGCCAATAGTGCATTCAAGAATTAGGATGTAGAAATGATTTTCTCCTGCTTGAATTCGAGTTTAGCTTCTTCAGAAAAGTTGAAAACCCATGGAAAATAATATGGCATTGAAAAATCATTCTTTTTTTTTTTTTAAGAACTGCTATGTTGTAGTTGTAAGCACAATGAAAAAGGAGACTCACTTGACAAGATGTGTATATGGAAAGACTATTCTTAGACAGGGCCTAATGAATTCCAAATCTAAAGAATTTGATTGAGATAATTAAAATCCACATACAACTGACGTTGGATCTCCTTTTTTTTTTTTTTTTAGTTGAGTGGATCTTTTTTTTTTTTTTTTTTTTTTTTTAAGTTGATTTTGGATCCAGATACAAGACATAGGTTCCGTGTTGGATTCGGATTTGGACCAGATCTATAAAGACAGATTAGGGTCGAGTGGTTAAGACAATGGTTCCTCTCTCTTCTGGAGTTAGAAGTTCTGGTATCGATCTCCGGTTCCTGAACCGAAGATTGAGTCCACTTGTGCTACCACCTGGAGGTCACATGAGTTTTACCTGATTTCTCTTTCGACCCGAAGGGATTAGTCCAGCCCAAAGAACTGGAAACCCTCCGTTACGGGCAAAAAAAAAAAAAAAAGAACAAAAAGGATTAAGGTGAGACACGGTTCCTCCCCGATCATCGTACTTGTTTGCACACCCAAACACACGCACATGTATATGTGCACACACTTACTCTAGTTTTCAATATTTTTGATAAATTTGAACTATTAAAGGGACGACCACTAATAAGTGTCAGTTTTCTCAGATACTACCATATCACTTGGTACGGTTCCACCAGAAGCAAACGAGTCTCCCACGATGAGGATATCTATCCAAGTTTCAAATCAAGATTGGTAGGATCAACATCTCCTCTAATTCTATAAGTTTTGGCACAAAAAGATTTATCATTTCTCTTTGACATAGTCACAGTAGAGGTCTTTGACTAAATAACTCTGCTGTTTAGGCACACCAAATGCCTATGGATTAGGGTGCATGAGTTCAGTCCTCAATGTGGGGAAAAAATAGTTTGAGAATAGAGGAATCAATTCCACCTTTACCATGCCTCATGGCCTAAGGTGTGGAGTTCAGACATTTTTATTTCTCTTTTTCTTATAAGTTTTCATAAAAGTTGACTCCATATATATAGACATATAAATATTGAAGATGTTTATGTGAGAGTAAGGGGTGAGGGCCTAAAATCAATATCCAATGCCAACAGTCTAAATGTGAGGACTCTCATCCGTTACTTTCAAAGTACTGTGAGAGTTACTCTCACATGAACATCTCCCTATAAATATATATAAAGGAACTTTAAGTGAATTCATCCACAAATGGCTTTGATGAACATGAACCTTGTGAGCCAACCTTCTATGATCAATCGAAATGGAACACACACAACCAACCCTCCTAAACGCCAGTAATTCTATGTTTTGTACACTAATCTAAATGGGGTTGATCATTTGATTGAGATATTCTTTTTCAAGAAAATTTATATTCCAAAACCATTAAACTTGAAGGCCACAAATTAATTAAGGGTTATGATGATTTAATGGCCTTAGAATTCTCATACAAGCAGATTGCATCCATATCTTTCAATCCCCACTTTTCCAGGAATGATGTGGCTCCAGGTGGGCCATACAAGATTGTGTCCAAATTACTCAGATGAGCATGTGCACAACTTAAAAAAAGCTTTGATATAGAGAAATTCTCAATTAAACTCATCCACAAATTCCTTAGGTGTGCACAACTCTCGTAAGCATACCTTCTAGGCTCAGTCCAAATGGGATACACACAACCACCCTCCTGAATGTCACATTTTCACGAACCCCGTGTCTTTTACACCGATCCGAATAGGACTAGTCATAGGATTGAAATGAAAATAATAATAATAATAATAAAATTAAAAAAATAAAGTGCATTTAAATCCACATATCAAGGGGTTAAGATGTTCTGATGGACTAAAATTTTAGCACACGGGTGGGTCACATCTAAATCTTTTGATCACTATCTTCTCATGAATTGACATGGCCCCAAAAGACTGTACACAAACTGCTTAGATGAGCATGCATGTGTGTGTACACACACGCACACAAATACACGTAAACATATATATTATACACATTCAAGAGGAGCGTTGTAGAGTGCCTTGACATTATTTTGAGAAAAAAAGGTCTTTCAATGGGGCCCAGGTGAATGCATAAAATCAAAGGATTCACATCAACGAACAGGTTTGAACATATATAACCGAATAAGACATATCATGTTGATAAAATTATTGTGACCCATAGTTCTTTCTAAGTCCTTAAAGTTTAATGGCTTAACACTGAAAAACTTATTGCAGTAAAATCCAATGATTTATAATGTTTGAAACATATGAAATTAGATCAGGGTCAATTCAGGAGCTGCGGGATTGGGTGGGGAATGGGTTAAATTTATTATGGTGAATTAGCCAAAAGTCCCTAAATACCGTCCTTTAAGGCCAATTTGTAGGATCTTATATCCCATTGAGTTACCACTTATCCTTATCACCCACTCCATTTTCAGATCTCGTAGGTTAAGGGAGAGAACCAGAAAACCATAAATATAGATAGGCCTTAGAGATATTTCTTCCCATCAAAGAAATCTAATTAATAAAAGTAAGTTTCCTTAATTCCCTCAAATTAGCCAACAAGAGTCCTATTTGATTTGGGCTTACTAAAATTGAATCCAAGATAAACTTAATAAAACCAAAAACCAAAACGGGAAAGTAACTTAAATTAGTTGGCTCAAACCGTGGGTCCCAAACAGTGTTGCACATGTGATCATTAGGACCATTTACGTCTAACACAATTCTGAACTTCCGGCAAAACTTAGATAAATTTATCTGAGTTTTGAACAATTTTTCTGAGTCTCGAACAAATTTATCTGAATTTGGACCAAATTTATTTAAGTTTGGAACAAATTTATCCGAGTTTGAAAAAAAATTATCTGAGTTTTGCCCAATCTCATGTGCAGATTTTCTAGATGATTTTCCCTTCTCAGATAAATTTATCTGAGTTTTACCCAGTCTCACGTGCAGATTTTCTAGATGATTTCTCTTTTATTGAATCAGTTTTCCCCCTTTTATTTCTCTTATCTGTCGTAATCCTTGATTTGTGCAGTCAAATAATCTTTGCGAAATTAACAGGTTTTCTCCCTTTTTTTTCTCTAGATAAAACTCTAAACGAAATCAGTTTTCCTTTTTTGTATATGGCACGGAGTGTACTAAGAGGAGTATTCTGGACTTTTTAACCATTTAAACTTGAAAAAGGACCTTTTAACTCTACGGAAAAAGAATGTGAACCGTTTGCAATAAAAATCAAAGTTGAGGGACTTCTGACCAAATGCCCCAATTTATTAAGGGGGATCTAAGTATGAAAATTTGAAAAGGGGTGCAGATAAAGAAGTGGGTTATCTGAAGAATTCAACCACATTTAAAAAGTTAACATCAGGCATAAGGTGGGATCACACAGGTGGAACCCATAGGGCTTGCTCAAAAGAAAATTCTCCATGAAAAGAGTGAATGTGGGGCTGTCATAAGGAAGCTTTTTCTTTACCCTTCTGGCAAGTTCTAGCCTCTAATCATACGTGAACCGGGCCTCTCTAATCATATATATGTGTTCTAGAATGAGGCAATGTCCTAGGGTAGTTTCTGGTGTAAAAGTGACCTGGTGTAGCTTGGTTACATTTAAAGGTGGGTTGCTTAAAGTAGGTGTTTGCCAGTATGGAATGGTTGGAGAGGGGATGTTGACAATTAGTGACGATGACTTGAAGTGAGGGATGAGATAAGAACAAGGTCTCCATTTCCCCCTGCAAGCTAAGCAAGAATGATGCCAAGACCACAGCTAGGGAGGGAAAGGTTCCAATTCTTTCCAACCATTTCCAGTGGAGATTCTAGGAATTCATGAAAGGGGTTTTACAAAGGGTAGTCAAGTTAAAAATGAATGGCTTGAACACTTTTCAGTTTTCACATGATTTGGCTTAACCCAAAACAGAATCTATTTGGGTTGAAAATGTCTACTTAAATCCAACTTGGAAGTTAGAAGGGGTTCAACACAAATCCTAAACCACTTAGGTGGAATTGTCAATTGTGTTTAGGTCTGGTTGGCTCGTCAAGAGGTCAGTATGAACTAAACCCAAATCCAACCTGTTTGTTGATATAGAAAATACTGTCAGTCTAAACCCTAATTCGAAAATAAACAAGGTCAACCTACCTAAATTGTTGGGTCGGGTAAGGATTAGCTAGCTCATCAAAGAGAGGAAAGTTAGGTTAAGATCTAGGTGAGACCACCACTTTTGTACAATTTTATTTATTGGATTGATGAAGGGATAATACCCTTTTCATTTTTTTTATTTTTTATTTTTATTTTTTTGCTGTTGGAGGATTCCCAACCCTTTGGGTTGGACTAATCCCTCCGGGCCCAGAGGGAAGCCGGGTAAATCCCCTGTAGCCCTAGTGTGGTAGCAGAGTTTCGAACCCACAACCTCCGGGAGCAAACCGTGGTCCTAGGCCAACTAAACTACCCCTTGGGGTTGATAATACCCTTTTCAAACAAAGGCACTATGAGTCATTGATCCCTTGTTATTTATGTAGAAAGGGAGATGTGTACCACCGAATCATCCACGGATCGGCACCATTACCCTTATTTCAATGATGGAGCCCTAGAAAATGACAAACGTGAAATGCCCCCTCAAAAACATATTCAATGGTGGAGCCCTGCCTCAACTGCACTAGTACTGGAGGCTTCTTTGGCTGCAAGTTCTAGTTGGAAGCGTTAGAACAATCTCACCTACTGGAAAATAAAATCCCAAGTTAGGTATGAAAGAAAGCCGGATAAAAAAAAGCCCTCAATTATTAGTAATGTTTGGTAGTAAAGCTTGGGCCTCAACTCTTTTTTGGTAACTCAGTCATGGGGGCTGAGACCCAAGAGAGAGCCCGTACACACACGGAAAGACATCCCGCTCAAGCGAGAAGAAAGCTCACACAAATGGAAAAGAAGCCCTCACAGGTAAGAAAAAAAGCTCACATAAGTGGGAAAAATGTGATATATCCAGGGTTTGAATCATGGGCAGTCAGGTGAGAACCGCGCCACCTACTAGTGAGGCAAGTGATTGTTCTCGCTCGGGCCACAGCTCTTAAAGAAGGATTTGTGCAGACCCTCGCGGCCCTCTCTAGTCCACTGTACATGTGGATAAGTGGACCATTATCCAGTCACATCCTAACAAATTATTCCAATAAGATCTTAAGCATTTTTTACAAGATTGCTCACATGCCATTCCGATTATATAAATTCTTTATTCAATTATTATTATGTAACATGCCTAAAGATCATGATGTACACCAATGACCATGGATTCAAATATCAGCATGGGACCTGTATTTGTTGGGAAAAAGACCCACCATGCATCAGCCGTGTTAGTGATATAGATGGGGGAGCCCCATTGGAATCATGATCTCCCTTTAAACTAAGCTGAAAAAACACAAATAACAGTCCTTGTCAGCCAGTATATGCCCATATTGGCCACCGACTGATACCCATTTCCTGAAGATATCTATATATATCAGGATTCAGGATTAGGGCCTAGTTTTAAGATGGTTCCAAAGTCTAAGACATGCTAAGAGCAAATTGGATCCATGCCATTTTAAGGGTTTGTGATCTATGTCATTCAGGGTATAGTCAGGTCTGAGTTAGGTCATAATTATAATATTAGCTTGAACAGCCATGCTTGAAGTATGGGCATGTAGACTCTTAAAAAAGAAATAAGAGGTTTTGCCTGCCCGTACATAATTATAATATTAGCTTGACAAATCATACTTAAATTAAGTATGGGCATGTATACTTGTAAAAAAGGAGGAATAAGGGGTTTTGCCCATGCTACGTGCACACTGCTCCATACACTATGAGACGATACCCGTCCTCCATAGACTTTTTTTTATTTTTTATATGACCCCTTGTCTTTTTTTGTTTGAATAATGGATGCTTTACCTCACCTCACTTCAATTTAACATGCATCTAAACATGCCTTAAAGGTCTTTGACTCAACAAGACTAATCTCTTGAGTGGTGCTGGCTAAACCCACACATATTCACAAGCAAATCTAGGGCGGTTTCGAACACAACTCCTAAAAATATTGGGAAAAATAAAAAACATGAGAGTGGACCAACACTAGCTCAAGTACTGCAGCCTGATTGAATAAGAAGCTAGCCACTTAGCCCTCAGCCTTGCTCTTGGGTCAATGTGTCCAAATCAAGCACAAATGGAACTAGGGTGAGGCCTACGACGACTCCTATTTCAACTCTATCTGGACCTCCATTTACTCCTTATTGGCGTACAGCCCAGCAACTTCAAAATACAGCCTGAGTTCTTCTGTTCTTCTTTGCTTTGTTGCTAAATTCAGTCAACTAAGCTTTTAGCTTTGCCAATTAGGCCTATAGCTTTGTAACTTTGCGCCTTTTTCCCGCATTTTTCACTTCATGAGGGTAGAAGAAGGAGCCATAAGTACAGGACAGTGATCGTAAGCTGGAGCCATCATCTAGTCAAGGAAGAGTAGCCACTGAAAGCAATGCATTGAAAAACCATGGAACACTAGATTATGGTGGAAGGAGAAAAAGAAAGGCAGAATTCAAATTTTTTCTTTTTGGTTCCCCAACCAATGGGGCTGGATCCAAGAGAGAGCTCACATACACACGGAAATATAAGCCACTCAAGTGGGAAAAAGGCCAGCACAAGCAAGAAGAAAGCTCATAAAAGTGGGAAAGGAGCTCCCGCAAGCGGAAAGAGGTGATGTACCCAGGAACCTCGGACAGCCAGGTAAGAACTGACGCTTCTTACCACTAGGGAAAAGAGCCGTTTTTGGTAGAACTCACATTATTTATTTATTTATTTATTTTTTGCTATGTTGGCGGACTGCCCGGCCCATTTATTAAATGGGGCAAAAACTTGGATCAGGCCTGGCCCAAGTACGAAAACTCCAGACCAAGACCCGGCCCAAAGCCTGGCCCTTTAGCGCTCCGAATACAGGAGGAGCATCATGTTACAAGAGCAAGAACAGAGTGGCGGATTTTGCTGGATAAGCTTAGGCCAACTTCATTGCGACTTGAGAGAGAGGCAACTCCCTTCTTGAGAATTTGAATTTCCATTCTCTGTTGACCCATAGAATTGGATTTCAAGTGCGTCAAACTGTATGGAATCTTTCGTCTACACCATCTGAAAAAGTTGATCTCATTTAAATTAAAGGTGCTTACCAAAATTCTCATACAGCTAACCTTGGGAGCCCCCGAAGGTAAACACTTGCCCTTGAGTTCCATGAAGCAATAGAGTTGTATCCACCACCATGCTGTCATTTACTTCTTTTTTTTTGGTCCCTCGGCTAAGAAGGTTAGGACCCAAGAGAGAGCCCGCATATACCCAGGAAGGTAGCCCACTCAAGTGGGAAAGAGAACCGCATAAGCCCACACAAGTGGAAAAGGAGCTCACACAAGCAGGAAGAGGTGACATGCCCGGGGTGCGAACCCTGGCCAGCCAGTTAAGAGCTGATGCTCCTTACCTCTCGGGTAAGGAGCCATTCTTACTGACCTTTATATTGCCTGATGTCAGTTTTGCTTTTCAAAACAATGAACCTTTTTTTTCTTTCAATAGTGGACCCTGATCTTCCTTGTAATTTAATTCAAGATTGTTTAGTAACTACACTTTACTAGTGAAGTGAGGTAAAAAGTCAATTCAATTTAAGAGACAAGAAAAGAAGATGGATCAAATAAAAAAGTATCAAAATTTAAAAAAAGTCAAAAAATTACTTTCTCATCATACAAAATGATCTGAACCCTTATCTTTTGAAAAAAAAGAAATAAAAAAGCGACATTTTCATATCACTAAATGAAAAAAAAATCACGCTTTTTATTATTTGAAATTTTCGTAAAATCATCTCATTTACCAAATTAAATAAGAAATAAATATGTCAATAAATAAAGACATCCCTTTTGAACCAGAAGATTATCTATGGTGTAACACACGATCACATGACTCTTGCACCCACTCAAGTATTTGGTCACAAGTATGGTTTGAAATAAATAAATGGATCACCCAATTATCTGATGCGCTCATAACCTGTAAGTACATCAGGATAAGGTCACAGATCAAATCCTTTATATGGTCGGGTGAGTTCACCCAAGGATACATGGTAAAGTGTTATACTTCATTCAAACTGAATTCAATTTATTTTTGAACAGTCATTGCAGAGATGAGAATCATTGATTATTAAGACTTAATTGGAGAGTAGCATAAGAGATTAAATATTCAATACTGAAGTACTAATTATTCAATAGGTAGCCACCTAGGAGTTTGTGGAAAAGAATAAGGCATGGGTTTACTCCCTACCTCATGTGATTATTAGAAGTCACCCAAGGTTTGCATGGTGTGCCTTTGTATTGATTTAGCGGGTGCCACCTCGGGAGATTACGGATTAGTCTTGTTGGGTCAAAGACCCCAAAGATACCCAGGCCATTAAAAAAATCCTAAGGGCATACCAACTTCTCTATCACCAAATGAGCTGATGGATCCACTTTGAGGACATGATAAATACTAGACAATTGTTATTGCAACAACTAACAATAGAGAAATGATTAAATTAAGTTAAACATGCCACCATCATAATAATTGCCATGATTCAAGTGGCTGAAGTATGTGTTTTCCTGGTGACATGGACCACTTTGGAAATGGAAACAGAGCCATCAGTTGTTAATATGGGGCCTCTCTATTTTGGGTGATTTGGATATAATAAGGTCTATTTAAACCTTGAATCAGTCTTAATCGAATAAATTGAAACGACATTTCAAGGTAAGACGTTGATTTTTGCCATTTGGGTTTTCAATGTAGAACCTACAACTAATTTGATACTATTAAACTCAGATAACCACCTTTTGAAATTTCAGACTCTAGTTTAACAGTCATGCCGAGCTGAGGAGGCCTTTAGCCTTACAATTGGAAGACTTTATTAATTAAACAAGTGAGGATCCTCTAAGCTTGAACTGATGAGAAATTCATGAGGCTCAGTGATTCTTATGAATTAGGGGTTTTGTATTGCTTGGCTCCTGCTCTTGTCTGGGGGCATGTTTGGTAGGGGCCCATATGTTTGCATTATAATATTGAATACATAGATTCGATACCATAAGTAGTTAAAAATGAAGATTAATAAGTGAGTTTTTAAAAACGAGCATCAAATAACCTTTTCTCTAGAATGAAAAGAAGATGGCAGATGAATATACCAGCCATCACCCCTAAATAGTCCATTTCCTATCTTCTTTTGATCTTAAGTTTTAACTACTAATGGTATGAATCATATGTATTTGAATCCCATGTATTTTAATGCAAACAAACATGCCCTAAAAAAATCACAAATAAGTGTAGAATATGATTTTTTAAAACACTTATTGGTGGGAAGATTTTTTTTTTTCTTGAATTTGTTGGTGGGCAAATAGGTTATTTGCATTATCGGCTGATTGATAACCATTTGATTATTCCTGCTTTTATTTTTTTTAATGGAAGATTATAATGGTTTCTCAAGATAAGGTATCATTTTGATGTATTACATTTGTTTCAATTGTTCAGTAGACTAGCAAGGGACATGAACATGATTTGCTGCTTTAGCAGAAAGAATTCATCTGCAATATCTGAAACATTATTACATGAAAATGTTGTCAAGCCTTTTGCTTTGTCTGAATTAGAAACGAAATCCTCAGGTAGTCCTCTCTCTCTCTCTCTCTCTCTCTCTCTCTCTCTCTCTCTCTCCATTTGATACATGTATCTTGGTAAATAATGCTGAGAAGTGTCGAATTCCTTGTGAGTTGCATGCATCTAGGTGAGATTCATGCAAATTAGGTGTCCTTTATACAAAATTTCTTTCATTTTGGATTATTTTTATTATTATATCTTCGGGTTTTTTTTTTAATAGAAGATTATATAAGGTTAACTTTTTATATAGAAAGGTCAAGTGATCTCAAGCCAAATATGTGCATATGAGTCTATTTCTACAAGAAAAGTCACTTTTAGCGGCGGACAAAAACGGCCTTTAATTTTGCTGCTAAAAGCTTTTGAGACCAAAACCTAAACATACACATTAGCAGTGGAGAAAGACCACCTGTAATTCAAAATCATTTGCAGCTAAAACTGGTTGTTAAGTAAAAAAAGTGCCATATTTTCTTACTTAGCCGCGGATATGTTAGAATTAGCAGCGGAAAATAATCTCTGGCAATAGAAAGTTTAGCAGCAGAAATATAAAGCCGCTGCTATTCATCCCTAATCGTGTTTTACTGTAGCATTCACATTCATACACAACAATCATCAAACTGAAATCCATATAATGGCTTGAACTCAAATGTCCAACTTCATAATATTTGGAAATCCATACATAGAAGGTTCCCTATTACAACTTTTTAACATTTCATTTCTAGAAAAAAAGACACAATAAGAAAGAAAAACTAAAAGACGCCTCGATTATCAACATTGCACTGTCCAGCATGAAGCTCATCATCCTTTATGACTCTACCAGATGACCACCACCTTGGGAACATCTCAACATCTTCACATACCCCATCTGTATTAGAGGTCTTCATACATAGCTGCTTTACTTTCCACATTTGCAGAGCATGAATCATGACTTGAACTGGCACTAAGTACGTACAATGTTTCACTAGCTGTATGCTCTGCTCTTAAAGAAAGGGCTGCTGAAGCATGGGCCAGCAATGTATCGTGACCCACAGTGTCGGGCTCCACTGAGGAGTTGCCAGCTTTGCAGTTGAAGCCCATAGAAGGCTGCATCGCTGAGGTGGAAACAATCAGCTATCATAGGATGTTGGGCTAATTGAATGTGGTGCAGTCACAACAGGCACATTGAATGTGGATAAAAAATAAAATAAAAAACTCCCATTTCTCTAAGGTCCCTTTCCGAGGATGTTGAATTACAAAAACTTGGGGTTGAGCATCCACCGTGCCCATCTTCAAGTACTTGAGGGAAATTCAAATAGAGTAGTAAAACATGCGGTTCAATTCCTGTTTGATCAAACAAGAAACAGTAGTCAAGTTCAAATCTAGGTATCAGATATATAAAGCTTGAAGAAACAACATAAGTTTCAAAAGAGCTAGAAAGCCGTCAATTTTGAAAGCCGATTTTAATAGAAAAATATGGTGTATCATTATTAGACATCTTTTTCAAAGCATTAATACAAAAGCCAATACCATGGCTAACTAATTCATCAATGAGACTATTGTGGTACTTGAGGGCTTTTGGGTTTACAGAACCTCACCCATCTGCGGCCAAGAAATGGGGAACCTGTGGGCTCCACGGCCCATGTCACTCATTAGGTTGACATCTTCCTGCTAGGCATGAAATGAATAAATAAAATACCTACAAAGATTCTTATGTTACAATTATTTCCAAATTTACAATAATTAGTGGTGGGCTTTACCTTGCAAAAGCTCGATGGCATTCACTTGATCAGGTTCCAACTTCTTGGCTTTTACACAATTAATTCTCATGCTGCATAAGCACTGAGGTCACAGTCAATGTAGCAGCAGCAGACATTCAAAAGATCTCCCTGGAACAACATAGAAGCATGAGTCACAGTAGTCCACCAAAGTCACCACAAAAACCACCACTGATTCAGATTTTAAGATGTTTTCAGGTTTTAATCTAAGGCCATGAAGGCAAGTTAGCTTTGATAGATTCTAAGGATCATACCTTTTATATCATTTTCATCTTAATCTCCTTTACCCCATCCAAATTATGTCACATTAAAAGAGGGCGATTCCTCAGGGACTCAGTGTAACCCTACCGAAGCTGTTTTGAATCAGGTCAACATGTTGAATGCTATAATAGTCAGGTTGGGTTGGCAACATGGTGTGTTGACTGGCAAGCATGGACTAAACAATAATCCAACTGATTTGCTAAGCATGTTGGAAATGTCAATCCTAACCCGATACGGAAGTAAAAAGGTAAACCCAAAAAACCTTGAATTACCGGGTTGGGTTAAAGTTGAGTTGGCAAGTCCAGTATTTTGACATGCAGCTTAAATAATCATATAACAGTATTTTGACAAGCAATCAATAAACTAAGGGGGGGAAAATCCAAGCAAAAAAAAAAGCTACATAAAAGCTGAAGCTCTTATATTAAAACTCAAAACTAATATCGAGACCACCCACTTACCTCATCAAGGTCTAAGCCAATCTGAGAAGCATCTCCATCGCCAAATCTCTCTAAATAAGCAAATAGAAATATTCACATTTAACTTTGCTACAGTATTAATAATATGGACTATCTGGGGTCAAACATCAATCATTCCATGCAAGCTAAAATAAATACAAACCATCCAGTCCAAACTGTGATGCAGAGTAAACCATGCCCTCCATAGTATCCTGAAGTGCAATCTGTTCCCTTGCACTGACATGGTGATCGACATAATCACTGCACAATTGGAAACACAGTTAAATAAGGACTGAATGGTCCAACAAAAGATATATGAACAGACTTCTTATCAGAGAGCATCGAACAAACCCTGGAATGGAAGAATGCATTGTCTGGTAGCTCAAAATCACCAAGATCAAATGTCTTTGGAAGACTAATGGATAGTTCTAAAATTGCAAGATAATTGTTTGTGTATTATATACAAAAAGAGTTCCCTTGTCAATATACCAGTGTCTGAGATTCTCCATTTGAGAGAGAGAGAGAGAGAGAGAGAGAGAGAGAGAGAGAGACTAACTAATGGTAAAAGAACTGGCAGGGCTAGGCCATTCCAATTGGCTTTCTCATTAACCATATTGGCAAGAGTGACTGACATTGTTGCATTTTTATTCAATTAAGTTAACTAATGATTACTTAATTGCACTCAAGTAGAGGAAAATGAACCAACTGAAATACCCGTGAATAAGGTAGATTGGTAGACTTTAGGGAAAAAGAAGTAAGGAGTTCAAGTGTAAAGTACCCCTGTTTTGAAAAAAAGAAGTTTCAGGAAAAGGCACCAAACAAGAGTAGATGGGAAAATTTATTGCTTGGAACACTCAACCAAACACTTCTTTTGGCATCTCTGTGTCAAAACACACTAGTAAAATAGGGTACACTTTCCCTGAAATCCAAGTAGCCAAATAGGATCATCATATATCAAGTTCCAGACCCAAAGATTTGGCTTCCTACACATGATGTGACAGAGTCTTGACTGTGAGACGCGATCGTGTGCCTAACCCCATGATTTTAGCAGGAATTGAATTATCTCATTTTAGGAAGTTTCTTACTTCCTATGAAGTCTTTTTAGAGAATTAGGAACTATTATATTTTTGTTTTTTATTTTATTTTATTTTAGAAAGGAAGATTTGATGTTTTGAGAGAGGGAAACATGTAACTAGTTTCCATAAGAAAACTAGAATAAAAAATAAGGAAAGTTTATATGAGCTGGTCATCCACACTACAAATGAAGATGTACGCTCACAGCTCATCTCTTATCATGCCATTGATTAATAAAATTCAGAATTCTCTCTCATGTGAGAGTGTGTGCAAGTATTTTTAGATCTTAGGATGCAAATGCTCAGATAAATCTCAAACATTTACATGGTTTTAGCCTTCAGGTCCAATTCCATCACCTTCTGCATATGTAACTATGCTAAGTGAAATCGCCCCCAGGATAATATTGCAATTAGCACATCAGCTCTTCCACGGAAACAATCAGGGATTGATCCCTAACTCTAGCGCTGATGGTGAGAGACTTGGGTGAGTGTCTGTGGGTTGGGTGTTTGAGTACTTACCATTCAAGAAAAAAAAAAAAAGAAGAAGAAGAAGAAGAAGATAATATTGCAATTACCAATAAACAGTAGGTCATCTGTTTACATGTGCATAAGAAGAAAAAACATTTAAACGTCATAAATTAGCCTTTTTTAAATGATCAGGTACTAGGTTTAAATCAAGATACAATGGACATGATGGGACAGATGGATGAGAATTACCAACCTTATTCCATCCCCAGCGATACAGACTTCCATCAGATGTGCGCGCCATAGTGTGTCATGTCACCAACCACCTGACATCTGAAGACCACTTATTAGGAAGAAAATCATAATAATAATTAGAGGGCAAGGAAACCACAACCTCATCATGGTACAACGAATGGCAATAAAGTTGCACAATTTTTTATTTTATTTTATTCAAGACTTGAAATAGAACTGTCAGAGGATGAGTGATATATGCTTAATGCTACAAAAAAAAAAAAAAAAAAAAAAAGGCATATGATCCAGAACAATATATATTATTTTACTCAATAGCAGATAACATTCTCTACCAACCTCTGGACCTCTCCTTTCATTGTCACTGCCAAACAATGGCTATCGCCACAAGCAATTTGCTTGATCTTTATCCCTTGCAATGCTTTAATGGGCTGTGGTGTAAATAAGTCACTGGAATTACCATGACCCAGCCTTCCAAAATCTCCCCTAAAAATGCAAATGACCAGCAGAGATTGCAGCTTCATTAAATGAAATCAAATGATAAAATCGGTCATCATTCCAATCACAAAAGCTATGCAACAAGGAAATAGAAATTTGTAGACTTTTCCTCATATCCTCAATTCCAAAATGGTCAGTTATTTTTCCTTCTGTTCATATTTCTACATATCAATGAGTAATTAAATGCAGTAAAAATACTGTTTAAATATTAAAATATGGTGGTGCAGGTATTATGGTGTAACCATTGGGAAGTGACGCTTTCCGTCTATGTGCTAATAAAATGGAAAAAAGAACCCATTCTCCTTTTCTTCTTATCTTTTTAATTGGCATGTTCAATATACAAACATATACAGTAGAGACACAAGCATCTGTATCAAAGTTACATAGCCGTCCCCTAGATCTGCTATGGGATATGCTATTTTTAAAGATCATACATATTAAAACCGGCTAGATAGAAAGTTGATAGATAATCCATTTGTTTGGACATTATGTGATTTAGTAAACTTCAGAGAGTCTCTTTGCCCTCTGACATCATGTTCATTGTATATCCCATTTCTTTTATCATCCTGAAAAAAAAAAATTCCCACTCAGAAGGGTAAATTCTAAGTCAAGAAGAGGCACCAATCTTCCTTGTGTCTCTATGGTTGCTTGATTAGGAGCACATACAAGAGGTCAAGGGTTCAAGGATTGATACCACCCTCTTCTTCATAAGTCGAGATGAGGCCCAATAGAGCATTCATGGACTTGCAGAGGGGTAAGGTAAAATTAAAGTTAATTAAAGAAATATATATATATATATATGAACATATGAAAAAAAGCAAGTCAAGTACAAAAAAAATTGCAACTGAGTCATAGCCACTTCTACCATTTTGTGACCAAATTTCATGCAAGTCACAAGTTTGATGGTAAGCATCTATGCTCTGACCAAGGGCCTCGAGCAGAAATCGTAGACCAGTATCTTATGTGGATGCCTTACATTGATAATTAGGAAGGTTGACCAACCCCAAGTCCAGTTATAAGTTTAATTGTAAGTGCCTACTCTAAATATGTTTTGGTGGAGACAATTTATTTTCTTCTAGGATATCCCCCAGGACCTCCTAAATGTTGTAAAATAAAAGTCAACCAATTTGCATGTGATATCCATTGTATGAAAGGACATAAACAAACATTAAGAAAAGCATATCTCAGGAACTGAAATGCATACCATCTCCAGCTGTACACTTGCATCTGAGACTCAGAATATGCAGTGGCATGATCAGGTCCACAGGTAATGGACACCATCGCATGGCCATCCAATGCTGTCGGTCTTCAGCATCCCCATGACCCAACTGTCCATCCTCCCCTCATCCCAAAGAACAAGCAATGTTTCCAGCTGTAATACAACATGCCATATCAATCATGATACAATGATGTGAATAATTAAGTGGCATGGAGTTAAGAGAACTGATGCAATGGCCAATGGGGCCATCTGGATCCTGATCTGATGGTAAAAATGGCTAGATACCACTAGCTTCTCATTTATGGGGGTAAATTCATCATTAATAACCAGCTTCCTTTTTCAACTCAAACAAACTATGTGCCATGGATGGCCAATAAAGTTAACTATCCAAGGTGCACAACATTTTACAATTCCAATATAAATTGAGAAAAAGAATGGAATATATTAAACATGGTTGAGATATCAATATGAGAAACTCAAATGTAACCAAAACATAAATAATAACAATAACAATAATAAAAGAATTACAAACAAACATTAAGCAGATAATGAAAAGGAAAAACAAGTTTATGTTTCACACAATTACGTTCAATAATTCATATATGATCAGCAAAATAAGACATCAAAGGAATTCGAACAATATATAAAGAAACAGAAAAATATACATACTATAAAACTGGGGAGCAAAGAATTTCTTTCTGGATCCATCATCAACCATCACATTGGATATCATCAAGAGGAGCACTGAAAACCTATTATTAGGAATAAATAAGTGACATGAGTATGAGTGTACGACATTTAAAGGGAATTAAATCCACATATAACTACTTTTTAAATCTATGTTATGTTACCCACAGACTCAGATGAAGACGACGGTTGGCCACTATCGGTGAACCTCTGCAACAATGTCTCTATCCGGTTCATTCGGGTTTTCATCTGGTCCATTTCCTCTCGCAAGGCAACCACCATCTGTTCACTTACGATCCTCTGAGCCCTCTCAGCCTCTTCCATCCTCCTAGATTCAGTAGTTGAAGCTCGTGGGCCATAGATATCAGAGGGGGCGACACACAACTCAAAGGTGCGAGTCTGACCATGTATATCTTCTCCCATGACTTGGGTGGAGATGTCATTCCGGACTGTGCTATGCTGTGAGCTCTCTGACTGCTGGCTGGCTCTTTCATTGAGTTGTCTCTATAATTCATAATCAAATATTTAAATCAAGCGGTTAATCAAGTATTGACTCAAATTATGTGAGGAAAAAAATAGTTTAACAAGGCTTAAACATACGAATGCATCCTCCAATGCGCAACCCCCATCTCCTCTCCCCCCCCCCCCCCCCCCCCCCCCTCCCCTCCCCTCCCCTCCCCTCCCCTCCCCCAATCCACGGGCCATCCATCCATGCGTGTATGGATTAATCTAAACATCTCTATCCGGGCCATCCATCCATGCGTGTATGAATTAATCTAAACATCTCTATCCGGGCCATCCATCCATGCGTGTATGGATTAATCTAAACATCTCTATCCGATCCGGCACCTACCCATCGGGCTTTTGTGATGTGCCCACCATCCTCATTTAATAATAATTCTATTAAAAAAATATGAAGTGAAAAGAATAAGTTACCTCTTCCTCACGTATCTGTGCAAAGCTCCTTGTTCCTGAAGTATGGTTTATTGTCTGCCTCTCCCCTTCTACATTAGACCCCTCTTTAGGTTCATGTGCCCCAAACTTAGGATCTTGGGTTCCAAATGCCAACTGTAACATTCCGTGCATAGCATCAACTTCATCTGATACATCTTCATCCAAGGTAACATTACGAGATATTTGACGCAGTGATGCAAGTTCCCCGTGAAAAATCCAAACACCACGGGCATAACCTTTGTCAACTCCATCACATATAAGATGTTCATATACTTCATCCCGAGATCTGTAATATATGTTACTACAATTCTTACATGGACATTTGATCCTATCACTTGATATTGCATTAGCAAATGCAAAGTCGAGGAATCGTTGGACCCCTGCTTTATATGCAGCACTCGCTCTCGATTTATGAATCCAACTCTTGTCCATAATTGTTTTCCTCAACTAATGGAATGTCAGTTAGTCTGAAACAAAAAAGAGTAAACTCTAAGTAATTGAATTGAAGTGCAAGGAAAAATCAAATAGCTATGGAAGAATCTCTTAGGGCCGGCCCATTTGTTACACATGATTGATATTTTGGAATTCTAAGACTTGTACTACTAAAAGTGGTTAAAGTTGAAGAAACAAATTTGAATAACTAAAAATGAGGTGAAAATAAATCAAGGCAAGGAAATGAATACTCCGCTATGACCTCTAATAATTCAAATCCTAAGAAAGTTTAAGATCTCACCTACATCTCTACCCTTTACCTTATATCCTTCACCCCTCACCTCTTTAGAATTCACTAGAATTGAATACATACAAGCTCATGGACAAATGAGCTCCACAAGAATATTAATGAAGAAAGAGAGCTGAAGGATACTGGACGAGGAGTAAAAGATATAATAAGACATCAACTTTCCTAGGTATTAAATTACTATAGTAATAGCCTGGTATTAATTACTTGACTGTCATTTTTTTTTTTCATATTCAACACTTAGATTTCATTTTTAAACACTCATTAACATTAATTTCTTTGAATTCAATCCCTAGGCAAACAAAAGAGCCTAAAAGTGAATTTAATGTAGTAGTAATTTTTAAAACTGAAAGCTCAAATTCACTTTTAAGGCCTCACTGTATTTTGTTTAAAAATCTCCTTTCCACTTTCATCAAGATGGCAAAAATCATAGCTATAAGTGGGTTTGTGATTGGGGTAAGGATTCTGACCCTTTTAGTGGCCATCCCCAAGATTCAACACTACACATGTTCACCTTTCATCCTTTACAGCTACTGATGTCAAAAATATATTGCTCTTGGGGAAATTATCATCTCCATAAAATGTCTGCACTATTTTATATACCCTTAGACAACATCAAGATATACCCATTTCATTTGAATATACAATAAATGAAAAATAAAATAACACTACTTTAATTATTACCTTAAAAAATAGGAAAACCCTAGGCACTAAATCCTTTCTTAAAATGCGAGGTAACAAATCCAATATAGTGTTAGCAAAACTGGCGATTTATGACTGGTTGTAGTGTTGATTGATGATGAACTTCGATTAGGATGTGGGTGTCTAAGATGCCATTCTTTTGTTTTTTGTTAAAAAGAGAGAAAGAAGAACAGAAGCAGCATTATGGAGAAGATGAGGTATGTGTAAGAGAAAAGGAGAGAAGAATGATTCGAACCTCTGCCAATGGAAAGGAAGAGAGATTGGAAATAGATACACCAAGAATGGGTTTTGCCCAAATGAGAAGATGATCACCCTGAACCCTAAATCCTATACGGAACACCGCCGATCCACATGGACGAAGGAGCAGATGGAGAGACTTTGCGGAGGGCAAAAGGGCAGAAATGTGAAATTGGAATGGGAGAGAAGTTAATTATAAAAAGTAAAATGGAAGTTTTGAACATAAGGTTTATTTTTTATTTATTTTATTTTTTATTTGTTTTTTTTTTTTTAACATTGGAGGATGTCCCAACCCTTTATGTCAAAATAATCCCAATGGACCGGATGGGAGCCGGATGGGAGCCGAATAAATCCCTTACTTGGCCCAATGTAATAGTGCAGTTTCAAACCCTCAACCTCCGAGTACAAATTATATTTTTAAAACAAATGAGCTACCCCTTGAGGGGTTACAAAAGTTTAAGGGAAATTTTCAACATAATTTTGTTATGATGGAGTTTTTCACAAATAATGTTACATCTTCTCCCCTTATATCAAAATTCCAGTCACTCTAGGCCCGTTTGGTTGTAGGAATTTAGAGAATTCATGTCTGGTGGAATTTGGAGAATTTAGAATGTTGGAATTCAAAATGCTGCTAAATTCATTCTGAATTCTAATTCTCTGTTTGATTCGTTTAGGAATTCAAGCCTAAGAATTCAATATACTCTAAATTCCTGAAATTCTCTGTTTGGTAATTTTCAAGGATTTATGAAAAGAAAAAAAAAAGGTTCGTGAGGAAATCAGAAGTGTTTTTTGGAACATTAATTCACTTCCATAAAAGGAAATCAGAAGTGTTTTTTTTTTTTTTTTTGTTAACGTGTTGGAAAATCAGAATTGTTTTTAATGGCATATAGCAGCATGTCTTTGTGTGAACACCTAACTAGGGATGGCAACGGGGCGGGGCGGGGCCGGAATTGGCCTGCCCCGTCCCCGCCCCGAACCTCCCTGTCCCCGCCCCGCCCCGACATGCCCCACAGGGCCCCGCGAGGCGCCCCGCCCCGATGTGGTACAACCATAGATATAATAAATTAATTTTGAATTGACTATAAAAAAAGTAAATTAATTTATTTTACATGGTAAAAAGCACATGAATGATTCATCTATGTTGTTTCTATGCCTTTAGTAATATTAAAAAAATCTCCCAAAATAGAATAAAAAGATCTCCCCGCATAAATATTTTATAAGTGTGGGGCACTGTTAGATTGTTTAAATTTTTTAAAATTATCTAATATTAATAATATAAATTTTCCTTTTCCTGAAATTTTACCTATCTAAAGTGAGATTTATTCTTATAAGATTTTCTCTAAGCCCTTGAAGGCCACTAACATACACTTGAAAATATCATATATGCTTTGAGACATTCTTTATAAAAAAAAGACAATATCTCTCTAAAATATCATGAACTCCATCAATAAATGGTTTCACTTCATTTCTGGTATTGAACTCCACTCACTAATAAAGAGGTTGATTACATATAATTAACATTAGTATAATTTATAGTGTTGTTAGTATGATTAGAATCATATTAAGTTACTAACTATAATTTACCTTGCTATTTCTAATCATATAAGTTATTATAAGCGTATAGCATGATATATCTTGTAATGTTATATCAAATTAGTATAATTTATATTGTTATTAGTATGATTAGAATCATACCAATTATAATTTACCTTGTTATCTCTAATCATATATGTTATTATAAGCTTAAAGCATGATCTATCATTCTAACATATATTTATATTCGTTTTATTTAATATGATTTATCATGTCACAATTTAACATTATATATGATTAAAGTAAAATAAGCTTAGATAGTTAGATAGATTTTTTAACAACTTTAATTTCATTAAATTTGAATTAGAGGGAATGGGATCATATTATATGCTTTTATAATGTCTAGGGTTCATTCAATTACATGTTTAACTTTAAAAAAAAGTCTTCAATCAATCTACTTAACCCTTAATAACAACATAAAATCAATATATACATTTGCATATAAATATGCTTATTTATTATAAAAGAAATCTAAAATGTATATATTTTAGAAGATTATTAATTTCGGGGCGGGTTACGGGGCGGGGCTGGGTAAGAAACATACCCATCCCCGCCCCGCCCCGGATTCGTGGTATATTTTTTTGCCCCGTCCCCACCCCGTCTAAGAGTCGAGGTGGGGAAAACCCGTACGGGGCGGGGCGGGGCGGGGCGGGCACTCCGGGTTGGGGCGGGTTGGGTTAAAAATGTCATCCCTACACCTAACCCCTATGTAAGCCTTGAACGGATAATACAACATGACAATTTCTTAACACTTTTGACATCTAAATTCACTTCCATAATCTGTATATGTGTTTTGCTAGAGCCTTTTGATGATGTCCTTGATACTAAAAAAGCCTAAAAATAATGAATTCTTAAAAAGTCCATCCGTGTTGGCTGAAGGATTTATCTTCCTTTTAAATTTTGAAGACTGGAATTCGAAATAATGTATTCATAAATATCATTCAAGAAAGTAGTAAAAATGGGCATTGAAACTTATGATTCTACCCCTTGTTTATCTATGTTATTTCTAAGAAATGAACATCTAATCAATACACAGTACTAAAACTGATTATTGGAGTAGAAAAATTCACTTCTAAATCCACTTCCACAGTTTATGACTTGGTAACTTTCTAGGAAAATTTTGGCAGAGTCTCCTCTGTATTTTAGACCCCGGGAAATATCTCGGGTACACAAAACCTGTCACTTCTAAATAAAACACTTCATATATCACCCTGGTGCCCCTCAGAACTCCAATATCAACATTTCATACTATCCACCATACATACCACTTCTATAATGAATCTAACAATTATAAATCATAGATTTAAAAAAAAATGAATCAATGGTGACACAAAGATATCATAATTTCCAAAATAAATTTAAGTGGCAATAAAGTTTAGCAGCTCCAAAAGATGTATCGGCAGAGTCATCAATAGAAAGCTGTACATAAGTCATCCATTAGATCCTTTCACTATAGGGTTGGGTCCTAATAGTTAAGTTCGAAATATCAAAGGATAAAGTATTTTAATGTTACACCTTACGCCTCAAAATAGCAAGTTATAATACATATACCAAAATATTAACCATCTAACTTTCATCTCCATAGTATGTTCTTAGAAACTCAATGACCACAGCTAGATGAGCCATGAAGGAAATGTATCTCATATCATTGCTGCTTCATATGGTCATTGTAGGTGAAAAATAAGTTGGCCATAGAAATGTCCTTGGCAAGATATTCAATTACATGCACATATGCTTGCGGAGGTATAAATGGGCATGATGTCACTGCGGTTGTAACCTTGTTCATCAATATCTGAACGGGTTCAGGTGTGTTTATCCTCTCCGCAAGTGCATTAACAGCAGTTGCAACACTAGCCAATGTGTCCCTTATTTCATCACCTACCACCCTCTTACGTTTTTTAGCAGCATTCCTGTTATTCGTAGGAGTTGGTGGAGGTCTACTTGCCCCATTTGTTTCTTCATCCATTTGAGGCAAGCTACCATCATCCATATCATCCAAGCCTCTGGATGTTGACCCAAAGGTTGTATTGACAAATTCTTCATCTGTCATCATAGCCTCAACATCAATAGTGCAGCGTTCAGCGCCAATCATTGAATGTTCCCTTTGGCAACATCATCAGCAACAAGGTCATGTATCTCATAAAAGAAATTGACGTGAATAGACCGATACTTACTCAATTTGTTTTTTGCTTGTAAAAAGTCTAATGAGTTAGAAATTCATTTATTAAAACACTTTAAGCAATAATAAAGTGAATGGATGTAATATTTTGATATACCTGTATTAAATCTTGCCATACATCATTTGAAGTCGTTACCATCTTCTTTGTGTCATCCCATCCAAACCCAGACATATTTAGGAGTTGCCTAACCTCTTTATATCGAGCCCTCCAAGTCTTCAACTTATTTTTTGCATTATTAATGTCTGGTTCTCGTCCGGTCTCTTCTTTGATCTTTGCAATTACTTCATCCCAACAAGCTTTTGTGAAGTTTTTTTCAACCTTCCTACCTCTTTGCTTCATAAGTAGAAGCATATCCATTAGGAACCTTTCTTCTTTTTGGTCCCAAAGATAATTTTCTCTCCGTCCTCGTCCTATTAGAATTTCAAGCATTTAAAGTACACCACAAATATATCAAGGGAAAATATAAATTGAATGAAAATATAATGATTCTTCAAAGCTACTGCAACTTGTGATATATGACTGCTATGTATAAATCCCCTGTCACAAAATACAACCTATTACATATACAAGAGAAATTCATGTGTTGATATCAAAAGATGAAACTTAACTATCCTCCACTAGGACGAGAACATCTCTTTTCACAAAATACGACCATTTACAAACCTTGCCAAAAAAGTGATTTTTTTTTTGTCATTTCCCCTTTTATGGTTGTTGATCCCCTTATACTTGCAACTCATAGTCTGCCCACATTTGCTCAGCTATGGAGTCTCGAAATGCAGTCCACGTATCTCTAGTCCACCTTAGAACCGTCATCTCATCTCTTGCCATTCTCAACTGAGGATCAATTCCTGGTGCATTAGATGGAGCCATTCGAATTTTTTTAAGTAATTTATCTCCAACACCATACATAGCAATATGGTTATGAAGAACACAACATGCAATTACAATATCTCATTGGGTTGTTAATGAATAATCATGTGGCAATTTCAATATTGGAAAGCGATTTTTTAACACTGCGAAGACCATCTCAATTGTAGTACGTAATGAGGAGTGACACAAATTATAAAGCTCTTTTGCATTTGTTGGAAGACAAGTGATGTTGAACTCTTTAAGATGATATCGAACACCTCTATATGGTGTCAAAAAAGCCAATGCATTACCGTATCTAGCATCCACTAGATAAAACTTACCTACAATTATGAATCAGAATAATCATTATTAAATGAAGGGTATAGTTAATGAGCATTTAAGTTATACTGAAATGGAAATTTATATTATTTATGCGAGTTGATTACCATCCGATATTTTTAGCATATCTCCCATGTTCATTGCAGACCAAAGCACAGTGGCATCCGATGTAGAACCTTCCCATCCCGCAAGTACATAATGAAATTTCATATCAAATCCACTTGCCATAAGGCAATTTTGAGATAGAACTCCTTTCCTATTTCGATACATGGCTTGCATTGAAAATAGAACATGAGCTGGTATATGTGTCCCATCAATGGCGCCTATGCAATCCTATTGAGTGAATGAAAATGTTTAGCAAATGGGTTAACATGGACATATATATATACAGCCCCTGTCCTCAGCTAACGCTGAGGAGAAGCTCCGCTCACCACGTGCGTAGGCAAGAGAAATCAGATGTCAAATGAATGGACCCCGCCCAAAAAAAATTCATTTCCCCAGTCTCCATCTTGGGGCCAAAATAAAAAAAGAGATCAGGGCTCTCCTCTCTCTCCATTCCCCATTTCCATTCGACTTTCTCTCCTCTCTCTTCATTCTGCAGGCACGATCCTCTCCTCAGGCTTCCCTCCAGCGAACGATTTGGCCCTAGCTCTCTTCTCTCTCTCTCTCTCTCTCCATTCCCCCATTTCCATTCTCTGGCTCTCTCTCCTCTCTCTCTCCATTCTGCCAGGCACGATCCTCATCCTCGCGCAATCGATCGTCTCCGGTGAGACGCTCCTCTCCTCAGGCTTCTCTCCAGCGATTTTTCCCTTCCCCCATTTCTCCATCTCCTCCCGCTTCCCATTTCGCCCAGCCCTGGAACCCATTTTCTTCTGCGAGGCACAGATTCCTCTCCAGTGACGATCTCTCTGCAGCGACACCTCCCCTACCAGGCCTCAAACCTAATCTCCGGCTAGCGATCGTATCTCCGGAAAGGCATGCCTTTTCTTCCTTCCTCACTTTTTTTTCCTCTGTTTTCTTCTGGAACCCATTTAGCTTCTGTGATTTTGGGGTTTTGCATGCTTTTTTTTTTTAAGTGTGGCTCACAATACCCAGTATGGAGGCTTCCTAGAGTTGCATGGATTGAAGGATCTAGATTGTCATCTTTAAGGGCCAGGAAGACTCTTTATGAAGTTCGGGTAGTTTTGAATAATGCAGAAATCTAAGGAATGTCCTTGTAATTTGTGTAAATGTGTATATGGTATGGATGAGATTAGGAATATGATTGAGTTTATATAGAAATTTCTAGAGTAGGGTTTAGAAGGTTCCCATTCGTCGGACGAGTGACATTTGAACTAATATTGATTATTGGTTGTATATAGTAGGACCATTCATTTGTAACAACCAATGTTGAAGAAGCATTCAATCGAAAGAATCTCTCATTTCTTAGGCGGTCTCTCCACGTAGGTGTGAATTTGTATAGCCTTGGGTTGAGGTTGGCCAAGCGTTAGATCCCCCTTGGGAAGGTTGACTTGCCAGCACACATGTTGTAGATGAGTGCAATCCAACGGATTTGTTCTTTTGGCTCCAGCAAATTGATGGTCTAAAGTTACTTTACACATGTTCTTACACCTCAGGTCTTGACTCAACACTAATTCATTGTAGCTTGTTTATGCAACATTCTTTTGGATGAGGTTGGCTACTAATAGAGTTGCATCAAACAAATGAGACACCAGTCATGTCATCTTGTCTATTAATTGAAACTTTTTTGGTTATGCTACTTGACTAAATGATCCTCCACCTTTTCTTAATGCTGGAAAGTGGAGTTGTTGGCTGCTAATAGAGTTGCATCAAACAAATGAGACACCAGTCATGTCATCTGGTCTATTAATTGAAAATTTATTAGTTATGCTACTTGACTAAATGATCCTCCACCTTTTCTTAGTGCTGGAAAGGTCGAGTTGTTGAGGAGAGAACAGTATAAAACAAAGAAAAGTTTCATTTCTTTGTTTCTTTCTATATATTTTTTAAATATTTAATCAGTAAAGCAGTTTGATATCTTTCTTTCTTTCATTTATTTATGCTTGGATTTATATGAACAATTTAGCACCATAATATATATTATCTGTGGTTCAGTTTCAAGATGGATATAACATCCTCATCAACAACATGTTTGCATTATCCAGATGTTGAAGAGGATATGACCCCAAAGGTGGGGATGCATTTTGATAATTTAATGGAGGTGTATGAATTTTATAATGCTTATGCAAAGCTTGCTGGGTTTAGCGTAAGAAAAGATTCGACTCGAACTAAGGATGGGGAGGTACTTTGGAAGCGATATTTTTGTTCAAAGGAGGGTAAAACTAATGAGAAACATTGAAAAAATAAGGAATGTGTTTAAAGGCGTCGGATGGAAATAAGAAAAAACTGTAAGGCTCAGTTGCAAATTAAAAAAGATCAGTTAGGTGGTTATATAGTATCCAAGTTTATTCCTGAGCATTCTCATGCCCCAACCACCCCTCATAAGAGATTCATGCTGAGATCGCATCGAGAGGTGCCGGAATCAAAGAAACAATTAATAAATACACTTGATTCTGCCAATATTGGAAGCACCCAACAGATGATAGTGTTCGGAAAGCAGTCGGGGGGACTTGAGAATATTGGATTTACAGATAAAGATGTTGAAAATCATCGTAGAAATGAAAAGGAAAAGAAAAAGGGACTAGATGGGCATATGTTATTTCAACATTTTGAGAATAAAAAAGAAATGAGTCCTGGCTTTATTTATAATATAGAGAGAGATGGAGATAACAAGGTAACACATGTTTTTTGGGCAAACCATTCATTCTGTACAGCATACAGTGTCTTTGATGTTGTAACATTCGACACAACATATAAGACGAATTGTTATGGATTAATTTTTGGTGCGTTCGTAGGTTGCAATCACCATGGTCAAACAACACTATTTGGGTGTGCGTTCCTCCCAAATGAAAAGGCTGAGTCATTTGAGTGGCTATTTAATAATTGACTTGAAGCAATGTTGGGTGGTCCACCAAAAGGAATTATAATTGATCAGGATTTGGCAATGACAAAGGCCATACAAAAAGTCATGCCGAACACTACTCATCGGTATTGCCTATGGCACATTCTGGACAAACTACCAACAAATTTAGGTGGTGTTTCTATTCAAAATGAAGGCTTGATTGATAGTATAAAAAAATGTGTTCATAATTTTGACTCTCCTGCTGATTTTGAATGTGAATGGAAAAGGATCATAACAGAATATAAGGTTGGGGACAATGAATGGTTGACACAAATATTCAAGATTCGGGATATGTGGGTACCGGCCTTTTTAAAACACACTTTCTTTGCCGGTATGTCAACTACTCAGAGAAGTGAAAGTATGAATGCCTTCGTGAAACACTATGTAGAATACAAGAACACACTTCTTGATTTTATATTGCATTTCGAGTAAGGCGTTGAACGGTTAAGATATCTTGAAAACAAAGAGGACTACGAGTCAACCAATGGGTGACCGAAGCTGAAGGCATATTCTTCAATGGAAAAGCAAATGGCGGATATATATACGAGAAATATTTTTTACAAGTTTCAAGATGAGCTATTTATGACTATGTCAATCGTTCCATTACTTGTGAATGAAGATGATGTCAGATGTGTCTTCACCGTGAAAGACTTGACGAATGAAAATGAAATCGAAAGAGATGTTTTGTGGAAGAAAGAGGCGAAGCTTGCTTTTTGTTCATGCAAAAAGTTTGAGTTCGAAGGCATCCCATGTCGTCATGTATTGTCTGTCATGAGGCAATTTTGTATCAGATATTTGCTCGAGCATTACATTTTGAGGCGATGGACAAAGAAGGCTAGATTTAGAACATTTGTTGATAAAGATGGAGTTGAGATAGGATCTCATTGTGCCGACTCGTTTATGGCGAGACATAATCATCTATCTTGTATTTTCAATGAACTAATTGAAGAAGCCAGCTCATCGAAAGAATGTTATGATGTATTGGTTAGTAAGCATGCGGAGTTGCAATTTAGCATAAGACAAGTCAAATCAAATGATGCATCAGAAATAGGTGTGCGCAGCGAGCAAGAAATTATAGGTAGCAATGTGGTAGAATATCATGATCCGCCACATGTTACTACAAAAGGACGCGCTAAGAGGCTAAAATCATCGAAAGAGAAAGCAACAAAGGGACGTCTTTGTCGTGGTTGCAACAAACGTGGTGTATCACATGACAAGCGCAATTGCCCGGTACTGTTGAATAGGTAAACAATAACGACATAATTGCGCTTATCCTCTATGATTCATTTTTATAAATGAATTTATAACACATTATTTCATATTATGGAGCGAAGATGAACACAATGAGCCAGATCTTAATTAGTAGCGAGAGTTCAGACGGCTCTGATTCAGGCATTCAGTGAACTATAATGGTATTTGCCTTTTGACTTTTGATGTAATCTTCGCATTGCATATTTTCATATGTCATTCTTTATAATGTTTTTTTCTTATGTGTAGGGCCTGGATTTAGTTTGGGTGTTTTTCCTCATGTTATTGCTTATCAAAGTTTGGATGTTTTTAAAGGCATCAGGTAATTGTGGCATTCGCTTGACGAGATCTTTATCTTGATAGTAGTGAGTGTTCGGAAGATGGCATTCGCTTGGCATTCAGTGAACTTTCATGGTATTTACTTTTTTACTTTCATTTTTAATCTTCAACTAGATGTTTTTGTTTTAGACTGATTTTTTGTTTTTCTGGATGATCATAAACATGTAGATTTTTTAGAATGAAGCCATATTGGACATGTTCAATTACTGTTCGAGGGTGACTGCTGAATACGTTTGGATGATGTCTCTTTTTTCATCATAATGTGATGGATTTTAAACACCTTCTTTGTCTTATGGTTGTACTTGTATTTAGGAGAGGAATTTTAACACCATATCTGAACTATGGTTGTAGTTGTCTTATGGTTCTACATTCAGATTTTTTGTATTTTGAAGCTACCATATTCTGAGCTGCCTAAACCTTCAGATTGGATTAATTTTCAAGTTTTTCTAGTTCTGTAGCTTCATGTGATTGGCATAATTGTTTCAAATCATAATTGGTTTAACTTTTGGATTGGTTTGGGTTTTGAGTTCATTATTTAAACAAGTTGGTTGAAGCTAGGCATATACATGTTAGCAACAAAGACCATCATCTAAGACTCGAATAGTGATCAGTTACCGCTTACTGTTGATTTTTCTTGTTCATTTATTTATTTTTATTTTGTGTGCCCACCAAAGGATGCTGGAACCAATGAGAGACCCCAGCCGTCCAGAATAATAGGCATGGAAAAATTGATGCAAAGTTCATTTTTTTCAATGCATCATATACTTCAATTGATGGGTTTTTGCTTGATTAACAAGAATTGCAGAATCCCATAGTTTCAGTTTACCATTGAGACATAACTGCAAAAGCTTATGATAGCTTTGCAATTTGAAGTAGAATGAAATGTCTATATTTTGATACGAAAATTATAAGAAATTGTTGCTTGTTGCGAACCACTGTCATAAATTAAAATTGCACAACTGTTTTGAGTTTTTTTATGACCGTTGCACAATTCGAAGTAGACCCCAGCCGTCCACAACTGTCATAAATTATAGAATCCCATAGTTTTTTTTTTATGACCGTTGAGCTTCATGATTTTAGCTCCAAATGATAGGAGCCAAACCCACACTGCAAACTAGTTGCAGAATGGACATAATCCCATGCATTTATTTTCTCTAAAACCTGTAAAAATATTCCCTATTATGTTTATCTATTTTCTATCGACTAGGTGGGCAACATGGCAAGAGGGAACTAGAATAGATGGGGTCTCTCACAAAGAGAAGCTATGGGAATAGAAGCAAATAAGGTTGCTCCCACAACAAGAGAAGCTATAGGAAAAGAAGCCCGAGAGAGATATATAACTATATTATTAGCCTACCCCCACTCCAGAATCATTGCCCTCACTCCAGAATCGTTCTGATCCTCTAGTATTCCTGTCCATGTCTCTAATATATATTGTCACTTGCAATCCTTCAATCATGTTGAACAAAAATGAAGACAGACAACCATTTCAAAAAATAAAAAAAAATGACAATGAAAAAGGAGCTTTGATTCAAGGAGCCAATTACTATTAGTTTACACCTTCTCGTCTTTGATGCATTTAATAGTCCAAATGAGACTTCCTAAGGTTTAAACAAGCAAAAAAAAAAAAAAAAAAAAAAAAACCCAAATAGCTCGTGCCTCCTACAACAGAACAATGTCTACATCCCATAAGACAAATAGGCACGTCCATTCTTCTGTCCACGCCACATGTACGCAACAAAGAGGAGAAGAATCGCAATCGAAAATGCAAGGCCTTTTTTCCTACAACTTCCTTTGATGCGAGTCTCCATGCTTTCACTTAGACGTCGTATTTCTAGGCACAACTCATTGATTGAGTCTTTCATTTCTTCCATTTTCACTTCAACTTGGCATCGACTTAAAGTTAGCATTGGTATACATTCTGGAGCAATTTTATCCATCCAAATGAAAAGACCACAACCTCTTCCTCCCTGCAATCAAATTCATAATGATATAATGAATGTTGGAGAAAAAAATAAACAGATTAATGAATGAAGTTAAAATGTTTTGAATATTGAAGAAAAATATCAATAAATGAATTTGAAAAAATAGATGCTTACATGTAAATCTGTACATTTCCAAAATTTACGGCCAGGGTTGGATGTAGTACGAAACGTCTTTAAAATCATATACCCGTATCCACATGGGCATTTTGGAGCTCATTCTAAGCTTCGGAATGGTGACAAAGATGACTTGCCTATATATTCTTGACTTGAGATCTCAGACGAAGTAGATGAATTCAAGTTTAATTACAAATGCTTAACATTTATTTATAAAATAGTTAATCTCATATCACATACTTGAAGATGACATAGCTCAGCTTGAGGATGAGGACTTATACCGATTTGCCTTTGATAAGTTACTCTGCAAAATCAAATTTAGGTCAAGGAAACCAAAACAAAAGAAGTCTTACTTCATCTAAAGCCAGCTTGAAATTTCTCTTCATTTACAGTTCTTGCTCTCTTTATAGCATATAAAACAACATTATTATGCCCTTGGATTTACCCTAAGACTGCACTTTGGGCATATAAAAGTATCTTCTTTGTAGCATAACAGTGTTATGCCCTTCTTTGTAGCATATAAAACAACATTAGAATGGGAGACTATTTAATTAAGCACCATATGTGGCCTACATTCTTGAATTCTGAGTTTACCTTCTTTATCTCCACTCTTTCATTTCCTGTCCGGCATTCATGACGATTGTTGGTTTGTGTTTTGGACTGGCCCTTTTTTTGTTTTTCGCGGTGATATTGCTTTGGGTGTAGATCTATTCATTCATTCAGTGCCTATTCATGTGCAGCATATTTTCCTCTGTTCTGAATGTTCCATTAGTTAACAGTATCAGTCAAAGGAGGAACTTCAGATGTGTATATGAAAGCAGTATCTCTTAAATGTGCATGTGATCTTACTAGGAAGATATGTTCCGTAGTTTGTATGGTGGTGTGTGTGCTCAAATGGTAGAAATAATTTTATTTATGACTTCATGAGAACGGGATAGGCTGCTCATGATCCAATAGCAAGCTTGGACAGGAATTTGGAATTCCCTCCGGTGCCAAATTCCCATTTGAAATTAATGCTATCACCATTACAAGCTTGAGGTTGTGAATTTAAATCATAACAAAATTACTGGATCCAAAAACTTTGTCATGACATATTCCACTTTGTAGCATATAGTTTCTGCACGCATGTGATCAGATTTACATGTAACTTAGTTTAAGGGGAGCAGGGTACCTGTACAAAGAATTGCATCTGTAATTCCACACAACCCTAGTTCCCTTGAGGTAGTTCCCAACCTAAATTCCGAACCAAAATTCATACCCCACCCACAACATTATTATGCCCTTTGGATTTACTCTCCCACATCCCACTGTCCCAACATAGCAAATGTATGTAACTTTCACCCTCTACATTTTTTCTTGAAAAGTAACGGTAATATATATCAAGAGAAGAATATACTACATCACTAAGTAAAGAAAAGGGAAACAACAACATGGGCATACCACTCTTATGCCCAACACCTAAGATGAACACACTACATTACAGAATCAAAGCGCACACAGGATTTACTACAAAAATTCCAAGCTCAGCTGGAGCATCTGCAAAGCTACTAGCCAAACGACACACATGCTAGAAGACCACATGGAGCAAAGACGTGAAAGGCTTGATCTCATTAAATGAAATATCCAACGACCCTTATTCATTAAGGAAACCTACCACGATATAGCATTGAACGAATTACTCCGCACCAATGTCGCTGGCATCACTGAAAATTCAGTATTGGGATGGAAACTGAGATACATGAGGCCAACCATGTGTAAAATGGGAAATAACAGTGTCCCAAAACACAAACCAACAATCATCGATTCAAATGGCAAAAAAAAAAAAAAAAAAAAAACAGAGAACTCGGGGAGGAGAGGGAGAGAACAGGAGAGGGAAGGAGTCCTCACTTGGCGCGCGCCGTAGTGCTTTCCGGACAAACGATCGCAGGAGACAGATCGACGATTTGGGCGTGGTTTCCGAACAGAGGATCGCAGGAGAGGGTGCGTCGCTTCAAACCTCGCTCGAGATGTTGGGGCCTTTCCGGAGATACGATCGCTGGCCGGAGATTGGGTTTGAGGCCTGGTAGGGGAGGTGTCGCTGAAGAGAGATCGTCGCTGGAGAGGAATCCGTGCCTTGCAGAAGAAAATGGGTTCTAGGGCTGGGCGAAATGGAAAGGGAGAGGAGATGGAGAAATGGGGAAGGGAAAAATCGTTGGAGAGAAGCCTGAGGAGAGGAGCGTCTCGCCGGAGACGATCGATCGCGTGAGGATGAGGATATTGCCTGGCAGAATTGAGAGAGAGAGAGAGGAGAGAAAGCCAGAGAATGGAAATGGGGGAATGGAGAGAGAGAGAGAGAGAGGAGAGCTAGGGCCAAATCGTTCGTTGGAGGGAAGCCTGAGGAGAGGATCATCTCGCCGGAGACGCTCGATCGCGCGAGGATGGGATCGTGCCTGCAGAATGGAGAGAGAGGAGAGAAAGGCAAATGGAAATAGGGAATGGAGAGAGAGAGAGAGAGGAGAGCTCTGATCTCTTTTTTTATTTTTGCCCCAGATGGAGAGCGGGGAAACGAATTTGTTTTTGGGCAGGGTCCATTCACTTGACATCTGATTTCTCTTACCTACGCATGTGGTGAGCGGAGCTTCTCCTCAGCGTTAGCTGAGGAAAGGGACTCCCATATATATATATTAGTTGATGTAAGTAAAAATGTGTAAATATTTAAGGGGATAACTTTAAAGTATGGATAAAATCGGTTATTCATCTGGATCTGTTGTGGAATTCCTGGAATAAAAATGTATTATGGATAACTCTTGCAAACTGCATTCAAGACTTCATGAAAATAGCGACTAACAGTTTCACCCGAATGGTTAAATTTATTTTCCGTTACTCGATTTGTAACATTGTGCGCCAATGTATGTAGAAATATCGCTAATTGCTCGTCAATTGACAAAACACGTCTTCTTCGAAGAAGACTACGCCGCATAAAAGTGTCACTCAATATAGAAAAACATTCTGGATCCACACGGAGGTTCTCGTGGCACTGAAGCCCTGCACTGGATAAGAGTTCCTTCACCCATATGTCGCCTGACAATGATGAAATGCTTCGCTTTTTTCTTGGTCTTTCCTCTTTTAAGGCTAACCATAATGTAGCTAACTCACAACATATAGCTACCATAGCAACTAATGCAGATACTAAAATACTTGTGTCCAACTCTGTTATTGCACCAAGTTAAAAGTTTTTTTTTTTTTTTTGTAAGTATTATGTGACTATCGGAGCCATTAAAAAATGAACTTAGTGAAAATAAAAGTTAGGATGTAAAACAAATAATGATTCTACAGATTTTGTTTTCAATAATATCACAAAAAATTTTAGCTAACAGTTGCGACGAATTAATACCTTCCATTGAGCACTGTCGCCACAGATGTAAAAAATGATCCAAATCACCTATACAAGCACAAATTACATTAATCATATAGTCAAAATCAGCTATACAGGCACAACTAACATTTTCTACTAGAAATGAGCTCTAAGTATGATGAAATTTGAAGATTGTTCTTAATCTTCACTTAACCTTATGATGATTGGGATTTGTCTATGACTTTTGCAACTGATATAATATAAGAAAAACCTCAACAATCATAATGAAGTTCTCTACCTTCTTCATGGCACTTATCCATTCTCACCATGGATTCATCCAAACACTTTTTACTCAATTTTAAATATTAGCACTAACTCCATTACTCAATTTTAACAAAGGAATAGGACAGTTTGAATAATAGAATAAAAAGAGGATGCAACTAGAGCATAGCATTATCAATTCTTCAATTGTGTACAGAAATCTAAGAAGGCTAACTGTTTCCATATACACGCTCATTGATATAGAACAACCACTACCCATGATTGTCATCTCACGTTTGCATCCCTAGTAATAAAATGACATTGAAAGTTGAAACATGCTTTGATTAAAGAATAAAGAAAAAACAAATACACAACAAAACCATATGTACGACACTCAAACAAATACCAACAAAACTAAAAACCACAAAACCAGACATTGAAACATAATATTGCCCAACATTCAAATCTCCAAAGAACCCAAAAAAATAAATAAATACACAACAAAAGAAAAAACCTATAAAAAAGAATAGGTAGAGAGAGAAAAATCAGAGAAAAGAGAAGAAGTAAAGACAAAGAAAATCATAGACGAGAAAATAGATAGAGAGAGAGAGAGGTTGGGAGGAATAAGGGCCAAGTCGTACCTCCTCTCGACTTCTATGCAGGAGTGATAGAGCCTGATTGCCTGAGCGAGGGAGCTTGAAGAGGAACAACCGAAGGAGGGTGATACTTGTTTGAGCAAACGATTGGGGCAATTTGAGGTTTGAGGAAGGGAAAGGGTTTTGGGACTAAAGGGATTGGGGGCAGGCCTTCTATGATGACAGGGCATGGGTAGTGGCCTATTACAAATTTGTGCAATTTCTGGATCTTAACGGGGTCCAATGCCCCTGATGCCGAGAACGTGGGTCCGCCCCTGATTATACACTGAGCATCAGCACTCTATCACTTCTGATGACGAAGAAGATGGTCTTCAACAAAGAAGAAGACAGTGATAGATACAGAAAATGTAATAAAAACAAGAAAATAGAGAAGGTAGAAGAGAGAAGCACTGAAAAATTACCTCGTACCACTGATTTTTGGGTTGAAATCACAGAAGGAAGATGACCGTTGAAGAAAACGGAACTCCCACCGGAATGCCCCTCGTCTTGCAAATTCCAAATACTCGATGAACCCCTAGCATTCCAAATGCTTGCTTTTTGACTTTTCAAATGCCAGCATTTCTACCTTTTCCAATATCAGTCCAACCAAATATTGCATTTCTGACATAAATTACTGAAATACCCGACCACCTGAATACTTGCCAGAAATGCTTGGTAAACAAACAAGCCCTAAAAAGATTTCAAATGATCTTTTAGAATTCCGAAAATTTTAAAACCCTTTGCTTTTTGGTAAAGTTTTTGGATGCTTAAGTACAATGGAGCAAAGAAGAATTTCAAAATTCTACCTAAAAAATTCCTTAAATTCTAGTAAAAAATGATCCTCATGCTCATTTGTTATTATTCCTCCAGTGTTGTTAAGATGTGAATGAGTTGAGATGTGATGTGAAGTGATGTTTTTATATAAAACTTATTTGGTAAAATTATAATAAATTATTTCGGTGAGAAAAGGTCATGCGTAACTTGTTTGTTAATATTATACTAATGCCAGAAATAAAGGCCTGAACTAAGCTTCGACCAAAATAAAAACATATTAAGATTTAATATTTTTTAGAAATATTATTAAAGAATAAATCTAAAAGGAATTTAGAATGAATTTAGTGGAGGAGTCAAACATTTTGATCCTATTAGTATCCAATAGAAAAAAGCTAAAAGAATAAGAAAGCAATAAAAAAAAGCAAATATTAATAATGAAAAGAAAAATAGAATATAAAAACTTCATAAATTAAATAAAATTGATAAAATTTGAATAAAAACTTTTAGAAACTTAGATATCTAAAAGAGAATTGATCACATGAAAAGATATTTGCATTTAGAATTAGTTATTACGAAAAATTTCGTCATGAATATTAAGATGTCTTTTGAATAGCATTTTAATATGCACTAACCAAAAAATTCTCCATTGAAATTCCACCTACAAGGACCATAAAAAAAAAAAAAATCATTAACAAAAAATAGTGAAGTTCAAGCCCCTTGAACTATTGGAATAATCCCAATCATGCCCTCACGCTGCAAAGTGGGATCGAATGGCACTAGGTTGGGGTCATTGCCCCATCCACACATTTTATTTATTTATTTATTTCTATATTTTCTCATCTTTGGAAGCTTTACCCATTCTTTAATATTTTGAGTTTTTGAATTATTTTTGAAAAGTTATAATCCATAGTTATAAAAGAAAAAATAATGGCATGGTTTTCAAAATAATTTGAATTACTTCATTTTTAAGGGTATGCAGTATACACATGCGGGACCCATGTTTTTATTGAATTATTGGATAATTTATATCTTTGACGATAAAACTCAATATGAAATTATTAAAATAATAATATAAATTAATTTTCGGGATTAAGTTCTTACAAGAACTCTAAGAAAAAGATCCCAAAAAAGGGCAAAACCTACTGGATGACTGATTTTGTTCTACACAATTTGCGGGTCATCTTTTCAAGAAATGGCCAAATTTCAGAACTTTTCCTGTAAAATCCTTTAAGTAGTAAAAATGATCACAAAAGAGTGAGGTTAGGTGGGCCAACGCTAATACTTGACATATAACCAACTCTCAAATAATGCAGATTGCGTTTATTGGGTCAAGTCATGTTTTGCCACCCTTCTACACTTTTATTAAAATAAATCAAGGGAAAATGATAAATAAATAATAACAAATCACCTAGTTCAAATCCTACAGAAGTCAAGGTTATGTATACATGTCAACCTTATATCTTTCACCCCTTATATTCTTATAATAAACCTTTGTTAAAAGCACATTTAGTCATGGGTTGCTATGTCTTCAATTCCATACAAACAAATGCCAATGTGGAAAGGTTTCCTCCCGGCCGTGGGAAAGTGATTCCAATGATGTGTTTTCTTGCTAGAGTTTTTGATGATGCCAAAAAGTGGTTTCGGGCACCACCGGTCAAGTGATATGTAATTAATGTAAAACTTAATGGAGAGAGAGAGAAAGAGAGAAGGGATTTACAGTGGTTCGGTCAGTATGACCTACGTCCACTTTAAATGATCACTTTACTACTTCGGGGAGGAGATTACAAAGTAGTCAGATACAATAATGATGTGTAGAATTCGAGAGAACCCCCTCTTCTCTGACAGGACTTCTCCTTTTATAGTCTTTCTCCAACGGGTGGGGAGATTCTCCAGGGATCTCCAATGATGTACGCTCCAGTCTGGTAGAGTCTCCCGCACTGTCCTCAACAGATGAGCAGGCAAGATCTCCTCCGCGGGACTTGGTAAAAGCAGGTAGGTGAAACGACGTGATGACTTTGTCATACTGTGGATTTGGATCCGGCCTCAATGGGTAGATCAAGACCTGAGCTTATCATGGACTAAGGTCAGTTTGACCCGACCCGTCGTCGTGGACCGAGCCACCTGGGCCTAACCTGTCATTGCGGACCGAATTATTTGGGCCTGGCCCATCATTTGCCCCTCAATGTCTCGCGCCAAAGAAGGCTTTGAAAAGGAGACATTATTAAAATCCAAGCTTCTTCATGTCAAGCACTTTAAACCCTCTTTTAATATATGCCCTCCGCAGAGGGGGTCCGGGGGTGTCCCCCGGCGGTGGTCAAGCTGACCGGTCAGCTCGCGGGGGTCCAGCCTGGCGAGGAGCATGGAGGAGATGGGCGCCCAGGGTGCTGCTGGCACTGGTGCCGGGCGCCCAGCCTGGGCGAAGAGCATGGAGGAGATGGGCGCCCAAGGCTGCTGGCGAGAGGACCAAGGCCAGACGGGGCGCCCCAGGCTGCGGGCGAGGCGAGCAAGGTTGGGCGCCCCTACTGCGGGCGAGGCACACACCCGGGCGAGCAAGGCTGGGGCGCCCCCACTGCGTGCGAGGCACGCACCCAGGTGGGCGAGCAAGGCTGGGGCGCCCCCACTGCGGGCGAGGCACGCATCCAGGTGGGCGAGCAAGGCTAGGCGCCCGGGGCGGTGCAGCTGTTGGGCGAGCTGCTGCCGCGGGCGAGGAGCGCTGGGCGCGGGGAGCTCGGGCGAGGAGCGCTGGTGGGCGCTCAGGCGGGCGACCCTGCTGCTTGCTGCTGCGCTGGCTGCGCGTGGTGGGCAGGCAGTCGACGTCGGACGGTCAGGCGCGGCTGGTGCGGGGTCCCCTGCTGCGAGTGGCGAGAGTAGTCAAGGCGCCCAGGCAGGCAAGACGCCAAGAGGCGTGCGCCAGGTGGGCGAGCAGGCGCCCGTGGCCGTGGCGAGTGTGGGGATGAGCCAGGCGGGCGAGGCGAGGCCGTGCGCCAGGCGGGCGACCGTGGCCGTGCGCTGGGCGGGCGAGCAGGGCAAGTCCGCTGCGGGCGAGGCGAGACAAGGCGCCAGGCGGGCGAGGCTGTGCGCCAGGCGGGCGGCGTGCTGGTTGGCGAGGCTGGGGCGCCCCTGGCACGGACGACGAGGCAGCCTGGGCGAGCTGCTGGTGGGCTCCCGAGGTGCTGGGCGAGCTGCTGGTGGGCACCCGAGGTGCTGGGCGCCCGGGTGCTGGGCGCGACTCCCGAGGTGCTGGGCGGCCAAGGTGCTGGGCGCCCGAGGGGTGCTGGGCGCGACTCCCGAGGTGCTGGGCGGCCAAGGTGCTGGGCGCCCGAGGTGCTCATGCTCCTGGACGGGTGGTGCCCGCGGTCTACGCAGAGGAGGGACTGGGCGCCAAGCTGCTGTGTGCCAATGTGTTCGAGCACATGGATGAGCAGGCTACTCTAGTCCATCAGGCACCAAGGGATGCTAATCCAGGCGGTCATTTGGCTCATTTGGCTCATCTGGGCGGTCAGACAACTGGGTACGCTAATTCAACGTAGTCCCCGAGTTGCAGATGATCTGGTGAATGAAGCAGACTGCTTGCGTGAGAGCAAAAACAGAGTCTGGGGATTGCTCGTGAGAGAGCTTGAGACCGTGCTTTTGGCGCCCCAGGAAAGAGCTGCTAAGCTGGAGAAAGGCTACCTGTTTGAGAATAGAGTAGAGGTAGGCTAAGCTTTTTTGGCGACCCGTGAGAGAGCTGCTAAGCTGGAGATAGGCTGCCTGTTTGAGAACAGTGCAGAGGTAGGCCAAGCTTTTTTGGCGACCCGCGAGAGAGCCGCTAAGCTGGAGATAGGCTGCCTGTTTGAGAACAGTGAAGAGGTAGGCCAAGCTTTTTTGGCGACCCGCGAGAGAGCCGCTAAGCTGGAGATAGGCTGCCTGTTTGAGAACAGTGCAGAGGTAGGCCAAGCTTTTTTGGCGACCCGCGAGAGAGCCGTTAAGCTGGAGATAGGCTGCCTGTTTGAGAACAGTGCAGAGGCAGGTCAAGCTTTTGGCGATCCACGAGATGATTCACCTCGCCTGGACCTGTTGATTTCCTCAGCATTCATATATTTTTGAGCTTTTGTCAATAGTTCTGGCATGCTCTTTGGTGGTCGCTTCATTACTGAAAAGAGGAAACTGGATGAATGGAGGCCTCCCAGAAAGGCGGTCATGGCGACTTTGTCATTGGGCTCCTCGACTTGGAGGACCTCCTCGTTAAAACGAGTGAGGTAACTCCTCAGACTCTCATCTCGATCCTGTTTTATGCTGAGGAGGTGGGTGGCAGGCTTCTGGGGGCGGCGTCCTCCAATGAAGTGCGACACGAAGGACTTGCTTAGCTCTGCAAAGGTGGAGATGGAGGCTGGGGTCAGACTAGAGAACCATTGCCGTGCGGAGCCCTTTAGGGTGGTTGGAAATGCTCTACACATGGTCTCGTCAGAGATGTTGTGTAGTTGCATTAGAGTTTTATAAGTTTCCAAGTGATCCAGCGGGTCCTTGGTTCCATCAAAGGTCTCCATGGTCGGCATTTTGAATTTTTTGGGGAGTGGGTAGTTCGCCACGGAGGGTTTGAACGGTGTGTCCGTTCGTTGTACCAGATAGTCAATAGATTCTGGTACCTGTGCCTTCATGGCATTGAAGACGTTGCCAATCTGATTTTGCATCTCTTTGAACTTCTCATCCCAAAGGTTGGGAGCTTCTCTGGATTGACCTTGGAACTGGCTCTCGTCTTCCAGACTGTAATTCCCACTTCCCATCTCCTGGAAATCAGGATCCTCATGATTGGAAGCAGAGTGAGGGGGTGGAAGTCCACCATGATTTGACCCGCCCAGGGGAGGGGGTACGTCGAGATGAGCGCGGCCTTCAGGATCAACCAGGAGTCTTCCGTGTGGGACGACCGGCGGAGCTCCAGCAGATGTCCCCTGGGCATGGGTGGCATGATGACGGGCGCCCAGGGCGCCATGAGGATGGGCGCCCAGGGCTTGGGCGCTCAGGTGAGGGCGGCCTCGGTTGGCGCCTCGGCCCCGGGCACCGTGTGGACGGGCGCCCGGGTGAGGTGCCCCTCTGCGTGGAGCGACCAGTTGCTCCGAGAGTGGTGCTTCCTGCGGTCCTGCACCTAGCGCTCCTCCCTGACTCGCCAGCATGAGCTGTAGTATTTGTTGGTTTTGAGTTACCAACTGCTGCATGGTCTCCAGCATCTGCTGGGGAGAGGGAGCGGGAGCAATTCGGTGCAGGGTTGGTCGGTAGAGGATTACCCTCGCCCTCGCGCGAGGGGTTACCATCTTGTCGCCTTGTTGACCTGGTGATCGGCATGGCTTTTTGAAAAAAAGGAATTCTTTTCGTTCCCACAGACGGCGCCAAACTGATGATGCCAAAAAGTGGTTTCGGGCACCACCGGTCAAGTGATATGTAATTAATGTAAAACTTAATGGAGAGAGAGAGAAAGAGAGAAGGGATTTATAGTGGTTCGGTCAGTATGACCTACGTCCACTTTAAATGATCACTTTACTACTTCGGGGAGGAGATTACAAAGTAGTCAGATACAATAATGATGTGTAGAATTCGAGAGATTCCCCTCTTCTCTGACAGGACTTCTCCTTTTATAGTCTTTCTCCAACGGGTGGGGAGATTCTCCAGGGATCTCCAATGATGTACGCTCCAGTCTGGTAGAGTCTCCCGCACTGTCCTCAACAGATGAGCAGGCAAGATCTCCTCCGCGGGACTTGGTAAAAGCAGGTAGGTGAAACGACGTGATGACTTTGTCATACTGTGGATTTGGATCCGGCCTCAATGGGTAGATCAAGACCTGAGCTTATCATGGACTAAGGTCAGTTTGACCCGACCCGTCGTCGTGGACCGAGCCACCTGGGCCTAACCTGTCATTGCGGACCGAATTATTTGGGCCTGGCCCATCAATTTTAAAACTAATCTACCTGAAAAGTCATTTTTATCGTTTTGATTTCTTAGAATTTCACCTCTGTAATGCTGCACTATCTTTGAATATTTGGAGTACCACCGCTGGAAAACAACATTGAGAGAAATTTTCATACAAGAAATTTCAAAATCCTCACTGACAAAACAAGCCCTTTTTCTACCATGGGATTCTGCATTTGCACAAAAGTGTCATTGAGCCAGCCAAAATGAGTAAAAGAAAAGTTGCTTAGATGCATATTCTGATGATGTCAAATAGACTGTTTAAGGGCAAAACTTTCGTCGGCCAGGTGGCCTGTAGCTTTATAAATTAGTCAAAAAAACATGAAGAAACAGTCCAAACTTGGGAAGACCAAGAATTTTTTTTTTGTAGTGTTAGTGGTAGCCGCCAGTCGCCCACGGCCACGACCGACCACCTTCGCATCCTCCTTCGCAGGCTGCTACGATCATGACCGCAGTTTCTCATATGTCTAGTCAACTCCCAATTTCTCATACCTTCCATGTGACTAAAACTTCTACTTTCTCCCTCCTCCCTCTTGCTTTCTCATCAGTGACCCACAGCAAAGCACAGCTTCAGAAGCTCTACCTCAGCTTTACTTTCCCATCACCATTACTCCTCCTTTACCACCAAAACCTTTAGCAAACCCTCTCTCTCTCTCTCTCTCTGCTTCAGTCATGGCGCTCGGTAGCATTTCCGTGGACCCCAGAAGTGGCTTCTGCAAATCCAACTCTACCTTCTACAGCAAACGCAAACCCGTCCTTCTCCCCTCCGACGAATTCCTCGACATCACCACCTTCATCTCCTCCCGCCCCCACTCCGGAACGATCGCCCTCATCGACGCATCCACAGGCCGCCACGTCACCTTCTCCGACCTCTGGAGAGCCGTCGATTCCGTCTCCGCGTCACTCTCCCTCCTCGGCGTACGCAAGGGTGACGTCATCCTCCTCCTCTCCCCCAACTCCATCTACTTCCCCATCGTCTGCCTCTCCGTCATGTCGCTCGGTGCCGTCGTCACCACCACCAACCCCCTCAACACCACCTCAGAAATCGCCAAGCAGATCGCCGATTCCAAACCCGTCCTCGCCTTCACCACGCCACAACTCGCCCCCAAACTCGCCGATTCTTCCCTCCCCATCTCGATTCTCGGCACCGAGTCGTTAAAACTCGGCGGCGGCTGCGGCGGCGGCAGTGTTTTGCCTTGCATAGAGGAGATGATGAGGCCGGAGCCGAGTCGGGGGCGGGTCAGGGAGCGAGTCAGGCAAGACGACACGGCGAGCCTGCTGTACTCGTCGGGGACGACGGGGATGAGCAAGGGCGTGGCGACGTCGCACCGGAACCTGATCGCGATGGTGCTGACGGTGATGGGCCGTTTCCGGCTGGAGGACGGCGAGCAGACGTTCATCTGCACCGTCCCGATGTTCCACGTGTACGGCATGGCGGCGTTCGCGACGGGGCTGCTGGCGTCGGGGTCGACGGTGGTGGTGCTGTCGAGGTTCGAGATGGATGAGATGATGGCGGCGATCGAGCGGTACCGGGCGACGTACCTGCCGCTGGTGCCGCCGATCCTGGTGGCGATGACGAATCACGCGGATCGGATAAGGGAGAGGTACGATCTGGGGACGCTGCAGTGGGTGCTGTCGGGAGGAGCGCCGCTGAGCAAGGAGGTGATTGAGGGGTTTCGGGAGAAGTATCCGGGGGTGAGGATTTTGCAGGGGTATGGGCTGACGGAGACGACGGGGATCGGAGCGTCCACGGACACGTTGGAGGAAAGCATGAGGTACGGGACGGCGGGGATGCTGTCTCCGAACATGGAGGCGAAGATCGTCGATCCGGAGAGCGGAGAGGTGCTACCGGTTAACCGGACGGGAGAGCTCTGGCTTCGCGGCCCAAGTGTCATGAAAGGTATATACCAAAAGCAAACCTCACACTTCATCACCTGAGCTAATTTGATTTGATGAGATTTTATTATATATGAATCTAGAAAGTGAAAAGAACTGATTTTGAAATTATGTGAGTCTCATGGATCTTGATTTCTTAGATTCGGAATCTTTTGAATTAGAATATGTTTGTGGGTAATCTGAATTTTTTTAGTGCTGCTTTTGATGACACTTTTAATGGCCGGCATCTCAAAAACCAACCCACAACTTATATATCTTTGTTTTACTGGCAATACTACATAAAAGAATAGAAGAATCCACAATTTTGATTCTTATGATAGCGTTCTATGTCTAGCTTCATATGGATATAAGAATATAAATTTCTTTTTGTTGTGTTCACTTAATGGCAATCCTGCTTTAAAGAAGATCTATCTTTTAGCTCTTGCTTCTACTGTTGAGTTCCTGTTTAGCCTGTTAATGGTTGTAGAAGCCCCTCCTGGTAGCAAATTGTCCTGGTTGAAGATCCTAGCCAAGCTACATGATCTACAATTTTGATTCTTTTGATAGCATTCTATGTCTAACTTCATATGCATATGAATATAAATTTCTTTTGGATGTGTTTGCTCAGTAGCAATCCCGATTTAAGCTGCAACTGTGCTCCTTGATGGAGATTTACCTTAGAGCTCTTGCTTCTAATTTTGAGTTCCTGTCTGGCCTTTCACACGGTGCAGAAGCCCCTCCCAGTAGCAAATTGCCATGGTTGAAGATTGTAGCCATGTTAAATGGAGGCTGTAAGTGCCTAAAAATTACAGACTTGGTTAGGAGAGGATCAGACTCTCAATTTGATTATTTGGGAAAGAATTATCCTCTTAAAACCTGAAAGGGAAAGCAAAGACAAAGGTTAGAGCCCCTGGCTGTAGGCAGCCGAAGGCACTCCGATGCCTGAGTTAGTTCGGTGACTGAACTGAGGAGGAGTGAATGGAGGAGAAGAAAGAGAATGTGAATGTCTCTTCTTGCATACCTTTGGTGGTTTTACCTCATGCATATATATATAGGCGTGAGAGTTGACTATTGGGGCAGAGTCCCATCAGATCCCGCCAGAGTGGAGGTAGGTAAAAAGGGGAAGTCCCATCAACCTACATTTCGCCTCCTGAGTGGGGGTAGGTGACGGTATTGTCCCATCTGCCCATGCCTCAATGGCTGCGGATGTGACCGTGAGATAAGGCTGGCTACTTATCTAGGTTCGGCGCTCAATCTTCCTGCCAGCTTCACTTTCGTACATTTTTAGCAGCGCATTTATGGCTAAAGGACATCAGAAGCCGAGATCAGGTTAGGGCCGAGACCGAGATGCGCTTTGCAGATATTTTCACTGGGATGGGCTTTGGGATCTTTCCAGGCTGGCACTCCTGCCGAGCTGGGTAAGACTGAGATCGAGAATTATCCCGGCATTAAGAAATGCCCCCACACAGTGGCTAATGTCCTAACCAAGCTAATTGGAAGCTAGTCCTCCCAAAAGATTTTGGTCTAATAGGTAGCCAACTGAGCCAATGCCGTGGAGCTCATCAACCACTAATTTGGGTGTGATAAGCAGCCTGTTGAAACTGGTTCCTCCTACCTGTCCGATCTTGTCTCTTCCATTGAATATACTACCTTTTCTTCCTTAATCTTGCGACCTCTGTTTTTTTGTTGGGCTTGCATTCCCTTTACGTTCTACTTGCCGTGACTGGCTGGAATTGTGGATTATGGGTTTCCCTTTGATCTTTTGACTGGCCTAGGCTGTGGGCTTTGGGTTTCCCCCATGTTTTCTTGGGCTTGGCCCAGGCTGGTGGGCAATGCCTTCTGATCTCTCTCTACTCTTTCGTTGTTCTATGTTTTTCTAGGATGGTACTGTGTAGGCTGTAGCCATATACTTGTATAGCTGGTATCTCCACCACCATTTTCCTTTCTAGTTAGGGTTGCTGACCTGTTCAATAGTGTGAAATTGTGCCTTTCATGATTTTGCATGGTCTAAGTTACTATTAAAAAAAGAAAAAAAAAAAAAAAAGAGATTGATTTGGTTTGGTCCAGGCTGAGCTGGTGAGATGAATTCAGTTTTAGAGTCCAGACTCTTTCCAGTTTGTGAGGTCCCCTGCTCTTCCCTGATGCAAGAGAGGGCTTCAGTAATAAATCGTTTATAAAATTTGAAAATAAATATCTAGTTGTCAGCTGTTAGATGTCCAATCCAAGGACATGAAGTGGATGGCCAGAATAAAAACTTCCCTATTATCTGCTTATCGTGTGCTTACATCCTCTTCTATGTTTTTGTACAGGGGGCCACCTGTGTACAATCCAAAATCTCACAATTGAACACTGCTGACTGTCCAATGCACGGCCAGAATAAAAACTTTCCCTTTATTAATCTGCTTACTCTGTTCTGTTTATTAATTTTCAGACCTTTTATATTACTATGCAGGGGCCTATCTATGATCAGTCAAATCCGAAATCCCTTCTAGTTCCTATGCACTAACCCCAGAGATTTAGCACTTGGCTCAATTGACACCTACCCAAATATCATTTACTGTTGTCTGCATGATATAAATCAATTAAATGGAGGTTTAAATATAGAAACATACAGGGATGTCTCGGGAAGACATTCTAAATTAGATTAGATGTCCAAAAAACCAAATGATGAAGTAACTTAATGCAATTGTCAAGCTACCTTGCTTCCCTGTTGGGGCTTATTAGTTGGGCGCATCCTTATAAAATCAGTGTATGTGATGTGCATTTATATGTATGCATATATCGAATTTATACATTTTCCATCAGGAGTTAAGAAGTGTATCACCTTATTTTCATTGTCATTGCAATATAAACTTTATTTTATTTTATTTTATTTATGTTTTTGAAGGTTACTTCAGCAACCCTGAGGCCACCACATCCACCCTAGATTTAAAAGGATGGTTGAGAACGGGCGATCTTTGTTATTTCGATGAAGATGGGTTCATATTTGTTGTTGATAGGCTGAAGGAACTTATAAAATACAAGGGCTATCAGGTATATTATTTGAATGTTTCCTCATTTTTCCTTTTTGAGTTTTCTCCTTTTGGTCATTTTCTAATGATTACTTAATATATCTGATAATTTCATTTATGACTTATAGATCGGTTGGTTTCTGTAGGTGGCTCCAGCAGAATTAGAGGCTTTGTTGCTTACCCATCCAGAAATTGCCGATGCTGCTGCTATTCCGTAAGTGATTCAAACAGAGTAAATCCAGTATGATATATACACCTTGATTCTCAGGACTCATCATCATACATTAACATGGGCCTTGCTCCATACGATAGAAGTCAAATCATGTTCATTGATTACGCCACATCTAAGAGTGATTTGAACTGCTCAATAGGCAGGGCAATCATGTAGGGGCAGGATGTTTGTACCTATCAAAATCGTGGGTAATGTTCTCCTACAAGCAAATTGCATATAGCTTATTTGCAGTCCAGCTCGTGGGGGCCCACTTAGTTGTAAGTTTATCAGGGAGAGGAGGGCAGATGGAAAGGTTTCTTCATGGCCAAGGTGGATCTAAAGAAATTAGCCCCACCAGATTAGCCTGGCCCTTGGTTTAGCTGCCTTAAAGTTTAATGGCATCTTAACCATAGATTTTCTTGAGATTCAATCCAATGGTGAGTGAAGGTGCAACGAGTGTGAAGTTGGGCTTGATGCCAGATCATAGGATGGAATAGTATCGAAGGGGCTACATTGATGAAAGGTGGGTCCAAGTGGGCCCCACAGTGCTGGACTCCACTTGCAAGTACTCATAGGAGAATAATCCCCCAAGATCATGGGCCATAGTGTTTTTAGACTATCATTATCATTATTGCTGTCAATCATTACCCCATCCATATGTGTCGGCTTTGTCATCATCTCCAAGCTCTTATCCAATGTGTTCACTTTTGGTCATTGTAAATTCTTCCTCTCTCAACTGTATTTAAATTGTAGCTTTTAATTATTGGATGAGAAAAATGTTAGGATCTTTGTAATTTCAGGTGGGGTTGCCTTTTTCCACACTTAATTTAACATGTACCTGACCATATTTGGAGCAAAAGCACAACTTTAATTTATATTAATTTTATCTGAATTTGTACATTTTATTAATCAAACATCCAAAACAATTGATTGATCATATAATCATATATACTTTATTTCATGATGATTGAGCCACTACTTTATGAAGTAGTGCGAAAGTTCATTGGAAGTCAGATATCAGTCCTCTCATTGTTTTAGCTGCTCTGAGTACCATGTCGTGGTGCTTCACACACCCAACAATCAAAACACCGGTTTAGCATTTCACACTAGTAACAGATTGCAACTGCTATCAAGTCTCCATAACCCATGAGTTGTGCAATGGGATCCTGGATATTGACCTTTTTATTCACCTAATTTTGGAATCTTCTGTGCAGGTTTCCTGACAAGGAGGTGGGACAATATCCCATGGCATATGTGGTTAGGAAAGCAGGAAGCAACATATCAGAAACTCAAGTTATGGATTACATTGCGAGACAGGTGTGTAGAAAGAATATATTTTGTTTAACAGACAAGGACTACAGCTAAACAAATCCATGCAACTTTGTGCTATTTATGTGCAATGACTGTATGATCTTTTTCAATGAGTTTGTACTTTGTACCTGTGGTTCCCTTTTGTCAGCGGGATCCACCATTGATGAATCATGCCTCCCAAAAAGAAGCTTTCACTGGATGATTCTAAACCTTCAATTGAGAGCCTGCAAATAGATATGTAGGTGGGGAAAATGCTGCAAGGATCCATATATGACAGAAATGAGGCCAAGCACCAGATGCTGGGGATCTTCTCTTCTGTTTTATATTTTAGGGGACATGATCCAGGTCGTTAAACCATGGTCTCCACATGTATAAAATCAAGGCCAGGGAATTCTATGCATTGTGCATTAACTTGATAAATGTACTACACTGCAATAATTATCTCACCAGGATATTCTGATGCTTCAAAGGAGGCAACAAATCCATATTGCAGTGTCCAATACTTGGTTTTCATGATTAAAAAATGTTTCCTTTGTATTCATTGTGCAGCCTAGCTGCCATATTTGGGCATCATGTGTACCTCTATTACCTCTGTGTTTACAGTACTGATTACAAGTTTTGAGTTGTTGCTATAGGTGGCTCCTTACAAGAGAATCCGGCGGGTAGCATTTGTAGCAGCCATTCCCAAGAACCCATCAGGGAAGATACTTAGGAAGGATCTCATCAAGCTTGCCACCTCCAAGCTCTGAATCTTGTATGGCTTCAATTTCCAGATGAAGATGTATTATAATATTAGTGTAGATCTTTGCCTCTACATTTCACATGCAAGTCCCTGTATTATTTTGTATTCTATTGTAATGTTATGGTATGAACCTATTTTTAATAAGAAAGTAACTGGCACAAATTTGAGATTGGGCTGGACGTCAAATTATAAGAAAGTGTACTATGATTTTCTTAATGAGGAATGCTAGATATTTATAACATTTGTTGCCTTAAATATAGCAACTATGCAAGATAATAATAATCACTCATTAATTACTTCAAGGATTTCAGTTACTAATTAATCATCTAATTCAAAATAATCAATTACTAATCAATCATATCATTCAAGATAATAAATCACTAATCTTATTACCTAAATCAAGGTAATCAATCTATAACTAAAGGATTTAATTGGTATAACTAAAGGTTTGCAACTTGATGTTATTTTTAGGGTAAATTAGCCAACACTCCCTGAGCACGGTCTTCTAAGGCATCCAGTCTAACAACTTTTTCTTTAATGTCCATAGTCCAGATTGCTGGAGATATTTTGGTTAGGTCCCTAATATGCCATGTCATATATTTTCATGACTAATTTGCCTCTTTCAACCCTCGTTCCTTGGCCAAGTTGTCTCTTGTACTCTGTTGTCCCAGAGAACTCCTTCTTCTTCTCTCTCATTTTTCATTTTCCGTTCATTTCCATGGTTGTGGAGTATCGTTGCAGAGCACCTTCTGTCGCCACCATGACTTCCGATTATCTCTCTTTCATTTCTTCAAAGATAGAAACACTTTTACTTTATCTTACTCATTCATCTGAAGTCTCTTCTAAATCTCTCTCTCTCTACTACTAATTTGAAAGAGAGCACTTTGCTCTTTTGCTTGTTTTCCCTCTCTTCTCTTTTCTCAATTGGATCATGGTCATCCAATGTTTTTGTTTTGGATTTTGATTTTTATTAGAATTTGATTTTCCATATTCTGACTTTTGGTGTTGTCGAGCTTAGATAAATTTTCCAGAATCTCTAATAAACTGGACAAAAACTCAAATAAATTTGTCAAAACTCAGATAAATTTATTTGAGTTTTGGCAAATTTATCTAAGTTCTGAACAACTTTTCTGAGTTCAAACAAATAGCTATGTGAAGTGGTGCCATCCGACGACCCACATTCACCAAATTCAAGCAACTCATGTCGGCATCCACTTCTTTAACTATGTCCTTTTGAGTGTTATTCTTTTTTACCTTTGAAACAGTATCCATATTGTCTAGGTAAATGGTTTCTGCACACATAGAACAGTCTCTTAAGGAAATACTCTTATTTTCTACAGTATGGTCCTCATTATTTTTCATTTGGTCACCAAGCTTTTCAGTTGGGCCATTTAGCTTTGAAGACAGCTCTGACTCAGTTCTCCTTAGTAAATTATCCACCATATGAATTCCTTGCAGATTTGTATGCACTTCTGCTAGGAATGGAGTCACTGGATCATCATTCTTCAAGAACGAGTGTAGCCCCTCAGAGTGTTCCACTGACTTTTGGAAACAGAGCTGAGAAGCTTCTGCAAAAGCTTGTTTGGCAAGGCTCTCATTGGTCTCAAACATAGACAGAACCTGGAAGGAGAGAAGTTCATTTGAATTATTGCTAAGTTTTAGCAAATTTATCTAAGTTTTATTTGAGTTTTGCCAAAACTCAGATAAATTTGTCTAAGTTTTGCTTTTGCTGAGGTGTACAAGGGCGTTTTTGTCTTTTTTAGTGTGTTATTTTTACAAGAGGATTGCTGTCAGTACGATAAAATATTGTGGACTGTTTGCAATAAAAACCACAGTTGAGGGACCTCCGCCCAAATGCCCCTTATTTTTATTCAAAGCAATATAATGGAGACGGGTGGTCCCTCTAGGTCCCACGACTTACATAGCCCATGCTTGGCCATTGGGTCCCATCATTCCTATCCCCTTAAGGGTCCATTTGGGAAGGGAGGAGGGGAGGGGAGGGGAGGGAAAATTTGAGGGGGAAGGAAAATGAAGGGGAGGGGAGAGAAAATTAATTTTCCCTCCTCTTGTTTGGGAAGTAAATAAGTAAGGGGAAGGAAAGTAAAAAAGTATAATTTTGTTTTTAGTGAGGTACAGAGAAAAAGACTATTTTACCCTTGCTCTTGGAAAAAATTCAAATAAAGTCTAAAGGGCATTGTAGTCATTTCCTCACCCCATCCTCACTTTCCCCTCATTTTCCCCCCGTTTTGGGGGGAAAATTTTTAAGGCAAAAAGTGCAATTTTTCCATCCATTTCCTCCTCCCCCATTTTCCCTCCCCCCTTCCCAAACACCCTCCAAAACCACTTTCCCTCCACTTTCCCCCCTTTTTTTTTCCTCCCCCCCATTTTACCCCCCCTTCCCAAACAGAGCCTAAAAGTCATTTGTTTGACAATTCTACTATTAGAGTGAAGTAAGGTATAGCCCCATTTCTCAAAAAAAAAAAAAAATCTCACAAAAAACACTTTAATTCAAATTTCCCACCATATTTTTTAATAAAAAGTTAAAAAGTAACTTCATTTCTTCACTAAAAGACAAAAAATTTCACTTTTCAATAAAAAAAAGTTAAAAAGATTCCATCACAAACAACTAAAAACAAAATACCACCATAACCCGTTTATATTTTATGATTTCTTCAAAATAACCTTTACTCCACTCAACTCTATTAATAAAGCCCCCAAACAGCCTTTATATGTAGAAGCTTGCAATGAGGACATTAGTTTTGCACCAGCATTGGGTCTTCCCAAGTAGCTTCTTTGGACGATGGGCTTATTCAATCAACACTTTATGTTTTAACTTGCACCTTCATTTTTTGTATGCTAGATGGTTGAGTGGTATATAACTTGTGAGATAACTTACCAGCGAATGGATCGATTGTTGGGCAACTATATATAGCACGGTAATTCCGGACCGAGGTACCTACGTGAGGGACTGGATGTAGCCGCGAATTGGTTGGTTGGTCCAATGTGTTTCATAATTTTAGGGTTCAGAGAAACTTGTAGCTAACTTTTGGTTGGATCGTTGAGTTCTTGTTGACTATGGGCCTGTTTGACAAATCTTATATATTTGAAATAGATCTGGCTCAAACAGATCTGCGAGAAATAGATCTGTGAGATATAGACTATTTATAAATAAAGACTGTTTGGTAACACATGCAATATATCTAATTTAAATGGATCTATGTGAAAAAATATGTTTGGTAAACTTTCAAATAAGAGCTTATTTTTTGTCTTTTAAAAAAAAGGTAATTTATAATAGAAATTCAATTTGACATCCATTATAAATTATTATTTATCTCTTTGAGGCAATGCGAAACTCATAAAAGTGAGTTCTAACTTTCATTGAGACACAAAATTTGGTTCCATTCCATGAATATTTATGGCCCAATTTCCTATTCAACACCATTCTTAGACCTTCTTTAACATGAAAAAGACTTATGAAATGCTCACATCATTTCCTTGTTTTGATTCTATCAAATAATAACTAAACTTCATACATTTCTTTTGTCATACACTTTTCTTTATAAATGATATTCTTATCCTTATCCTGATGATCGATGGTGTACAGATGAATGCACTAAGGGACATGTTAAAATCTGGGTCCACTCTGACCAGCATATGGCCCTGACAGATGAATCATATGGTCAAACAAATCGAAGCCAACAAGGGCCACAAATGAGAAACCTTTTAGGCTAGAAGACTATTGACAAAGTCAACAGCAGGTGCACCTTAGCAGAAGTATCACAAACAGATGCAATCTACAATTAAGTTGAATGAGTTTTCTATTTCATGAATAAAACTGTTCTTAAACATCTGTGGTTCTGTGCATACAAAGTAGACCAATGGAATCATATCCTGTGCCAACTGTGAGACCGTGTGATATAAATCACAATACCAAGAAAGTAGTAGAGAAGCACGATAACCAAATGGCGGGCTCGCCAATCCTTGATTCTAAACAGTATAACCTGCATGTTTTAAGAATAACAAAGGTTATCTTGTTACTCAAAACTGCAATAAAACTATTGAACAGAGCAGCAGAGAAAGAAAGATAATATACAAATCAAGTACAGTGCAGTGCTCAAAATAACAAGCAGTCATGAATGTACAAGAGTGCAAGGTACAAGTTTAGTGCAGTGTTAACATAATGATCAGCCCACCTGTGATTTTTGGGGCATTGCACTTGTTTTGCTTAATGCAAATTTTACCTTAAAAAAATTATAATTACAAGGAGTCAGGAATGTATATACAACGTGGCTATTCAACCAAATTGAGAGAAAAAAAAACTTTTGAAAATAATATCCTATTGTATACACAAACAGAACCTGTTTTCTTCAGCAAGTGTTCAGATTTCACTACTAAGGAATAAATTTACAGAATTTGGTCTAACATGGTTCAGAAATCAATTAACACATTCATACCAGCTGATATATATCAGTTCATTATGGACCCCAAGAAAATAATTTGATATTGTCATCCAACTCAAATACACCTGTATCATACTATACAACTGGCAATCAGTTTTTCAATTTGTTTTGCAGTTTTTGCCAGAAATGCTCTTCATTTTTGCTTCTTAAGCCTAAATATATTGCAGTGTATGCATGTCCATACTTTAGTTTTATTTTTATTTTTTTCGGTGAAAAAAATTCGACTTATCTACTTTTCATCTACCTATCATGTTATCTACTTGCTTCAATTGATAAGATAATGATGATGGTTCTAGATACTACATAGATACTTGTGGGGTATACTTCAAATGAACCCTACTGTACAAAGTTCATTTTATAACAAGATATGGAAGTTGCCAAGCAGATCCAGCCCAACATTTCAGAGAGGATAGAAGAAATAGGGGGAGGAAATCCTATACTATAAATCCAAAAGGAAAATTCTACCGTCGAAAAAAGAAAAAGTTTAAATTCATGCCTTGGAAAGATTCCAAGTTTTAAAATGTTCTGCTCTTGAGTTGTTCTGAGAGAAAAAAATACATATAGCACACTTCTACTTCATAAATTGTGAACATCATGAATATAAGATGCGAATGACCACCACAAAAGAAAAGAAATTCAAGCAGTATTTCAACTCAAGTGGAAATCTAAGCCATCTATCGATCAGGTCGGACATGTCAACCCTGCATGAAAATAAAAGGGGTCACCCTGATCCCTGAATTTCGAGTCTGGTGCAGGTTGGGTCAGTAATTGACAACCCGGCTAAGCCACACTCCCCTAAAGAAGTATTTTGTTTTGATAGGCCTTTCAAACTGTGGGTATATCATGTGATGGCTCATGTCCTGATAGTTTCATATATGATGTGATGATAGGCCTTTAATCAGTATCCATCAAATGAACTGCCACCTTAATGACCATCCACCAAAGACTGCAAGAGAGCGATTGTGATTGAGCAGTCATGGCAATTTGGGCTAACATGGGAAATATGGGTAATATTTTAGGGAAAGGCATGTGACTTGTAAACTATATGCTGGCAGGGAAATGCCACTGGTTCAGGGAAATGCACATGTAATAAAATAAGAACAGAGGAAACCCAAATCAAATCCAATAGCAAATGAAGAAACTTTAATGTTAAACCACCTAAAGACACATCATATACATAATGTCAGTTCAAACGCATGAAAATGTACAAATACCACTCTTAATCTCAAAACAACTTATGTTAGATTATATGAAACTTAAAACAACTATATTATACTATCTGACTTCAAAACTTTTATGGTGACAGATTCACAGTGATGTTGCAACTCAGGTGCCCTGTTCATATGATGTCCATAAGATGACCAATACAGCAGTTTGTGAAGAGTCATTGCAGTAGTTCCCAGAATTAAACATGCTTAATTATTTGTTTTCCCTCCTCCTTGCTGTTTACAGTGCAATTCTAGAGTTCCTAATTGCTAAATTCTGCAGCAAAGCAAGGCAGCACTTGTATTTGGAGTTGTATCCCCATCTTATTTGATTGGGAAGTGCAATAAACGCAAAGTTTACGGCAATCATTCTGTATTCAAGTTAGACTAGCAAGATGACTTTGGAATGATGTTAAGCCTTCCTAATTAGGTAACTCGTACATAAGTTTATCATCACATCATCATATAAAGGTTAAAACAAGTATGAATGCTTAGAAACAGAATGTCAAGGCATTATGCAAAGAATGGACTGTTACAATGACATCGTAAATCAAAAGGTTTTCTAGATTATCCATGTATTTTTTAATTGTGTTAGACCATTTGATGTGAGAATCATTAGGAACCCCATTACAAGACTGTGTCACACCACTTAAAGAAATTGCAACTGCTGGTACCCTATAGACATTTTACAAATTATTAACATAAAACTAAATATGACTCAATCAATATACAGATATCTAACTACATGTAATGAAATGTGTATGGCAATTCATTGAGAATAAAAAAAGAAAAAAGAAAAAAATGGTCCAAATTTGAGTCTATTCAATTCAATTCAATAGCTGTATATGAATTGCATCATCTGTTATGAATTCCATCCTTTTGCTCAATGCAATGCACCATATTATTTGCTACAAAGATTCAATGTAAACCATTTGAAAATAAGGGGGAAAGATTCTAAACCTATAAATTATAAGAAAGACTTCAGGTACAGTTCCTACCAGAGAACCAAATATGTAAGGACCATAGTTCACATCTGTGGCAAAATTATAAGAAAAATCTTCATTATCATGATTGAAAGAGGGCATCTGCCATTGCATCTCTAACTTCTGACATCTCCATCTGATCTGCAATATCTACAATTGTATCGGTGTCGAAGGTACCATTGTCATCATCATTACTCACATCTAAAGATATATTTTCATTCTCATACTGTTGAAAGAGTGCGTCTGCAATAGCTTCTTTTCTGATAAAGTTGTGCACAGTCATTGCAGCAACTACTATACTCCTTTGTACAGAGAATGGGTAGGGAGGCATCCTTTTCAAAATCGGAAAACGCGCCTTCAATACTCCAAAAGAACGCTCTATTACATTTCTTAATGATGAATGAACATAGTTGAAGTGCTCCTTCCTATCACGAGGATTACTGCCACCCCGAAAATCCGATAACCAATACCGAACATTACGGTATGGAGCAAGAAAGCCACGCATATTCGTAAACCCAGCATCAACAATGTAATATTTACCTGAAAATTCAAAAAAATTATATCATGATAGAAAATGATACTTGATTCATAATTTACTAATCATAGGTACCTGGAGGTGCATGTGGAAAATTCAGTTGTGGTTTATAAATAGTATCCAATAAGATGCGTGAATCATGTGCTGTGCCTTCCCACCCAGCAATAACGAAAGTAAATTGCATATCAAATGAGCAAGCTGCTAAAACATTTTGTTGGCATTCTCCTTTTCTTCCCCTATAAGGCACCTGGTTCTCAACGGGAATCACAGCATTTACAAGTGTACCATCTATTGCCCCAATACAATCCTTCAGAAAAAGACAAAAGATTTAAAAAAATAAAGTTAATTTCATTGGGGAAAGTACATTCAAATATGATTAAAAGTGAGATTATACCTTGAAATATGGATGAAACCGAGGGTTATGCAATATCTCCTTTGGTGTTTGGTCGTATGAAGGAGGCTTTATAATGTCCATCGAGAGGTGAATCATTGCTACTAAAACTGCATGAAAGTGACGATGGATAGTTTCACCTGAGTGTTGAAATCTATCTTGCAAGATCCTATTCCTATGATTTTGCCCAATTGTCATTAAAAATATAGCCACCTGCTCCTCTAATGAAACATATCGGCTGTCTTCAAGTAGACTCTTTCGTCGTAATACCATACACAATCGTAAGAAGACTTGTTTCTCCATACGCAATAGCTCCAAACATACTGTTCTATTACCCTCCAAAATGCCTTGAACAAAAACATGACCTGATAGAATTGAGGTCCTACATGGCTCCTTAGATATGTACATCCCTCGCTTCTTTAGAAGTAAAAAAGTGAGAAATGCTATCAATCTTCGTTTCCTTGGCGTCATAGTTTCCTGCATTGATTCCATCCCACAATAAAGAAAAAAAAAGAAGAACCAAATTTCATAATTTTATTCCATCCCACAAAAGAAAATCATGAGTTCCTAGAGTAAGGTCCTAGATTAATTCCACCAATAATAAAAAAAAGAAACGTAAGTTCCTACATTCATTCCATCCCACACTAAAAATAATAAAATCACAAGTTCATTCATTCATTCAGTTCAGTCAAGTTCATATATTCATCCCATCCAACATCAAAACAATTGGTGGGGTTCTTACATTGATTATATACTCCTCAAAAAAGATACTGTTCCAAAAGTCTTTTACATTCTGTATATATATTCAAAAGTGACGAGTCATAAGTTCTTACATTCGGTATATTCAAAAGTGACGAGTCATAAGTTCTTACATTCAATGTATTCAAAAGCGATGAGTCTTAAGTTCTTACATCTAAAAGTGATTCCATACTCCTCCAAAAATCCCACTATATTCAAATAAAACTTATCAAGGCCCATGTTTTAGTATCATATTCAGCCAATACATGCGAGCATCATCACTCTCAAATGACATGAAAATATTTCTATTGTCCTTATCCTTAAATGCCCTTGTACCAAAAAAATACGACTCTGAGGTCTCTTTGATATTTGGTATCAGTTTTAAAGTAGCAATACATTCTTGCATTGTAGGACCTTGCTTCATCTCTTCCACTTTCCTCTCTTTATCTTTTTCTTTCATCTCTTCTTCTTTCCTCTCTTTCTCTTTTCTCTCTTCTTCCTTCCTTTCTTCATCTTTCCTCTCTTTTTCTTTCATCTCTTCTTCTTTCCGTTCTTTCTCTTTTCTCTCTTCTTCCTTCCTTTCTTCATCTTTCCTCTCTTTCTCTTTCATCTCTTCTTCTTTCCTCTCTTTCTCTTTCCTCTCTTCTTCATTCTTCTCTCCTTCAAGTATAATGACTATGCGCTCAAGACTCTCATCAAACTTACTGATCTTAGCATTCTTCCTGCTTCGTGAAGGACCGGGTCATTTTCTCCTCACATTTGACATTAGCATTAGCTCTTCCATTTCGACATCCTCATAAGTCTCTTGTTCAACAGCATTTTGAGTATTGCCTATATCGGGTAAATGAGAGGCCATTTGCATACTCAAGTCTTCTGGAAAAGAACCTGAAGACGGTGTCCAAGCATCTTCTCCCCTAGCTTGGGTTCCACCAAAGAGAGTGGTCATTTCATTGGTAAATGACAAAGACTTAGTCCTAAATATCTTTGCATCAGGGTGTCCCTACATCAAATTATATAAATTTAGTTAATATAAAAGAGGATTTTACATACTATAAATTCTATAAAATGTAAAAATATATTACCTTTAGATATTCATCCCATCTCTCAGGTTCCATTGTAACTGTCTGAGTTGCTTCGTTATAACCTACACCAGTTTGCCCACATAAGGTTGTCCAAGCATTGTACTGTTTTCTCATTAGATCCCATTGATTCTTTAATTGCTTTTGTCCATACAATAGCCCGGTTTTCACCTTAAAACCCTCGATAATCTTTTTCCATGATTGTGCTTTAAAATTTGACCCTGGTCTTCCACCTTGCAATACTTCTTCAATACATAGATCCAAGAAAATCTTCTTCATATTTTCTGACCAAACAGCCCTATTGGTCTCAGCTTTTTCCTTACCCTTATGAGATGGAGCCATTCTTTCGGCCATCTAAGCGTGCCTAAAAAAATGTGTGTTTATTAGTCATATGATTTTACAAATACTTCACACTAGTCAAACATTCAGATGCTTTACTCAAAATGGTAAAGTAGAGCCTATGTTAACACATGTAAGTAACTAGCTATATCCTAAAAAAAAAATACAAGTATAGTTGTTCCATTGACATATAGAAATCTAGTTAATATGTTGATCATAACAGTTTTTCCTAGACCATTGAGAGGAGAACACCATGAAAAATATAATAATAAAAAGGAAAATTATCAAAACATCAAGAATGCTAAAAGAATTATGGCTTATATATGCATTAGATAAGTAGTATTAGAAAAAGCTACTGAAAATGAAAAAAAATCTCAAAAGCTCATCCAGGCACTGTTAACTAGAATTTCCAACTAATTGAGTAGTACATTCAGGACAAACCTATTAAAGTTTTAGATCCTCCTATGCTCAAGCCTACCTTACTGACAATCCCAAATCTCGGATCATTAATGCTCCATCCCATTTAATCTATAATTTCCCTGCAAGTTCGACTTTTATACTCAACTTTATTTTAAACCATCATCTCTCGTCTCTGACTTTCTGTAACTTCACAATTCCATTTTTTTTTCTTTGGATAGTTGTCTGTAACTTCACATATTTTCTCACGCTTCATTCAAAGTCTTTAATTTAAGGGCACCCCCTTCTCCTAAGAACACTTTCATGCTTTGTTTAGAGGCTGGTCGAGGTTTTTTATTTATGACTCCAAAAGTCCAAACCATCTTCAAAAGCATTTCTTGACTCTCTTTCCTTGGAGATACTAAACATAGTACATGCATATTCATCAGATCACCCCAGTACAATGAAAAACTGATCTTGGGTCCTGCTCCAACCACAGTACTATCCATGGTTCAGAACTTAACTCTGGCCCTGAGCAAGGGAATGTGTTCATGCAGAGGAAACTCCTTTCTGTGCCCTTGTATGTATACTTTTGATTCAATTGTCTATAATCAAATTACATAAAATTTTTAGTTACATAAGGCTTGAATTATTTGCATCTGGTAATCCAAATTACATGTTCCTCACATTTGTACAGAACATTTTCACAGAAAATGAAAATGGTTTTCAAGAAAGAACTATTTTCCATCACTCCATGTCAACATTTTCCACGATTTATGAAATTTCAAGATAAAATCATTCTCCACAATCTTGCAAAAATCAGATTAAAACCCAAAAACCATTCAGTCTTACACAAGAAGGAGAAACACTTTCAAATGTAGAAAATGTTTTACCATAGAAACAAGCCATCCCAGAAAATGAAAATCTGAACTCTGCATCAATTCTCATTTTACCCCAGAAATGAAATCAATGTGAAAATAAGGATGATTGATTTCCTAATATCCAAACAACCCCTTTGGAATTATATTGTTTCTCTACAATGAATGTACCTCTAGCCAATGCAGGGCCTCATCTGATCATCCGGACCATCCAAATGCTGGCCCCTCCAAGGATGATGATTGTCCCAAAAACAAAACCTTCAAGAAGCTTCACTCATGGACCGAAAAACCAACCTTAGGACCCACCCAGCGAATGAAGTTGCCACTCTCTTTTGTGGAGAAGGGGAAAGAAAGAAAAATCTCTAAAGTTTTTGCAATATATGATTCACATAGTTTTTAGAACACATTGGGAGACACACATTGAAAAAGCTCATGAGCAAACCAAAATGCACAAAGAACAAGCAGTGTCAATTCAAGGCATCTCCATAAACAAAATAATTTCATTTGTAATTCGGAATCAAAACCCTAGATGAGGGACGCTTGTGAAAAATGTGTTTGAATTCGTACCTGGAAAGAGAGACAAGTATTTGAAGATGATGAAACCTCAAGAACTTTTCAAAAATCTTTGAATCCTTTCTTCTATTGTGTAGGGAAGAAGATCCAAGAAAGAGATAGGTTTTTTTCCTTGTTCACTGGAAGATCGGAGGGAGAGCTTTTTGTTTATGAAGAAACACAATCGAAGTTGAGAAAAGGAAGACCCTTACACATGGGTAAACTTGTCATTATAAAAAAAATATAATGGCAAACTTATCCAAAAATATTCATGGGATGTCTTTCCGCTTTAGAGAAACCCATCGATTCCAATTATCCCATTTTAGGAGGGTTTTTGAAACAGACCATTTTCAACTTAAAATGGATTGAAACGGTCCCAGAAAAAATATTCCCAAACAAACTATATGTGGATTGAAAAGGTTTTAAGCTAAATAGAGGTAGTAAACAGAGTAGCCAAACTGAACCTATCTATAGGTAAAATTTTATATTTTTGCTGATTTATTCTTTTCCTGTGTAATAATGGGTATGCCCCATTGGAGCCTCTAAGACCAAATTTGGTTTTCTAGAGTTCCTTTTATCTAAATTATTCTTTTTTGAAGAAATGAAGAACTAACTTATTCTTAAAAAAAAAATCTATACGGTCCTAACATTTGATACACGTTGTCGCTAATGTGAAACACACATTCTATTCGGTAGTGATTGTGTGCAATGGAATTTGATTCTGTGCATTACTGATGTTGTTCTTGAGCTCTTTCAACAAACCATCACATTCATTTAACCCCCCCACCCCCCAAAAAAAAGAAAAAAGTCCACTACAAGAAAAGGGTAGTCCATCATGAAGTTCATTACGACATCCTTTCAAACTTGTTTGGAGGTGGGCAACGGTTGAAATAGTCTTGCGGAGACCTTTATTTTCTATTTTGCTGCATGGGTGGATATATCGCATTCATCCACATATTTCATTGAGGTTGAAGAATCTCCGACTCAGACTTGACTTGTCCAATGCTAAAATACCGACTTAGATAGAGTGAATGCTGCCAAGACTCGTGTTTAAAAAGCAAATTATAAATGAATCAAATACTTATATAATATAAATATACATTTATTTACATGCATTTTTGATAATCAGTTGAAATTGATAAATTTATATATGTAAGAAAAAATACTATAATAAAGAAAATAAAAGAAAAGAACATTGCATATTCCATAATATATTAGTCAAAATAGCGAATGTAAGAGATCAAACAGAGTTTCAAATTACATTTCAGTAATCATTTTTAAACCGCTAACTCCAAACCTCCTCCATAGTAACTTAAAAAATAAATGATGTTGGAATAGATGAAAAACATACTGCAGTGATCAAGTGGGCCGACTTGATGAACTATAGACCAAATGTCGTAAAACAAGTTGCAAATAAGGCCTAAATAAATATATAAATATATATATATATAATGAGAAGTTTCAAGTGTATCCATTCCTCACCATAGGGTGAGGGATGCTTTCATAAATGGAAGTTTTCAAGTACAAAAGGGGGATTTCAAGTAGATGAGGTGAAGTATAAAATGAGGATTCATGTGCAAAAAAGGTGATGATGCCAAAAAATGTTTCGGGCACCACCGGTCAAGTGATAAGCAATTTAATGTGAAAATTAATGGAGAGAGAAAGAAAGAGTTTATAGTGGTTCGGTTAGTGTGACCTACGTCCACTTCAATTGATGACTTTACTGCTCCGGGGAAGAGATTACAAAGCAGAAGAATACAATGATAATGAAAAAGTAGATAAGAGTTGCCTCCCCCTTCCAGTGTTGGTGGGACTCCCTTTTTATACTCTTCCCCTAACGGATGTGGACGATTCTTCAGCGACTTACGCTCCATTCTGGTGGAGTCTTCCGAACCGCCATCAACAGACGAGCAGGTAAGATCTCCTCCGTAGGACTTGGTAAAAGCCGGTTAAGGGAACGGCGCACTGACTCTGTCATTTAGTGGATCTGGACCCGGCCCTTAATGGGTGGATTTAGACCCGGGCTCATCACGGGCTCGGGTCACTTTGACTCGACCCGCCATCGTGGACCGAGTCATTTGGGCATGACCCGTCATCGTGGACCGAGTCATTTGGGCCTGACCCATCATTTGCCCCCCAATGCCCCTTGTCTAAGAAAATTTGGAGAAGGGGCATTAGCTTGAATTTTTGAGCTCTGGGTGGTGGAAACTCCTTCTGCTAGATGACTATTTCCCTTCATGATATATTTTTGCTTCGCTAAACACCTCAAGTTTTTTCCATTTTTTTAATAATGGGCCGTTGTTGGGCGTGCAGCTGAAGGGCGCCTGTGGGGGCGATGCGTGAGAGGAGACCCAGGTGGGAAGAGTGGCAATCCAGGCTAGGGGCGCAATCCAGATGGGCGAGCTGGTTGTTTGCGTGAAGGGCGTTGGGAGCGCGGGCGCCGCTCGAGGTGGAAGCGAAGGGCGTCGGGAGCGCGGGCGCGGCGAGGGGAGCGGGCACGAGGAGCGCGGGTGTGGACGCTGGGCGAGGAGCGCGGGTGCCAGCAGATGGTGGGCGCTGGTGGTGGGCTCCCAGCCTGCTGCTAGGCGCTGCTGTTGTTGGACGAGCATTTTTTTTTTAAAGGTTGAAACATTATTATTTTCCAATAAACAAACCACTAAAAAGGACTTCTTCTTTTATTTTTATGGTGGCACTTGTTCAAGCATCTATCACAATCTCAACCTTCTGAATGGGTCCCACTACATAGTGTATGAAACCCTTAATCGTAACCGTCGAACAAGTAATTATCAGATGGACGGTTAATAAGAACCTGGACTTATAGCCTGTGTACTCAAAAGTTGTACATGTGCGCTTACCCATAAATAAAACAAAAAGTGTGTGAATGTGATTATGAGTGTGGTCCACCAACCACCACACTCCTTTTAGGAGTACCATATGACTAATGACTATAACATGACCAGCAGCTGTGCGTAGAGAAGCTCGTTCCATGCATTGGGCACACCAGGCAAGCACCAATGGCTACAGTCCTGGAACCTCTCAGGCGATCTTCTCTCCTCTTGGGTGAGGTTCTGCTGGGCGCTGGTGCTGCTGGGCGCCCAACCCAGTTGCTGGTGTGGGCGAGGAGCGCTGGGCGCCGCGGGTGCGGGCGAGGAGATTTGTTTATGTGCATGGTAGATGTGCTCATGAGTGTCAGAGGTATAAATGGTGCCAAACAATGCTTACATGTGCATGGTTGATGTGCTCATGAGTGTCAGAGTTTTTGCACACTATTTGATACCATATTGACATGTCCTGGCGTGTGGGCGATGAAGAAGGCGGGCGAGCAGGCGGGTGAACCACGGGCGGGGCGCCCTGCGCCTGCTGCTGCGACGACCGAGTGACAGGGCGCCGCCACTCTCTTTTCGTTTTTCTTTTTCTCTTTTTTTTTTCTTTGGCGGGCGAGCAAGCCGGCACTCTATTTTTTTTCTTTGGTGGGTCAGCACGCTGGCACTCTATTTTTTTTCTTTTTTCTTTTTTTTTCTGGCGGGCGAGCATGCCCGTGAACCACGGGCGAGGCGCCGTGCGCCTGTTGCTGCGATGACGGGCGGCGCTGCTGCGACGGGAGGACGAGGAGCTGGCGCCGCCCTGGGCGCTCTGTTCCAGTTGGTTCGGGCGAGCAGATCAGGCCAACTGAGAAGATTTTTTTTTTTTTTGAAAAACTTCTAGAGGCCAAAACAATTGTTTCTGGACTTTTTTCGGCTTTTGACACCATCAATCACCGCCATAGGCGGTGAGTTCTGTACGGCTCGTCGAGAGCTTCGATTTGATTTTTACGCCCCGCTTTGGAGCACCTTGGGCGAGCCTGGGCTTCTTGGGAGAGCCAGGGCTGCCTTGCGAGCTTTGGGCGCTATGGAGGAAGCTGGCCTTGGCGTGCAGGCATCAAGAGGCACCACTTTGGGCGAGCTAAGTGGGTCAGGCGCCGCTAAGCTGGAGATAGGCTGTCTGTTTGAGAACAATGCAGAGGTAGGTTAAGCTTTTTGGTGACCCGCGAGAGAGCCGCTAAGTTGGAGATAGACTGCCTATTTGAGAACAGTGCCGATGCTAAGCTTTTTTGGCGACCCGCGAGAGAGCCGTTAAGCTGGATATATAGGCTGCCTGTTTGAGAACAGTGCAGATGCCAAGCTTTTTTGGTGACCTGCGAGAAAGCCACTAAGCTGGAGATAGACTGCCTGTTTAAGAACAGTACAGAGGCAGGTCAAGCTTTTGGCGATCCACGAGATGATTCACCTCGCCTGGACCTGTTGATTTCCTCAGCATTCATATATTTTTGAGCTTTTGCCAATAGTTCTGGCATGCTCTTTGGTGATCACTTCGTTACTGAAAAGAGGAAGCTTGACGAGTGAAGGCCTCCCAGGAAGGCTGTCATGGAGACCTTGTCGTCGGGCTCTTCGACTTGGAGTACCTCCTTGTTAAAACGAGTGAGGTAGCTCCTGAGGCTTTCACTTTTATCCTGCTTTATGCTGAGCAGGTGTGTGGCGGGCTTCTAGTGGCGGCGTTCTCCAATGAAGTGCGACACGAAGGACTTGCTTATCTCTGCAAAGGTGGAGATGGAGGCTGGGGCTAGACTGGAGAACCATTGCCGTGCGGAACGCTTCAATGTGGTTGGGAATGCTCTACACATAATCTCGTCGGAGATGTTATGTAGTTGCATTAAAGTTTTATAAGTTTTCAGGTGATCCAGTGGATCCTTTGTCCCATCGAAGGTCTCCATGGTTGGCATTTTGAACTTTTTAGGAAGCGGATAGTTCGCCACGCCGGGTTTGAACGGTGTGTCCGTTCGTTGTACTAGGTAGTCAATTGTTTCTGGTACCTGTGCCTTCATGGCATTGAAGACATCGCCAATCTGATTCTGCATTTCCTTGATCTTTTCATCCCAATGATTGGGGGCTTCTCTGGACTGGCCTTGGAAATGACTCTCATCTTCCAGGCTGTGGTTTTCACTTCCCCCCTCCTGGAAATGAGGATCCTCATCATTGGAAGCAGAGGGAGGTGGTGGAAGTCCACCGCGATTCGACCCTCCTGGGGCTCCACCCGGGGGTGGAGGCACGTCGAGATGAGTGCGACCTTGAGGGTCGACCAAGAGTCTTCTGTGCGGGGCGATAGGGGGAGCTCCACCAGAGGCGCCCTGGGCGCCATGGGAATGGGCGCCCAGGTGTACTCCTCGACCCTGGGCGCCATGGGGATGGGCGCCCAGGTGAGGATGATGGCGGGCGGCGCCTCGGCCCTGGGCACCATGTGGACGGGCGCCTGGGTGAGGTGCTCTTCTGTGTGGAGCAGCCGGATGCTCCGGGCGCGGTACTTCATGTGGTCCTGCACCAGCTAGTGCTCCACCCTGCCCTGCCAACATGAGCTGCAATATCTGCTGGCTCTGGGTCACCAGCTGCTGCATGGTCTCCAGCACTTGTTGAGGAGAGGGAGAGGGAGCAGGAGCATTTGGTGCAGGATTACCCTCACCTTCCCGGGAGGGGTTGTCATCTTGACGTCTTGTTGACCTTGTGGTGATCACCATAGTTTCGAAAAAAGGAAATTTCCTTCGTTCCCACAGATGGTGTCAAACTGATGATGCCAAAAAATGTTTCGGGCACCACCGATCAAGTGATAAGCAATTTAATGTGAAAATTAATGGAGAGAGAAAGAAAGAGTTTATAGTGGTTCGGTCAGTGTGACCTACGTTCACTTCAATTGATTACTTTACTGCTTCGGGGAAGAGATTACAAAGCAGAAGAATACAATGATAATGAAAAAGTAGATAAGAGTTGCCTCCCCCTTACAGTGTTGGTGGGACTCTCTTTTTATACTCTTCCCCTAACGGATGGGGACGATTCTTCAGCGACTTACGCTCCATTCTGGTGGAGTCTTCCGAACCGCCCTCAACAGACAAGCAGGTAAGATCTCCTTCGCAGGACTTGGTAAAAGCCGGTTAAGGGAACCACGCACTGACTCTGTCATTTAGTGGATCTGGACCCGGCCCTTAATGGGTGGATTTAGACCCGGGCTCATCACGGGCTCGGGTCACTTTGACTCGACCCGCCATCGTGGACCGAGTCATTTGGGCCTGACCTGTCATCGTGGACCGAGTCATTTGGGCCTGACCCATCAAAAGGGAAGCATCCTTCACCCTATGGATGCACTTGAACATTTCCCTATATATAAATATATAGTTTATGAGACTTTGAAATGTGGATTGGACATTCCCCAATCCAAACGACATGACCTAGAACTTGTGGTGACCATCATGAGTTGGAAACATCGCCCTTGGAATGCCTTCTTTATGCATACAGATTTAATGATAGCTTGACTAAGGTTTGAGAACATGTTTTTTAAGTAAAATATCTCATTGATCACAGGAATGGGAAACTTATCTTCAAAAATTATTTGATTCAACCCAAGATGATCCGCACAAAAATATATGACAGTATCTGTCATTCTTTTGGACTAGTAGTATCAAAGACGAGAATGGACTAGCACTAGAAGGAGTAATGCCTGGAGTCTGTAAGGATTAGACCCCAGGTCTGGGTCCCAAATTTGGGTCTGGCCTTGGTCCAGTGGGCTTGTTGGACAGTCAAAATATGGTATTAGACATGGGTGGATGTACAAAGGTCAATCGATAGCTCTACATAGGGCCGTTTGGCAAGCATCATAGTGCAAAAGGAGAGGACTCTCAGGATAAATCACAAGAAGCTCTAATCACTATGAGGTCAATCAAAGGATTAGAGTTCAGATGCCTGGATTACATCTGAGAAACTCTAATCAGCCTTGCGTCTTTACCAGTCAAAGAAGAGCGAAGAAGAAGACAATAAAAATGATTTCCTTGACTGAGGATGTCCAAGTCCTACCCTTGATATACAGGCCGGCCGGCCGGGCACAGGGTGGGCGAAAGCCCTCAGAGGATCCACACTACTTAGGCCCTTATTCAACCCTTATGGGCTTAGGCCAAGCCCATTCGCGAAGAGAGGAAAACTAGTTTTTGCATTTTTTATACACTGCCATTGGACATTGAGTGTAAATCTAACATTAGCCATCCTTTTTTTTTGTTTTTAATTTATTAGAGATTAGGACCCTCAATGTTTTTTTTGTTTTTAATTTATTAGAGATTAGGACCCTCAATGTATGTAATGTAACAAGCAAAATGAAATCTCACCTTACTACAATTTGATCTAGTTAGTAAAGGTGACGATGGCTAGGCAATCTATTTACTATCCAAGACAGGACTATTTACATGGACTGAGATACGACAAAAAGCAGAGAAGCAATCCAATGTAGTGTGTATCCATCCATGTATGTATGGCCGCTTGGCAGTATTTCCTCTGTTATTGGATGCGTGTGTGCATGAATAAGGTCGGAGCGAGTGTGTTTTATCATTATGGGCAGGGCGGACCTACATGTAGGCTTAGGGGGGCCATTATGTTTTCAAAAGTTTATTTTTTACAACTAAATTTTTTGTAATTTTTTATTTTGACCCCTAAATTGTTAAAATTTTCTTTTAATAATTTTCATTTGGGCCCCCGTAGTTCCATTTTCTGGGTCCGCCCTTGATTACGGGTGGAGCCTTTTTTTTCTTTTGGTGGGTGTTTCAAATTCACTATTCTTAATCTACCTTCTATCATTGTCCAACTAATCTCTCTTGAGCTTTTCTATCTAATGTTATTAGATATAAAACATGAGATTAGGATTACCTAGATCTCTGTATTACCTTCCAATCTCAAATATTATTATTATAAATTTCATGCATTCATGTGAGTAATCAATAACAATGAGTAGCTAGTCTCATCCTACCCATAGAAACGAGGATAGCTAACATGGAGAAAACTGCGTTCCAATTTGGTGCAAGAGAATTGACACTTGCAAGGGGATTGTTCAGGTCAATCAATAAGCTCCGAATCTAACACTACCCCCACCACGCACCAACTCCAAAACCCCATTGAATAGGCCAAAAAACATCTACCCTCTGTGTCCCAATCCTTCAAGAACCTCCTCATGTTCCACGAAATTGAAGGCCCATTTCACGAATCTTCCCCACCACTCTCCCCCTCCCTCACCTCCGTTGATCTACTCTCTCCACCACTCCGAAACCACCCCCCGTCATATTTGTCATGTCATCCAACCTCTCCTCCTCGCAACCCCATTTTCAAAGACCCTGCTTAAATCCTAACTCCATCTTCAACCCCGGCTCCATCCTCACCCAAACCTTCCTCGCCGATATTATATGGTGAGGCATGGATGCACATGAAAATGGACCCTCTAAATTATGATACAATATCCAATCCATCTACACATATGGGACCCCTTAAATTACATTGGATGTATTGAATTTTCACTTATTCAAATGAATTGGACCCTTGGATCGAGGGTCAAGTTTTTTTTTTTTTTTTTCTTTAATATAGAGTTGTTCGATTTGCTGGTCACTAGGGGTTAGAGGCAGCCCATCCAAGATGTTTCTTTTCATCCTCCACAAGTCTCCATGATCAGTTAGGCCATTAAGTTTGTCACTGACCATATGGTGAGGGATGGATGCACATGAATATTCTCATATATATATATATATATATATATATATATATATATATATGGGCCAACTCTCCTAAGTTGAAGCTTGCCTTATCCTAAACTGGAATAGTGTTGGTCTCATAAATCAAAGTTGATTATTGATTATCATTATAAGAACATTTTTCATATATATATATATATATAGAGGGAAATATTCGAGTAAGGGATTCCCTCACCATGTGTGGTGATGGACTCCCCTTTTTGGGGAGGTTTCAAGTACAAAAGGGCTTTTGTACTTGAAGGGAGTACATCCTTTTGTACTTGAAACATTCTAAAAAAGGGAGTCCCCTACCACACACGGCGATGGAATCCCTCACTTGAATACCCCTATATATATAAATATATATATATCCCTTATATATTAGGTATAGGGAACATTCTAAATAGGGGTGCTCATGGAACGGGCTAGCCCGAGGCCGGCTGGGGTCCAACCCGATCTAGTCCAAGCTTGGGCCTTTTAATTTAGCATTCAGCCTGGGCTCAAACATTTTATCTTGACTCGTTTAATAGATGGGCTGGGCTTAGACTCATTTGTAGAGAGCCCAAAGCCCGGCCTTGCTCTATTGATAAGACATGGTGGAAAAATGGTGAGGGGGATTCGAACAATGGCACTTCCACAAAAAACCCAATCAAGACCAAATCAATTTTGCTGCACCCAGCAGCATATAACTTAACTATCCTTTTAAATTATATATCGATATCGGGTTGGGCTCGGGCTTTCAGCTTTCTAGCCTGGCCTGGCATGGACATACAGTTTAGAAGCCGGCCGGGGTCCAGATATTCCTTAGCCCGTACCAGCCCGACCCATGAACCCCTCTAAATCTAAAGGTATTAGTGTTTTTAAGTCCTTTTTCTTCAAAACAAATGGCCTAATTATCCTTCTTATAATGCCATTGAGAATTTTTCGAAAGATAAGAGCTATTTCAACAAGGGTATTTCTGTCATTTTAAACAGGAGTTATGTAAAGTTGCCCGTGGGGTGGAGAGAATCTGATTGAAAGAACAATGCAGAACTTTTAATACTATTTTGAAATATTTAGATTTTCTTAATTTTTCTTAATGAGCCAAAACCTTTTACAGTTTCTTTGGAAGTTTCCCATTAGATTTTTTTTTTCGCTGAGACGAAGATCCAACAAACAAAACTCTCAGTACTTCCGAGCAAAGAAAAAAAAAAAAAAGGGAATTCGTCAGTCATTTACTTACTCTGCAAAAAGCTGGGGAAGCCGAATCCCTATTATTGATACCATGGTAGATCCACTCACAGTGACCAGGACAAAACACTCAGAGAATCTTGATGCGAGAGGCAGCACATGATCCAGACTCATCTGTCAGGAGCGGTTGTAGGACAGGATCATTTCTCCCAAGCATATGTTATAATTACATTAGGTGGGCTCTTTTGGTAGACCCTCTCGTTGAGGTCAATTACATTAGCTGGTCAATAGCTGTTATGTACCCTAATACAACTAAGAACTCTGTTTCATATTATCATAAGCCCCACATGTTTCCTTTTCATTTCTTCTCCAAAGACTATGAGCAAGATTACCTATAGCAGGCCCCATTCCAATAAGGATTGAAGGGACTACTCATTTTCTACCTAACAAGTAGCAGTTCTTTGGCCAGGTATGTCATATCCAATGACTATACATGTCCTTGCACTCTATCTCTTTCTTTTTGGTTTTTTGATCTCAGCAAAACTTTGAGAAGACATGGTAAAAACTTTAAAATAAGGGGGGAAAACTGGGGTGATTATGGAAAAAGCACTTTCTTGTTTGTTTGTATGTTCCCCACTTGAATCCATGGCCAATGGCCAATAGCAAGATAAAGAGATAAGAAGTGAGTGGCTATCAGCAAAATATCCACTCTAACTTGGATAATCTTCATCTTTGAATTTTAAGGGTGCAATTTACAAAATCATTGAAGTTCTTTAAAGCCCCCAAAAATTAAGATTACAGCATTACTGAAGAAGATGGGTTGCGAGGTTGGTTAGATAGCTGGCTTCACACCAAACTGGTTGGGTAACTGGCTTATCACCAAACAGCCCAAGCTTCTTTCCCATGGCAGCTGGGTCTCTTGCATTGCTACCCATTGGTCAATGGGGACGATAAACATTGGAGTAATGAATCATTAATGATGACTGATGAAATGGGTAGCAACTTTTAAGTGAGGTTGGTCTTTTGAAGATGTCTAGTCAACCAAACAACTGTTTTATATGGTTGTTACTTATGAGACGTAATGAACCTACTGCATGTCCTGTGTCCCCTATTAGCTATCGTGTAAAAAGATGAACAACCATTAGGTTTAACATACTTTGTCGAGGGAGCACGTTTGTGCACACACTCTTTTTGTGAAAAGAGAAAATTGTCACATCAGTAAATTCTATAAAAACCTCGAAAAAGGATTTCCGTACAATTTAAAAATTCATGTTTGATGCAAAAAGAGTTTCCTCATTGAATTGGTGCAAATGTTGTTTGATGCGGCTGTGGATTCCTTATAGAAAATGAAAATTTCTTATTTGGTGATATAATTTTTTGAAGAAAAATAACATAACATATATATTATTTATTTAACATTAAATAATAATTTATATAAAGAAATAAAAAATGAAAGAATTATAGGGTTTTTGGGTTGAAATAGACAAGAGTGAAGAAAAAAGGGAGAAGTTTTTCGAGAAAATCCATTTCCCAGACCCCCCTTGGGAAATTCATTTCCACAGTTATCAAGGAAAATACTGACAAGACATGAAAGCATTTCTGCGGAATTGTTCCGCACCAAACACCGAAAAATAGATTTTCCGTTGCAAAAAGTCCACTTTTCTATAGAAAAGTGTTACACAAATATGCCCTGGGTCATTGGGAATTTACCCGGTTTTCCCCGGACCCGTAGGGATTAGTCCGGCCCAAAGTGCAAGGACACCCTTCGATATTAAAAAAAGAAACATATTTTGTACTGTTATATAAGAAAAAAAATAATATATAAGCATGACGATCCATCTCAATCATATATTTTATTATTATTTTTATTTTTATCAAACAAGTATGATTTTTTAAATCATGACTTGGGAAAATCGCCAATCTGTCATTATTATCTTGGAGATTAAAATGTGGCTTCCAGAAGAGATAGTATAACCAATTGCAGTTCTCTTGCTCAAATGTCAATAAATTAAACACAATGGGGTCCGTCACACGACAAATCATTTAAGGCTGAGGTGATCTATTGGAGAAAGGTACACTTCTCTGGGACCAAGTTTGTGGAGGACTTGTAATTAATTACACGTCCATTTATGCATACATGAGCCCCTGCAATACAGAAGGTGGGCATGTGCAAGTTAGATGAAAGAGGGTTGTTGTGGATCCAAATGCATCTATGCATATGTGGAACAAAGAACATGCATATTATGAACAAACTATGTATAGTAGCAAGTAGAAAGACAGTTTAAATAGTGTCATGGTTTGCTCAGAGGTAAAACGGATTGTGTGAGAGGTAAAATTCTAAGTCTCTTACAGTGGAAAAAAAGTTACCTACCGCTCGGACAGATTCAAATATTATGTATTTTAAAAATCAAGTTCTTTGAATGTTGATACAAGCGAGAGTTTTATTAGTTTCACTGTAAGCTTGGCATGGGTTAGAACTTAAGAAGGCTGACATCTAATGCAGCTGATTCACTGTAAGTGCTCAACAACCATACCTCTGATTTTCCATATATGCAGCTGTTATATAAATAGAGAGAAGAAGCTGTCACTGAAACAGGGAATGCAACAAAGGAGTTGAATAATACTTCCAGAAGATCTTCCATGGCTACCAAGCACATTGCCCTACTTCCAAGCTCTGGCATGGGGCATCTGACCCCTTTTCTCCGGCTAGCCGCCCGCCTTGATGCTTGCGGCTACACTGTTACATTCATCTCCATCCTCCCCACAGTCTCCTCTTCTGAGTCCTCTCATCAGTCGCGCTTCTTCTCTACCTACCCACGAATCCGCTGCATGGAATTCCACCTTCTCCCCTTTGACCCCTCCACCGCCTCTTCCACAGACCCTTTCTTCCTCCAATTCGAAGCCATTCGCCGCTCTGTGCATCTCCTTCCTCCACTCCTCACATCCACATCACCTTATATCTCTGCGCTCATAACAGATATCAGCCTCACCTCCTCCATCGTTGATGTTGTCGCGAACCTCCCATTCTCCCACTACATCCTCTTCACCGCCTCAGCCTCAATGCTTGCCCTTTGCGCATACTTCCCTATTGCTGCCCAATCCAATACTTCTAACGAAAACTCTCATCTCCAAGTCCCTGGTGTTCCTCATATTCAAAACCTCCACATCCCACCTCTGCTCCTCCAACCAACCAATCTCTTCAAGACCCAATTCATAGAAAACGGCCTCGCACTAGTCAAAACCGATGGCATTCTAGTTAACACCTATGATGCGCTAGAACCAGACACTCTTGTTGAGATCAACAAGGGTGCAGTGGTGCCCGCCCTCCCGCCGGTGGTTGCGTTGGGGCCTTTGGAGCCATGTGACTTCAACTTTGCCAATGAAGAAGAGCTAACGCTCTCTTGGCTCAACGCGCAGCCAGCAGGGTCTGTGGTGTATGTGAGCTTTGGGAGTAGGACAGCGCTCTCTGGGGCTCAGATCAAACAGTTGGCAGAGGGATTGAAAATGAGCGAATGCCGGTTTCTATGGGTGGTGAAGAGCACGAAGGTGGATAAAGAGGACAGAGTGCAATTGGGGGAGTTGGTGGGTGATGAGTTCCTGGAGAGTGTGAGGGAGAGGGGGCTAGTGGTGAATGGTTGGGTGGAGCAATGTGGGGTGTTGGGGCACCCTGCAGTGGGGGGGTTTGTGAGCCACTGCGGGTGGAATTCATTGACAGAAGCGGCGTGGCATGGGGTGCCTGTGTTGGCGTGGCCGCAAGCGGGGGATCAGAGGATAAATGCTGGAGTGGTGGAGAAGAGCGGGTTTGGGATTTGGGAGAGGAAATGGGATTGGTGTGGTGACCAAGCCCAGCTGGTGATGGGGTCTGAGATTGCCAAGAGGGTGCAAGAACTCATGAGTGATCAAGGCATCAGGGCTCAAGCCACACGCATCAGAGAGGCGGCAAGACGCGCAGTAGCTGTTGGGGGATCATCTGCCAATTCTTTGGTGAAAGTTATGGAGGCATTGAAATCTAGAGCAAGTTTAGATTCAATCAACATGAATATCTAATCTGAAGAATTACTCTACCTCTACTTCCATTTTTCCCCATATCTTTAGCTTTCTTACTGCTTTGCAAATTTGATTCAGTGACTCCAGGGAATTGAATGTGTGGTAAGTGGTGATGTTGCAGTTATTATAGCAGTGAATGTAGTAGTGTTCATCACATTGCATCACATGTCTTTGCAATTTTGTTTCTTAATATTTTTGTAGTTTGACAGCTTGGATAAAATAACATTATACAATGACAATGATCTAAAATCCTATGGACCATTTGAAGATTTTTGTTTCTCCTTTGGTAAAGATAAGATAACTGATATATTCATTAGTTGGGTCAGTCTGGCTGCAAATCAACTGATTTGCCTTATTTTGGGTGGACTACTTTGAACTTCAAACAATAGTGGTAGGGCCTTGCCTTAATTGGAATATTATAGGTTTACAAACTTTAATGATAGTGCCAACATGGGCTTCAATCAGGTCATTTCCAAAGTGTTGGGACTCAGCCCATCACCTTCTCGAACTAACTAATCAACACCAACTTTAGTGAGAGTAGATCTGACTGAATCACTAGAGATTAAATTATGAAATTACAATTGTGTTATATAACAATTTTGGTAGAAAACAAAGAAAAAGAAGTCTATGTATTACCTCCTAATTTCCTTTAGTCGCCATAATTATTGTATATTGTTAGCTACCCCTAAGGTGGGGAGCATGTTTCTGGACTCTATTTCTATAGGAAGAGGAACCCAGGGCTCGGGCCTTGATCAGTTGGGTGAGAAACAGGATAGAACCAACCGCGCAGTCCACTGTTCTCATGTTTCCACTTATTAAGAATTATAAATGAGCCCACATATAACAAAATCCAACGAGCTTATGCTACATGCTTCCCATGTCTTGGCACTCTATGAAATTCAATTTAATTACAGTTGACCCTACCAGATTAAATGTTAAAACACCAAAACACATATTTTAAATGTGATCGATCCAATGATGGTTGACTCCAGTTGAAGTGAGTTTTTTTTTTTTTTTCAGTGGTACCTATTTTAATAACACACTATATTCATGCTGAGGTGTATATAAAATATGGGCCCCATCCGAATGACTTGTACTTCTGGATTGATGGGTCAATTTTTTAAACGGTTTTTAAAAGGCCAACAGTTTTTAAAGACATTTTTTTCCTTTTGCAGTGGTACCTTAATAGGTTTCATTGAAGTGTGAATTTAAGCTAAAATGCGTAAGGTGTGCACCAAATTACTGCTCACTTTTAATCATTTTCCTTTACCCCAGCCAACCAAATACATCCAAACACATAGTAATCTATCACTCATATATGTCAACCAACTGCCCTTTAATTTATGCATGACGTGACACACTAGTTGTGCTCACAATGCTCAGAAATGTGAATGCATCATTGTATTTTGTCTATAATTTAATACAACAGAATTACCTTTGAAAAAAAAAAAAAACTGAAGAAACTCTGGTCTCAACCAGAATCAGGCCATTAACTAGTGGGGTTAGGCCTCCTATATTTCTTACCAGGTTGTCTCAAGCCTGGGTTCTAGGGTCCACATAGGACCCTGACTCAAACCCAAGACCTTCAATCTTTACTTATTGGGCCACAACTTGGTCCAAGCAGTTCCGCCCAGAATCCAGCCATGGGCATCCCTGTGCATTACTAGCTAGTGCATTACTAGCTAGTCACCATTGACATGGTCGTGCCCTACTCAGCTACCATAGAGGAGACAGCTAGAACCGCCAAGATAATGACTCAGCTAACATAGAGTTTAATTCTCAGCTATCTAGAATCGAGTGTCCTCTGACTTAGGGCCAAAGGCTTTGGGGAGATACCCTGGGTTATAAAAAAACAAAGATAATTAAACTGCGGACTAGGGTGCAACTTAAAGCAGGTCAGATATGGTAAGGCCCATCAATGTCCAACCAAATTTGGATGTAGCTAGATGCAAACTTGAATTCGACCTGCACGCAACCCAAATGAACCCGACAAAACGTGTGAAAATGACCAAAATGACCATTTTCAAATTCACAAACCACCACCATCATCTATCTCTTTTCATTCACCACATGTTTAAATTTTATTAAAGGAAGTTACGTCCAGCAGGTACTAGTGCCAAGACCATGTCATTCAGAAGAGCAGAGAGGGAGGGTTTGGAGAAAAGAATGCCCTCAACACTACCACCACCACCACCACCACAGCAAGCAGCCAAAATTATCAAATAGAGAGATTGCCTAACCAACCGCCCAAGTGATTGTAAAAGCTTCAGCAATTGCATCATCAAGTGCCGCCTTTTGTTGGAACTGATGCTACAACCAAGCAGCCAAGAGAAGAGATCGTAAAGACTAATCTAGTTGCAAAGGTAATGGTTATCATGGCCTCATTCCATCCAGCCACAATTGCATACAAAGAAGCAAGCATGGCAAATCATCAGTATTATTATCAATACCTATGCCATCCATCTAAAAATCGAGCATTGCATTTGCAACCCAAGTAAGATGTGTCTAGAGAAGCAGGGAAAGAAACAGTAAAGATTGCTGCGATGTTAAAAATGCCCATGCAGCCATTCTCACAGATGGCTAGTTGGAAAAAGTAAAAAAAAAAAAAAAAAACTGAGTTCAAAACTTGTAATGATGTGGCTCAATACTTGAATCACTTCTGAAATGGACACATTCAATTATTCAACTACTTTAGAAACTACCATGCAAACGCATCGGTTGGGTGAAACTATTTAATGGGCATGTAAGGCTATGTTATCAAATATGGGACCAAATGGCACCGTCTCTTGGCAAGAGTCCATGACTCTTAACTATCAGTCAGCCAATAACAAAACATGCCTCATGATAGTTTTTGCACTGCATATATGAAAACACTCGGACAGCTTGGACGGTTGAATAATTGTAATTTTTTTTTTTTGGGCCTTTTCTAAGGCCCATTTGTTCACTAAACCCATGGAACGAATGACTTTGATCTCATCTATGACAGCACACGTACCATCATGATGGGCACTGGATCTGCTACCCTATGATTAATAGTCAACAATGCCGTTCTTTCTAACTTGTATGGCAGTGTGGCGGACTCACTACCTAATCAATGAACTGATAGAAGTTAAATGTCTGTGGTCTCTGTGCTGTAATGCTTTTTTCTTTTTTGTATTTAGACCCTCTTGTGATTCTTCGGATTTGTTGGTAGCACACAGATTTTAATTTATTGCCCATGTTTCTTATGTTTAAAAAAAGCCCACTGCTATCAGTCTCAAATAAGAAAGAAAATAAATTTATGTGCAGATCTGTAAGTTCACATATCATGGAAAGTTTTCCATCATGGGGTGTAAATTAAATAGGAAAAAAAGGTAGTAGAATTGTCATATAACATTAATGAGCAAGAAACCAGGGTGATTTAAAATTCATGTCAGCTTGTAATTCTTAGTCAGATCAGAACGAACTGGAAAAGGAAGATTATAATATACCTGAAAAGATGTTACCACCCCTGCCCACCACCCCCACCCCCACCCCATCTCTCTTGCATCTCAGCTGCCCTTTCTTCTTTCATCTTCTTCACGATCTCTAGTATCTTTGGATTGGTGAAACGCTCACGGACATATTTCCTTTCCTCTGCCTGTATCTCCTTAATTGCACTTGGATATGGATTAGGAGGTGGCTTCTTCCCTTGGAGCCTTGCAATTTGCTTCAGCCGGACATATGCGTCCTTCTTTGCCTTCTTTTCTGCTCGATATTCCATCTAAAGAAAATGCACAATTGATTGACAAGAATTGATTTTTAAAAAAAAGAGAAAAAAAAAAAAGAAAATGGAAAGGGCTGGTGTTTATGAAAGAAATGGAAAGGTTAACAAACACACAGAAGTTTGTCCAGCAAAATTAATAAACTTAGTAGAATGTTTCAAAAGATGATACATACATCAGCTACAGCGATGGCTTCTTCTTCACTAACTCCTTGCTCTTTTAACTCGAGCACACGCCAACCAAAAACACGAGCTGGAGGGGGGTCAAAACCACTAAACCTGTAATTTGGAAAAACGAAATTGTTAAGCATTCTCGATTTAATGCATTTCCAAATGCTGACAACAGTATTAATGGAAAGCCAATTCTCCAATGTCCAGAAAGGCAAATTACCTTTTCTCTATATAGACAAGAGCTTGGAGCATAGGTGAAAGATGCTCAATGTTGCAACCACGATGGTTGCGCATTCGAGTCATGATATCATTCCACAAAAAAAAGAAAAGAGATAACAACCACATTCATTTTTTTTTAAAGTAAAATAAGTGCAGGTCTCCTAAACAGTGGATTCAAAGATCCTAATGAGGGCTTGATGCAGAACGGTGTACAAGATGCGGGGCAGGTAGGGGAAGTTGGAGGGATGAGGGGGCTTCACACCCAGAGATCTTAGGCTTTGTGCCCATGGCTTCACACCAATTCCATCGCAGGAGAGATTGTAGAAGAGAGCAAAGCCCATGGATATGGGTCTGTCCTGCGTCTGGGCTGCAGACTCCTTAGCTGAACAGGGTGTTGAACAGCAGCATCATCATCATCATCATCATCAGAGCCTTGTCTGTGATCTAATTCTATATGTTTTCTTTCTATTCTTAGCCAGGTTATGGCTACTTCTGGCATGTATCTTCAGTTGCAATCTTTGCACCATATCTCTTCCTTTTCGCGAAATCTTACCATTAAGTAGTCAATCTAAGATAGTTTCAATTACAAAGAACCAACCAAGGTTGTGGTTTCAAGTCTGCATATGTTTTGAAAAGAAAAACCTGAAGCCTCTACAATACACGTCATTTAAAGAAAGATGTAGGGGCACAAAATGATAATTGATGGAATAAATCGGCTTCAATGGGACCACCATTCAGCTTCCAATTAGGCTACATAGTGTTAATCAATCAGCCTTTTCTTCAACAATTATAATCAATCCCTCGCACATAGAATTCTGTCTTCACAAAAGGACCAAACATATTAAAGCTAACTGCCATTTCATCAAGGAGCAGCCCACATCAGCTGTCTGTGTTCCATGCGAATCCATGGGCCGACTTAGCAACAAAGGAATTGGTAAAAAGTGTGCTTCAGGAATCACTAGCCCATAGTTACCTAATTCGTTTCACAGGGTTTCGAATTGCAAACAGTTCATTCCAAACAATTTGCTATTTGATTGGTTAAAATGCAGGGTCCTAGAACAATCCAATTTGGTTCAGTTTGTTGGGCAAAAAGATGAGATTCTGCACAGTTTGAAAAGGAATAGCATGAAATGTGAATTTTGAGTAACCATGCAATGACAAAATATGCATAATCTAGACCACAGTGTGGCCCAATAGCACCACCACAAAAACAGGGGCCCATTAGAGTGGTTGTTAATAAAAAAATCAGTTTCACGGTCACCAAAAATTATTAATCATCCAATCAAAAGAAATAAAAACAGATGGTGAATATAGATGCATTGAGTGGTTAAAAATCATTTCCTTTGACTGTATGACCAAATATGTCTGATGAGGTCTATTTTTCTCATATCATTAATCCATCAAGCTCTCTTCCAGATGGCGAGACTACTAGGCTACTCATACATACCACATGACCACCATCTCACAATAAGTGAATGTATGGAAGAAAAGTAGGTAAACATCTTACACACGGCGTAAAAGACCAACTGTATATCCATTTGTAGTCCAGATTCACCAAGTGCTTGACTCAGAGAAATCCGAAGGCAAAGGAGTGGAACTCCATAGTGGGACCCACCTTTGATAATCCGACCCGTTCAAAATAAATTACCTTCAAGTGTATGAGGGTACCTTCAGATTTTAGTCTAGAAGGAGTTGGTATCACTGTAAGAATAAACATTTAATTAAAAAAAATGTAATTACACAATCTAATGCATTAATTCATTAATATTTTATTTATCAAATGGTCAATCTCATGGCAGGGCCGAATTCTATTTGGTTAAAATTTGCAAGTAGCCAACACAATAGGTTGGCATTTATTTTGAGTGTCTCACATTTTCAATAGATGGGCTCCATTGTAGAAGTCAGGATTTCTTTAAGTTAAGCCTCAGAGAATACAATTACCCTTCTAATCATGATCTCTTTTTGCATGTCATAGAGGATTAGTAATTATTAACTGCATTGCATTATCGAATTAGTACATCGAACTTGTCGCACTCGAACTTCGATTTAAGCGAATTGGAAAACGAACTAAATAAGCCTACCCCATTTTACTTTCAAATTTGATTAGCAACCGAACTACAAACTCATATGCGAATCAGAGGAACTGCGAATTAGGTAACTATGCACTAGCCAAGCATACTTGACATCCACTCTGTGCCTGAAGGGGAGTTTACAATTAATGGTGATCAGTATGCAATTATACATTGTCCCTACAGGGGGCCAAGGCATTTTACTTGTATGTTGTAAAATGCCTTTTGGTCTCATTACCCAAAAGCCCATCAGGGCAGGGTTAAGGTATTTTACTTGTATGTTGTAAAATGCCTTTTGGTCTAATTACCCAAAAGCCCATCAGGGCAGGGTTAAGGCATTTTACTTGTATGTTGTAAAATGCCTTCTGGTCTCATTACCCAAAAGCCCATCAGGGCAGGGTTTGGCGGCCCTGCCCCACTGAAATACAGCTGGGACAATTGAAAATTATTTTTTATACCTGACCCTTCCATTTTGTTAAAGTATAGTCTCTTTTGGTTCATTTAACATGTGACACAAGTAACCTCCTTGGAGGAAAGGAGTCCTTCCAATTCTTTTACACCTAAAACCACGATTTCTAATCATGGACGTCGTCTTCATGGCCCAATTAAGGGTGGAAATTAAGTTGGACCCACCAACCCAGCCGGAACCTGGCCCAATAATTCAGGGTTTGAGTTGAACCTATTCATTTTAGGATTGGGTTTGGAATCACATTTTTGAGTTATAAGCTGATTAACAAATGGGGTAGGTTCAGGTCAAGTCCATTATGAGTGTGCAACCTATGATGCCCAGATACGGATATAGATACAGACACTGATACGGGGATCGGAGATATGACTCCTCACTTCTGAAAATCTAGGATACGGATACGGGTGTCCTAATTTTTTCTTTAGATCACTTTTGAATCAATGAGATTATCATTGTTTTCATCCCTTTCTAAAAATTTTTATATTGAGAAGTAAAAATATTATAAGAACTAATATGGAATAAAGGACTTTATAAGTAGGATATGTTAAACTTGTTCCCTATAAGTATCGGTGCAGTATCAGGTACTAATACAAGTGTTGTATAGTTTTGATATGGATACGTTGGGCTTGTACAAGTATCTGGGTATCATAGTATTCAACCCTGCAATCTAGCAAAAAAAGAAAAAAAAAAAACCGATTGAGGAGGGCATATCAGCCACCTCCCAATATTATATGCATCGCTGCAAACAATTCGTATAGGCTATCGGCGTGAATCTAATTGAGGTAAAACAATATCTAAAAAATTTAGAAATAGAAAATTTTGGATTTTAATATTTATTTTCATTAGTAACTAAAATAAATGGGGGTATTGGACCCTTCATTGTCACATAGGTCTTGTATCGCTGTATTATTTTAAAATAAGAATAGTGATGTATTTGTTCACCTGTAGTCATATTGCTTGGTTACATTAAGTGATTAAGACCTAATGAAATGTTAGAGGTAAGATTACTATTCAATACTTACCATGTTTATAGTATGTACTATCATGACATTTTCAATCAAGTACTATGTACTATAAGAATGTAGTATAAAAGTTCTTAGATGCTACTCATTAGTTGTTTAATACTTACCAGTAACTACTAACTAGTTAGTTCACAACACTTAGATCTAAGGGATTGATATATAGAACATACAAATTTAGGAAAAAAAATACTAATGATATGGTCTTTTTGTGCAAAGTTTTGTAACAAAAAACTCATATCTTTCAAAACATCCCCGAAGCTCAGAGATATTCATAAAAACAACTCAAAAAACACAGAGAGAAGAAAAGAAGGGAGGGAGGGAGGAAGAGAGGGTTCCTACGTCAAAACATTTTTTTAACGTCAAAAGAAGGTAGCTAAGGTAAGGCAGTGTAATGCCTTCGATTCTGTGACTCACATGTTTTTCATTTTTTTTTTTTTTATAATATAAAAGCACATAACTCTCCTCATAATCTTTCCATGAAAAAGAATGCAGAAAAGAGAAGCTTTTGGCTTTAAAAGAGGTCATTCGATACATATTGAGGCATATCTGATCTGCTCAATAAATTGACCAATAAATTAAAAATAAAAAATAAAAGAAGAAATAGGAGGAAGGAAGCAAGAGATTACGATTTTGGTGGAAGAGGATGAAATGAGATGTGTGGAGATTTTTTAATCAAGAGAGAGGAGCATCGTATGCCTATTATTGCCTATCGCACATGACCCTTCTCACTATTTTATAATAAAGCCTCCTTATGCAATTGTAATACAAAAGGACCTGTTGTGCTTTTGAAAGGCTTCTAATCCCTCTAAAAGACTTATAACCCATACAACTACAACTAGTACTCATAGTATTTCAAGTAGACTCTTAATCCCTCTATGGTCCCTCATAACGGTGGGACCACTATACAAAGACTAAAAAGTATCATTCCCAGCTTGAAAGTGTAGAGAGCTTTTTCCTATCAAGTGACTTGATGACAATTTCTGCCAGATGGTTTTCTAATCAGCCAAATTCTGCACTGATGATATTCAAGATTATCAAGAGAATCTTTTCCCATTGGAATGGCATTCTACTTTGAGATGTTTGATTTCTTTCATGGAAACTTGATTTTCAAAAATACACAAGGCTGTTTGATTATCCCCTTTCAGCTGTATTGGCATTTTGACTTTTATGCCAAGATCCTTCAAAGGTGATCATAGCCATAAAGCTTCACATGTTCCATCAGCCATAGGCCCATAGCTCTATATTCAGCCTTAGCACTTGATCTATCCACATGTTGCTTTTTACTATTCCGTTTAACAAGATCACCTCTGACAAGTGTGCAGTACCCAGTAATGGATCTTCCGTCATCCTTACAGTGTGCCAATCTGCACCTATAAATACCATCACATTCATGTTATTGTGTTTTGTGTAAAGCAAGCCTTTCCTCGGTTCTAACTTCAGGTACCTCAAAATTCGGTAGACGGAATCCATGACTTTCATGGTGAATGCATATATCTACTTACTACAAGAACTGCATAAGCAATATCAAGTCTAGAGATTCTAACATAAATGAGCCGTCCTACTAACCATTGATAATATCTGATGTTCGCCAACAACTCTCCTTCTGCAGAGTAGAAGCCATGATGTACTTCCAAAAGAGTATCTGCAGGTGTGATCCTTGTTTAGTAGATCAAGAACATATTTTCATTGGGAAATAACAATTTCTTTATGAGATTGAGCCATTTCTACCCAAAAAATACTTCAAGGGACCTAAGTCCTTGATCTCAGATACGTTTGGCAGATATCTCTTTACTTAAGATATTTTCTCTAGATTATCATCTATCGCTTCTTTGTTTCTAATGCGGAGCGGGGTACCAGATGAGGGGTGGGTAAAGATGAAAGGACGAGAGATCAAAGGTGGAAGGGATATGTTAGGCTTTCGCCTGAAAATTGGCCTCACGCCAAACTCTCCATCGTGGGCAAGGAAGAAGAGAGAACTTGGGACACCCCAAAATCACTCATAGGAGATTTCATTAATCATCAGCTTCGAAGCCAAAAGGCTTTACAATGCTTAAATAGGAGAATATATAACCCAAAAGCTAATTTGGACCATCCAAATGCAATGACGACCATGATAAGACATTAAACATGACCATTAAAATAGCATAACATAAAACCCTAATGAGCTAAAACATGAAAATAGATGGGCCAGGCCCAAAGAGCTTGGACGAGGTAGATGGGTTGGGCCCATTGGCAGGTCGACCCATGGGGGACCACGGGTCTCTCCTGTATGAGCTTCGGTCTCTTCTGTGCCGCCCTCAATTCCTTTAACCAGCTCATCATCGGACTGATCATCATTACAGGTTGCATCAAGTAGGCATAGTTGTTGCTTCTGGCAGTGGAGCCAGGGCACTGACTGTTTGCCACAGTTGTAGTGGAGGCCCTTATCATGCCTCTCCTTCATTTTCAATAGTGTTAACCGCTTGATAGGAGGTAATGGTGGGTTTGGATTTGTAATCACTGCTCTACCTGGTTTCGGTGCACTTCATCGAGCATGCCGATTCAGAGATGCCAACTTGTCCTCTTGCAACTGACCCAAGCCAATAGCCTGGGTTAGTGTTGATGGGCGAAATGTTTGTATGTCATGGCTGATCTCATCCTTCAATCCGCCAATGAAACAACTAACAAAGGAGTCCAAAAGACCTATAGTCCGATTTGCGAGTTTTTCAAATTATGATTGGTAATCGTGAACTGTAGTTGTTTGATGTAATTTAGCGAGTCAGCCCGTGAAATCCTCAAAAGCACATGGCCCAAATTGTATGTGGAAAGGATCAACAAATTCAGTCCACGTGATGTTAGCCTTGGTTTTCTCTGACCATTAACACCATTGAAAGGCATCATACTCAAGATGCAAAACCGCCAATGCCACTTCTTAAATTCATCTATTGGGTTTAAGGAAATTTTTTGCAGTTTAATGTGGCCACCCTGACGGGTTCTCATTGTTGAATCGAGGAAAGTCGATCTTGATGTACCTGGGCTGGACTGTCCCATTTGAGTTGTCACGATGCGATGCATCCAAGAAGCATGTGTGCTCGTTTTTGGAACGGTTGGCTGTTGCTTCCTCATTTTACCATGTGAGAGATGTTGACGGTGGATAGTATTTCCTATCAGTCGCTGCTATCAACGCATGTATGTCAATTAATTCCTTAGCGTGCATCTCTGACCATTCTCTGAGAAGTCTCAGACCATTTTCAGTTCTTTTCACCTCTTGTAGTCTGGTCCTACCAGCCACTGCAGCTTGTTAAACAGGCATGGAAAGAGCTTTGATACAATTGATTTGAACCTGCTAGAAGAACAACAGAAAGGCAAAATATTCCACTCCTGAAAGACAAAATATTCCACTCCCGGGTGAACACCGCAGCAGATCATTCAAAATTCTGTAAAAGTATTATCTGCCTCTTCCATTCCAAAATATAGTGCCTAAGTTGGTTTACCAAAAATTAAAGAAACTTCCCAACAGAAATCAATCAAATTCCTAAAGTGATTAAATCCCTAAATTGATGAAATCAAATGAAAAGAAACTACCTGTGGTGACGTGGCTTCTGATGTGGCTAGTGGGGTCGTATCATTAACAGTTATCATTTGAAAAAAAAAGAAGAAGAGCCGAAATAGCCCCAACCCCAATACAAATTACAAAGTACTGAATTATTACAAATTTCAAAGACTAGGACAAAGAAGATCATACAATGAAGGACAAGAATTAAGGAGTGAGAAAAAGCATGTTCCACTGTGAAGTTACCGGAAACACAGCTTTATACAAAGTTGAGTGGTAAAGTGAAACTCACATAGCTAACACAGATAGAAGGGATAAGGCTTCAATGACATTGATGATATAATTCAAGGATTGTTCTTTCGTGGACAATGGAATGGATGCTAGACTTTTGCAAAGTGGCATTTAAAAGATTAGGAGATGAGTGTGAACAATAGATAATGTCTTAATCTCTTCCAAGTCACTAGCCACTTCCAAATTCACCCTATCATCATCACCTCCTCCTAAAGAACAACAGAATGTTGGCTCATGCCAATGGAAGGCCAAGATAGAGAATTATGAAATTCCCACTCCACAAACTAAAGGGTCGGCCACTACCTCGACCAATCATTTTCCACAGCTATACCACTCACTCATAACACATCTATTACTAGATCCTTAACCCAGAAGCACTTAAGTACAAACGAAACCGCTCTTAATATGGGTGTTTTACTTTAATCAATACCCAGAAGAACAGAACACGATAAGTTGATCAGAAAACAAAAACCTGATTTCAAGTAATTTTCCATAAGTTATAAACAAAAACTCAATAATCTTACTCAGGGAACACATGTACAATGGCCCCAAAATCACCCCAGCTGAACAATGCTCTTGCTAGCCAATTACTGAATGAATCTTTGTCAAGTAAAAAAGAGGAGGAAGGGATAATTCAGAATTATCCTTTCCACATACATCTACCAAACAATTACAAAAGTTCAGAATCACCCAACATCTTAATCACTTAGATCTTGTCCGGATGTAATCCAACTGCATTTGATGCATACTCTAAAATAACAAGGAAGAATATTCATTTAACACACAACATGAAAGGGATGAATTGAGGAAAAGGTAAAGGAATGGTACCATACCTAATAGCATCTTGGTATTTAGAATCGGGATACTTTTTGAAGAACTTCTTGATGTAGATATCTTCTGGGAGAGTGATGGCCTCAAATTTTCCATCTGTGCGTGGAAATGTCACAGGTGGTGCCCTGCACAATACAAGATTTCACACCTCTCAAATCACACAATAGAAGCAGCAAAAGCGAGAGAGAGAGAGAGAGAGAGAGAGAGAGAGAGAGAGAGAGAGAGAGAGAGAGAGAGAGAGAGAGAGAGAGAGAGAGAGAGAGATGGGAGGGTAAAGGACGTACTCTTCCATGGCTTTGAGCCATAGGGGCTTGGCCTTGGCGAGGCCCTTCACCAGCTTTCTCGTCTTCGTCAACAGATCTCCACGCATAAAAGACATCTTTGTTTTTCTTGGCTAAGCTCCCTCACACACGCCCAGTCTTGCTTTATATATGGGGTTTTACTTTTACATGGTGGGGGGGTTTTATGGTGGTGGGTTTTGCTGACATAAGTAAGTTTGATTGATCCAAGTGTAAGTGTGAAATATACCAATGTTCGGCAAAATCATCATTTTATCTAAGTAAAGTAGTATATTTATCCATTTTGGATGCATTTGGTTTTTTTTTTTTTTTAATTTTCATAAATTTCTCAGAAATTGTGAAGAATTATGATATGAAATTGGGATTTTCACCAAAAAAATTGTGGAGAAACTTATTTATATATAATTAATGAGATGGGTTTGAGTTTTTGTCAAAAAAGGGATCAATTGAAAGTTTAGGATTTTTTTTTAAAACAATAGTACCCTTAGGTGGCCTCTGCTTTTATGCTAACAAATCACCCTCTTCCCTGGGGCCACCACGATGACCGTCTCTAGGCACCCTCTTTAGCAATGCAAACAGGTCAATTCTAGCATGAGTTCATGATTACCCGTAATCGAAACCGTTAATGAGAAGATTAAACCGGAACTAAAACCAATTGAAAACTGGTTTCTTAGTCTCTAGAATCGGAATTGAAACAGAAATCGGTTTCGTATATTTGATGGGTTCGGGTTCCGATTGAGTCTTGATAAGGAAAAAAAACCTAATTTTTATGAGAGATTCTCGAAAATTGAGGTAATATGTCGGATTTCGGGTCTGCAGGTGGGAACCAAGGTGGAACCGAACTTAGACCCATTTAGGTCATAGGTAAAAAGAAAGGATGCGGACCCGTTTACTTATTGGGATTTAAATAAGGATACAAATTCGATTTTTAACTGGTCAGAACCTCTGAGTAATCAGAGAATCAATGACCATTTACATCCCTAGTCCTCCTCTATGGGGTCACCATGCCTATCATGTAGGGTTGTAAACGGGTCGGTTCCGGTCCGGGTCCAGGGTGGAACCGGAACCATTTTCTAAGAAGAGGAACCGGAACTGGAACCAATAATATTAATGGGAACCAGAACCGGAACTGAAACCATTTGTGAGGCGGGTCTGGTTTTGGTTCCGGGTATGAGATGGAGAAAAGTAGAAACCCTAATATAGAAAAGTAGAAAAATAAAAAGAGTTATGTTTTCATATACTAAAGTTACCTTATGTTAGTGTCTATTGGGTCGGGTCCCGGGTCCGTGGGTCTGAGCCACTGTGGATTCGGAACCAAAACCGTTTAGGTATCGGTTCCAAAAAAAGGATTTATAACTGAAACCATTTGCTTATCGGGACTAAAATAAGAACCCAAACCCGGAATCTAAAGGGTCGAAATCTTCGGAGAATCGAAGAATTGAAGACCATTTGTAACCCTACTATCATGTCGTACCTGGCCAAGGACCCTGGGCTGTAGAGTAAGAGGACATCATCATTGATGTCAAAGAGAGTTGAATGGAAAGTTTAGGATGGTGTTTTTCGAGCACTCACTTGTTTACATTAGTAATTGTTTAATTTGCTTGTGCAAAGTAGTCCATCATCCTTCATCATTTGATAAATGTATTGGAGCAAAGGTTCCAGTGGGGCCAATGGCTTATACCCATAGATCTTGAGACGACCGTTTGTTGTAACGTATGGGAATCAATTATGACAACAATATGAAGAAGGGTTGCAGTATTCAAAATTAAAATAACACAATAGTAAAACTTGAAATGTGCCTTTCACCAATCCAGAAAGTGCAATAGGATTGACATGAACAATTATGATGGAATTCATTTGCAAAGAGATTTGAGAAAAATAAGAAGGTCATCACCCAGTGCAGTTCAGCCAGAGTTCTAGAATTGTTCAAATTAAAGACATACTTAAGCTAGCTTTGGCAATTTTACACAAAGTGGCTACTCGCAGGTCTGAAACCTGCATTATCACTCGTGGCATCCAAGACTTCTATAATTGCACAAAAGGAATGACCTTAGATAATGAAGCAAATATCAATGGGGCCAAACAAGGTAGAATAATCGACCCACGCATTGTGAATAATCCCTCCATTACCATCTGCACGCGCTTTGGGATTGCCAATATCATTATTGTCAAAATTCAGTTTTTAAAGACTCAGTATAATGAAGCCTCAACATGGAGGTAAAAAGCCACGTCATGCCAATTTGTCATAATGATCAATATTGAGAAATGGCCATCCAATATGGCTAACTTTCATTTTATGACAAATAATTACTAAGCCATCACCCTAGTTAATCAAATTCTAGAAAAGTAAGACATCATATCCATCATCCCTCACCTGGTTGATGTTTTTGTTGAAAACCATTTTACCGTGAAATGCTATGAAGTCAAGAAAGCAATGTCTTCTCATTAAAGGGATCAAAATTGAGCATTAAAGGCGAGGATTCATAAGATGCACTCGTAAGATGAAATTGAACACTAAGGTTTTCTTGTTTACACTTGGGTAAATTCAATTCTAGAGAAGTCATGGTTGATTCTACATCTCCACTTTGACCTCCACTCCTCACTTCTTTGATAAAACCTTCTTATGAGTTCTTAGAATTGGAAATAATGTACGGTCTGTAGTAAAATGGGCAGAGAAGACAAGCTGTTCCATCTTTTTCTCATCTAATTATATTGTCTCAAATAGAGGTAGAACTGTCTCAGGTACAAGCTTGTCACCTGGCTTGTTGGTTAGCAACATGCATGTCACAACCCAGAGCTCCCTAGGCAGCATGCTACTTTCCTATGTGTGTGGGCTTCTCATTTCACTTTATGGGCTATCATTTTCATTTGTGTGGACTCTCATGGTGTGAGCTCTCTTGGGTTCCACCCTCCTAACTAGGTTGGGGTACCCAAAACAAAACAAAAATGTTCAAGCTTTTACTGTCTGACAGTTCTCTTCACTTGTTTTCTCTAACTGTTCTTTTCAAGTCTAAACAACCCAAGTTTTCCATTCAGATTCAGTCAATAATTAAAGTTTGATTATCACAACGTACTTTCATGTTAAAGTTATCTGGATAGAAATTTTAGTTAACAAGTGCACAAGAAAATCACTGTAATATGCATTTTCAAGGACTACAATCTCCACTCAAAATTGCACTTGCCCTTTACATAATTTTCCTCTGCATCCACTAAAATCTCCAGCAAAGGATTAAAAAAGGAAAAGTAACAAAAGGAAGGGAAAATGGAAATCACATTACAAAACCAGGGTCTCTACTCTCTTGCCTCTGATTGTAAGCATGGCAAAGCGGTAAAAATGAAGAAAGAGAAGCTCCTCTATAAGTGGTAATGGAAACAAGGGCTTTCTCCACTTCATCGGGAGGATTCTTCTTCAGTAATGACACAATGTACTCCATCAGCTCTTCCTCACATGGCACTTTGAGAGGCCCATGAACCACAGACCCAAACTCCTCTTCAGCCATCTCCAAAAGCACTCTAAATATGGGATGTTTCAAATAATACAATGGCACAACAAACCTCTTGCCTTCTTTGGTGTAGACTACAAAGTGCCCCTTGCTTCTCCTCCTTCCCTTGGCTGCTATCCTGTGCCATTTCTTTATCATCTCACTCACCTTATTGGAGCTGATCATCATATCTTCCAACACCTATCTCTTTCTCTACTTAGTGTCGATGGTGGTGGTTTGAAGAGGTTGAAACAAGTTGGGATGTGAAATGGGGAGCTTGTGTTGAGATGGATGGGTTGGGTGGTGGGGTTTTATAATATATAGTAGTGGTAGAGACTTAAGAGGTGATAAGGGATGCCATGATGGGGAGATAGGTAATGTGTGGAGGCAATGGAGGGTCATGTGACGTTTGGTTCTTTTATAAATGAAGCATAAAGGCAAAAACATGATATCCGACAAGTAGATTTTTTTGAAGGCTTGATGAATGAAACCTCTAGCTCTGTTGTGACTCTTAAAAACAGGGGGTGATTGATGGTGTGAAAAGGTGAATGTAATTTTCCCAAGAGATTCTGAAAGAAACAGACAGATTTTTTCTGTTCAAGAGACTGGTGGAGCGGAGTGGTTAGGATCAAATGAGGAATCCAATCGATGCAGACTGTGTTAGTACATTGGGCCATTTTGAATGGCTCTGATGACCTTTTCAACTTATGAACTCCAGTGTAGCTAGAATATAACCCTTCGCACGTTGGGCCTTTTGTAGGGCATCAATGGCTTTGTTGCCTGCGATGAATTTATGGCTTTTGTGGAATCTGGTCGGATGCCTTACCACTGACCCAATAATTATGGGCGTAATAAAAAAAAGGGCCTATGGGGCAACATGTATAAAACAAACTTTTTGGGAAATGTAAAACGTAGTTTAAATTCCTCCTATCTATATGGGGTTTTTCAAGATTTTGGGTGGCCAGGCCATACCAACAATAGGTTCACCCTCTTTACTCAAATAAATAAACTTAGAAGATAAAAATTGTAAGCCTTCATCTTATTATTTTCTTTTAAGATTCTTTAATGTAAATAAAATAACAAAATGAAGTATAGAAGTGGTGATAATGAAGTTTCAATATAACTCAAGTTCGAGCTAAATTACATAGAAAATCAGGTAATGGTTGAATCCTTTGTATATTGGGTGGTGGTACTGAATTTTGGCTGAGTTTCAAAACCAAGATGGTAACCAGCACGCCATAAATTTGTTTCGTGATAAGATTCTGGAGCTTTTACATCTTCCACTGCCTTTTAAATAGAACTTTTTGCATAGTTTTTTCATCCTATATATTATCATTCCAGCTAAGATGAGAGCTTTGAGGTTCAACATCTACAATAATAAAAATAAGAAGTAGGAAAATCTTTAAAAAGATATAAAACTTTTGCCTCAACTTAAAAAAAAGTACACGAAGATTTGAATATTTCAAAAAAGTATAAAAGTTTTCCACAATTCTTTCAATCAACTCCTCTCCATAATTTCTTTTACCCTTATGACATTTTTCAAATGTTCTCTTTAATGAATCACTTGAGAGAAATGATCAAGTCCGACCCTAATAAAATAGTAGGGCCCACTTTAACTTGCTTTATGCATGGATGTGGTAAAAAAAAAAGGGAATTTCAAAGACTAAAAAATCAGCTTCAATTTGTTAAATGCTTATGATCATTAAAATCAAACTAACCAATTTTAGGGGGGAAACAAGTTAAGAAAAGAAAAGAACCTATCACAAGTGAAGGGTGTTTTGTCATTTTCCAAAAAGAATGTGGAGAGGACTTGATTGAAAGAACTATGAAAAACTCTTATGCTTTTCTGAAATATAAAAAATATTTATGTGCTTTTTTAAAAATTTGCTAAAAGTTTTATAACTTTTGAGATTTTTCTTAATAAAAAATATTATTATTGTTGTCGTTGTTGTTGTTGTTGTTGATGATGATGATTATGGTGATGATGTTGATGACGATGCCCATTGATATTTTTAGGAGTCTAATATTAAGGCTTTAAATTGGTCTATTAATAAAGTTCTTTATTTGACTAATTCATTACATGACTTTAAATTGGATTGCTAATAATATTAAATTCTAGATGACGAATCCTCAATCCTCATCTTTGATATATATTAAGGCTATTACTACTAACTTTCATTTTCTTTTTTATCTATATATATGCCCCTACTTTAAACACCGTGGTTAAGCTAGAGTGTAATTCTAGAAGTAGTTAAAATTGCAGGAACGAAAGTCTCATACATGTAATCAAATAACCTCCCTATTTATTTAGATGGTAAAGGAAACCCACACTAGTAAATCAAATTCCGGGGAAGATACCCACTCAAATCTTCACCTCAAATCCCCAACCTATTCTACAATGGATTCCCACAAATTTAATTCCACGAAAACAGCCTGAGAGCAGCTGAGAATCACAAGTAAGCCCCACAATCAATAAATGGGAAAGCACAAGGATGGGAAGATCCGCCAGATCACCGACACTTTCTTAATGTACAGAAAGATAAGTTGGACATAAAAAGAGAGCGAGCAGCCCCACAACCATGGCCGTCACTAATCTTGTCCTACTACTTGTCCCATCCCTCTCTCTCTCTCTCATCTTCTATATCCCTCTTGCTCTACCTGAGAGAAGTCTACTATGCTCTCTCCCTGCTGTCATGATGTTCGATGGGAATAGAGAGTGCGAATGTGGTTTATAACCATTTTCATACGTCTTACTTTACAAGCCATTTTCTCTCAAGGATACTGTGTGGTGCAATTCTTAATACGCAAGTCATGCTAAGATCAGCAACAACGCCAGCCCTTATGCTTCATTTCGGCTATGCGCGTCTCGGTACGAACGCCAAAGCGCTTGCCGAGACCAGCACTGATCGCCACGATCTCGGCCACATGCCTCATCAAACACGTTATGTATCTCATTTACAGCCGAGGTGACGAGCTGCTAACCGAGACAGGCACTGACAGCCATGTCTCACCTAAGGACATGTGGTGGGATGCATGCACGCGCTAATGGGACAGATACACCATCCCAGCCGTCCACCCTCATCAAATTTCTGACAAAGCCACATCCAGTGGTTGCAGCCATATTAGGATAGAGCCCAAAAAAGGATCCGATGAGACCTTAGCCGCTAACAGGTCAAGGCGAGATCAGGCCAAATGTGACTAGCATTTAATGCAGTATGGGCTGATCGGACCCTCATTTAATGCAATGTGGGCTATGATGGATCCTCATTAATTACTCTATGGGCTAATGAGACCCTAGCAGTCAAATCATTAGGCCCACTAACAGGCATCTAGGATTTTTCTCTTATAAGAAGATATACCACCCAAAATCAGGTACTAGTCGTGACCTGCCTCTCTTCTTCTCCAATCTTGGTCCCTGCACTAACTTAGGCATCGGAGAGCCCTGCGCTGCCAACAGCTAAGGTCCTTTGACTGTTTTCTCTCCCCTTTCAGGTCCCTGAAGCGACTAGCTCTCCACAGTCGATTGGATAAGTCCTTTAAGGCTCCCCCTAATCTTGTGAGTTATATTTTGTGCACTTACAATTGGCGCCGTCTGTGGGAAGAATACATCAGTTGTAAAGTTTTCCCTGACATAATGACTAAGAGAGTTGTGAAAGGAGGAGAAACATTCAAAACACACCGAGCGGCATCGTCTACGCTCGCCCTTCCTACGAAAGGGAGGTCTAGGACGAAGACCGTCGCAGACGACTTCGATGAACGTCTTTTCATCCCAATCAACGTTGAGGAGCACCATCTTCGTTCGGAGTCACTCTCAAGAGGGGGCAACAACGTCTCTCAAGCGAGGAGACTCTCGTCAGCATCATAAAGAGGATCCTCCGGCGGGTCGAGCTCGAAGGAATGAGTCCCCAACAGTAGACAGGCCAGCCCTGCCCGACCACCCTGAAGATCATGATGATGAAGACTATAATCCTAACGAAGACTTTGACTCCACCCTTGAGGAGATTCGAGCACAGAACGACACCATCCGAGAGAAGAATGCCTTGATAAACCAGCTCTAGCAGCAGCTATAGGAGAGAGCAGCAGCCTCGACCAAACAGTGCTCACGGCGACGTGGCGAAAAGAAAGTTTCTCACAGTAGGCAAACCGCTCCCCCCGAGAGGGACCTGAGGGCTCACTTGGACCAGAAGAGGCGTGACCAAGCTCCTGATGAAGGCTCGAGCACCAGTGGCAGTCATTCAAGGAGAGTGTCAGAAACCATTCCAGATGCCAGATACAATAACCAGATGAGCGCATCAGGCAGACAGTCCAGCGTAACCTAGAGGTGGCTGGTTGCGAGTCCATTGATCTCGGTGCGTCCCCTTTTTCTCGTGACATCAGGAGTTATCCCCTTCCGAGGAGGTTCGTCACTTAAGACGGGACCTCGGATCCAGCCGCGCACCTCCGACACTTCTCCCAAAGGATGTCTGTTTGGGGGGACGAAGGTCACTTAAACTGTCGAGTCTTCTCCTCTAGTTTGGGTGACCTCTCCCTAAAATGCTTATGTGCGCTCCCAACGGGATCCATCTCAAGTTGGCAACAACTTCAGCAGTCCTTCATGAAGAAGTTTCAGGCCTACAAAGTCATCCCAAAGACGGATGCAGATATTATGGCCTTGAAGATGAAGTGATGAGAGAATATCACCCGGTTCACTAAGCGATTCTGGACAGTGTACAGCCAGATTGAGAACTCTAAAGACGAAGTAGCAATCTTCGCCTTCCAGATCGCTCTGCTGCCAGACAGTGATCTTCGCAAAGAACTGGCCAGAAACCCTATGACATTCATAGCAGCACTGATGGCCAAAGTGAACCGCTACATTGCTCAAAAAGACGACCAGATCCGAGCTCGGGAAAGCTTTGGAATCGCGCAGAGAGACCGAGATGGCAGACCCTAGAAGGACAATGGATTGTTCCGAAGAGAGGAGTCGGACAGACATTGGGTGCTCGCCAGTTCGGCGAGGGCCCCAATATCCACCTCGGGAGGAAGACAGAAGCCTAGGCTGTCCATCGACCCCTACAGAGCTGTCAACACCATCTTTAAAGAGCTCATTCACAAGATCATGAATAAAATCAAGTCGAAGCAGTTCTTCAGCTGGCCGCAACCCATGAGGGGAGACCCGTCCGCCCGAGATCAGAGCAGGTTCTATGCATATCATAAGCAGAGCGGACATAAGACCGAATAGTGCAGAATACTGAGGTCACACCTAGAGAAGCTCTTCCAAGATGGACATCTGAAGAACTACATCAAGGTGGGTGCCAGGGATGACAACCAAGCTCCACACTGAGATGAGAGGGGCCAAGACAGTGATGAGTCCTAGAAACTCATAAATGTCATCCTCCTAGCTCCCCCTCCCAAGGGGGAGTAACCGAGCTCGTGCTGAATCCAGGCATGCCTCCCATGGTAAACAGGTGATGGCGGGCGAACTCGAATCAGCTCCCAAAAGGGCCAGGAGAGAACGGCACAAGATCTAATTCTCAGATACAGATTTGGAAGGGGTCCAGCTCCCCCACAATGATCTGCTCATTGTCACCCTGAAGCTGAAGAATTGCACAGTACAGAGGATCCTCGTCGACCCCGGCAGCTCATCCGAGGTCCTCTATTTTGATTGCTTCAAGAGGATGGGCCTTTCAGAAAAGGACCTGCAGGAGGCCCGAACTCCTCTCATAGGCTTCAATGCCAAGCCGGTATACCCCAAAGGGAGGGTTACCCTCAAAGTCCAAGTCGGCGGAGCGTCCGTGATGGCAGACGTCTTGGTGATCGATGCGCCGTCCCCCTACAATGCCATAATGGGCAGGACATGGCTCCATAGTATGAAAGCAGTGCCGTCTACTCACCACCAGAAGCTGAAGTTCCACTGGAAGGCAGAATAGAGATAGTCACGGTCAAAGGAGACCAACAAATGGCCAAGCAGTGCCTGATGGCCGTAGTGTCCGGGGAACAAGAACCCAAGCAGATCAACATGGCCGAAGTAGAGAAAAAGTTGAACGAGGTGGGCCAAGACTCGAAGACGAAAAGCTTGGAAGATCTGACTGAGATCAGGATCGACCCGAACGATCCAGAGCGATTCTTCCTGCTCGAAAGCTAGCTCGATGAGCCAGAGAAGTCAGAACTGGTCGAATTCTTGGTGCAGAGCAGAGAAGTCTTCGCCTGAACACCATATGAGATGCCTGGCATCGACCCCGAGATCATGTGCCACAAGTTGAATGTGGACCCTAGCCATAAGCCAGTGATACAAAAAGCTCGCAAAGCTGGGGTACCACAGACAGAGGTCGTGATCGAGGAAGTGGACAAGTTGCTCGAAGCCGAAGTAATCAGAGAGGTCCGGTACCCAGTCTGGTTAGCTAACACGGTGGTGGTTAAGAAGAAGACAGGCAAGTAGAGAGTGTGCGTCGACTTCACTGACCTTAACAAAGCCTGCCCCAAGGACAGCTTCCCTCTCCCAAAGATTGATCAGATGATCGACGCCATCGCTGGACATGACAAAATGAGCTTCCTCGACGCGTATCGCGACTATCATCAGATACCAATGTATGGGCCAGATGAAGAGAAGACCGCCTTCATAACACCCAGAGGCACCTACTGTTACAAAGTAATGCCATTTGGGTTAAAGAACGCGGGAGCGACCTATCAACGACTTGTCACGAAAATGTTCCAAATGCAGCTCGACAAAATCGTCTAAGTATACATCGACGATATGGTCGTCAAATCCAAGTAGGCGCAGAATCATTTGGAGGATCTAGGTCAAATTTTCGGCATCTTGAAGAGGTACAGGCTCAAACTCAATGCTTCTAAGTGTGCTTTCGGCGTCGACTCGGGCAAATTTCTTAAAATTCTGGTCACACGAAAAGGAATCGAGGCCAATCCAGATCAAATATCCGCCATCCTCAGAGTGTAGAGTCCAACTACTACGAAAGAAGTCCAAAAGCTCACTGGTATGGCTGCCGCACTGAATCGCTCCATCAGCAGATCCTCATATAAGTGTCGACCCTTCTTTCAGCTTCATAGAAAAAACTTAAAATATCAATGGACTCCAGAATGTGACCAAGCCTTACAGGAACTCAAGGCCTATCTCTCTTCACCCCCTTACTCTCAACTCCAAAAAATAGAAAAACATTGTACTTGTATTTAGGGGTCTCGGATCATGCGGTAAGCTCGGTCCTCGTCAGAAAGGAACACAAGATGCAAAAACCAATCTATTATACGAGCAAAAACCTCCTTGATGTCGAGATCAGATATTTACCATTGGAAAGACTCCCATTGGCGCTCGTCAGCGCCTCGCGTAAGCTCTCCCACTATTTTCAAACTCACACCATTGTAGTTGTTACAGAACATCCACTTAAATCTGTTTTAAAAAAAGCCGACTTTTCAGGAAGAATCTCCAGATGGGCCGTTGAGCTGGGTCAGTATGATATTCAGTATCAACCCAGGACGGCAATTAAAGTGCAAGTGTTGGCGGACTTCATAGTGGAGTTCTCTCCGAGTTCAGCACCAACTCAGCTCGACGCCGAAACGGGGGGCAGAGGGCATGAGGAAGCACTCACGGAGACTGATGGTTCATCTTAGAGTCGGTCCCTTGCCTCGACCTAGAGAGTCTTCGTTGACGGATCTTCAACTTCAAGAAGAGCTGGCGCTGGAGTTATCCTCCAGTCACCAAAAGGATTGGTTATCGAGCAGGCTCTGACCTTGGATTTCAAGGCGTCAAACAATGAAGCTGAGTATGAAGCCCTAATAACAGGACTAAACAGTGCCAAGATCCCCGGAGCTCAACATCTAGTGGTCTTCAGTGATTCACAGCTAGTGACGAACCAACTGACTGTGGACCACCAAGCTCGCGATGACAGGATGGCCGCCTACTTAACCTTCGCAAAGAAGCTGCTTTCTCAGTTCCAGATAGCCGAAGTTAGACAGATAGGCAGAGAGTCCAATTCTCACGCTGACGCCCTTGCTAACTTAGCATCTGCTGTCGAAGCAGGAAGGAGAAGAACCATTGAGGATCGTTGGTGATGCCCAGTATAAAGCCCCATCCTCCTCATGAAGTTTATGCCTTAATCTTGACCCGAGCTGGATGGACCCGATCATTTCTTACCTCAAGGATGACCAGCTTTCAGAGGACAAAAGTGAGGCTCACCGAATCAAACTCAAAGCAACCCGGTTCTGGTTGTCTCTCGAAGGCAAGCTGTACAGGAAGTCATCCACAGGCCCATACCTCCAGTACGTTCATCCAAGCAGGGTCGAGGACTTCCTCTATCAGATACATGAAGGGATCTGCGGAAGCCACATCGGAGGAAGATCACTAGCATACCGAGCTATCAGCCAAGGCTACTGGTGGCCATATATGCAGAAGGACGCGCATGTATACGCTAGAAAATGTGAGAAGTGTCAAAAATTCTCCCATCCCCTCCGTCAGCCAGTATAAGATTTGAGTCCACTCTCAGTCCTTGGCCATTCGCCCAATGGGGACTCGACATCGTGGGACCACTTCACCGAGCTCCGGGGAATAAGAGGTGGTTGATAGTAGCCACCGACTATTTCACCAAATGGATTGAGACAGAACTATTATCTTCCATCACGGAACAAGACTCGAAGAACTTCGTAAGGAAGAACATCATCACAAGGTTCGGCATTCGAAGAGCTTTGGTCTAGGACAACGGGACCCAGTTCGACTCCAACCTCTTTAGGAACTTCTGCCAAGAGCTCGGTATTAGGAGCCACTACTCTACTCAGTCGTACCCACAGAGCAATGGTCAAGCAGAGATCTCTAACAAGGTGGTACTGATGGGCTGAAGAAGCGACTCGACCGAGCTAAGGGAAGATGGGTAGAAGAACTTTCAAGCGTCCTGTAGGCTTACAGAACCACTCCGAGGCGCTCCACTTCGACAACGCCTTTCTCCCTAGCCTTTGGGATGGAAGCAATCATTCCTCTAGAAATCAGCCTCCCAACTCTGAGATTTGAACTTTTTAATCAAAGACGAAATGAGGTGAACCTAGCTCTGGAGCTGGACCTAGCCGACGAACGCAGAGAAACAGCAGCGATCAGGTTGGCCGTCTATCAGCAGCAGTTGGCCAGAGGCTATAATCAGAAGGTCAGAAAAAGGAGATTCACAATTGGCGAACTGGTTCTGAAGAAGGCACTCCCAGGAGATAAGGATCCGAATCAGGGCAAGCTAGCGCCGAATTGGCATGGACCATTCAAAGTGATCTCCATTGCCAGACAGTTGGCCTATAGACTCGAAGACATGGATGGCCGACAGTTACCACGGCCATGGAACGCGTCGTACCTCAAGAAGTTCTATTTCTAATCTGTAAAAATTTTTAAGATCAATGAAAAGTCTTTCCTGTTGCTCAGTTCATTGTCATAGAAATTGGTTGCGGCTACTGGCAGTTCAGCGACAGCGCCACTGATGAGATTGCCTTTGGGTCGATATATATATCACCCAGGCATGAAGTCATTACGACCACTGATGAGATTGTCTTCGAGTCGGTAGATATACCACCCAGGCATGAAGCCATTACGGCCACTGATGAGATTGCCTTCGGGTCGGTATATGTACCACCCAGGCATGAAGCCATTGTGGCCACTGATGAGATTACCTTTGGGTCGATATATATTCCATCCAGGCATGAAGTCATTTCGACCATCTAGACTGCCCTAAGGTCACCATGTCACTCGCATAAATCCATTTCGGCTAAAGACGACTCGGGTTGATACGAATTCTTTCCACTCGAAACGGTGTTCTAAAAGCCGATGTATCACAAAATCAATCTCGGGTACGCATCAAACGTGTTGTAAATGGTATTAAAATTACTGTTTATTAGAACCGTTACGAGACAAAGTGGTGGAACCATGTCGAACATGAGTGACAATGAAAAGGGAAGTCGCTTCCTCATAAAGTGTTTCGGCTCGGCCATACCTTCCAGTCTGGATCATATACCAGCCCGAACTCAAACACTTAGTGCAAACGTGAAAAACAATAAAGGCAGCACACAAAAATATGGAAGAAATGAGACAAGAGTCAAGTGAGGCAAAAGTTCAATTGTATTGATATATTGAATGTTACAATTGAGTCGTTACGTCGGGAATATAAAAAAAAAAGATACATTATTGAGCAGAGGCTTTTTAAGAGTCGGGGGCAGAAGCGTCGGCGTTGGCCTCGGGCTCTGTAACGATGTTGGCCTTGGGAGTCAACGAGCCAGGAAAGCTGGGCGGTTCCACGAATGACGAATGGCCCTCCGTGATCCCCACCTTCTTCAGGGCAGCGCGCCATCCCTTCTCGCAGGCCTTGTCCCTCACGCGCAGCACGTGAGTTTCATAGTGTTAAGTCGCCTGCCTCACTGTGTCCGCAAAGATCGCGTCGCCTTCAGCTTGAGCAACTTGAGCCTTAGCCTCGACTTCGGTCGCCCTCTGCGCCTCGGCCTGGAGGTCACTCTTCGGCTTCTCCACTGAGGCCTCGAGCTCAGCGATCTTATTCTTCCCCGCCTCTGCCTCGGCCTTGGCACCCCCGAGCTCAACCTCAATCTCGCCCTTTTGTGCCTCCAGCTGATTCGCCTTCTGGGTGGTGGCCCCCAGAGCTTCTTCAAGTTCTTTCTTTTCCTTATCAAGCTCGGCGATCAGGGGGCTCTGCTTATTGAATCTGTCGATAACCACCATCGACTTCTGCAACGTCTGTTACAGCAAAGAGACAGAAGTTAGCCGAGATGAAATATTTACACAAAACTCTTGAAAGATTGTAAACCTAAAAACTCACCTGGAGGCTAGACTGCAGCAGCGACGCCAGCATCTTCGGGTCGCTGAACCCCGCATAATGCTCCATGTCCACCGATAGGGAGCATGCTTTGCCAAGCGTCTCGAGGACGAGAGAGTTGGGCCTCTTGCGGATCATGTCTTTGACCATTATAGGTCTGCCCGTGGGGAGGACGAAGCTCGGCTCCCAGGGAGCTGGCAGCAATGTCGCGCCCGAGCCTGTCCCCTCCTCTCTCGACCTCTTCCCCAAGACGCTCCCACCTTGTCCCGCTTCGGGTAAGGGCGGCCAAGTCTCTGGATGCGCATGTTGTACAAAGGCCCCCTCTCCCTCATCAGCAGGGACCTTGGCGGCTTCGCGAGCAACCGAGGTCTTAGCAGCTCGCGAGACCACAAGCGGAGGGGACTCAGGAGAATCGTCCCCAAACGCCAAGGCCTCCAAGTCCAGGCGTGCCACAGTGTGCGATATCTCTTCTGAACTTGGCACAGAGTGTCGGGGGCGTCTCACGAGAGGGGTCCCACTCGACTCCAGCTCGGAAGTAGAGGCTTCGGCGCCGGATGCGACCCTGTTGGCAACCTCGGGTGCTATCCTAGAAGGGCCCGCTTCGGTCTCGGGTTCCCTTCTCTCCAGACTCTCTTGCGGCGACTGTTGAACGTCTTCAGCCCTTTTGTAATAGCCACGGTACTTGGGCTCGTAACCCAAGAGCGCCTAGGCCGCTTTGCTCGAAAATTTCGTGCACCTCGAGACCCTCTGGTGCCAGGCCTCGTTCTTCCTCCAGCCGACCTGCCCGGCTTTCCTCTGTCGAGCGGCTGCATAGTCAGGAAAGGCATCAGTTCGGGGACATGAAAGAATGAGACAATTGAAACTAGAAGAATGAACTCATACTTGGAACGACCCCGGGGCGACGAGGGACTCTGTATGCTCCGATATCTTCGGCGCCGAACTCCCAGTTGCCCGAGACGGACAAGAGGTCGTCCCCCGCGTACTTGTTGGAGTCTTCAAGCGCCGTGACAAAACTTTTTCGTTGGGGCTTGACTCGAAGGTAATAGGTGTCCTCCTTAAACTTACAAATATCGTAGACGTCCTCTATGTTGTGGACGCCGAGGTCGATATGAAGGTGATTATTGAGCGCAGCCGTGCCCATGATGATTTTGTAGCCGTTGGGCATCAGCTGGCAAGGGCTGATGTTCCAGGTGCTAAGGCAAGCCCTAAGTAGCTGATCTAAGGGAGACCTAACCCTACCCTCTATTACAGCAATTAGTGGGATGGGCATCCAGCCGTCGGAAAACGAGCGGCTTATGTAATCAACGGGATTTGCCCGCCAGACGAAGACGTCGTCCGGTACCTCGTATGCCGACCTAAATCCCTCTATGGCCTCTACACTCTTTAACTAGTGGCTATATACCCCCATGTCTGTTAAAAGGAAAGAAGAGGAAGGGAAGAGGAACCAAAGGGAATAATAAACAAAGACTTGCAGAACTTACTGACACAGGGGACCTAGGACAGAGGCGGACACTGCTGTGAGTGCGCTGCGTGTTGATGGAGGCTCTGCTATGGAGTTCTTAGAGATCTTTGCTCTGGTTCTTGGAAACGCTCTTTCGAAAATGAAAAGTAAGAAATGAGAAGAAGGAGAAGATACAACTATTTATAAAAAGGAAGTGCCCAGTAATGGCGCCGTTTCCGAAATTCAAAAAATGTCGCTTCAAAAGACTGCACAAATACCTTGCGTGACAGCGTGGCGAATCGGATGAAGACGCGTGTCATCGAGGGTTTATCTCCCGCAATAATTAGGGTGTGGCATTTACTGCAATTAATTACCCTTAGCGTGTGAAGAGAAGTTGGATGAGGACCACGTGTCAATAGCTGACGTCAAGGCAAGAATCTCTGGCGGTTTTTCATGATTATAGCTCCCGACCTCAAGGAATCTGGGATCCCAAGAAGTCGGAAGCTAGGGGCAATTGTGTGGGGCAATTCTTAATGCGCAAGTCATTCTAAGACCAGCAACAACACCAGCCCTTATGCTCCATTTCGGCTATGCGTGTCTCGGCACGAACGCCAGAGCGCTTGCCGAGACCAGCACTGATCGCCACGATCTCGGCCACAGGCCTTGTCAAACACATTACGCATCTCGGCTACAGCCAAGGTGACGAGCTGCTAACCGAGACAGGCACTGACAGCCATGTCTCACCTAAGGACATGTGGTGAGATGCAGGCACGCGCTGATGGGACAGATACACCATCCCAGCCGTTCACCCTCATCAAATTTCTGACAAAGCCACATCCAGTGGCTGCAGCCATATTAGGACAGAGCCCAAGAAAGGATCCGATGAGACCTTAGCCGCTAACAGGTCAAGGCGAGATCAGACCAAATGTGACTAGCATTTAATGCAGTATGGGCTGATCGGGCCCTCATTTAATGCAATGTGGGCTATGATGGATCCTCATTAATTACTCTATGGGCTAATGAGACCCTAGCAGTCAAATCATTAGGCCCACTAACAGGCATCTAGGATTTTTCTCTTATAAGAAGATATACCACCCAAAACCAGGTACGCACACATGCATGCAAATTCCTAGTCGTGACTCTGCCTCTCTTCTTCTCCGATCTTGGTCCCTGCACTAACTTAGGCATCGGAGAACCCTGCGCTGCCCCACAGCCAGGGTCCTTTGACTGTTTTCTCTCCCCTTTCAGGTCTCTGAAGCGACTAGCTCTCCACAGTCGATTGGATAAGTCTTTTAAGGCTCCCCCTAATCTTGTGAGTTATATTTTGTGCACTTATAGGTACTTATGATCACCTTCATTTTAAAGAAAACTAAACCCAACATTCTCTACACAACAACATCTAAAATTTATCTACATGTCACTTATCCAGTGTTAAATAGAATCTTCCATATAACTCTACCATTTTATATACAGTATTCTAAACCATATACCATTTTAGAATTTTCTATATATTTTACAACTAATGGCTAACATTTATCCAAGGGGAAATTCCAAAAAGGTGTTAAACTTTTTCTTTATTTTCAAAAAGGTACATAAAAATTTAAGTATTTCAAAAGACTATAAAAGTTTTTCATATTTCTTTCAATCAAGTCCCCTCGGAGACAAAAGTTTGAAAAATGGAAAAAACACCATTATATCTTTTTTTCAAAATTTTCCTTTAATGAGTCATTTTAAAAAAATGATAAAATCCAACCCAAATGACCTAGTGGGGCCCACTTCAACAAATCAAAATGGTTGGTTTTGCGGAGGAAAAAAGTTAATAAAAGATAAAAACCTATCATGAGGGAAGGCTATTTTTATCATTTTTTAAAAAAATTTTATGGAGAGGACTTTATTGAAAAAAATAGTGGAAAACTTTTATGCTTTTCTGGAATATTCAAATCTTGATGTACTTTTTTGAAAATGATAAAAAAAAGTTTTATACTTTTTTGAAAATTTTCATTTATCCAAATGTTAGAACCTCCTTAAAACCCATTTTAGAATATTATATATCCTAAGTCATACACTCATTTACACCATACAATATTTTAGAAGAGGAGCGTGAGCAAGTGCGGATATCTCGCACCGGAAGACTTACGATACAGCTTGTGAGAGCAACCTGAGGCCCCACCAATTATGAATGAGGTGGGGGCATTGAAAGATCCAAATGGAACCATCCTATATATGGGATTTTAAGGGGATTCCATCATCCTAACCACTTGATTTATGTTGCTCAAGTTCAACGTTTTTAAAATATAATTTTTTTTATTTTAATCCATTCATATCGATGTAGAATTCATGGGATTCGAGAAGTTCTCAATTAAGGACATCTGTCCATTTGAAGCTATTTTATGGTGACTTTTTCCCTCAACTTTTTTAATACCCAAATTAGCCTTCAATGAAAATTTTCCTCCTTCACTTCCTCTATATCCTCCTCCTTTCCTTCACCGATGTCCTTATGGCGATCAAGGACAATCATCCCTTCGACAATCGGCTACATGTAGTGGTTGTTGGAACCATGTCATGGCTTTAAATGAAAGTTAATTTGGGTATTCTTAAAAAAATTGAGGAAAAAAGTCCACAGAAAATACCTTTAAATGGCTAGATGTTCTTAATCGAGAACTTATTGGAAAACTTAGAGACTAATATGAATTTTTTTTTAAAACATTTATCCTCTTTTTAAATAAGGTAAAAACTAAAGATCTTATTTGAAAATTTTCCTTTCACCCATTTTGTAGTCCATCCTATCATGTAGTACTCATCTCTTCTTGATAGTAATGATGTACGGGTGATTCTAGTGAGCCTCCCTCTTATCATTAGGCATCTATCACCTTAATATTTGTACCATGAGTTTAGCACACCTAGTTAGAAATAGTAATGTTCCCCATGTGAATGAAGTAAGAGTGCGAGTCTACACTTCTTTGGGCCTCACAGGCCTGATCCACGTAGAATTATTTGAGCCTGAATACTTTTACAAGAATTCAAAGAATATTTATCCTGAGAATTTTAGAATTCCCCACAAAGTCACGTTTGGCAACCAAATCTTTAGGGAAAAGATTTTTTTTTTCCAAAGTAGTGGTAAATCCATGTTTGGTAACTATAAAATCCTGAGGATTTGGACGAACATAAATTTTCATTTGTTAGGATTTTCAGATTCGACTATCCCCAATAAGATTTGAAAATCCTCACTTAGTGGATTTGCACACCGAACACTATTTTTTTCATCTAAATGCATCGATACACACCAATATCAATGTGAAATTCTCAACTATACAAATCCTCAACAAGGAATCCTTATTCCAATGGTAGTGAAGAATCATCAGATCTATGGATTCCTTGCCTGTTACCAAACATGCTCCAAATGTGTCCACCACTAGAATTCGAAAACCTTCCTACCCCTCAAAAGATTTTGAAATGCAAAGGAGTTCAAATTGTGAAAATCTCAAAATCCCTTTTTGACTTTACTGGTGGGTTAAAATTCCTAAAATCTGGAATAAAACGAAGTGTTTGAAAGTGCTAAGGAGATAGCCTGTCGCATTAATGTCACTAATTTCCAACATTAGGATTTCTAGTCAGAAATGCCTCTAACCTATTTCTTTACCAAAAAATTTTGGAATTTCTATTTGTGGAAATTTGAGATTCTCCGATATAGTGGAGTTCTTGAATGCTCCATTGTACTTATGCATTTAGAAATTTCCCCAAATAAGAAAGGAAATGGGGTTCTTGGATTTCCATTGTGATCTTTTTAAGGTGGTTGAGATTTCTTGTGAAGAAATATGACATTTGTAAACGCCAGGGAACAAAATGTCACATCATATCTAAAACACCCCCAACATGATAAGTTTTGTTGGGAATTCTTGTAAAGAATCAAGCCAAAGAAAAGTCCGGATACTGTAAGGATTTACCTCACGGTTGACTCTGAGTGGACGTATCACGGTTCTCCACGTCATTACAGGCAGCTTACCATACACCAGGACTCCACTCACTTGTCACCATGGGTCAAAACCCTTCAAGGTGATCACGACGATTCGCCAAAGAAACAACCGTGTACTTGAAAGTAGTAAATATTCTCTCTCATGTATTTTTGAGAGGATTTCTATATTGTATACATAGAATAACTTTACAAGGATGAGGACTGATGTTGATAAGATACAGATCCTGAATATCAGGTGATAAATCGTGTATTCAAATATTTAATTCCTTCTTTGGGTCTATCTTTTGAATCGTTTGAATCTCTATCCATTGCATGGTTGTAATGCATGCTTATCTTGTGTGCCAACACCCCCTTCAAGCTAATGGGTCGTGAGCGAACCATGAGCTTGTTTGGAAGCAAGGAAAATCGATGTGATGTGAGTCCTTTTGTGAAGATGTCTGCCAATTGATCGATGGTAGAAATAAAGCGAACAATAAGTTCTTTTCGCAACACTTTTTCCCTAATATAGTGATAATCAGCTTCGACGTGCTTCGTCCTTGCATGAAAAATGAGATTAGAAGCTAATGAGATCGCACCAATAGTATCACACCATATAATTGGAGTTTGAGTCATAGGAATGTTCAAATCTCTGAGTATATACAGTATCCAAGACAACTCAGCCGCAGAATGTGCTAGAGAGCGATATTCTGACTCCGTGCTAGGCTTAGCAACTGTGGGTTGTTTCTTTGCACTCCATGAAATTAGATTGTTACAAAGAAACACACACTGTCCGGAAGTTGAGCGGCGATCATCGAGATGCCCAGCCCAATCGACATCTGAAAAACATGTTAATACGAAGTTGGCAGATTTTTGAAACAGCAGACCATGATCTACAGTTCCTTTAATATATCTCAGAATCCGCTTAACAACTGTCCAATGTGTAGTGGTCAGGTTGCTCATAAATTGGCACACTTGGTTAACTGCAAAGGTAATGTCCGGCCAGGTCCATGTCAGATACTGTAGTGTCCCAACTGCACTACGATATTCAGATGGGTCTGGAAGAGGATCTCCATCGAATGCACTTAATTTACTACTGGTCATCACAGGAGAAGTATATGGTTTAGCACCATCCATCGTGTTCCTTCGTAGTAAGTCAATAGCATATTTTGTTTGGGAGAGAAACAACTTGTCACTAGAACAATGCACCTCAAGGCCCAAAAAATAATGAATGGGGCCAAGGTCTTTCATTGCAAAAGACGAGCCCATCTCCCGAATTAGAGTTTGAACTGAGGATGGGTTATTGCCTGTTAAAATAAAATCATCTACGTAAAGTAACAAGATGATAAAGATATTGGAATAATGCCACATAAATAGTGATGGGTCCGCGAAAGATGCCTTAAACCCAATAGAAATCAAATGGGTTGTGAATCTTTCAAACTAGGCCCGAGGACCTTGTTTGAGTCCATATAATGATCTGTGTAATCGACAGACATAGTTTGGATGTTGCTGGTCCACAAATCCTTGTGGTTGTTGCATATAAACCTCCTCTTGTAGTTCGCCATTAAGAAATGCATTATTGACATCAAGCTGTCTAAGTGGCCAATTGAATTGGACTGCAAGAGATAAAACAATGCGAATGGTAGTTGGTTTGGCAACAGGGCTGAATGTGTCAGTGAAATCAACACCGACTTGTTGATGAAAACCCTTTGCCACCAATCGGGCCTTGTAACGGTCAATTGATCCATCAGCCTTACGTTTTAATTTGTATACCCATTTACACCCAACAATGTTCATATTTTTATGGGCAGAAACTGAGGACCATGTTCTATTATATTGAAGAGCATCGAATTCAAGAGTCATGGCGGCCCGCCATTCTGGGCTCTTGACTGCCATACTAAAGCAAGTTGGTTCTGTCACAGATGTTATTGCATGAAGGGCAGTAGGTAGAGGATGACGAGTTGTAAAAAGAACCTTAGGCCTACGTGTGCCATCCTTTTTTCGGGTCACCATAGAATGCACAGGATCTGTTGATGTCGTTCTGCTTGATTTTGTTGCTTTAGTAGAAGGGCATGGGGCTGCATGTGTCGGTGCCGCAGTCTGGGCTTCCAAATTATTTATAGATTAGTCGCCAGTTGGGTTTGGTTGCTGCTGGTGGTGGATCGATGGCAATGGACTCATGTGTTGAAGAATCAATGCCTTGTAGTTGCTGCATAGCAATCAATTTTGCAAGAGGCCCAGAAGTAGGAGGCTCTTGAAGGTGTTCTTCTTGGATGTGTGTAGGAGAGAGGCTGATGGTAGCTGAACTTGGTGCTGGAATATCAAGTCCAGTTGGAATAATGGAGTCTGGGACCGGTGCAGGCTAGGCAAGACAATGGCTTTGTGAAACACTAGGATTAGATGATATAATTGCTTTGGGCAATGGGGTTGGGCCAAGAATGCTAGGATGTTGTGGGTTGGTGGGATGGATGGATGAGCCACTATTTGTGGGCAATTGAGAGATACCTGGATTTTGTTGAAGCAAGACCATTGGAGCAGTGCTTTCCGGGGGAGAGTTGGTTGGCGATGATGTTATAGCCTTGAAAGGAAAAAACAGTTCATTGAATACCACATGACGAGAAACAAAAACACGCCCAGTGTCTAAGTCAAGACACCGATACCCATGATGATTTAAACTATAACCAATAAAAACACATGGGCTAGAGTGAGATTCTAGCTTATTTTTGTTATAAGGTCGTAGCCAAGGAAAACAAAGACATCCAAAGCATCGCAAAAAAGTTTATAATCTGGTGGGCGTTGAAAAAGACATTCCCATGGGGAGCAATCCTATAAATTTTTTTTTAAGGAAGACGATTTATAAGAAAAAAAACCGGTATTAAAAGCTTCAACCCAATAACATAGTGGCATATGAGCTTGGGCCAAGAGAGTAAGACCCATTTCTACTATATGCCAGTGTTTCCGTTCCGCAACTTCATTTTGTTTTGGAGTGTGGGGACATGAGATTCGATGGTTGATGCCATTAATCTACAAAAATTATTTGAATCGATTACTCGTGAATTCGCCGCCGCCATCGGATTGAAATGATTTAATTTTTAATGACAACATGTTCTCAACGTAAGATTTGAATTTAACAAATGTAGCAGAGCCTGGGACTTAGCAGACAAGGGATATAACCAAATATATTTAGTACAATCGTCAATAAAAGATATGTAATAATAAAACCCACTAATGGACTGTTCTGGAGAAGAACCCCAAAGGTCACAATGTACTAATTCTAATGGTTCCAATGGTGTAGATGACAGAGAAGCGGAAACTAAAAAGGGTAGCTTTTTACTTTTACCCATTTGACATTCAGTACAAACGGAAGTAAATTTTGAAGACCCATGAAGTGGTAACTGAAAAGTTGAAAGAAGGCGATGCAATATAGTGGATGCTGGATGTCCTAACCGCGAATGCCACATAGACACAGAGACTTTTGCACCAATGAGTGCAGCAGGACTAGCTTTATTTGAGTGAGTAGAAATCCTATGAATTGGAAATGGATAGAGACCATTTTCACTCCGCCCGCGGAAAAACATCTTCCCTGTAGCCTTGTCCTTAACACAAAAACCGGAGGCATCAAACTCAAAGACACAGTTATTATCAGTGGCAAAGCGATTTACAGAAATAAGATTGGTAGACATATGAGGAACATGTAACATATTAGAAAGGTGAAAATGAGCAGTAGGTGTAGAAATGGAACTTGAGCCAATGTGAGAGATACTCAAACCTGCACCGTTGCCGACTGAAACCTTTTCAGATCCATGATAATCAGACTGAAGAGTGAGGTTGTTGATGTCAGATGTGATGTGATCAGTTGCACCAGTATCTGTATACCAAGTCTAGTCACCCGAGAGTTGATTGGAGGCAACCATAGCAGTAAGCCTTGAAGGAGGGTTGCGTCCTTGATATGCATAATCCATGCGATGATAGCAGTCTATTGCAGAGTGCCCAACCCGATTGCAAATTTGACAGGATATGCGAGGAGGCCCGCATGTAGGCATAGAGCTAGTACCAGCAGAGTTAGCATTTTTATTTGAATTGTTGGAGCTTCGTCCTCCATTGTGGCCACTATGGCCATGGCCTCTACCACGACCATGGTTAGAGAAACGACCTCCATTGCGCCCAGAATGATTAGTATTTCCATTTTTTGGAGTAAAGAGGGCAGTGGTAGTTTGTTCCGAATGTCCAGAGGTGGAGGACCGATGGCGCGCAATTCCCATCTCCATGTTTAGGAGAAGTCCATGGACATAGGCTACTGAGACATGATCAGTTTGGTTTGCCGCAGCAACATTCATGACGACTGGATCATATTCCTCAGGAAGAAGACCATCTAATATATGAGTCACTTAACCAGACTCATCAACAAAATGTCCAACTGCTGAGAGTTCATCGACAATGGTCTTATGTTTTAATAGATAATCTGTGATAGAGAGATTTCCTTTTTGTAAGCTTTGCAGTTGACGTTTCAACTCGATGGTGTGAGCCCGAGAAAGGGAAGCAAAGCGTTGTTCAATGGCAGTCCAAACAGCACGAGAAGTGCGGAGACCAACCACTTGAGACAAAACGTGCTCAGAGAGAGTAGCACGGATCCAACTAAGCAAGTTTTGATCTTGTCGATTCCAATTCAGGAATGCAGGATCAATCATTGAAGTAACCTTCTTATCCTTATCACATTGATATTTTTCCGGGCAAGGATTGGAGCCATCAACAAAACCCATTAAATCATGACTCAGAAGCAGTGGTTCAAATTGGGAGCGCCACAACAGATAGTTATAGCGGTCCAATTTAATCGACAAAAGATTTGATATGTTTGATATAACAAATGAAGGAGTAGTGGTAACACTGGAAGTACCTAATTCAGCCATCGAAAAAGAAAGAGGTGTTGTGAGATCAACAGGTGGAGATCTCAATAGAGCAGGTGTTGGTCTGACGGATGCACAGGTACACGTGGAGACAAATCTGGTAGATCTGAGGACCTGGTGTCGTTGAGAGAACACAAGCGCTGTGAATAGTGCGAGAAGAAGCACACGTGGGGAAGAGAATCAACTATGAAGAAGAAGTCCTGGGAATGGGACGTGAGTCAAGAAGCTCTGATACCATTAAAGTAGTAAATATTCTCTCTCATGTATTTTTGAGAGGATTTCTATATTGTATATATAGAATAACTTTACGAGGATGAGAATTGATGTTGATAAGATACAATCCTGAATATCAGGTGAAAATCATGTATTCAAATATTTAATTCATTTTTTGGGTTTATCTTTTGAATCCTTTGAATCTCTATCCATTGCATGGTTGTAATGCTTGTCTTATGTACAAACAGTACTTACATCAGCATATAAGGCAAATCGCAGCAATAGATTCCTGTCGTCTTAGCATCACATGGACCTCATCTGCTCATATGCACCACATCTGTTCGACCGTCAAGCCGATAAATAGAAATACATTGCCACTTTCGAATCATGGGTGAGATAATCTCTGTTCACAAAAATCCAAGCACTCCCAAGTCCTGCCATTTAAAACGGTCCTCTCATATCCAATAAGCACATGGCTGGAGCCATGCCTCGTAACTCAAGGCTGACGAGCCTCACCCTCACATAGCAACCGTCCTTGTCCAAAGTAGTGAAAAATGAAAAAAAATTCAGCACATGGTTTTCTTCTCCATCACCCCACCATGAATCCAAACCGGATCCCCTGTGGGGGGGGGGGGGGGGGGGGGGGGGTGTGTTTAAAGACATGCTAAAGTACAAAAACAATGTGTCAACCCCTTACTAGCCCAAACATGGGATCCGATTCCCCATGAATCTAAATGATTACTAAACAAAATCCAAACATGCCCACCCCTCCTTACATCCACAGCATTCTTTCAACCCCACATAATATTGAGATGATTGCTGAACAAAATTCAAACATGCCCACCTTTTAAAGAACACCCCCCCCCCCCCCGCGCGCAAATCCAATCAGCACACGGTTTTGCATCAGTATCAACCACCCCCACGCCAACTTGATACGGCCATACCCAATTATAGAGTCCATTGCATATATATATATATATATATATATATATATATATATTTGTATGAATGACAATCACTCAAAACCATATCTTCAGCAGACCACCACCTGCAAATCTTCTTTCTCAAGTGTTGCACTAAGACATGATCGAGATCAGTCCCAAGAAGCTTCTAAAGATGGTGAGGAAGTGGCGGATGATTGCTGCCACAGGGAAGGAGAGAATTTCATATGTGACTGCTGATTCTACAGTTGATCCAAGAATGAGCCCCAAACCAGTAGCAGATAAGGGCCATTTCATTGTCTACACTGTCGATGGAAGGCGATTCATGCTCCCCTTGTCATATTTAAGTAGCCCCATGTTCATAGACTTGTTGAAAATGTCAGAGGACGCATTTGGATTACCCGGCAATGGACACATTACATTGCCATGCGACGCACTGTTAATGGAGTACATCGTCTCCTTGGTTCGAATGGGTGCATCGGAAAATGTAGTGGAGGCTTTACTTGTTTCCATCGATATCGATCGATGCTGTTCTGCTTCCATTCCCGATTATCAACATGGCAATAAGCAAATACTTCTCCATGGCTGCTGAAGAAATTCACAAGCACTCATTGATGATTGCTTCTTTATTTTTTCCCCTTCTTTGTGTTACATGTGTACATATATATAAGTTGAGCCTAGTTTATAGTTAGTGGTACAACTCCTTAACCCAGCCCCAGATTGATAGGATGATGTTGAGATGGTGATGTTCTGTATATATGATCCTATGGCTTATTTTCCAGTATTACTCAAACAATTTGTAGTTTTTTCATTTCAGTTTGTTCCACTTGGGACATCAAGATTTTTCTTGTAACATAGGGCATGTTCGTTTGCATTAAAATACATGAGAATTGAATACATATGATTTAAGAGATAAGTGGTTAAAAATGAAGACCAAAAGGTGAATTTCCAAAAAATGAGCATCAAATAATTAAGAACTTATCCTTTCTTGGAAATAGAATCAAAGGAGGATGAGAAATTAGTTACTAGGAATGATGACCAAGTACTCATTTCCATCTTCGTTTCATTCTATTTCCATGAAATGATGAGTTATTTGGTGCTTATTTTTAAAAATTTACCTCTACTCTTCATTTTTAACCACTTATGGCCTGTATTCAATTCCAATGCATTCAAAGGAAATTGGTCTCCTACACAAAGTTAGCATGGAAAATAAGAGTCAAGAGCTTCAATGCAAATAGGTGGGCTAGGGCCAGTGCCAGGGCCACCCGAGAAATTTAGATGTAACAGCTCCTATGCATGGTTCGCATGCCAACCATGTGCAGTTGAATATTCTCCATATTCTAATGCAAACAAACAGGCAAAGCTTGAACTTTTACAAGATTTACAGCCCTCATTAATTTGCCGTGATGAAAGGTGCACTTTGGAAATGAAAAGCTTTTGCCCTGGGGAATCCTCCGTCTTAGTGATTATATTTTTACGTGGTTGCAGCCAAGAATTTGGTAGATTGCCCACTTTTTGTGACTATAAAACTAGTGCAGTCAGCTGTCAGAGCTTACTCCATTCCTTAGGTAACCACTCGGCTCAAAGATGTATACCTCTCTTTCTAGAAATTTTTAGCCAAACTCAAATATCAACCATTTTGTGAAAACCAATCAAGAGTAAACTGAAACCATCAAGGATGTATAATATATATATATATATATATATATATATATATATATTCACTATCGGAGAGTTTCCAACCGTTTAGGCTGGATTAATTCCTTCGAGCCCAGAGGGAAGCCAAGTAAACTCCTATGTAGCCCCAATGTGGTAGTGCAGTTTCAAACCTACAACCTTCGGATGCAAATCGTGGTCATAGGCCAACTGAGCTGGCCCTTGGGATTAGGGTTGTATAATAAAAGAAGAGAGAAAGAGCATTTTAAGTATAACAAGTTTATTCAATGAAATCCTTGTTACCAAGTTATGAAGGCTTGGGTTAAAGTGTTAAAGTGCTGGCTAGTTGATTCAAGTAGTTCACATGTGAAAGTTTCCTCACTCACATGTAGGGCATTTTTAGTTTCATGGAATTTAATGAAGTGGAATTCATGATCAAATGGGCTAAAAAAGAAGAGTTATTAAAGAGGTGAGGGGTGAGGAATATGTAGATGAGGCCTTTCTTTACTTTCTTAGGATTTGATTTATTGAGGTGATGGTTGTACATGTATATATTTTTCATCTCTCATAATTCATTTTCAATTAAATGAGAGATACTTTGATGGTCATTTTTATGGATCTTTACCTTTATTCTTTAGTTTTAGGCACTTTTAGGGAATCATTTCTTGGAATTCCTAAGAAGTGAAATTCACTGCTGGAAAAGGTTAACTTATCTAAGCCTGCTTATACATAGGCTGGTTTTGGATGTTGAGACTAAACAAAATAGGGTTACTCTGAAAAATTAAATGCTAAGATCCCTCTTGTATTCAAACCCTGGAAAAAATAGGGTATCCTAACCCTAATATATCACTCAATGCAGCGACCACCCTCCAAAGCACAATTGGTGGTTTGAAGAGGTCAGGCCTGAGTCAAACATTTACAAGCCTGACTAACCTTTTAACGTATGGCTGAGCAGCCTTGTACCCCTAGGCCACCCCCATTAGCCCATTGTAATTACCTTAGCATTGTCATAGTAGCTCAATGGCGAGGCACCTCCTTGCTCGAGAAACAAGCTGACTGCAGAGCTATTGAATAGAGACTTAGAGTGTGTGAGTGGGTCTACTCTGTGCATTGTACCAGAGATAAACTTCACCTTAGGATTTTCGTATTTCTTACTGTGATTTAGCAGTTCCATCAATCAGCCTGTAGTTGGGATCAAACAGAAAAGCATCCTCCTTTTATGTTTGGTAAACTGTCAACACAAAATCTTTTCATAGTCATTAATATAATCTTGTTGGAATTCCTAGTTTGACTAGAACTTGATAGAAGATACACGGCATTTGGGTTCTGTGGATGCCATTTAATTTCACAAAGGCAGTGCCAGAGATAACGATAATGACAATGGGGGGACCCATCACATGAGATGCAGTATTGCTATCTTGGTTGTGCATGCATCATGTGATGAGTGGATCACATTAGGTTTGACTTTGTGTTAATGATTTGGGTCCAATCCAATTTAATCCTAAATAAATCATGGGTGCTGCTTTTATTTGATCGGAAAAAGTTCAACCACACCAAATAGAAAGATTGCTTGATCTCTTCCCATATCACAGATTGTTTGAAAGTAAGATATTTGTTTTTCTGTAGGGATGCTTGAATGGTATGTTAGTTTCATTTATGTGATTCAAAATTTGTCCTGAAAACATACAGATGCAAGAGCTTTTAAGATCAATATTATCATCCAAGTAATGGTTGCAATTTTCTCTCTCTAACAAATAATAGACACTTTAATCTCTAGCAGTACAAAAATGTTCCTTCCTTTAAAGCTTCCACTTAGTTTTCAGTCTTCTAGGATAGATCTTGTGACATATGCTACTTTGTTGATGCAGTGAGAAGACCTTGCAAAGGGTCATAGTCTAGAAGAAAAGGTTGGTTAGATGAATAGTAAATGATCTCTAAAAAAACATCTGAAAGCACTGGGTTCATTAGAATTCCATGTTTCCAGTTTTTCAGGGCCAACCCCAGCCCAAGTCAGTAAGTCAGCCCCAACTCGCGCGAACTTTCAGCATTTTAGATTTATATACAAGTATGGACCTCTGTTATAGATGTAGCTGTGGCAAGCAAACACTGCTAGGGTTGGTCATGGACTGGATCGATCAGATTGAACTTGTCCAAGACAGCTTGTTACTTATTGGGCCAAATAATTAGACCCAGATCCACAATACTGGCCTGGAGTTAAGACCCAGTCCATTTGAAAAATATGAATACACCTTTGTGATAAATATTTCAAGATGATTCAGGCCTTTTGAGGGTTGTAAAGGACCAGACTTGGCACATTTAACTGTTGGGATGGAAAGTAGGCCCAAGTCCAGCAGAAGGTTCTAAAACACAATCCTAATCAGCCCACTGTTAGCCTGGCTCAGGTCGAAAACAGACTCGCCCTGCCCTTTCACAGCCCTAACCACGGCCAAACCCATTTTGGTTTTTATTACAAGAAAAATAGTATATACATCATTCCGACCATCTTTGATCCTTCAGTGATTGCACAATTAGGCAAATCAAATCCTTAAAACAGCAGTCATTTGATGATAGAAACTTAACCTATGGCAAATTAAGAAAATATCCAAAGAACTACCAAAAAAGAAAAACATAGAAGACCCTTCCAAGAGAATTTGTGGATAGGGAATTTATCAGACCCACCTTGATAACCATTTTAAGACTACTCAAACAATGACAGGAATAGTAGTAAATAAGTATCACCCTGCTTGAATAAAATATGGGAATGATACAAATTGAAAATTAATCTGCCCCATGGAATGAGATACAATATCCACAATTACATTACAAGGCTTCAGATTCCCACACATGAATTTAATGATAAAATACAAAGCATTATGTGATCCAGATGAAGGATCAATGAGAATGGAAAAACTTTATAGGATGATTACAGGCAAAAATTGCGAATCGATCCTTAATAAATTAGCAACAACGACAGGATATAACGTCCACGCAAGTGTATGGTTTCGCTTTAGCTTCTAATTCCTCAGCTGTGGGCAATCTTTCAAGGGAGTAGATGCTGGTGCGAGAGAAACAGAAGTTATACAAATTTCTGCAGATGCCTTTACTGAATGGGTAAATTCTATCAGGAACCCCCCTGCAGGAGGGAAAAAAAAAAAGAACAATATAATAGAGCATATTAAATAATACCCACAACAATGCATGGTAAATTCAGTAGTCTATGCACCAGTACAGGCCCAACTCCCAGTGGCTGTAAAGCTGGGTATGACGCTATGATGGCCAGATACAGCAAGGATATGCCATGGACATGGCAAGAACACGGATTTTACACATAAAAGGTGAAGTATCAGATACAATATGACACGATACGTTACCCGTTTTGAAATATCCGTGCATCATAGGTACCATATATATAAAATAGGAAGTTCCTATTAATTACTTCAGGCATTGGTTCTGTGGAAGTCAACAAGGACCACATGCCTTTTTTCGAATGGATGGCATAGCACTCATTTTGTTTGATTTAGGTGCACTTTATCTATCAATGCAAATTCAGTTGAACTTTAAAACTCATTTATGCACCTTAAATAAGTAATGCGCCGCCTCCGTACAAGTTCATAAGTAGTTTGATTAGTCAAAATCAGGTAGCTGCAGAAAAGCAATCAGTACAAGAAGTAAAGATTTCTGTTTTGTTAGCAAAGAAGCCGTAGAGTACAAATAAAAGGCCTATCATCTCCTCCACGAGTTCCAGTTATCAGTCTCAAAAAGGCTAACCTTACTCCTTGAAAAGCACATTCATTCAGTGATATTCCACGACTTTTCTTGCAGATGTTTGCAAATCCAGTGTTTGATGCAGAAATTTTATGAGGATATATCGGAAGAAAGAACCATTCAAAATCCGCAATTCTGAAAAAATTCCAAGGTCCGAGAGGAAGGGGTCACCTGTTACTTTCTTCTTCATCGATTTATATGATCTCCCCTTCCTATTTCCATCAATTCCTGGCTAAAAATTGTAAATTCTACAGCTTGTGAAACTCACACATAAAGGGTTTGTTTGTACGATGAGATGTTTCAAAGAGGAAAATTGTTTTCATTTTCTATGCAACCCACTATTCTGTTGTTTGGGGTGTGTGAGTGACACATTTTCCTTGCGGAAAAGGAAAAAAAAATCAACTGATTGTCCTCACTAGAGAGGATTTTGAGTTCCTATGGGAGGGTTAAGAATGGAGGATTCTTCTCTCCCATGGAAACCAAAATCCACAGAGAGCAGATCCTCTTGCTGTACAAACAACTCCGAAATGTCCACAGGAAAAGTACACTATGGATTCCACAAGCCGTAAAATCTAAATCCAGTTTCATATGTGCCCTCAGACTTCCACATTCCTGTCCCCCTCTATGGCCTTTGGGTATTTGGGGAGTATCTCTATGATTGCCTATGCCGTGCTCTTGTTTAACATAACCATTTGTCCTCCCCACAAATTCTTTGAGGTAATACAAAATCTAAACCCCACTCTTAAATTTGGGAATGTAAATGAATTCAATGTATGGACTGAGACCTGCTTATGCCTCAACAAAGGTACACAACACCAATCAAGTCAAGGGACCACTAGTCATATTAACCAGATAGGAGGAGGTGACCTGTTACAAGGCACCAATGATCACCAAATTTGCTACAAAGCATTATAAAAAAAAGAGATTTTGTTCTAACTAAATAATTAGAGATGAGATGATGGAAACTAAGCAAGAGAAGACAATTCTTAAATCTCACAGCCTTCCTAAATTGGGTTTTACAGTAGCAAATACCACATAAGATAACCCGTAAAAGTATATCGGGTGATGCAACTTTAGCTCAAGAAGTTGTCCTACAGAAATGGAAGTGAACATGCAAGGAGCTGAGTTTCTTTTCAACAGGAAACAAACACAAAACTGAGCAAACAGTAACTATTCAGAATGGTATTTTGCCAATAACTGAAAATTTTTCATGCTGATCTATGTAAGAACACTCAAATCTCTGGGCAAAACTCCTGTATCTGAAGCCTACAATGGGGAAAAGATTACATGATCTATCTTTATTTTGATAGCTTCAAGTATTTTATTATGTAATATATTTTTTCTATATAATACAAGAATTTATAACCAAAATTCATACAATGATATACGTGTTAATGTTGTTGGCATGCGAGGCTCTCCTGGTTCACCATTTTGACACTTTGAGTGCATACCTACACAGCTACACCAACATGCACGTCGGTGTCCAAGTTCATCATTTTGACACCTTGAGTGCATACCTACTCCAACATGCATTTCAGTGTCCAAATTGCATGGTGACCATGCATGCCAAAATCATTAAAACAAAACATATTGTTTTGAGAGTAATACACAAAACAACAATAGATGATCAAATTTATTCATCTTACCTATGGAAAAGAAGCAGCAACAAGAGAAAAATGAGGGCAATTAACAAAATGGCTAAAAGAAATATTGCAACCGCATCCTTCCACCTGATTATGCATACGATTCCAAGACCCAGTTAGAGATTCTCAAATAAATGATAAATGTTTGAGAACTGCATTCATTTGATAAAATCATTCTTTGTACACAGATGTGGCATTCCACATTTTCATTTTAGGACTGAAAATGTAATCCTAGAGAGAAAACATCATACCATTGCCTTGTGGTGTTGGCCTTTAGAAATGAGATGTACAAGATACTTGTCCATATGCTTAGTATGCTTTCTTCAAAAATGTACCACCTATAGGGGAAAAAAAAGTATTCTGAAATCATATAAATTATGAAAGTAACCACAAAGGATTTTCACTTGAAATATATCAAAATAAAATAAAATAAAAGAGTGAGAGCTTGTATTTCTAGAAAAATATGTGACTTGAATTTAATAGGAAAAGTGAGGGTTCTTTTTGTAATTTTTCGAAATATGAAAAACTCTATATGTAAGGGCTCATCCAACCTTACTAGCCGAAAATTCTCCTCCAATCTCTTCTTCCTTCTCTTTTCTTCAGTTTTCTCTTCTAGCATTTTCTAAACCTTAGAGAAGGAAACCTAGAAACTATATTTTAACATGGTATCAATGTAGGGATTCTTTGAGGCATATCCACAAATACGTGGTGGACTCTTTATAGTTGTTGATAAATGAGGAAGTTAAAGGAGGGATTGAAAAGGGGTGAGGGAAATCATGCACATACAAGCAGGACGAGAGCCTTGGACGATCGGTGTCTTGAATAGAAGTAAAAGATGTTCAACATGTACATTGTGTGGAGAAGTACGCCCAGAACGATGAGCCATCCATCTCTCAAGCCTCTTCAACCACTGTTGATTGAAGAAACAGATGGTTTGCACTATTTGTCCTGGACCATTACTAGATGACAAAGCAAAGAGAGATGATGACGGCTGGGATCCAATTCATAACCAACATATATATATATATATATATGTATTGAATGGTTATTTTCATTAATTGAAGCAAGCTGTTACGTTCCTCTGGCAAAGTTTGTCTTCCTCGGCCTCGGCCTCTTCCTCTCTTAGCTATTTTGAGTGGGTTTCGAAGAATAGAGATGAGGTGAAAGGAAAACAATCATAGGAAACTAAGATAAATGGTTTGCTTCGAGGGAAACCTTCCTCCGATGAGATACTTTAAAGGATAAACTTTTCTCTACTTTTACTTCCAAATCCATCTACTCATTTATGGGACTTACAACCATAAAATGGCAAAAGATTAGCAACCTTAAGAAACTACTTCCAACAACTAACACCTCAGAACGTGGGGGCCTTCATGCAACTGCATGTGACATGGGTACCAACATGGTGTGACCAATCAAGCACGTAAGTCCGTAACAACTCCCGCCCCACCCCACCCACTAAAATCACCCTTGTCCTCAAGGGTGTATCAATTCATGGTCAGCTTCCGCTTCATTTTCCCACAGTGGTCCTTTGTCCTCTTCATCTAGATAACACCCTTCAATAAGTAAAAGCTTTTTGCAACGGTGACCCAGGCCAAATTTCTCATCACAATTAAAACAGAGCCATTTGTCTGTTCTCTCCTTGAGTTCTATAGGTGAGATTTTTTTTTATGGCAAGAGCTTGAGTCATCAGTAAGGTGGGTGGTGGTGCAGTAGACAATTTCTTCACTTCAGCAGGCATAACTTGCTGTTGAGACTGATCTTTGGCCTAATAGAGGTGGGCCAACCCCACTGCAGCTAAAAGAGTAGTGGGTCGAGAAGCTTGGACGTCCACTCGCAAGTTCTCTCGTAGGCCACTAACCAAACAACCCACTTGTTATGCCTGCGTCAAATTCCCCACACGAGAAAGCAGCCTTTCAAACCAGGTCTGATATTCCTGAACAGTCCCAGTATGCTAGAGCTTTGTGAGATCTCCGAAGAAATCCTCAAATTGGGTGGGGCCATACCTTGCGTGTAAGCCTTCTTTCAATATATCCCAAGAGAATGGTCCTTCTTCCTTCTTTAGCAGCTGCTACCACAACTGGGCCTGCCCTTCCAAATGATAGGCTGCTAACGGCACTTTTTCCCTAATGGGAGTGCTTTGAAACTAGAAGAACTGCTTGGCTCTGCAAATCCAACTAGTTGGGTCCTCACTCTCATCGAAGCGTGAGAAGTCAAGTTTGGCGTGTTTGGGTGCAAATGCATGTGATGGACCTCTTGAGTCCGCACTTCGCCCAGTTTGATTATAGGAGTTTTCGCCATTGTCATGGCTTCGGCTAGCCAAGAGCTGATCGAAATGCGTGTTCATGGCAGCGAGCATTTCTTGCATTTCTTTGAGGATTTGCACTAGGCGAGAAGACAAAGAGCTCAATTTATCTTCCAGTTGATTAATCCGGGGTTCTGGCATGGTTGGCTCTGATACCAAAATGTTACGTTCCTCTAGCGAAGTTTGTCTTCCTCGGCCTCGGCCTCTTCCTCTCTTAGCTATTTTGAGTAGGTTTGGAAGAATAGAGATGAGGTGAAAGGAAAACAATCACCTGAAAGTGAGATAAATGGTTTGCTTCGAGGGAAACCTTCCTCCAATAAGATACTTTAAAGGATAAACTTCTCTACTTTTATAACAAATCCATCTACATATTTATAGGACTTACAACCATAAAATGGAAAAAGATTAGCAACCTTAATAAACTACTTCCAACACAATAGGGACCACACTAGACTACTTCCAACAACTAACACCTCAGAACGTGGGGGCCTTCATGCAACTGCATGTAACATGGGTACCAACGTGGTGTGACCGAGCACATAACACAAGCAGTACAAGAGAAGTATACTGACAAGCTAAAAGAAAACAAAATCCTCTAAAAGATACAAGAGAGGGCCCCTAACAAAAACTAAGGTGGCCCTGCAGATGAAAAAGTCACTTCCTTCCAGTGCAACATAATCTGATCTATAGAGTATCCTTGAAAGGACGGATTGATGGACACCCAAAGCACAACTAAGAGCTTTACTTTCTCCGCTAGATAGTTGTCACTGGCAGCAACCCCTTCAAAGCATCTTGAATTCCTTCCTTTCCAAATTGTCCAGAGAACTACTAAAAAGGATAGTCTCCAAAGTTCCTTGCCTCTTGGGGCCCCGATTGGAGTCTTCCAGACCTGGAAGAGATATGGGAGGGACTTTGGGAACACCCAGTTGCAATCAAACCATTTAACCACCAAGCACCAAATATACTGAGCAGATTTATAGGTTAGCATAAGGTGGTCCACCAACTCCTCATCTCGAAGGTACATGGGACAAACCGTTAGCCATTGTCCTCCCCCTCCTCCTTAGGTTGTCCAAAGTTAGGATTCTTTTCCATATTTTTTTTCTTTCCATATTTTAATCACCCTTGGATATTTCCGAGAGAGTCCCATCAATACTAGCCCAATCTTCGAGTTTCCTGGACTACTATCTTAGCATAGGATGACCATTCAATGTAGTTTTTCCCATTGAATATATCAACAATAAGTTCGACATTAGGGTTTATGTTCTCGAATATTGCAAAGGAACTATCAAAAGATCTTCTTTTGGATTCATATCAAATGTCTTCTCTCCAACACTTTAATTTGAAAAGAACTATGATTGGGCCAAGTCCATGCCCACTCCAATAAGAGACAAATTATTACAAGAAAAGTACAAAATTGACCCCTTCTGTACCTTCAAAAGGAGTTTTTTCTGTAGGTTTTGTACCTTAGGAAAGATATAGACCGGGAGAGATGGGATCTTGGGCCAATGATTACGCACTGGCAGATATATATGCCTCCATAGTTGCTACTCCCAGTGTTGAAGAGTGTTTGGACTTGAGCCTCAACTGCACACTGCCAAACGACATAAATTTTGTTTGTGATTGTTCCCGTGTGATTGCTTGTTTTGCTTTGTCGTTGAGAAATGGGTTCCACCTAAAAGGGAGTATTGAAAAGTATTTATGTTGCATCTACTAATGCCTTGAGGTTTTGGTAGGAATGGTTAGCTAATGAAACTTAATATGGTATCAGGGCCAACAAAACGCGAGTTCGAATCCGAGGAGAAATGACTCAGCACTGAAAAAAATATGCGTGCCACCAAAAGTACATTGACCGGGTTCCACCGTTGGGGGAGTGTTGAGAAGGGGGTTCCACCCAAGGGGGAGTATTGAAAAGTATTTATACTGCCTCTACTAAAGCCTTGAGGTTTTGGTAGAAATAGTTAGCTAAGGAAACTTAGTCAATGTCGGTGGCCCACTGGATCGGATCTATTATGATCTCTTCTAAAAGCTTTTGATCGTTGTAAGTTGACGAAGATGGTGAGATCAAAAGGTTTAGATCATTGGATTGATAAGAGAAATGCTCAAGTTTTATTGAAATATTAAAGTGGCAATGATTATTATAGAAGCATAAAGGACATAATCGTGGCCGGCTTGATCATATGATCTTCACCAGGCCATGGCTTTGATAACATCTAGAAAAATCAAGAAAGGCTATTCATTTCATAATTTCACTATATCATTCATAGGAGAATTCATATTAATTTATTTAATGAAAAGCAAATCAAATCAACCATTATTCAAAATTTAAATTTTTGCAAAAAAAAAAAAAAATTATAACAATAAAAAAATTTATTTCACCATAAGAACAAAATGAACAAACGACCAATTATAGGGAAGAAAACTAATAAAAATTATACATCAAATAAGATAGAAAATTCATAAACTCCTTCCCTGGCAAGACCATCCGCCATTGAATTAGCCTCTCCAAGGACATGACAAAAGGAAGCACCCATTTTATTTATTTTTTTGATAAATCTTGCACTTCCTCCACCCAATCCACAATCCACCAGGGGTAAATAGACTTCCCTGAGGTCCATTGATTAGCTGAAAAAGAATCTCCATGAATAAATAGGATGAGATCCTCCTATCCTTTCCAACTCACGGCAACCAATCAAAAGAGCATACACTTCAGCTTCATTAGCATCCATGGAGACCATAGGCCCAAAATAGTTTCAAATAACATCTCTGTTTCAATTTCTGATGACACCACCAATACCTCCCTGATTAGTACTCCTTAGGAAACTGCCATCAAAGTTCAACTTTAAGATTCCAAGAGGACAAATCCACTCAACTCTAGTCACCACTTTTGAACGCCCATGCCCTTCAAAAACAGAAGCCCAAGATCGATTAATATCTACCAAGGAGATCCTCCAAACTCCTTTCTGTTACACGCCCACTCCGACACATTCCAAATAATAGACTGTATGATCTCCTCAATAGGTTTACTGATACTTCTAAACACTCTTCTATTTTTTTCCAGCCAAATCTTCCAAATTGTAATATATAAAACTAACTTCCACAAAATTTTACCCCTTACACCTTTTCTACCCAAACGCCATTGCAGAAAAAGTTCTTCCACTGTCCTTGGTATCACCCAATTCATATTAAAGCATTGAAGCACGAAATACCAAACTTTACTTGCAAACTGACAATGTATAAACAAATGATGCACAGTTTCCTAGTCTTTTAAGCACATCGGACAGCCATTAACTATAACATGATTTCTTTTCCTCAACTTATCAATTGTCAAAAATTTATGTTTCTTTGCCACCCAACAAAAAGCTAAACCTCTAGGCGGAACTGATTGATCCCAAAAAGATTTCCGACAAGCCATAACTCCACTTCTATCATTCAAAACATTATAGAAAGACAAAACTGAAACTGCCCTTTAACATCTGGTATCCAGACTCTTACATCAGATTTATCAACCGGCAAGTAGAAGTTATTGAGCAAACCCAACAAGGAAGCAAAATCAGATATTTCACCATCTGTCAAATTTCTTTGGAAAGAAAAATCTCAAACTACATGTCCACCTGCAATAGAAAAATTGTTTGCCACATAATCATGTTGTCGAGTATCCAACAAAAAAAGATTTGGGAATTGATAAGACAATACCGATTGCCCACACCATTCATCCTACCAGAATTTGACCTGACGACCATCATGGACCCTATACTGAACCCATTGAGCAAACTCCACCTGGACAGATAATATAGACCGTCACATACTATGATGCACGCATACTTCAAAATGGGCAACGTATCGTGTCGTATCGTATCTGATACTTCACTTTTTAAGTATAAAATCTGTGTCCCTGCCGTGTCTATGGCATGTCCTTGCCGTATCCATGCCGTATCTATGCATCATAGGTCACATACCAGAGATCCTATTAGCTTGCATAGGAACACACCAGCCATCATTACTCACCTTATATTTATAAATAATAAGGTGCTGCCACATTCCTTGTCTTGGTTCTCCCACTCTCCAAAGCCACTTCCCCAATAAGTCTTTATTTACTTTTTCAATAGAATGGATACCCAAACCTCCTTGAGACGGAGGTTTATATACCTGCTCCCATTGGACCAAATGGTACTTTTTCTTTACAATAGAATCATTCCAAAGAATAACCCTCTGAAGTCTTTTTATCCGTCTTAAAACATTTTTAAGGCAACGAAGGAAAGAAAGATCGTAAATTGGAATACTGGAAAGAACTGCTTTGATTAGAGTGACACGACCTCCCATGGACAAATAGCTACTCTTCCCAAAATCTTTAACCACTAACACATCAAATCTCATCTCTAACAAGATACTAACAAACCTAGCCTAAGGTAATCTCTAACAGTTTGCATCATGGTTGTGTGATCCACACAAGTTTTAGTTTGTGCAACAAGTGGTATCAGAGCGAGACTAAGGTCTTCCAATTGGAATACAAGTGTAGTTTTGTTGGGTTTTCTTGGACGAGTCACGTATTGTGAATAAGGAAGAAGAGCGGACGGATTCGAACTCAATAAAACCAGTCATAGAAGGCAACATTTTGGATGCAACAACAAAAAGAAGGGGAGTTTTGCCCTCGTATAGGGATAGATCCCAAGGAGATCGCAATGAGTTACAAGGGGATTGGATCTCAAGTAAGTGCGAAAAGAGGCAGAAAAATCGGATCAAAGCCCTTCCGCCTTTATCCATAGACCGCAGAGCTCTTTGAGAACCAAAGAAAGATAAGAGAGAGTCGGAAGCTCACTGTCCCCTCACAACTGTGCAGGGACATGTAAGGGAAATGTCAGTCGACTGTTAGATCATCGATCACCGCGCCACGTATCGCGTCCCTGAGTTGTACATACGAAGGTCATGTCGCCCCTCACCTTGTTCAATGTGCTCCTCAGCACATTTGTAGATCGCAGTCCGCCTCTTGCCTCTCCTTGCAATACAAGGCCTAGGCTTAGGTCAGAAGTCAAATCCAAGTCAGATGGGAGTTGACCTGTTGCATAAGAAGCTCTAATTCATAATGCAAAACATCAATTTACAAGTTAAGTTAGGCTTCAAGTTGACGCGACCAGAATGTGGAAGCCCACCGGTAGTGGAGCCAATGTCAACACAGCGTCACGGCTAATACTTGCAAACAGAAAAAATGGAAAGAAAAGAGGAAAAAGACAAAAATGAAAAATGAAGTCGCGCACGTCAATTCTTTCCACCTAACAAAGAATAAATACAATTATATCAAGTAGTTGTGGTTAAATGCTCAAATTGTTGGATGCAGGTCTTCGATTCACAAATGCTTCTCAAATCCTCCAATCGTTCCCTAGATGGTTTCATGGCATTCAAATTTGTTGACGAATTGGTGCTATATTTTAAAAGGCATGTATGATGATCTTCTTAGTGTAGCAAAATGGACTTGGATATAACATGATTTATGGGAGCCTTAGCATGAGGGCAAATCCAATTTGACAACACATCCTTATCATGTATAGAAAATATAAGTGAACTCCTATAAACCACACCCAAAAGCCCTTAGGCTAAAATTCTTCATTGAAGGAAACCTTCCAGGGTCTTTAAAATACATTGTAAGTGGTGGGAACACAAAAGTGCCAATATCCTTCAAATAATGCTTCAAAAGTTAACCCTTAAAATGTCCCCAAAAGGGAACATAGTGTTGTGACGACCCTGAACGTTTTCTGTTCGGGTAAAATTTTTTGCGATAGTCTATCTCTACAGGCCATAACTTTTCATTCAACATCCAATTTTTGCGTGCCATATACCTGTTGGAAAGCTCTTTAAGTGTAGATTGTAATGGAGCAAAATTCCATCTCACCTGAAGTTATTTTTGCATGAAAAAAAAAATAGGGTCAGAGGACATCTATATCCTGATTTTCAGGCTCTTCCGTGTTTTGATACTTTAACTTCATAGGGTTGTATCTCTTGACAGTACTTCGGATTCCTACATATCAAACACCGTTGGAAAGATCCTTTTGTGATGATCGAAATGATATATAAATTCATCCTATTTGGAGTTGCAGTCAGGGATCAATCTTCAGTTTAATTCGACAAATGATGCAATTGCCAATAAGTCCAGAGCCTATGACAATGATTCCTTTTTAGTGCTTGTAGTCACAAGGGACCTTTTAGCCCATACTAGAGTGAAAAATGATATTTTTATAATTCCAAAGATGTCAGCGCTGGTCAGCAATCAGGGTTGACCAGATTGAAGGTCCACATTCAATTAAGATTTCCAGAGCCATCCAGACACAGTGTTGCAATCCATATTCCCTTGCATGCTCTTGAGGACAAGATCTACGCAGTGGAAGGAAAATAAGGAACTTTAATGGTTTGGTAAAGGGAGAATAAAAAAAGAGTAGGGTTAAAACAAGAAAGGGTTCAAGCATCAGGTATGAGATCAAGTTGTTAACTGGGAAGACCAACTTCAAATTATGGTAGTAAAGAGTAAAAGAATTAAAGAACTCCCAATACAACAAGGATTGATAAAAACTTTTCATGTGAAGTCAAAGAAACATACAATGACGAATGACAGAGAATGCGCAAATATGGAAGAGGTAACAATGAGTTTTATACAACTCCACCTCTAGGATGAAGTCTTGTACAATGTCATAAATGAAGAAACAGTTCCATGACTTTGGGTGAAACTTGAAAGTTTGTACATGACGATCAATTCAAGTCACGAAAAGGGAAGATCCATGTTGAAGAGATCTAAAAACAGTGGTCACTCCAAAGCAAAAGAAAAAGGGAAGTTCTCTTGTTATAACTACATAAAGGAAGGTCATTGGAAGAACTGCAGGAAACGAAAAAGAGGACTTGGAGAAGAAAGGAAAAGAATAGGAATGAACAAGTGTGACAGAACACTCCAATGACAATGATGGAGAGCTGCATTCAGTCACCACAGATATGAATCAATTTAGTGATTCATGGATTATTGATTCTAGTTGTATGTATCATATGCGCATGACTAGACATTTGTTTAAAACATATAAATCCAACACTGGTGGATCTATTCTTTTGAGAAATAATGCAGAGGAAAATAGAAGCATTTGAATATGGATACTAAAAATTAGGATGTTCGACGAAATAGTTTGGACCTTAACAGATGTAAGGCATGTCCCGATATTAAAAAAAGATGATTTCTTTGCCTTTAAAAGGTTGCAAATGCAATGCAGCAGGTAAGTCATGAAGATTGTTGAGGGAGATATGGTTGTCATGAAAGGTCAAATGGTTGAAAATCTATCCAAGATGATAAGGAATACAATTACGAGTGGAGCAGCTACGAATGAGATGAAAGATGACCACAAGAGGAAACATACTGCCTAGGTGATAGATGGGACGAAATCATCCAAAAGTAAGCGACGATATGACTGACACTTCCAAGGAGCATCTAGCGGTGGTCAAGAAGGTTGGGAATGACGACAAGACGATCCATGGAAGATTCAATTTGTCATGAAATGAAGGACAAAAACATATTGCAAAGAGAATAATGACAGGAAGACCAAGATGGAAGGCAAAGAAAGGATAACTCAAAGCCTTGATCCAAGAGAAATGCAGATTCATATATATATGGGAGGTGCTCCTGTGAGAGCATCTCTCACTTTACTATGAGAGATAAGGTGGGGATGTGAGGGCCCCCACCCCTATCTCTCATAGTAAGGTGAGAGCATCTCCAATATATATATATATATATATATAAATTCTTTTGCCATAACGCCTGGATGTGGAGATCCATTAGGTTGCAAAGAAGCCATATCCGAGACAAGAATAAATGAGGGGAACCACTTTAGAAGATAGAAACATGGAGTTTGTGGAACTGTCCAAGAGAAGGAAAGCTTCAAGGTGCAAGTAGGTGTTTAGAATCAAATAAGAGTCTATAAAGAAGTTCAAGCATGGCTTGGACTTGGTCAAGTCTACACAACGGTGAGATTGTGGGCACTGGGTACACTCCAAGCGTAGGAGATGAGGGGTGTGAGTGTAAAGAGAGGCCAAGACTCAATTAAAGCTCAATCCATTTGTGCACTAGCTACATCCCCACAAGGGATTTAGTCAACACTACTATTTCCATAGATTACAATTAGTGGTACAAGTAGGTGTACAAACCTATTTCTAGCATATTTTAATTGTTGTGTATTGATTGTAACAGACTGAGCTTAAATTGGGCCTTGGTCCTTCACCCTCTCTTTACAATAACGATGAAGACATTTATGATTACCTTCAAGGTCGCTTGACAGAATCCAAGCCAAGGTGGAGATTGTTGGGTCAAAAGTCTTTTATTATGGGTCAACCGATCTTCCAAGTTAAGTCTGGATCCACGATATGCTTTGGGGGAGTTTGGTGATTTGTACCAGGTTTAAGTTAATAAATGTAACTGTGACTTGTAACCCTAACCCTACAAGAATAAGAAAAGGGAAAAGATGAATAAGGAAAAAAGGATTTCATTTTTGTCCATGAACGTTGGCACATTGCCGAACCATATAAAGTTTGTTGTGTGATTATTCCCTTGTGTGATTGGTTGTTTTGCTGTTTGCATAATGGATGTGTGATCGATGCATGCTTTCGCTAGGAGCAACATTCTCCTCAATGCCTACAAAGTTACAGAGAGAATATCCTTTGCAATTACAAACTAGTAGGATTAACATAAATCAAAACTCAACCAGATGAATCAATGGGTATGATCCAACTAACAAAAGGTGACAAAATTACACACCAAAATCGGCAATGGTTTCCTTGACCGATACACGTTCCAAGCCAAACACAATGATGATCAAACTGAAGAACACATTTCTCACAGTCATGGCAATGCTTTGTCCGTGGAGGCTGAAAATAATAAATAACCATCTTAATCATTAAAAAGTTAATCGAAAAGTAAAACAAGGAATAACCATATTTCTAAGGAATGTAGCGGAAGTTATCAAATTATTACGATGAAAGATTTTACATAGTTATTGAATTATAAATATCTCCGGCTTATTCTTAGCAGCTTATTCTTATAGACATCTCCAGCTTCTCATAACACTCTCCAGCTTATTCTTATAAATATCTCCAGCTTCTTATAACGTTGGCTCTCATTTTCCATGTCAATTTTTAGATTTTGAATGCGAGTCTGTATCACCATCTAACACCATGCAATTGAACATATTGAGCATTTTTGAAGAGTCGATCTCTTCCTTCAATATTAATTCTCATTATGTGAGTATGGCAACCAATGGGATGGAAGAATCTCTTGATAAGCTTAAGGGTGGATAGTGTTTTTGTTTAGTATTGTGATTAGGTAGCATGTTTATCTTGCGTTGGTATAATGCTTTTATATTTTTGCATCTTGTTTTTATCTGAGGATTTGGCTCAAGATAAATCGGAATGGAAAAACAAAATTCGTGTAGCCGACCCCAACATAGTTGGGACAAGACTTTGATGATAATAATGATCTTTGGATCTTGTTTTGCTTGTGATCTTCTTGTTTATGTTTTGTTGTCTTTCAAATCTATTCATGAAGTTAATCTAGTGATCAATGAAAAAACAAACAAGGAATTTGAGCATTGTTAATAGCAAAATAAGATATCATCACATGCTGCATTTCCAAAAATGGTTCAAGAGTACTCTAGTTACATTCTGGTATAAGGGTTAAACGCAGGGAAGAAATGGGAAAGAGTATTCAGAGTTTCAATCATAGAGGTCAAATTCAGTCGTTGCGGCTGAACAGGCGAAAGCCATTCAGTTTGATTAGCATTCCCAAACCAACAACTCTCCATAAAATATTTGGTCCAAATTTGGACCTACTCAATCAAAATTTGCATTTTTGTTTCAAATTTGATCCAAAACAGGCTAAAATTCCCCAGTCCTGCCAAATTTCTTGGAAATGTTAATCTTAGTTCCAATGTTATTGAAAAAAAATGTGCTCACTAGGCCAAATGCTTGAGGGTTTTTTTTCTTTTCTTTTTTTTTCAGTCTCTTGTTGGAAGGTCTCATTCCTTGAATATGTGATTAGATGCCAATTAATCATGATTAATGGTTAATTTGACTAGTTTTGCAGGTAGGATTAGAGATTAGATGGTTTTGGGGAGTTTGGACCTAGTTGGAGACCTAGAAGGACCTTTTTGTAAACCTTGTAGAGTGTGTGGGGTTATTTGCAATTTTAGAAGCCTTGTGGTCTTGAGCTCACTATACAGGGGGAGTTCTGTTGGGGCACTTTCGTTCCTTGGAAAACATCCTTTTGTTGGACGAAAAATCCTTGAAAAGCCCATTTGCATGATGAACTAGAACCAATGACTTCCTTGTAAATACGAAAAACTCACTTAAACTATATAAACCCAGCCCTCACCTCATTTCATTTCATTCCCTCTCATTTCCTTTCTCTCCTACACCGAAGCTCTCTTCTTCTTCTTCTTCTTCTTCTTCTTCCTTGCATTCAAGAGACCAAGAGACTCAATCAAATTCCAAGCTAGAAATGGCCAATCCAAGCTCCTAGCATCCTTGATCATCATCTTTTACATCAAGATCTAATTACACTCTCTAATTCTCTTCGTTTGATCTCTTTTGGTGAGCAATTCTCTTTCCAAATATTTTCTCTTGCCTAATTATAGGATCTACTTGCTAGTTGCTAGGATCTTTGCATGCAACCCCTTTCTAGCCCCAATTCCCTTTGTTTGTTGTGTATAGCTCTATTTAGGGTTAGATTTGGGGAATTCTTGGGAATAAATAGAGATCTTATGAGAACTTAAAGATCTTGGAGAGTTTCAACCTAGATCTGAGCTAAGGCAAGTAAACATCTATAATTACATAACATGCAAGCTAGTTTTCCTTGAATTGATGATGGATCTACTAAAGATTACCCTAATTCAAGCTCTTTTGTAGTCCTTGAGTTGATTACATGTTAATTGGACTAATTGATGGCTAATATGTTAGAATTAGGTCTTGCATGTGATGGATTGAACCTTGGATACCCTTATAATGATGGAATTCTGCAGGATCTAGCGACTGGAATGGAAACCCCCTTGATTTAGATCAATTCAATTCAACTTGCAGACCTGTAACTTACGGCTAGCCATGAGCCCCTTACAGAGAGTCGTAAGGCTACAAGAGGCTCGCCATGGTTCTTCTACGGTTATATTTTCCAAAGAGCAAAAATCAAGGATTTTGTACCTCGGCTAGCTATAACCTCTTATACATAGGGTTACCCATGGTTAGTCGTAGGTTACTCACGACTGACCCAGGTAACCCACAACTAATAGTAGAAGTCCCAATTCATATTCTCTTGAGGAACCTCTACCCTAGGATTTTGGAGATAGTTTGGGACCCATTGACCATATCTCATTCTAATTTTTTTGTGGAACCATAGTAGGTAGTGTTTGAGCTGATATGCACCTACGGATTGCCCCAAGTTCATTTAGGTCAATGCTAGGTCAAGTGTGCAAAGGTTTAGGTCCTTAGATGTCATGTAACTTCAAAACGCCAAGGTATATTACAATGTAGACATCAGGGACCCTAAGGCTACACGGGGTTGGATGGCATTGTCCAAGGGCAATCTAAACCCTAGGTTAGTACTTGTAACTTGTCCTTAACTTGTATCATCTTGTGAGATGTGTCTTATTGTATTTCATACTCACATGGCTTGCACATGCATCTCTATTTGTTATACTTGTTTATCACTAATTCCATGCTACGACAAGACTTGTACCTTGCACCTAGAATGGACCTAGTTACCCTCGTTACAATGGACTTGTATCTCTTTATTCACTTGGTTTGCCATGATGACCCTAGAACTGGAAGGACTTGGAAGTATAAGGCTTTATCTATTGAGAATGTAACTTGCTAGATGAGCTGGTATGTTATAGCCTACCTTGTTACTATGACTGGTTAGAGTTGTCATTGATTCTCATGTCGGCACCACTTAGCTTTGATCCTATTCTAGTTGGAACCAGCTTGATGTCGACTTAGCCTTGTTTATGCTTGATGTAATACAGTCTCACATGGGAGTGACTATGTCCGCCAATACCATATTCGACCCTGCTTGCTTGCTAGTTACACATAAATTCCCTCGTGGAATCTCGTGGTGCCCTCGTTTATATTTTATCTAGCTCTCGCCATGGTCTTGGCACGGAAAAATCAGTGCAATTGAGAGAATGAACTCACGTGGATTGCCATTTTGCCAGAATGCACCTGTTTACATGATTCATTAATGCTGATCTATTTATTGCACAATCATGCCTAGCTTTGCACACTTCTTTCTACTCCTATATTCTACTTTTCTTTAATTCTATATTTGATGCTACTTGACTATGTTTATTATAGTCGCTTACTTGCTATAACTTGCTATACTTGGCGTTGTAGGTGACACCTCAGATACCCTTGACCCAGTGTCAGAGATGGTAGAGGAGATGCCGTTGGGACTATTAGGGTGGACTCCGGACGATGTCATGTAGACATCAACTCACGTGAGAGACAATATTTGGAGTCTCCCAAAGACCGTGTCATCTTCTTTCTAGTTTCTAGCTGTTATAGTTCTTATGGGCATGGGATTATGATTGGTACATGTATAGCTACTTCACTTTATGCTTCCACATTGCACTTCTTTTACATTTGGACTTGTTTATGCTTTGATGACTGGTCATTCTGACATTACATGGATATGCGTGTTCTTGTTGCATGGTACCATTGATTACTTAAGCTTCCACTGAAATATGATATAGATGTGACGGAAAAATTGTACTTATCCTCACTCACAGAATCCTGTGGGAACCTGGTGCAGGGTAAATTGATATACTTAGTAGACTCCACACCAGTTGCACCTCGAAATTCGGAGTGGTTTACAGAGTTCCAGTTTGGGGCCGTCACACACACACACAAAGTAATACCAAATATATAGTTCAGTAATTGAGAAGTTCAGTTATCTCTTAAGGTTAGTAATTGAGAAGTTCAAGATTGCTCCAGCAATTGATTTGGGGTTAGAGGACTTTTTTAGCAGGATACCGACATCAATTCCACAACGTATATCTCCTTAATTGACAAATTATTCTATAACTTAAAGTTACAAAAGGAGGAAGAGAAGAGCAAGAGGTTAAAAGAAAAAATGAAATAACACACATCGATCACCAATAGAGTAGCTTTTGGCAACAATTAAATTGGACTTTTACTTATTTTCTGGTTTTTTTTTTTTTTTTTGGAAAAAATAGTGAGGTGTTTTATAATGCTTGGAGCATTGTAAAACCATACATTCAGGCCGAAAAAAATGAAATGAATCACTGGTGTGGAGTGTAGAGTGGCTACTGAAGACAACAACTAATACAAGAGATGAGTAAATCAATATCCATGATGTTTGATGTTTGCATGTCCATGATGTTTGATGTCTGCAATTATGCCAGCTTGGCAGTGGAGCTGGAAACACCACCCGTTTAGCTCATGTGGATCGCCATTTTATTTTAGTAGTTTGTTACTTTGTTACTTGTCCTAAAATGTTAATGGTGACTCTTCTTATTATGTTATTTTATTCTTGCATAATCTAGCTTCTGTATATCCTAGCCTTTGACCTCATGTGATCATTACCTGCATTTAATTATATGTGCGATTGTATAGAAATATTTTGAAGGCTTGCTTACTTGCTAGGTTTCGTAAACTTGACCCACTCCTTGGCACTTTACAGGTGAGGAAGTAGTTGCTAATCCTGAGGAGGACAACATATACGAAGGGGAACCTCTGGAAAATAAAGAGTGGAGTGTGGATGACATAGTTTAGAGACGTCAAAGACAGCTTCACAAAATAAACATTTAGTTACTTGAATTACCCTTTAGTAGGATTATTGTAATAAGACCCTAGAACTGGGAAGTTTTTTATATGGTTTTGATTTACTTTATTGTTGGTTAGACAATTTGAAATTGATTAATGAATTAGGATTTGTTATTAATTGTGTTCTGCTACGAATGTCTAATGTTTGAGAAAAATTTCTGTTGCGAATCAATTTGACATAATATTACAAATGCGGAAAAATCACATTCGCGGCACGAAGGATGGACTTCTTTAGAAATCCAGGTTTTGGTGAACCTACCCCCCCCGCCCCGCCCCGCCCCCCGCGACCCGGTTTAGTTTATTATTGGTTAGACAATTTGAAATTGATTAATGAATTAGGATTTGTTATTACTTGTGCTCTGCTATCAATGTCTTGCGATTCAATTTGACATAATATTCCAAATGCAGAAAAATTACATTCGCAACACGAAAGACGGACTTCTTTAGAAATCCAGGTTTTGGGTGTCCCCCCCACCCCCACCACCACCACCCAACCACAAAACAAAAAACAAAAAACAAAAAAAAGGATGTAACGTAGAAATTTGAAGTTAGTTTGCAATTTATAATTTATGATTCATGACTTCATTTCTCTTATCATTTTACAATCCAAAATTTATGTTTTGGAACCTTAATCAAAACTACTATTCAATAGAACTTCCACATAAGGAAATTGAAAAAATATTTTTTTTTTGTGAAAAACTTGAGGAATCACATTCTAAAGTAGCATACAGAAGAATACAAAATTTATTCTTACAAAAAATGATTTAATATACCTGAATGACATTACAGTAACTGCAAGTCCAATTTCTGCCACAACCAAAAAGGAGAAAATTATTCACTTGTTTTGCAATAATTCATGTGAAGTTTATCTAGTAGTCTGACATCTTTGACAAGATAGATCCAAAACACAATTAAATAACAAGTAGAATAATACAATCATGTCAAAATTCTGCAGCGAATTTTTAGAATTAGGAAACGTTGGTACACAAACTGCTATTATATTTAGAAGTAGTCATTCGAGTCAATTACAGTTAAATGTCAAATCGGACCTTGAAATTTTGTGAAAATGACCTTCTCCAAGCCAGTGAGATAGGGAGATTTTGGTAAAATGGAAGCTAAAGAATTGTAGAAAAATAAAGAATTTGTGCTTCACTATCTTCTGGCAGCCTTTTGATAGTAGCGGAGTCTTTCACTGTTTAACACAATATCTACCACTAAAGTGTCTAAAAAAGCATTCCAGACCACGGAAACAATAGTATTTTCTTCAAAAAGATTGGGGGCTGTGCTATCTTTCGCTCTACAAATTCCAAATCTCTCTTATCAACCTTTTATTTGCAAGTCAACTAACAAAAGACCTTGATAGTTGTGTAACTTTCTATCCTGATTGTGTTTCAAAACCTAATGATGAAGAGAACTGGTGGTGGTAGAAAGAAAAACTGGCTTTATAGTTTCCATCTAGACTATTCAGTAGTTGGTTTAGCGTAATAAGAAAGATCTACCAAAGTAGCATTGTGGATTAAGTCACCCACCTCTTCAAGCACTTAAGAGTCTCATTCCCATTTTTATATAAAACTAATGAACCTGTTAAGTTTGATTGTGAAACTTGCTTGTTGACTACACAACATAGGAAATGCTTTCCTCCTTTGAATAATAAATGGTCTTCAATTATGTTTCATTAATTAATTCAGGTTTATGGGGCCCTGCCAATTGCATCAAATGGGTATTGTAACTCGTCATTTATTGATGATGATGATGCAACATGAATTATTTTGTTGTATTTGTTGAACAGTAGACATGAGTTACCTTCAATATTCCATGTATTCCACAAAATGGGAAAAAATCAGTTTCATACAAATATTGGTGCAATTAGTAGTGATAATGATAAAGAATGTCTCCTCTTTTTTCTAAAGATGGTATAATAAAATGTCAAACCACTTGTCCACACAAATGGGATTGCTGAACAGAAAGATGTCTCACTTGCACTTGCATGATTCCACAACCCTTACATTGATAAAAGCAATAATTATAGAAAGAAGCCTTAATACTAGTATAATTACAAATAACCCCCCTCATCATATGAGTTCCAACAGTCATAAATGGACAAGCTTGAGGAAAGGAGCACAATGGAATAGTCCATGAAACATATGAGTTCCAACAGTCATAAATGGACAGGCTTGAGGTTGTGGGTTCAATTCACGTTAGCAATTAAAAGAAAAAAAAAAAGAAAAAAGAAAAAAGAATAGAAAAAAGAGATGAGCTTTTTTCAGATTAAAGAAGAATAATTCACCTGCATCTGCATGAACCAATACTTGAGCATGAAATATATATATATAGGTATCTATATAAGAAGAGCAAGGACCTTTCAGAGAAATTGTCAATCTTCATGATGCAACTACTTGATCCATGTGATGCAGTACTAATTGAGTCAAAACATGAAACTTTCCCAGTACTAAAAGTTTTAGCAGATGCATTGTTTCAACTTAATCATTAAAGTTGGTTTCCTTATTGCTTAAAATGTCAGTTTTATAATTTGATTAGGTCTCAGGGTTTAGAGGCATTATAAAAGAGTTTGGAATATGTAACCACAGCTTGTGAGAATGTCAAAAGATACATTATAGTGGCTGTTATGATGATAACAAACACTATATAATGCTGTGTAACGAATTTTTGTCATGTGATTCAAGTCTGTAACTGGAAACAGAACAATGAACATCATCTGTGCAAGTGAGTTTCAACATTTACGATAATTACCACTAGAGTACTCTCTTCTCAAAAAATAAAAAAATCTACAAAATTTATAGACAACTTATTAATCTCGTTAAGTATTCCAAAGTCTGACCCGATTTCAGTTTTTCCCATTCTTATTCATTCCAGGTTATGTACAGGCAGCCACTATCTTAATGTAACACTAGCAGACCTTGGCCATTATAAGGTCACAACTCCAAACCATCTTTTAAAAATATTTTGATTTTATTAAGAATTTGATTTTAGGATCAATCGAGCCTTCTTTCTTTCCACCATGAACCATAAGGCTCACAAATAGGGGTTTTATTTTGACACAGATATCAGCTGCAATTTGAAGTTTCAAATTAACATACATACAGAAATACATACAAGAAACGTTCATGACTTCATATAAAATGAGCAAACAACGTAATTTAAACAGACAACCTTAGTAAATTGTACACCTTCTAGATAATCCGAGAGGGTACAAGTTCATCACTTGCTTCACCCACGGAGAACTATTCGTTCCAGATATACTTCTTTCCAGCTGGGGAACAGCCATGGGGCAAACCAAGCTTCCATCTTTGCTTGAAGCAGTTTGTCTTTGCTTAAATATCAAAAAAGTAAAGTGAGAAACTAACTGCAATGATTAAACAATGCCCCACATCCTAATAATATTTTAGTACTTGAAGCTCTTTCACTAATTCAAAAAGGGACTCCAAAATTCTAACTCGCAGCTAATGGAGAGAGAGAGAGAGAAGGTTTTTCAAACTTGTGTCAAAACTGAACTTGTGTCAAAATTTTCCTATCGTGTTCAGCCAAGGATATTGTTTCATGTCCTCAAATATAGCCCCACAGAAGATAAAAGATTTTTTATGGATCTTCCATCCAACTGTTTGGGGGAAGCAGGGATCCAATCAATTTTGCATATAACCTTCATGCTCTGGTATTAATATAACTTGACAATGGGTTCCACACTTGTTCTTTTTTCTTCTTCTTCTTCATTTTTTTTTCTTTTTTGAATGTTTGTTGAACAAGCCCCACTTGTAAGAAATGGAACAATTGCACCCTGGGACTTTGAGATCCTTAGCAGAAATAATTTTTTTAGAAAAAAAATGCCTCATACTTTGAAGTCCTTGGTGTTTGGGTGAAGGTAGCATGTGCTTCATTCCATGCCTTCATTGCATCAACAACATACCTGACAAAAGAGAAATGCATAAGAAAATCACACAAATTAGGAACAAGCATGATTCACGACCTAGTCAGAGGTTTGAGAGGGAGTCACTGAAGATAAGTATGACCCATGGGAAAGCCAAAAGTACCCTGGAGATGAACTTGATGTGAAGAAATACTGAAACAAGGTGGCAGCAAAAAGCACCAAATATATTGAAGTATACCTGCAGATGAACATAAATGAACATGAATGTGGACTACCTATGCAAAGTAAACAGTGTGTTAGTTTATACTACTATTCATATTCCTTGAACTCAAACCAAGTTTCAGGTTTTGAGAGTATAACACAAAGTTACATAGATTCCCATTTTGGTCCCTAAAACTAAACCCAAGTTTCAAGAATTGAGACTTTGACCCAGCGTTCCAATCCTTTTAAGACTGAATTATTGGAATGGAGACCATCTACTAAAGCTCCTTCAAATGAACCCAGAATTTTTCGCCAACCCTCTACTCCAGAGGTAAGGGTCCTAAAGAGGCCCAAAAGAACTACAAGTTTCAAGTTTTCAGGATTCAAGGAATCCAAAAAAAAAAGGTTCCAATTCGTTGCCCAACCAAAGACGCATAAAATAGAATAGAAGGCAGAAGCTCCCACCACAGCAATTCAAGTCAACTTGCAAAAACCGCTCAAGCAATGCCAATTCCATTTTTGAAGTCCAAAAGATGGATTAAAGCTATAATTTGAACAGAAGGACAAACATTGCAAGGTTTCTGCCTTCTTCTTAAATTTGTAATATTAGAGCATTGACTGCAGAACTATACAGATTTTCAAATTACAATATATGTCTAATTTTCTTTTTATATATATTTTTTCATGTGCTGCCCTAGTTGCAAGGGGGACTACCAAAACGGATACCTGTATGTATGAATAGGTTCAAACTCATACCTCTGCCCTCCATAGTGGAGGCATTGTCTTACTATTGGGCAAAGCACCAATAAATTGTAAATTTGCAACATTATCCAACAACATTGCAATGCTGTTTGTGATTGAACAGCCATCAATTAAAAAAATACTGAGATATTTTAATATTTAAACAAAGTGTGTTATTAGGCTTGACCAAACGCATCGTAACTTCTGGGAATGCAAGTGTCTGCAGATGAAAATTCCAGCAGCAAAATATGCCTAACTTAAGAAAGTTTCATTATGTTAGTCCCATGTTCTGAACAGCTCAAAATCCATTCTTTACTTCCACCTATTAAACGATTCTTATCCCTCCTCCGACGATTCCAAATCTCATTTACCTGGAAATATCAACTCACTACATTTATCAAAGAAATATACACTTTCACAGCATGAATCCAATAAGCAACATCGAATTAACATTACCCAGAGAAGTTTACAAACATAGCACCTGTAGTTCCAATATTTTGGTCCACAAAAAGGAATTTTCCAACAATCAAACAGGACTCTTATCACTGATGATTATACTACAGAATCAAGCAGAAGATAAATAGCAGAAACCAATGACCGATTGAAAGCTCCCAACTCAAAATAGGTTACAGAAAAGCTATAATAAATGACATAAAGAAAACGGGTTCAAATACCATCGCTCCTTCCGAGTTTTCTGTATCAAATCTCTGTCAAATAGAAACAGAACACCCACAATAACCAAATGCATGAGTAGCAAAGCCGCTTTCAGGCCCCATGCAGATCTCCTAGCTGATACCCACAACACAAAACAGCAAATCATCAAAAGGGTATCGAAATCCAGCAGAAATAAACAGACCCAAGTACCCAAATTGCAAAAAAGTAGTAGTACCCACAACACAAAACAGCAAATCATCAAAAGGGTATTGAAATCCCGCAGAAATAAACAGACCCAAGAACCCAAATTGCAAAAAAGTAGTAGTACCCACAACACAAAACTGCAAATCATCAAAAGGGTATTGAAATCCAGCTAAAAAAAGCATACCCGAGAACCCAAATTGCAAAAAAGGAGTAGAGAAAGATTGCCTGGATCTGAAAGGCATGGGAAGAGACGGAAGCAGAGTTCCGTGGCTCGCTCCCAAGCTTCCCGAACTGAGGGGCAGAATCCTACGGTAGTCATCGATATGGGCCACATCAGACGCATCAAAATGAAGATAATTGATTGAAGAGAGGGTCCGAAAGCAGTTAGAGAGAGAAGGGTTGGATCAGAGATTGCGCGATTCGCAGCAGAGGCGCATGTCAGCGAACCAAGCTTTCGGTTGAATGATTGAAGGGTACTTGGAATTGCACTTGAATACGATGTTCTTCTTCCTGCTACAAAATGCTATAAAGGAGACAAACAGACGTTTTTCACACCATCACAACCGTTCATCGCTTGGCTTAATTAGATCAAAAGTCATGCTGATTGGCTAATCCAGACCGTTTACCTTCTGATGGTACACGTGTTGTGGGACCCTTGGTCAAAGTTCAGGCTTGGAAGAAGAGGAAGAGGATAAAAGGATCAGAAAGACCCAAGTGGGCCATGTTAAAGCTTGTCCAAGCCCACTCCATTTAGTTGTTGGGGATAATATTTAGGCCTTAAATCTAGCCCACTGAAAAGAAAATTATGTGGGCCTATGTCCTAAATATGTTGGGATGGGTTCAGCCTTTAAGCTATATATAGGCCTGGCTGAAAATATATTATTGGGCCAGTCCATCCCATGTGCCTAAAATCATAGCTAAGAGCCAACCCAATCCTGGCTGGATTAGGCGGACTCAGCTTGGCTTGGGCCAAGATCAACAGTGGTTTAAAAGTGTGGCTATCTACTCATAATGGGAAAGTCAAAACTATCATGTATAGGCTGATGTTGAGGCTCAAATCATTGTTATATGCTCATGTCTGTCAAATTTTTAATTTTTAATTTTTAATTTTTAATTTTGTCTTGGAATCACTAAAGTAGAAGTTTCAGAATTTTCTATTTGGTATTTTAGAGTTTTTTAGATAAAAATTGAATTCAGATATGATCCAAAGTGTTGGTGTTATTATGCCTTCAATATGAGGTTGTAGTGTAACTCTAGAAAGCATAAATTCTAAAAACTATTAGAAAAGAAGAATGTTCATGTTCCATCACTTATTATAGGATGAGGGACACTTATAGAATTGAGAGTATCCGTGTGCAAAAGAGGAAAAGTTTTATATTTATATATATATATGGGAGATGCTTCTATGAGAGATTGTGTGGGGCCTTCACATCCATATCCAATGCCAATAAATTAAATGTGAGGGCCCACACCCCTATCTCTCATATAAGGTGAGAGATATCTCTCATATGAGCATATATATCGTCATATATAAAAGAGGATTGTTCATGTGCAAAGGGTAAAAGTCAGGTAAGTGTGGAGTGAGGGATGGATGCGCATGAACATTCTTTACTAGGAAATAAGGTCTCTCTTTTACTATGAGCATATGTGTAAGAGGGATAATTTATCTACCTAATATATAATGCACAATATCTATTCTTATCGTCTAACAAGCAAGAATCATCATACTAATGCTCTCCTAGGAGCAACCTTGTATATACAGTCCTGTTCTATCGGCCTTACTTAGGTCCACCTTCAATCAATGCAAGCCCTTGCACGCTTTCATCCCCTATTATTTAGCAGTAGGCTTAATTTCACTCTCATCATATTTTTATCCAATATTGGATTGAGTCTCTATAAAATTTATGGTTAAAATATCACTAAACTTTATGGATATTAAATCAAGGGTTAGGATGATCTGACGAGACTGATGTTTTATTGACCCTTAAGGCATTTAAGTAGGCTCCACATGTCGGACTGCATATTAAAAATAAGCAGTTTGCTTGTAGGAGAACATTACTCCCATACTAGCATGTATTGTCATCTTCTAATTGAGGGCAATGTTTTCCTCGGCGCAGACTATATCGCTTATATGCAATTCAGCTCATGAGGCCCGTTTATATGCCTTCTCAATGGTGAGAGTGGGGGTAGGGTAAAGGTCTCCTTATAGATAAGAATCAAAAAATGAAAAAACAACCCCGTCGTATCATCGTAGCCCTTGATTTAATAGACTTTATATTTAGTAGTCTTTTGACTGCAAATTCTTTGAGACTCAATCAAATAGTGGATAAAGGTCTGATAAGAGTGAAATTGAGCATGGTGCCCGATCATTGGGGATGAGAGTGTAAAAGGGCCTAAACTAATCAAAGGTGCACCCCAAATGGGCCCCATATAGCTGCTTCCATTCTATTCTCTGACGCAGCTGGGCCACCCTAGACTTGAACCATAGACCTTGCCCATGAAGTAAATCATCGCATCTAAGATCCAACCACGTATATGTTGCAGCTTATAGGAGAACATTTCTTTCGGATGCTTAATTAATTGGCCAAATTCTCTTTCAAATTAAACTAGCATGCCTTTTGTATAAAATTTGCCGTTCTGGTGATACAAAATTTTCAATGCCCTAACATGGCTCTGTAGAAAGCTTACCAAGACATTCGATGCTAGTAGGCAGTAGCAAACAGTGAGCATCCACCATTTATGATCAGATTATGGCCCACCCATAGTTTTTCTTTTTCTTTTTGAGACCACGAGAGGGGCCTCCAATTCCATGAATGTTTTTCCTTGGGTGCAATGTTACCTACTACTAATGATGAGAGCAAGAAACGCACATCTATGAAAGGGCAATAGCATGGGTATTAATAATGCCACTTGCATGCGATAAATGATTTTTTTTCTTTATTAATCTTTTTATTTTTTATTTTTTATGATGGTCCTATACCACACCTAAGGTAAGTCTCTATTCAAGCGTGGCACATTCACCAATGATCTCCAAAATCAATGGGTATTAATAATATTTTCGAGTGGCATAAACCTTTTTGTTTTTTTTCTTTTTTTTTTTTTTTTTTTTTGCTTTTTCCCTCATTTCCTCATCCTCTTCCTTTACCCCCATCTCCTTAGCTGCCCCTCCTCCTTGGCTCCTTTTCTTCCATATTTCCACCACTCCTAACTCTTAATCCTTCAAGAAATCATTTTATGAAGCATATCTTTTTAACCCATAACAAAGAAGTGATGATAATGATGATGATATCGAGCCCGGGCAACACTCCACTTGAGATTAGGCTGTCATACTCATCAATCTCTCTCTAGTCCCCCCTAATTTCAGGTAAACCATAAGCCTTTTGACGCCCAAGTGCTTTATGATTTATCTATCTTACTATCATGTTTCAAATTTTAAAATGTTATCTTCATAGTATTGAGTTTCACAACTTATTTGATGATTGAGTGACTAATAAATGATAATTGATATGTTATCTTTGTTTTATTATATTTTACACTAATAAATTAATCATCAGCCAAGATAATGGTTGCATAATATAAAATACTCGAGAAGATAGCGAATCAGCGACACAAACAAGACTCATGAATTAAGGTGACCGATATTTTGATTTATTGTTGTTACTAATGGAAAAAAAATATTATTTTCCAATATTTTTTAATATTCTGGACCTTCTGGATGTTTTTGCATTTTTTTTTATTAAAAAAGATTTTCACACCGCAGCAACCGTGATGGACCAATAACCGCGACCAATATAGATACAATATCATATATTTGTTCCGACCGATACTACAATTTTTAACCATGGTCTCACCCCTCTACACTGAGATTACAAAAAAAAAAAAAAAAAAAAAAAAAAAACACCTTCATTGTTTAAAATATCCAATTTTATTTGATATGGAAGTACATATATCCAAAAGCGATGTACCTTTTTAGGTTTAAAGCAGACACTATTATTTGATACAGAGATGCATCTTTTCCTCAATGTGCACAGATAAGTGCCACATTCATTCTCAAATCTTACAACTCATATAGTCATATCTTGTCCCGATGAAGTCACTACAGGCTGGCAAAAGGGTCAGGTCAGGTCAGGTTAGCTCAACACGTATCTTATTTACTTGGGTTATCTACCTGTTGATAGGTATCCGATTCCCTTTTAAAACGAGTCAGGTAACCCCGCTGGAACCTGACGTGGGTCAGCCGGGCTGGCATAACCTGCGGGTAAACTCTTTTAACAAACTTTAACATAATCCGACTAATAGGAATTTGGCCCGAGCCCAATCCATTCAAATATCAAGGCTACATCTGAGTTTGATTGTGGGCCAAGAAAAAAAGCTCAGCACAAGTTTGGCTCATTCTATTATTCTAAGTACAAAAATATTAAACTTCCAAGTTGCATAAATCGGTTTAGATACGCGGGTCAACCTTAACCCAGCTAAGTTTACTGCAAGTCAGGTTTATTCTGCCTGTGACCAGACTTGTATGGATTGCAAGTTGGTTGATGCAAGTCAAGTTGGTGGTAGATTTTGCCACCCCTTCACCAAGTAAGATAAATAGTAATAGAACATCTATATGTTTAATCATGCATAGAGGATTTTATCGAGAAAAATCCTCTTCGCTTCACTATAAACCAAAAAGGATCTAAAAGAAATGAATCAACCATATTAGTCCAGAGGCTCTTTTTGGTTCACTTTTTTTTTTTTGTTTCACCAAGTGGCGATATCTCTACTAGCATGCATATGAGCGATGATATTCCCACTCCATTTTTTCTTCTTCTTCAAAGTTAAGCAACGATATCACCACCCAAGTCAGATTCAGAAAAAAAAAAAAAATTCTTTTGAAATTTGGTCGCTTGGTGATGAAGGCTGGATGGTAATGATGAGTGACGTAGGTCGGATGATGATGATGAGTGAAGTAGAAGATTAAAAGGAAAATGTGAGAGATGGGTATCGGTCGTAGGTATAAGCCTGGTTTAAATATTGTGAATTGGATTGGTGGCGAAGGGAGATGCAAAGAGAATGAGATGAGATGATGATGTGGGTAGAGGTGGTTTGGAAATGGACAGTGGTGTTGTGCAGGGAGATGAGAAAAAGATACTGAGAAAGGTGGGTTGCAGAGAAATAGGAAAAAATGACAGAAAAAGAGAAAAAAAAATGGTTCAAGAAAAGAGATAGAAGGTGAGTTATGTGAGATGGGGATGAAGTTTCATAGGTTTGGTTGGAAAAGGACAAATGGGTTCAGATGAGTTTTTTTAGGTTGTAGGAGAAAGAGGGATGAGGAAGATGATGGATTTAGATGATTATATATGATATTGTAGAGTTTCGTAACAACCTCCCACCAACACCCAAGTCCCTGTCCATTGAGGTCACCATATCATAAAGAAAAATGTTGTGACGGTAAAAACTTAGTTGGTAGAGGTGGAAGGAGTTCGGTGAAGAATGACGACGAGGAACAGAAAGAAGAATAAATGAGTGGGATATCACCACTTATATATGTGAGTGAGCAGGGACATCACTTGAGTGTTTTTTTCGGTAAATTTGACTAGGGCCGCTAAACTGTGAGGAAGAAGAAAAAACGAGCGAGGATATCCCTGCGCTTATATGCAAGTGAGCGGGAATATCAGTGCTCAGCGAAACAAAAAATAAAAAATAAAAAAAGGCCCCCTGGGACTACTACGGTCGATTCATATCTTTTAGGTCTTTTCTGGTTTACACTCTTATACATATTTTACACACACGTACAAACAAAAATATGCTACCCTAATTTTGGTTGGAGTTGAGTTCATTGCTCCTGAATTATATGAACCCAAACTCAAAACCCAAACATTTTCAGGTTCAATATGTTAGACTTAAATCTTGGACTCTAGATTAAATGGATCCAAAGTTAATTACCTATGTCCTATATTTAAGGGTGGGGACCTGGGTCCAAGATGAAATCAAGAGGAAATGGGTAGCATTGCCATATCTACTCATCAATGTTACTTATGAGGGTTGGGCCAACGGGCCATGCCAGCACACTCACTTAGACTTTATTTTTAGTCTTCCCAATAGCACAACAGTTTCTCATCCACCTAGCAAATTGCATAATCGCTATTTCATGATAGTGTCGAAACTGTGGGCCTTGTTGTGAATGGAACACTCATCAAAGAATTTAATATACAAGTGATGAAAGTGTTTGAACAAAAAAAAAAAAAATTGTCAGAAAGTGGGTCAAGTTTGGTTTGGATCACTTTAATTGATCAAATGGCCTCTTGAGTCCCATCTGAATCGGGGACCAACTACTCATAAGGGTTCAAATCAAAATTTGAATGGGCTTAAATTGGATTGGGTTGCAAGAAAATCAAATCAATTTTCCTCTCTATTAGGGTCCTCTCGTTAAACAAGTGCATTCTTAAAAGTGAACTTATACCTGAACATGTATAGTACAAGACCATAATCAGTATGTAAACTTTTATAACTGAAAATTGAATTTGGCTCTGGATTTTTCCCTAAATCCGTGCGATATTTTGGTATAAAAACTAATTGTTTTATACATAGAGAATATTTCTATTGCATATTTTATGTTGCACAAATAGGCCTATGATACTCAAATATTAGTTTGATGCTTTATTCAAGGTGGGACCAGATATTATATATATATATATATATATATATTATATTATATTATAGAGGAATTTACTGATAAAATCCCTATAGGACTGCATACGTCCCAACAGGACCTAGTTCCATGTTCGATACGGGAGGGATCCTCGTATAGACTTTTTTTCCTTTTTTTTTTTTTTTTTTTGTCGTTTTGCGATATGGTTGATATCGACCATATAACTGAAAGACATTTTTCCCTATATGGTCGATATCGACCATATAACTGAAAGGCATTTTTTCCCTGTATGGTCGATATCGACCATTTTGTTAGTCAGATTTTCTTCAATATGTAAATGTCTTATCTGTTGAACACAGCAAAATAGTCGATATAGACCATAATACGAAATAACAAGAAAAAAATACAAATATAAGTTTTCTCCCTTGGTTGCTGGTGTTGTTCCAAGGCCAGGTGGGTCTGTTCAAAATGAGAATACATACCCAGGTGAGTCTGTTCCAAATGGGGTTGATTATGGATTTCCTCAACAAACTCATCAAGATATTAGCATTGAGATTACATACTCTAATGGGTTTGGTTCTGATTTTGATTTGAAAATAGCCTAAGTTGGGATTTCAGGATAAATTCATCAGGAAAATTGCGGAAAAGACGTGTTGGGTTCGAATGGGTTTGATTTGAAACTTGTGGAGCAACGGTTCTCACATGAAAGTGGTGCCCAGAACGGAACTGATTGTAAAGAGGTGAAATTTAGGGTTTTGGGTGTCTCTATAAAAAAGGAGATGGAGAAGGTTAGTTTAGTTGCTACTTGCGATGGAACTTCTGTAGATTATGATGTTCCTTCTGGTGGAGGAGATAGTTGTTTGATGATGAAGAGTGAGCAAATCGTGACTTTAAAAAAGAACGGCAATGAAGGGAGTGAAGTTAATGTTGCTGATACAATGGTGAATATGGAGAGTAATGCCATCGGTAAAAGTTACGCACAAAGTGCCGAGATAGTAGTTCATGAGGATGAGAGTGATGGCGACAATGCTGATACTAATGATTGCAGTGATTCTTCTTCTTCGAGCAGTGAAGAAGATGAAGACGACGACGACGACAGTGATGAAGAAGAAAAAGAAAATGATGTAGATATAGAATGTGAGATAAAGAATCTTGAAAAAGAAGAGATAGCCCTTAACAATAGCGATGAGGAAGAAGGGGCCGTGAAAGGACTCATCTCCTCTTCTCTCTCCCCCTCCCCTCCCCTCCCCTCCCCTCTTCTCCCTCCTGAAAAACCCAATTTTTATTTGGGTTCCCGCATAATGGTCAATATCGATAATAAAAAATGGTCAATATCGACCATTCGCTAAACAAAATATATATATACAAAAATGCACATGGAGGACCTTATTCATAAATACAATGTGTTTGGGACCTCAAGAGTGGTATGGGGTCCTACGGGGACCTACGCCGTAAATTCCTCTATATTATATTATATTATATTATATTATATTTTTAGGTATGCAAAACATTTACTATACACTCAAGTCTTTGTGCCAAAATAATCCCTGCGTCCTTAGGGATTATTCTAGCCCAAAGGAAAAAAAGGAAAAACAAATGTCTTTGGATGGTTGGACCCATCGATAGGCACACATAGGACCTCACCCAAATTTTACTCGGGTCTTTATAGCTATCTTACTGGGACCAAATTTAAACTGAGTCCCAATCTTTTGGCAATTCCTAATTTTGTGGTTGGATAAAGCTGGCGAATTAGCCGACCCTAACATAGTTGGGACAAGACTTTGATGATGATACAACTGGCGAATGTTATTAGGATGAAACAGTATTCCCCCCTTAAAAAAAGAAATTGGGACTTGGGAGACCTCTTTTCATAATATAATAGTATGTGCATGGAACTTTGAGGGTATGGGGTCACCCAAATATTTTTTTTAATTAGATAATTATAACTCTCAATTCTTTAACATTTAAATTAATAGTGATTTGTTATGTGCATTTATTTTGTGACTGAAATACAACAAGAATTAAATAGATCATTATTAAATTCAAAATAATCTAAGGGCAATGTAAATGATTTAAATTTCTCAAGGATAAGACTCTATTAGAATGATTTGGTACGTGAGAATTACTATGAAAAGTATAGGATATAACAAACTATTTAATTCTATTCCTTTTTTTTTCACAAAATAAGAAAAATCAAATGTCAAGAACCCCAGTCACCGAAGCACACAAGACTTTTTATGATAAAAAAGAGTTTTTAAAGATGGCATTTATACTCTAAATATCTTCTTAATGGTCACTTCACAATAAGGGTTAGATAAGATCATGCTTCATTGACACTTGATCCTTGGTAATAGTATAAAAAAATAATGACTTTTTTTTTTTTTTTTTAATTTTGAGGTCCTAGGCGCCCGGCCCTCAAGGGTAAGGTAAAGTTAGATTAGATAATACTTTATCACCACTTGATACTTAATAATAGTAAAAAATGATTGGGGAGGTGGTTTTCGAAAAATCAAACTGATGGGCTTGCGCCGGTGCCTCGTGCCGGGCCGCCCGCGGGCTTTGGGGCACTCGTAGCCCTAGCCCCGCAAGGGACTGTCGGGCGGGGCTGTGCCAGCCCATTGACCCAAGAAGCCAAAAAAAAAAAAGAAATTTGATGGGAGGGCCTTTATTGTTTGCGATGATCTATTGAGGCTTTTTTCGTGTACCAACTATCTAAAAGAATTATTTATATAAAATAAAATCCTCTCATTAATTACGTAGAAAAGACCTAATTTCAAAATGATTAGAGGGGAGGCCCTATTTAGGGTGGGGTTATTTTAAAATGAAGTGACATGTCCAGGTCATTGAAGACATGACCAGGTCATTGAAGACATGACCACAGTAATGGTTACCCCCATACTTGTATGGTGCAGACGTGTATAACAATTCCAACACCGATTGCCAGGACTGTGAAGGAGATGGACACTTGGGCTTGTGAAGCCTCAAAGCATGGACCATGTGATGTGGTCCATCCTCAACTAGTGGCCGGCACAGGCAATGGTTCGAAAATTGAGAAATGCTTACATCCAAGCAAGCACAATTCTTTTCACGAGAATTTCAGAATTTTCTAAAATGTTGTTAACCACTGAAATTCCAAAATCCTCCTAGCTCTACTAGCAGTTTAGAATGCCAAAGGGTTGGAATTCTAAAAATTCCAAAACCCTTTTTAACTTTTCAAGTGGGATCGGATTATGAGAATTTAAAATGAAACAACGTATTTGGATATACTCGGGTGATATGCTATCACATCATGTCATGAATTTTTAAAAATTAAAAAAATGCTTGTAGAGTAATAGGCACTAAATGTTTTTGGAGCGTAATTATTTGGAGGCATTTGACAAAAGATTTTAAGTACGTAAGAAATTCCAAAGTGCTCAAGTATAGTCTAGAATTTAGGATTTCAATGGTTAAATGTGACTGTTTATGAGGTTTGCTTTTAGAATCCTAACATCCAAAAGTAGAACTTCAAAGGTTCTAAGAACACGATTGCATGATGCCCCCAGAAACTTTCAACAATTGCAATTCTCTTAAAAAAAAATCCTTCAAATAAACGCCGGCTCAATATCAGTTGCTGTCTATAGAACATTTAGTACACGTTTGGCAACGGTCCGCGGTGGGGAATCCCCATGCATTTTCCACGCATGTGTTGATTTTCCATGTTTGGCTCGATCAAAGCTGATTTCAAAAGGAAAGACACTGCAAATCCGCTAAATCAAATATTTCTGCATTCCGACCTTGCCCCCTCGAACACTGGAAATCCATGGATTCAAAGAAAGGCGGAGCTACAGTAAAAAAAAAAAACCTAACTAACTTGAAAGTTAGAGATTTTGCTTTGGATACCTACCTTTTGGGTCCCACAATCAAAGATCAAAATCATTAATCATGTTAAACTTGTTTGAAACGGCTACATGATGAAATATCGGCCGTTGATTCATCATGTATCATGAAAAATAGGCCACAAATCGTGACTGTTGATTTCACATAATGTATAAAAAATGGGATGAGAAAACACTCTCCTTTTTATTTATTTTTTGGTTTATGTGGGCCCCAAAACCGTGATCCAAACCATGAATTATTTCTGGAAGGTCAAGAACGACTACTACATCAAATTTGAACCGTTGATCCTTACTATATCTAGAGAAATTTAAAAAAAAAAAACCAAATTCAAAAAAAGTTAATTTTTATTTCGGTGGGGCCCCTTTGCACGAACCGAACCGTTCAAATTCTCTAGATGGCCAAGAACGTCTTTAAGGTGAAAGTTGAGGTCTTGATTTTTCATGAATTTTGAGAAATTTTCAAAAAACTTGCAACTATGGGATCATACATCCTACACATGGTAGGAATCCTCTCTCAATACCAAACATCAAACTCTCCATTGAAAATCCTATATGAAGATGTGTTGATTCTTGAGAGATGGAGAGAATCCTCTAAATAGAAGATTCTTCTCAGTTTACCAAACATGCCCTTAGAATCTTTTATGTTGATTATCATTCCAACAATTCGGCCTTATTAAATACCACTTTTGGGTTTTAAATCTCATTAAATGTCAGCTTTCAAACTGCTAGCTTGTAAAACTTATTGAGAATAACATTTAAAGAACTTGTAATTTTCCCTCACAGAAATTCTTAGAATCCTTGAAAACAAACTGACCCTTATTGTTATAATAAAGTGATATAATAATTTTGAACAACTTGGATGTGAGAAGTTCACCTGATCTCAAAATTATTGTAATAGACACACTTAACAAGTGCTGTCGAACTCCTTAACCCTTAGAATCCACGTCAGTTTAGAGATTGCGAGTCACCATCACTAACAAATGTCTAACAATGGTGCCACCTCTTCAACTCTGATGATAAATTGCAGAGGAAACGACAAAAGGACTAAAACTGATAAGCTTGGACATTCAATACCTTGAGGGGCCCTTCTACCAACAAAAAGGAAACAAAACAAAAGGGGACCCATTTGAATGATGTGTGTTGAGCTTCTAGAATTTAATTTGCCAATTCCCTCTTATCAAAAGATAAAAACTTCTAAATAGGTCAAAAATTCACCTTTATTATTATTATTTTTTTTGTTTTAGTGAGTGTGAGAGAGAGAGAGAGGTGTTCTGGACTGTGTTTTCTTTCTTGATGCAATGATGGAGAAAAAAGAGAGATGACATATATTTTCTGTGAAAAGAATTGGAAATCTGTAAACTTTAAAACCCTCGAGAATTATAAGTTTTTGTCAAGATCTTTTCATTAAGGGGAAGGGGGCTCTTGTGCAGTGCTTTTATTCATAGAAATGGAGGGAGATAACGCGTAAACAACATTTCGTGCAGCAATGAATTGAAGTAAGAAAGCCAGATTTTGGCCTACATTTTCTGCGAGAGGGGATTCAAAAATCCTACGTTACTATGTAGCAAGGTTGGAACTTGATCCAACGAAAGAAAAAAATCCAGATTTTCTCTTCCACGGCTTTACACAAATGCACCCTAAAATTCTGTACTAAGGATCAGATCAACCGTTATTCACCGAATAAAATTGTAAGTGAAAGGATTAGAGGCGAAGACATTTAGAGACCACTCAAATGATAAAAGGATTGACCACCTCTTACGTTATAAACTAATCATAAGAAATTAGAGGCCCCTCAATATGTTTACTCTTCACCCTCCAACGTCCTTTACTTCAGTAAAGAGATTTGCAAATGGCCCCAAAGCTGAGTATGACCTAACAACTATCATTTAGGTCACGTTGATGAGTCAATTGATTTTGATCACACCAAATTAAGTGGCTTTTAGATTAGACATCTCGGAAGATTAGTTCTACCCAACGTTGCTAGCCAACTTATTATTCCTCTATTGGCTACTTAATGGTTGACAAGTGGTGGACCCATGGTTCTTAAAAGCCCCTGCAATATTTTAAAAATTCACATTCCTTTTTTTTTTTTTTTTTTTTTAACCCATTTCTCTAATCTTTCTTTTACATTGAGTCCTAATCAGTTGAATTTCCTGGATCCGTCCAGTTGACTCTCTTTGATATTGGGGGGGCGGGGGGGGGCGCGCTAATATTACCTACCATCAGGGGCACATTTATGGCAGAGTTTCCATAGGTTGTGTTGAGGCCTATTTATACTTAAACCCCATTTTAGGGACCAGGAGCAACTTCAGCACAGTGTGGGAAAAATTCTCTAGAACAGGTTTAGAGTAATTCAATCCTGTGGGTGCAGGATTCCTGTTTGAAAATTTAGCCTTTCAATGACCATGTTTGGACATACTTATCTTTTATAGTTGCTATGTTTGGACTAGCTTTTGCCAAACAACATAGACCTTGTGTTAGTTTTTAGAAAATTTAATTCTTAGGAATTCGTGATAAAATGAGCTTAAGAAAAGAGTTATTGAAGAGGTGAGCATGAAGGATACAAGGTGAACATACCAATGAAACTCAGACTTTTCAAATACTCCACTTTGTTAGGATGATGGTTGTGTATTCATTTTTTTTACTAATATTACCCAGTAGATGTCTACAACAATATTCATATGTAAAAATGTTTTGTCCGCATTGGTTGCTATCACATCTCGGTCCCGAAATCACCCTGGCCTAGGGTAATCCCCGAGGTGTGACACACGTACTCCCGAATATTGTACCTGTCTCGAGCCAAATACAACACACGAAGGAGAGAAAAATCGACTATTCCACATGTGAGTCTAGCTCACTAACACAAACGAATGACATTTAAATAAAGCAGAAGTCGTAATTCATTTACAGAAGGTATCATTTCCCATTCAGTTCAGTTAAACATTTAAGTTTGATACAAAAGAATTATATAAGTATAAATATTAGGTTACAAAAGAGGGATAAATGAAAGAACCCTATACATCCACTACCAAAAGTATATTCAAAAGAATTACGTGTGACCACACAAAAAGGGGCTAGTCACACGAACTATGATATCTTCAAAATGTAGCACGCACTCCAAGGGAGTAGAATCTAAGTTGGCCCTTGTTCTGGCCACTCTTCTAATCCTGGAGGTACCTCTTGGGTAACCTCCTCTCCCTCCGGGACCTCTTCAGGACCGGGACTGCATCTGCGTCTGTGACACCAAATGTAGTATCTCAATACGACGATTTAGCAAGTATAGGCAAAATAAGAGATTACATAATGTTGCAAATTGAATTTAAGACGATTGAATCAGTAGATATCAATGATAAGTATCAACTACGCAAATTGTGCAAAAATCAAATAATTATGTTGGTGAATCAATTAATAAGAAAACATACTAATTTAGCTACTACTTTAAGCTCATCCTCTCAAAGAGAGCAAATCTAGTTGGGATGTCACCAGTTGCCCGACCAAAGGCTAGCTGGTTACCCGGTTCTAGAGTTCTGGTATTCCAGACGACTTACTGCAGTAGTCTCTAATAAATTAAACCAAGTTCAAACCCTGTCGGGTATCACAAGGTCGAAACTAAGTAGTGCCGACTCAATTGAATCAAAATAATCGAAATATAAGTGGATTCGAGTGAGTTTGTATTTCAAACTGTCTATAATAAAAATCAATGCAATTCATATATCACAGTATACTTACTCAATCCACATTTCCAATAAATACTGAATCGATATACAATACTTGAAGAATTACGGAAGAAATGGAGTAATTATACCTCAAAGGATATTGATGATACAATAAATTTATTAATTATGATTGATATACAAAATGAAAGTGTAATTCAATATGAAATGCAATAATTTAAGGAATCAAAAGATTTACTAGCCAATCTAGCCTAATCCTCTATTGTTTTCTCACCATCCAATTCGACATACATTTAAGGAACTTTTACTTAGTGTCACATTTTAATAAAAGATTCATTAAATTAATATCCATGGCATGGTGATAAAGTCCTGACTTTTAGGGCTACTCAAGTTCCTAGGGTTTCAATTAGGCAACTAAGAGGTTAGGGTATTAATTCATGACTCTAAGAGGGCTTTTGAAATTAAAAAAAATTAGAAATTCTGGGAGGTCGGTCAGCTGGCGGTGGCTTGGCTGTTAACCGCCTGTAAACAGTCGACTAGCCGCCAGGTAACCGCCTGGTGACCGCGGTTTCCTGACGAAAATGTCAGTTACTGGAAATGCAACCGTGAAGTTCGGCTAGCCGTCAGGGGTCACGCGGCTAACTGCCAGGTGACCGCCTGGCCTGTGGCACTATTTCTGAATTGTGTATTTTGCCAAATCTGAAGCTCTCTCTCTCTCTCTCTTCCCTCCATTTCCACACTTCTTCTCACATTAAACCTATAAAAATGAAGCCTCCTTGCTCCCATTTCCAACATATAATCATTCCATAAATTTAAATACGTAAAGAGAGCCCAACCTTACATTTGTTAAACACTAAGAGTAATGGAGTAAAAGTTCATTGAATCAATGGAAGTAACAAGATGTAAACCCATATTATGCTTATACTTGCCTCAATATAGCTTTCCAACACCTATTCTACACTCTTGGCTTAAGAACCCTAAACCGCCAAATATTCAAACCCTAGACACAAATACCCATCAAAACACCAATCAATGTCCATACATGTTTATAAGAGGGTCATTTGACTCTAATGCAACTCAAAAATCCAAAGGAAAGAGTGTTGACTCATACCTCAACAAGGAAATCCAAATTGAAGAAAATGGAAGATGAGGGGGGTATTTCCTTGCTAACAAATAAGAGAGGAAGATGAAGAAGATGAGGTTGAGTCCTCTCCAAGCCTCCAATGTAAATGCCAAGATCTCTTGATGATTAAAGGAATGAAGAGAAGAAATGGAGAAGAAGAATAATAATAGAGAAAAGAGAGTGAAGGAGTGAAAAGAAAAGGGTAAAGTAGCTTATAAAGGGATAAGGATGTCTCTTTTTGCAAGAAAACCCATTAAAGTTTCATATTTCTAATTTGACTCAAATGGAGGTCCACTAGTTCAATGATTGGTCAAATGAGGTAGAATTCAATACAGAAATTAATGTGGTTATCAAAATACACGCGTTAACGCTAAGATGACGTGAAAATGATGCAAAATGTGAAAATCTATAATTACGAAAAAGTCCTTGACTCTACCCAAGTGAGTGAACTCTATACCACTCACCTAACCAAATTTCAAGACTCACTTGACTCAGTCTAAAAAGACTAATGGGTACTAATTTCGATGATTAACAACTAAGCATAATTAATTAATCTAAATCCTCATAAATTAGTACTAATGAGATTAATTTGGGTTTGGGGTATAACAATTGCTGATAGAAAAAACATTAACATAACCATTGAGATTACTGCAAGTCTCATATAGGGAGTAGCCAATATGAACAACCTAAAAATACTACAGACCTCTGAATGATCAGAAAATCCCACCTCTCTATAAATAGTTATTCCAGGATATCACGCTTGTAGAAGACTAGTCCACCAAAAACTCCACATTATAATATATTAAGTTAGGAGATTTTGGATCCAATTTTGACCATCGGTTATAATTTTGACCGGAAGTTACATCAACTACCTTTATCTCTTTTATCATAATCACTCATAAATGTTCTCCACTTTTCTTTTCTTTTCTTTTCTTTTTGTTTCAGAGACTTTGTTTCAATCCAAATTCTATCATTCCCTTCTACTCCAATTCTCATTTTTTTCATTCTATGATGCCAACTCTTGGATTATATAAATACATACTCATAATTTTTTTCTTTTGCTTTCCTTACTCATAATTTTTTTTTTCTTTTGCTTTCCTCATGAAGAAGCTATGGATTTTTTTTATACATGAATATTTAAATTGTAATTATTAGTAGAAACCTAAGTGACACGAGTTAGATAGATACTCATCTAAAACTCTCTATAAGAGTTTGATATGATCAAAACTCGACTTAATGAAAGAGATTAACTTTGGGATTTGCCACTTGCTTAATCCAACTTGAGCCCATAGCAGTCAAGACTACACATTTTCCACCACTGAGAAGTATCCCAAACTTTGGAGGGTGTGGGGACCTTTGTTGCAGGACCAATTGGATCCCATAATTTCTAACTGACCAGTGGAAACGAAATTAAAGCTACCACCCCATTCTAACCACCACAACTTTACTTTATTTAACCTTAAAAGCTTCGAAAGTAAAGTGATTTGTAGCAGGCTAGTACCCTCACCCTCCCTTTCCCTAACACTAGAGGAAATCTCTACCTTGCCCAAACACAAAAGCTAAGAAAAAACCCAACATCCAACCGACATTTTCCAATCAGTGAAACCGAAAGATGGAAAACTGATGGCATCACATTACCTAAGAAGAAATAAAAAAAGAGAAAGAGGAAAAGGAAACCAGAAAACATGGCCCACAGCTTTGAATTGAATGGTGGGAGCGGGTTTGAGCAACTCGCTGCAGTGACTCGGAAATCGTTTCCAAACCGCCTCTTGGGGTGGCATGGACACGTGGCGCCTCGACTGCAGAGTAACGTGGCCTCACCGACTTTGCCCAGTTGTCCTACCGAGAACGACAAATGTGGGTCCCACGACCATAACAGGTCACGTTCGTCCGGACACGTGTACGTTACGTAATTGGTTGTCGGCAAGCCAGGCCAGGGCAGTATCTATACTCAAGTTTTAGTTAGTAATTGAAGTTTTGGTGGTCCACGAGACTAGCAGAAGTGTAGGCATTTTTTTTTTGAAAGATATTTTTTAGATATTTTTTTTTGAAAGATATTTTGTTGAAGATTTTAAGGGAAAAAATCCCGAAATTTAGCCATTCCTCAATAGCCTCACAAATTCAGTTTTCGCGCCACTCTTTTATATAATTTTTTGTAGTTTTTTCACATCTTCTTCTTTCTCGTCTCCTTCATATTTCTCACCCAACTCACCACCCACAATACTTCCATCATTCTCTGGTGTATATTTTTTAAAGGTATTTTTTTCTCTTTGCATTTACTTGTGAGTCCCATCGCAAATCTAACCATCCATTGGGTGGGTTGAAAAAGAAGAAACTTTCACTGGGCCAACCCACACATTGGATTGTCGGGTTAGTTTTAGAGTTAGGCCCAGGTCAGGAATTGCCATCATTTGTGGGGACTAGCTTCATGTCAACATAGGAATGGTAGGTTTTTAATAGGCTAGGAATGGTAGGTTTTTAATAAACCTGTTGGGCTAAGCCACTTCCTAATCAATTATGATCTCAACCAATGAAAATTTAGAAGCACATATGGATGTCGGGTTATTAGCTTGACTTATGTATATGTAAGTATAAATTATAGCACAAATAATTGTAAGAAGTATATATGGATGACTAGATGTCTAGCTACTTCGTTGAGTGAAGGATCTAATCCTTCAAATTTGAATATGTACTCCCTTTTTAAATTCCTTGAATTTTATGACTTATTTATGCAACAAGAGGATTATGCTCCTTGGGGAGATAGGGTTTCTCTATGAGAGAGTGAGAGAGAGTGGATTTTTGCATTCCTACCTGTTCATAAGAAATTGAGATTCTCTCTATCGAAGAAAATTAAGTTTTTCTCCATAGGAAAAACATGTCAATCAAATAATGTAAGTGATGCACACAAAGTAAAACAAATTAACTCTTTGTTTCCGAATCCTCTTTGTCTCACAAATGCACCCTAAATGTACTAAATTAGGGTGACTTTTATTATAACCCTTATTCATGTATAATCTTTCATGTATAATCTCTTACAAGAGTCCGAATCCTCTATCGCAGTTATTGCATGAGAACCATGTAACAAATTTTTGGAGCTCCATCCAAGAGCCCACTTAGAGATAATACAGACCGTGCAAGATGAATCCCATTCTAACCAATGATATCTTCTCATATTTAAGTTATTAAGAACCATGATGGAAACTTGATTAAAAACCACATAAAAGAATCGGAAGTTCTAACCCGTGAAAAAAATAGATTTGGAATCTATTTTAGTTTTTGATTCATAAATAAGTCCGAAACTTTGATTCCAATTGATAAATTGGTCCAATTATGGGTATATATAGGTTCCGACCCAAGAACCCAAGACTCGACATACGAGTATTTATATGCTACAAAATGTAACTCAAAATCATTTTTTGTTAAGTATTCTTATGTTTAATCATAGAAGTAGTAGACTTGATGCACTGTTATAAATTGAATAATATTCTTATTTTGAGAAAATATAAAACAAAAAGAAGTTAAAACCAATTTTAAAAAGCTAAGTGACATGAGTTAGATAGATACTCTAGTTGGGCCTGGTTTTTTTAACCGAATCTAGATTCTCTTATTAAAACCAGGTTTGGAACTAATAAAACAGGTTACGAGTCGAAATTGGACTCTAAACCAAAACCACTGTTTAGAAACGGTTTTGGGTCCGAATCCAGTATGATTTTGACTTGAAACCGCTATTTAAAAATAAGTCCGGGTCCAGATCCAATAAAATTTCAATCTAAAACCGTCTCGTTTGCGACCCTGGATCCACCCATGTAGCATCGGGCTAAGGGTGAGTTTAGTAAAATTCCCATTAATACACCAAAAAGTATAGACTACCACACTGGGTGTCCCTCAAGACCATTAAACTCAGCCTTCCAGGTCATTGCTCGATTTTACTCACCTTTCGCTTTAATTTATTTTACTTAGGCGCGTGAGCATCGCGTATTCCTAGGCTCCAAACACCTATAAATTCCCCATTCGCATTCTCAACAAAACAAAAGCATCACGCACCGCGATATTCCAAGTGCCAGCTCTACATCCCACTTTCATACAAATCTCTTTCTATAGTCTTTCATCTTGCTTAGCTTTTCTTAAGCATACAACCATGGCCGAAGAACACCACCACACAACCTGTGAACAAGTAGGAAGTGATGAGATAAAGGACCGAGGGATCTTTGATTTCCTCAGCAAGAAGGAAGGAGAGAAGCCCCAAGAAGAGGTTATTGTGACCGAGTTTGAGAAGGTTCGGGTATCTGAGGAGCCTTGTCATGCGAAGGAGGAGCCTTGTGAGAAGGAGGAAGAGGTGAAAGTGGAGAAGTCAGGTCTGATGGAGAAGCTTCACCGATCCACCAGTAGCTCTAGCTCGGTAAGAAAGAAAAAAAGAAAATCACCCATTTGTTATTTTCCTATACTTCTCATTGGCTTTCCATTTTTTTTCTTATGCTAGCTTAATATTTTAGTAATTTTATATGTAACGTTATATTTGTGTGATGAGAGGAATTCATGCATAGAGAAGCAATATTATTTATCTTTCCATGGAAAAAGAAAAAATTATTTGATTTTTTTTTATAAAGAGAGTTTTGATTTTCGATATTGGATAACGAAGAGAAATGGATCAAGAAATAAAAGTTAAAAAATAAAATAAAAATATGTATAATTAAATTCTCTTGTCGCGCAATAGCACCCAAGGTGGCAGACTATTAGTGGATGCGTATTCTGCTATTATTTCAACAATTGACCAGTAGATCTGGCTTGGATCATTATAAGAGTGGCCCACTTACTTTACTTTTAGTGGTGATAGTTAAAAAATGGCCTAACTTTAATAAAGAAATGGAATATCTCACCTATCACAAAAAAAAAGTAGATGTTCTTAGGCTCACGATAGTTTCATTATCTCAATGAATGCTGCTCGCTTTAATCACATCCCTTCAAAGACTTTGGATCCTCTACTTTTCCATAGTGGGAAACAAGTCATCACTGTGTGTGGCCCACTGGACTATGATAAGAAGTTGTTTTTTTATTCGCCATGTGCACAAGGTTGAAAATTGAGATCTTACAAATGTTGCCAGTCTTTGATCAGAGGCAATAAAATGAACGATCGGTCAAAAAAATAACTACTCCATCTAGTCTTATCTAATTTTATGCAGATGACTAATCTAGCCACTCTTTTTATTTAATGGGCCACACTCTCTGACAGATAAGAAAAGCTGCCATATATAGTGCTCTGAAGTCTGACCAATTAATCATTTGGGCCACTATATCATCACTGTACACATGCCACATTGATGCACAATGGAACCAACCATTTCAATTGACCCAGTAAAGAAGGAAACCCATAAAAAGTGTCTGACGATGCTTTTATTGAATCCACCGCTATTTCCTTCTCTAATCTGGACCGTCTATCTGATGCCCAGGATTAAATAGTCCTGTCTGATCAATGCATATTTTCGTGGTAAGTTCGATCTTTTTAAGAACGTATGATGAAGTGCAGGATCTTAAACTTGAAAGCTCTATGTTTGGCCCACATGGACTCAAAACTAATGCATGGTTGTCTGTTACGTAACACTTACACTCGGTTATCTTCAATGGAATTCTGCAGTCTAGCGAGGAAGAAGAAGAAGGAGAGGGAGGAGAGAAGATAAAGAAGAAGAAGAAGAAGGGCCTTAAGGAGAAGATCAAGGAGAAGATTGGTGGAGAAAAGAAAGAAGAGGAAGGACTCGTGCCGGTCCCCGTCCCCGTCGTGAAGTGTGAGGACGCTCCCGGAGATGCCACCCCAGATGAGAAGAAGGGCTTCCTAGAGAAGATCAAGGAGAAGTTGCCGGGTGGTTGTAAGAAGGCGGAGGAGCAAGCAGCGCCTCCGCCGGTTGAGTGCACCACCGCCGACGTGCCGGAGCATGAGGGAGAGGCTGGTAAGGAGAAGAAGGGGATCTTGGAGAAGATCAAGGAGAAGTTGCCTGGCTATCACAAGAATGCAGGGGAGGAGGCTCCCCACCATTAGGAAAGGTCTTGTTTGAAATGGTTTTATGTTTGTGGTTAAATCATGTGTTATTTTTTTTTTTTGTTTATAGGGCTTTAGATATGGAGATGAATATGAATGATGTTGATGAGATGATATTGTTGAAGTTTGTGTCAAGTACTGTTGGGCTATGGAGCTGTTGTGGTTGGTTTTGTTTTGATAGGTTTTTGAGGAGGAGTGGTTTGAGGGGTTGGGTTGGGTTGTATTACTTTTGTTGTTATTATGGATTTTAATGAATCTGATTGTTGTTTTGGTTTTGTATAACCTACATGTGCAGTTTGTTCATCTCTAAGTTCATGTAAAAAATACACTAAAAAAGGGTTCCTGGAGAATGTTAGTATCTGCCCTGTTGAAGGTCTGTTGGATGAGGAAAATTCCAGTAAAATCTGAGTTGTCCAACATATCCAAACATTTGCAATGTTTTATAGAGAAGTTTTAGAAATTCAAATACAGGAAAGAGGCTAAATAGACTTTGGCCAAATACTTGAGGTTCACATTTGAAAATTTTATGTTCAAGTACTATGTATTTGCTAGATAAATTTTAGAAAACCAAATACAGGAACGAGGGTAAATAGACTTTGTAATGCTTTAGACTTCGTCCAAATATTTGAGATTCACATTTGAAAATTTGAGTGACAGATTTTCAAACAAGAATGTGAGGGCATTTAAAATTCTCTAGACAAGATTTCTTCAAGGGCATGTTTGTTTGTATAGGGACTGAATACATAGGAATTCATCGTAATATATGGAAATTAAATATACAGGAACTTATGGTCAAATGCCCAACAACAACAATTATTAATTCCATGGGGTTAGTCGAGTGGTCAGGATCACGATTTCTCTTTCTTCTGGAACTAGAGTTCCTAGTATCAATCATCGGTTCCCCCCTCTCCAAGAACTGAAAGTTGAGTCCACTAGTGCTACCGCCTGGGGGCTACAAGGTTTTTACCCGGCCTCTCTCTGATTCCGAAGGGATTAGTCCAGCTCAAAGGGTTGGAAACCCTATGTTAGCAAAAAAAAAAAAAAAAACAACAATTATTAATTAAAGAGGTGAAGGGGAAAGAATATAAAGTGGCACTGTTGATACAACTCTTCTTTTTGTGTAATTCGAAATATTAGGGTGATGGTAATTTCCTACCTCACACTGATATTTTCATTAAATAAAACAATTTTTCTAGGAGGGTCACTGGCGTACCTACATACAAGCTTCCGGGGGTAGTCACCCTTGTTAGACCTGGGCCCACTTTGAAAATGCATATGAAAATTTCTAGCCTGCTTTAAAAATCCAAATGAAAATTTCGGTTTGCCTCCAAATCTCACATAAAATTTTTGGGTCCACCCCCCTTAAGGAAAAATCCTGAGTCCGCCACTGAGGAGGGTTAATCCAATGTAGTGGCTTTATAGGAGCATTTATGCCTGCTTATTTGGTTGACTCATGCTTCTTTAATGTAGTGGGTGTTGGAAAAAGATCTACATAGCAGATGAGCACAAGATCTAAAATAAGTAACAAGGAAAGAAAATAAATAGAGAGGCACAAAGAATTTATATGGTTGGGTTAATAGCCTAGGTCGACATCAATAAGCTGGCAATCCAAGCTTTCTTGATGACTGATCAAAGTAGAACACTAAAAGAGTAATCTTTATACGACTTAATTACATATGAACGCTGATATACATACAGAAACTTGGCTTCCCACAAATCTAGGGATTTGACAACAAGCCAACACATCAGTGGGGAAAATGAACCCAAACGAACTTAATATACATATCCTTTGCAACTTCATTATAGCTTTCTACAATTTTTAAACAGAAAATGTGGTAAAACTTGTAGGCCCGTTGCCCCGTTGGCCCTATTAAATTTTTGCAAGATAGGTTTGGATCTAGCCATATGAAAGATAGAAAAAGAAAAAAAAATGGTTTCCATTGTCTAATGTAAAGCAATAAATTAATGGACCGTTTGCACTTTGCCACCATGCCTGTTAATCATAACTTGATGACCTTAGTTCCATAGCTAAAAACATTCATTGGACATGATTTTTGTTGTTATAATGGTTGATTCCAAACCACTCTTGTATTTGGTAGTACAGTGAATCCTACAAAATCTACTGTCTCCTCTTAATTTTCATTTACACAGCTGAAGTGCAGGGAGAACTTGGATCCTTGGAAAAAGTGGACTTGAGACGTGTGGTGAAAGCTTTTGGATCAGCTGTTTACTGTATGTTTTATAATTAGCCCTAGGCCCCTTCGCCTCGAGATATCAAATCCAAATTCTGGATTGTAGAAGAATGGCCAATGTCATGATTTCTTCAATCCACATTTGAAATTTAAAACTACTAAATTCACTATCCCACATTGTTCTACCTTGCAGGAAGATTTTAATCTTATCAAAGTCACACTAGCCCGCCTGATTTATCATATGAAAGAAAAAATTATTTCTGAAAGCCGTAGATGCTACGGAAGCATGGATCTAAAGGAGTTGGCTGCTATAAACGCGATAAGGACCGTGTCGGCTTGAATCAAACACTAGTTATAGATATCTGTGCATGTCTACAAGAGATCAGTCACATGTGATTCACTCTTCAAGATCCAAGGGCAATGATGGACACCCTGAATGTAGAAGATGATAATGGATAATTGTAAATTTAGTGAAAGATGTATTGTTGAAGTTGGATCAAACTCTCTCAATTTGAATGAGATATAATAAGGATAGAGAGTTAGATAAAACTCAAATTATTCTTATCTATATCACCAGGTGTCACCGGGTGTTTCTTTGTGAATGGGGTTCACCACCATGTAAACACAAGTGGGCCCCATCACAACTGCCAACAGTTTCGACCCCATTTTGCTATTTTAATCATGCATTCTAGATGTGAGCAGTCTAATGGTGATCAGCAAAACATACTTGAAATGAATTTTGTTTAATAGTTGAACAAAGTGGGATATTAATGGATTTCAAATGTAAGCTTAGTGGAGGTTCTATAGCGATGGTTCGTCCTATAAGAGAACAAGCATGAATCATGACTCCAATGCACTCTCTCTCTCTCTTCTTTTAACAGATTCAATCATGTAATGTGAAATTGAGGACATGGAGGTGAGGAAAAGCAAGGAACAATGATGAAGCATTGTGATGCACTTTTTTTAAAGTTGATCCTAAAATTATGGAAACAGTTTCATGAGCTTTCCAGATCAAAGAAGAATCTAGCTCTCATGTGCGTGCATCAGCTTCTAAAAAGGTCAAAGGCCCTTCAAGTTTCACACCCAGAATTTTTAGATAGGAGATGGTAGACACTTCTAGATTTTCAAGGCTGTTACACTCTAACCCGAGTTAATCAATATTAACTCTAATTAATCGAGATTAACTTGGTTTAAGCGTGATTAACCAACTTGATAGGGATTAGCGACTAAAATGATCAAATTAGTTTCAATTGAGGAACTCATACATAATGGAATGGATTTGAAAGGAATTCACTTGATTGAGTTGAATTTAAACTCAAAGTGATGGACTTAAGGACTTTTTTCGTAAATATGAATTTGTGCGTATTTCGTCGAATGAGGTGAAATTTGATATTATCGTGTGTATCTCAATGAGTACAATAACTTTCATAATATACACACTTTCATTTGGCTTAACATGAATCACATGGGTCTTGAATTGACTTAAATTAGAATTAAACTTAATATAAGGGATTCATATGCAAAATACATGGGATATGTGTCAAGAACCCAAGTTGCATATTATTAGGTGATTCACTCCAACAATTACAGCAAGAGAGAAAGAGAGAGGTTGAGAGCTGCTCTTCTTCATTCTTCTTTGAGGTTGTCAAGTGGTTTTCAAGAAAAGTGAATTCATCTTCTTCATCATTTATCAAGTGAGTTTTCTTAGAAGTTGGTGATTTTGATTTCAAAACTCAAAGAACAAAGGGTTTTGTGTTGAATCACAACAAAAAGGCAAGTATAAACAATGAGTTTTGAGTTTTCTTGTAAATTGGACTTTGTGTTTGGATTTGATGGAGTTGTAGATTGTTTCAATGGATTTGATTTGATTTGATTTATGAATTGATTAACTGGCATTAGAATGAATTATATGATGGAATAGAAGTGTTTCCTTCATGAATGAATGGGATTGAGTATGGAACAGGAGGTTCCAAGGAGTTATTGCAGGTTATTGAGTTGAAAACATAATTCTGAATTAGATTTCTGTAAGTTGCAGAGTGTAGCTCGGTCGACCGGCCAAACAGGATTTTACTCTCTGGAAGCCTGATGAAATCCAAATTTCGATTTTTCACTTATAACTGCCGGTCGACCGGCTGATGGCTCGGTCGACCGGGAACACATAGGGTAGGTCGACCTGGCCCTTGCAGGTCGACCGAGCCCCCAGTTGATGGGGTCGACCGACCAAGGCCTCGGTCGACCGGGTCTTCTGAGACTTTATTAAATCTTTTAGAAATTCTGTACTTTATCAAATATAGTGTTAAGGCTAATTATGTTACGATCAATGAAGAATGATTGGATATTCATCCAAAGTGAACTATATGGTAATCAAAGATTAACTAAAGTTAATTGTAATACATGGATAACTTCTAAAGCTAATTTATAATGTTTTGATAGAATGTACGAAATTAGTAGGATTTCAGAATTAAATTCTGAGTTTTACTGGATAAAGCCTATTGAGTGTTTCAAGGCTGTTTGGGTCCTTTATACCTCCATTGATGTGGATTCAGGGAATTTTAATGTAAAACATCCACATATATTGTAATGTTCATCGAGAATAACACGTACATTGAACAACTGGGATTACACTTGAATGGATGGTATTAGTTACTGACTTATTTAATTGTTTATTGAATTGTATTCGTTAAATGAAATGAAATGAAATGAATACTTTTTTAGGCCTGGGTCATGAATGGTGCGCCCTTCCGCCCTGTGCCAAAGGGGACAATGATACCAAATGAGTCTTTCATTTCTAAGACAATGTGAACTGAATTAATAATTGGTGAGTCTGGCACTGAATTAATAATTGATGAGTCTGGCATTACATTGTGATTTCTATAAGTTCATTGAACTGATTCTGCTGCAGCAGATTATTTGGGGGCGTTCCGGAGCTCCGTTGTGATATCAGTAGTCCTTGGCCCGGGCTCTGATAAGACCCACAATAAATGAATCCTTCCGTATGGAAGAGAGAATTCTCTCCTTTGAGGGAGAGAGATTCCTCTCCTTTGAGGGAGATGGAAATGGAATTGAATTGAAATTGAAATGCTATTGTAGTTTGCTAATAAAAAGACTCTTATTGATTATGAGTTGGAATTGGAATTAAACCGGTCTAACAATAAATGAGATGAATTGAATATGTCATTAGCATGTTCAATCATGTAAATGTTTATACATTGCTGAATTGTGAAATTCACAGTGTTATTGATGGCATTACAGGCACAACTGCCCATGCCGGTCCTTCCGAGACCACAGCGCCACCGGAGACGTTCGGTACAATTCCTCCAGGAGGACTAGTAGAATGGAAATAAAGCAATATCAGATGATTATGATATTGGAATGGAATTTTGAGTTGAGATGGGTTTCAAACGTTTTACACTTTCAATCCTTGCATTGTATTTAAGTATGCAAGTGATTGGTTTTGTCTATAGTGTAAATCACTTTTGGTTTTATACACAATGTATATTTGTGAATATTCCCGCATAATGTATATTTGATATCCCTTGTGAATTTTGATGCGTTGAGATTCACGGGAGTAAGTATGCAACACGACTCTAGATTATCTCGAATTAGTCCTAATCTCGGGCTCGGGTCGTGTCATACTTATTGTATGGTATCAGAGCTCAGTGAAAGAAAACTATAAAATCCTTAGACTGTGTAAGGACAAAATGTGGAAATGACATTACGACTTAAATCCTATTTATGGACTTGTGCTTTTTTGCTTTTACAAAATGTGATTTGCTTTCACTATATGTGATATATATGTGATGGAAGTATTACGATCTTAATTTCCCGTGTTGTTTCAGAATGGCATCTGGATCAGGAAGCGGAGGGAATGAAAATCCTGAGTTTAGTGGGAATGAAGGTCTTGCACCTGCACCTCCTACTCCTTTGAGTAGTGATGTTAAATTCACTGCTATATTAGAGCAGATGGCTAAAAGCCATGAGGCATAGTTGAATATGCAAGCTTAAATTAATGATATGTTACAAGTGCAAGCTCAAATGCAAACCTAGATCCAGACTCTCCATACACCACCAGTTCAGCCACTACCTTTTGTGGGGACTCAGGTGGTAGTTCAATCTAAAGAAAAAGATCCTAATGTTCTTTATGAACAATTTAGGAAGCGAGGAGCCACTGAATTTCAGGATAAGGAAGATGCATTAATAGCTGATGAATGGATCCAACACATAGAAGATGTGTTTGATACTATTGTGTGTACTCCAAAGCAGTGAGTTTTACTTGCTTCTTCTATGCTACGTGATGTAGCTAAGGAGTGGTGGAAAGGGATGAAAGATACATTACTTGAAATACCTGCAGCTACTATTTGGGAGATTTTCATAAAACAGTTTGAAAGGAATTTTGTGCGAGAGCATGTTAGACAGAAGAAAGATTCAGAGTTTCTGAATTTGAAACAGGGACAGCTGACAGTGACAGTCTATGTGCATACATTTATCAAATTGTCTAAGTATGCCACTGAATTGATAGATACTAAAGAAAAGAGAATCAAGAAGTTCATCAATGGTTTGAACCCAGCGTACAAGAAAATGGTCATGGCTGGACAGCAGCCTATACGATTTGATAATACAGTAGATAAAGCATATACTGTAGATGAAGTTCATAGAGAAGAACAAGAACAAGACTCCACTACTAGTTCTTCTAAAAGGAGTGGTACTCCTTGGATGAGAAAAGGAGACAAATTCAAGAACAAGAAGCAGAAATTTGTTGCTAAAGCTGAAGTTAGACCAGTTTGTGAGACATGTGAAAAAGCTCACAAAACTGAAGCTTATTGGAGAAACACTGGGGCATGTTTAACTTGTGGTTTCATGGAACACAGAATGACTCAATGTCCCAGAATGAGAAGAGAGAATCTAGCTCCACAGCAACAGCCTCCTCAAAGACAGACAATACAGACAATATTTCTTACTCCTCCACAGCAGCAACGTTAGAGAAACAGCAACCTCAACAACAACAACAGCAAAATAAGCCTCAGGTTATAGGACAAGTGTATGCTGCGAATTGAGAACAAGCTGAAGCTGCAGCTAATGTGGTGGAAGGTATGATTTATGTTGATCATAAACCTGTGGTTGCATTGTTTGACCCTGGGTCTACTCATTCATTTGTTGCACCTCTATTTGTTCGTGATATGCAAAAAACAGATTGAACAATTACCATATGATTTTACTGTTACAATACCATTGGGAAGAAAAGTAGTATGTGAACTATATGTACCCTAATGTAGTGTTAAAATCGGTGAGGTGTCAATGCTAGCAGATTTAGTAGTGTTGGCTATGAATGATTTTGATGTGATTTTTTGTATGGATTGTCTGGATTGTTTCTACAAGACTATTACTTTTAAAGTAGATGAAGCCGATACCAGTGTGTTATTTATGGGAACACAGAAAGAGTTTAATACAAGGCTTGTTTCAGCAATAAAGGCTGAAAAACTGATGCAAAGTGGGTGTGAAGGTTACATTGCATTCATCACTGAAATGAACCCAGGGAAAGAATGAGGAGACATTCATGTAGTCTGTGAATTTTCAGACATGTTTCCTAAAGAAGTGTCAGGTCTACCTCCACCAAGAGAATTGAACTTTACTATAGAGCTTGTGCCGGGCACTACACCTATATGTCAGGCACCATATAGAATGGCACCATCTGAAGATCATGAGTTGAAGAAACAAATACATGATTTGCTTGATAAAGGTTTTATTAGACCTAGTGTGTCACCATGGGGAGCACATGTATTGTTTGTGAAAAAGAAAGATGGCACCCTACGTATGTGTATTGATTATAGGCAATTGAATCAGATAACAATCAAGAACAAATATCCGTTGCCTAGAATTGATGAGTTGTTTGATCAACTCCAAGGTGCAGCGTATTTTTCTAAGATTGATCTCCGATCTGGATACCACCAGATTCGTGTCAGAGATCAAGATGTCCAAAAGACAGCATTCAAGACCCGATATGGGCATTATGAATTTTTGGTTATGCCTTTTGGATTAACGAATGCACCTGTAGTGTTTATGGCTTTGATGAACAAAATTTTTGCTGCTTATTTAGACCAGTTTGTTGTGATTTTCATTGATGACATCCTGGTATATTCAAAGTCAGAGCACAAACATTCACATCATCTGAGAACATCATTGCAATTGTTGAGAGACAATCAGTTGTTTGCAAAACTAAAGAAATGTGATTTCTGGTTACAACAGGTGACATTTTTGGGTCATATCATTACTAGAGAAGGCTTAGCAGTGGATCCAGCTAAGATTGAAGCCATTACTAATTGGCAAAGTCTGAAGAATGTTCCAGAAGTAAGGAGTTTCTTAGGATTGGCTGGATATTATAGCCAGTTTGTGAAAGACTTCTCTCGAATTGCAGCACCATTGACAAAATTGACTCGGAAAACTATTCTATTTGCATGGGATGATGAATGTGAGTCCAGTTTTCAAACATTGAAATAGAAATTAGTTTCAGCCCCAATCTTGTCATTACCTGATGGTAGAGATGGATTTGTCATCTATTCTGATGCTTCCGGTATAGGATTGGGTTGTGTGCTGATGCAAAATGACAAGGTGATTGCTTATGGTTCACGTCAATTGAAGGAACATGAGAAGAATTATGCTACTCATGATCTGGAACTTGCGGTTGCTGTATTTGCTATGAAGCAATGGATGCACTATTTGTATGGTGAGACATTTGAAGTCCATTGTGATCACAGGAGCCTTCAGTATTTGTTTACTCAGAAAAATATTAATCTAAGGCAACGCCGTTGGTTAGAGCTGATTAAAGACTATGACTTTCCTTTCACCTATGTCCCTGGGAAAGGTAATGTTGTAGCTGATGCCTTGAGTCAAAAATCTGCTCACTTGGCAGCAATGGAGCATGGATGGAATTTGATTGATGCATTCAAAGATCTTGATGTGTCTGTTGAAATCTTAAATGACCGAAAATTGATTGCAGCAATGTTTGTCTTTGAACCGCTCTTTATCAAAGATATCAAGGCAAGACAATTTGAAGATCCTGAATTAGTGAAAATCAGGGATAATATTGCAGTTAGACCAGATTTTGTGTTGGTTGAAGGAGTTCTCTAATTTATAGACAGATTATGTGTACCAGTACAAGAAGATTTGAAGCAGGCAGTGATGTTTGAAGCTCATCACACTAGATATTCTATGCATCCAGGAAGTACTAAAATGTATAGAAATCTCAAGGACAGGTTTTGGTGGAATAACATGAAGCAGGAGATAGTAGATTATGTATCTTCGTGCTTGACCTGTCAGCGTGTGAAATTTGAGCATAGAAAACCACTTGGATTACTTCATCCTTTACATATTCCTAGATGGAAGTGGGAACACTTAACTATGGACTTTGTATTTGGTTTACCAATAACCAGAAGACATCATGACACAGTATGAGTGATTGTAGATCGTCTTACAAAGTCTGCATATTTTCTTCCATTTAGAAAGGATATGGGATTCAATGAAATGTCCAAGTTGTTTATGAGAGAAGTGACTAGATTGCATGGAACGCCAGTTTCGATTGTATCAGATCGGGACAGTCGGTTTGTTTCCACAATTTGGCAATCATTTCAGAATTCAATGGGTACGAAACTTCAATTTAGTACTGCATATCATCCATAGATATGATGGACAGTCTGAAAGAACAATTCAGACTTTAGAAGATTTGCTTCGTACCAGTGTTATGGACTTTGGTAGTGATTGGGATGATCATCTTGCGTTGTGTGAATTTGTATACAACAACAGTTATCACTCCAACATTGACATGACACCATTTGAAGCATTGTATGGCCGCAGATGTAGGACTCCAGTTAGCTGGGAAGAAGTTGAAACCAAGAGTTTCCATGGTCCTACGATTATTGCAGAAACAACTAAAAGAGTCCAGAAGGTACATGACAGATTGAGAGTAGCCAGATCAAGGCAAGAGAGTTATGTTGATAATCGTCGGGGTGATTTGGAATTTGCTATTGATGATTGGGTATTCTTGAAGACTTCTCCAAAGAAAGGTACCATTCGATTTGGGCAGAAAGGAAAGCTTTCACAAAGATATATCGGACCTTTCAAGATCAAAAGCAGAATTGGAGATGTGACTTATCGTCTAGATCTTCCGATGCAACTGTTTGGTATCCATAATGTATTTCATGTGTCTATGCTTCGAAAATATGTGGCAAATCCGACTCATATCATTGACTATGATGAAATTCAAGTTCAACCGAACACCACATATGTTGAGAAGCCAGTTCAAATTATTGATACCAAGGAGCAAGTACTACGTACCAGAACGATCAAATTGGTTAAAGTTCTATGGGAACATCATGAACCGAATGAAGCCACATGGGAATTGGAAGAACAACTGGCTCGAAAGTATCCAGAGCTATTCGTTCAGGTAAGTTTTACTTATTATGTTTGTTTTATTTATGTTTCATTCGGAGGACCGAATGATTCTAAAAGTTTAGGAGAATGTTACAATCTAACCCGAGTTAATCAAGATTGACTCTAATTAAGCGAGATTAACTTGATTTAAGCGTGATTAACCAACTTGATAGGGATTAGCGACTAAAATGATCAAATTAGTTTCAATTGAGGAACTCATACATAATGGAATGGATTTGAAATGAATTCACTTGATTGAGTTGAATTTAAACTCAAAGTGATGGACTTAAGGGCTTTTTTCGTAAATATGAATTTGTGGGTATTTCGTCGAATGAGGTGAAATTTGATACCATCGTGTGTATCTCAATGAGTACAATAACTTTCATAATATACACACTTTCATTTGGCTTAACATGAATCACATGGGTCTTGAATTGACTTAAATTAGAATTAAACTTAATGTAAGGGATTCATATGCAAAATACATGGGATATGTGTCAAGAACCCAAGTTGCATATTATTAGGTGATATACCTCGACGGTGATTCACTCCAACAATTACAGCAAGAGAGAAAGAGAGAGGTTGAGAGCCGCTCTTCTTCATTCTTCTTTGAGGTTGTCAAGTGGTTTTCAAGAAAAGTGAATTCATCTTCTTCATCATTTATCAAGTGGGTTTTCTTAGAAGTTGGTGATTTTGATTTCAAAACTCAAGGAACAAAGGGTTTTGTGTTGAATCACAACAAAAAGGCAAGTATAAACAATGAGTTTTGAGTTTTCTTGTAAATTGGACTTTGTGTTTGGATTTGATGGAGTTGTAGATTGTTTCAATGGATTTGATTTGATTTGATTTATGAATTGATTAACTGGCATTAGAATGGATTATATGATGGAATAGAAGTGTTTCCTTCATGAATGAATGGGATTGAGTATGGAACAGGAGGTTCCAAGGAGTTATTGCAGGTTATTGAGTTGAAAACATAATTCTGAATTAGATTTCTGTAAGTTGCAGAGTGTAGCTCGGTCGACCGGCCAAACAGGATTTTACTCTCTGGAAGCCTGATGAAATCCAAATTTCGATTTTTCACTTATAACTGCCGGTCGACCGGCTGATGGCTCGGTCGACCGGGAACACATAGGGTAGGTCGACCTGGCCCTTGCAGGTCGACCGAGCCCCCAGTTGATGGGGTCGACCGACCAAGGCCTCGGTCGACCGGGTCTTCTGAGACTTTATTAAATCTTTTAGAAATTCTGTACTTTATCAAATATAGTGTTAAGGCTAATTATGTTACGATCAATGAAGAATGATTGGATATTCATCCAAAGTGAACTATATGGTAATCAAAGATTAACTAAAGTTAATTGTAATACATGGATAACTTCTAAAGCTAATTTATAATGTTTTGATAGAATGTACGAAATTAGTAGGATTTCAGAATTAAATTCTGAGTTTTACTGGATAAAGCCTATTGAGTGTTTCAAGGCTGTTTGGGTCCTTTATACCTCCATTGATGTGGATTCAGGGAATTTTAATGTAAAACATCCACATATATTGTAATGTTCATCGAGAATAACACGTACATTGAACAACTGGGATTACACTTGAATGGATGGTATTAGTTACTGACTTATTTAATTGTTTATTGAATTGTATTCGTTAAATGAAATGAAATGAAATGAATACTTTTTTAGGCCTGGGTCATGAATGGTGCGCCCTTCCGCCCTGTGCCAAAGGGGACAATGATACCAAATGAGTCTTTCATTTCTAAGACAATGTGAACTGAATTAATAATTGGTGAGTCTGGCACTGAATTAATAATTGATGAGTCTGGCATTACATTGTGATTTCTATAAGTTCATTGAACTGATTCTGCTGCAGCAGATTATTTGGGGGCGTTCCGGAGCTCCGTTGTGATATCAGTAGTCCTTGGCCCGGGCTCTGATAAGACCCACAATAAATGAATCCTTCCGTATGGAAGAGAGAATTCTCTCCTTTGAGGGAGAGAGATTCCTCTCCTTTGAGGGAGATGGAAATGGAATTGAATTGAAATTGAAATGCTATTGTAGTTTGCTAATAAAAAGACTCTTATTGATTATGAGTTGGAATTGGAATTAAACCGGTCTAACAATAAATGAGATGAATTGAATATGTCATTAGCATGTTCAATCATGTAAATGTTTATACATTGCTGAATTGTGAAATTCACAGTGTTATTGATGGCATTACAGGCACAACTGCCCATGCCGGTCCTTCCGAGACCACAGCGCCACCGGAGACGTTCGGTACAATTCCTCCAGGAGGACTAGTAGAATGGAAATAAAGCAATATCAGATGATTATGATATTGGAATGGAATTTTGAGTTGAGATGGGTTTCAAACGTTTTACACTTTCAATCCTTGCATTGTATTTAAGTATGCAAGTGATTGGTTTTGTCTATAGTGTAAATCACTTTTGGTTTTATACACAATGTATATTTGTGAATATTCCCGCATAATGTATATTTGATATCCCTTGTGAATTTTGATGCGTTGAGATTCACGGGAGTAAGTATGCAACACGACTCTAGATTATCTCGAATTAGTCCTAATCTCGGGCTCGGGTCGTGTCATACTTATTGTATGGTATCAGAGCTCAGTGAAAGAAAACTATAAAATCCTTAGACTGTGTAAGGACAAAATGTGGAAATGACATTACGACTTAAATCCTATTTATGGACTTGTGCTTTTTTGCTTTTACAAAATGTGATTTGCTTTCACTATATGTGATATATATGTGATGGAAGTATTACGATCTTAATTTCCCGTGTTGTTTCAGAATGGCATCTGGATCAGGAAGCGGAGGGAATGAAAATCCTGAGTTTAGTGGGAATGAAGGTCTTGCACCTGCACCTCCTACTCCTTTGAGTAGTGATGTTAAATTCACTGCTATATTAGAGCAGATGGCTAAAAGCCATGAGGCATAGTTGAATATGCAAGCTTAAATTAATGATATGTTACAAGTGCAAGCTCAAATGCAAACCTAGATCCAGACTCTCCATACACCACCAGTTCAGCCACTACCTTTTGTGGGGACTCAGGTGGTAGTTCAATCTAAAGAAAAAGATCCTAATGTTCTTTATGAACAATTTAGGAAGCGAGGAGCCACTGAATTTCAGGATAAGGAAGATGCATTAATAGCTGATGAATGGATCCAACACATAGAAGATGTGTTTGATACTATTGTGTGTACTCCAAAGCAGTGAGTTTTACTTGCTTCTTCTATGCTACGTGATGTAGCTAAGGAGTGGTGGAAAGGGATGAAAGATACATTACTTGAAATACCTGCAGCTACTATTTGGGAGATTTTCATAAAACAGTTTGAAAGGAATTTTGTGCGAGAGCATGTTAGACAGAAGAAAGATTCAGAGTTTCTGAATTTGAAACAGGGACAGCTGACAGTGACAGTCTATGTGCATACATTTATCAAATTGTCTAAGTATGCCACTGAATTGATAGATACTAAAGAAAAGAGAATCAAGAAGTTCATCAATGGTTTGAACCCAGCGTACAAGAAAATGGTCATGGCTGGACAGCAGCCTATACGATTTGATAATACAGTAGATAAAGCATATACTGTAGATGAAGTTCATAGAGAAGAACAAGAACAAGACTCCACTACTAGTTCTTCTAAAAGGAGTGGTACTCCTTGGATGAGAAAAGGAGACAAATTCAAGAACAAGAAGCAGAAATTTGTTGCTAAAGCTGAAGTTAGACCAGTTTGTGAGACATGTGAAAAAGCTCACAAAACTGAAGCTTATTGGAGAAACACTGGGGCATGTTTAACTTGTGGTTTCATGGAACACAGAATGACTCAATGTCCCAGAATGAGAAGAGAGAATCTAGCTCCACAGCAACAGCCTCCTCAAAGACAGACAATACAGACAATATTTCTTACTCCTCCACAGCAGCAACGTTAGAGAAACAGCAACCTCAACAACAACAACAGCAAAATAAGCCTCAGGTTATAGGACAAGTGTATGCTGCGAATTGAGAACAAGCTGAAGCTGCAGCTAATGTGGTGGAAGGTATGATTTATGTTGATCATAAACCTGTGGTTGCATTGTTTGACCCTGGGTCTACTCATTCATTTGTTGCACCTCTATTTGTTCGTGATATGCAAAAAACAGATTGAACAATTACCATATGATTTTACTGTTACAATACCATTGGGAAGAAAAGTAGTATGTGAACTATATGTACCCTAATGTAGTGTTAAAATCGGTGAGGTGTCAATGCTAGCAGATTTAGTAGTGTTGGCTATGAATGATTTTGATGTGATTTTTTGTATGGATTGTCTGGATTGTTTCTACAAGACTATTACTTTTAAAGTAGATGAAGCCGATACCAGTGTGTTATTTATGGGAACACAGAAAGAGTTTAATACAAGGCTTGTTTCAGCAATAAAGGCTGAAAAACTGATGCAAAGTGGGTGTGAAGGTTACATTGCATTCATCACTGAAATGAACCCAGGGAAAGAATGAGGAGACATTCATGTAGTCTGTGAATTTTCAGACATGTTTCCTAAAGAAGTGTCAGGTCTACCTCCACCAAGAGAATTGAACTTTACTATAGAGCTTGTGCCGGGCACTACACCTATATGTCAGGCACCATATAGAATGGCACCATCTGAAGATCATGAGTTGAAGAAACAAATACATGATTTGCTTGATAAAGGTTTTATTAGACCTAGTGTGTCACCATGGGGAGCACATGTATTGTTTGTGAAAAAGAAAGATGGCACCCTACGTATGTGTATTGATTATAGGCAATTGAATCAGATAACAATCAAGAACAAATATCCGTTGCCTAGAATTGATGAGTTGTTTGATCAACTCCAAGGTGCAGCGTATTTTTCTAAGATTGATCTCCGATCTGGATACCACCAGATTCGTGTCAGAGATCAAGATGTCCAAAAGACAGCATTCAAGACCCGATATGGGCATTATGAATTTTTGGTTATGCCTTTTGGATTAACGAATGCACCTGTAGTGTTTATGGCTTTGATGAACAAAATTTTTGCTGCTTATTTAGACCAGTTTGTTGTGATTTTCATTGATGACATCCTGGTATATTCAAAGTCAGAGCACAAACATTCACATCATCTGAGAACATCATTGCAATTGTTGAGAGACAATCAGTTGTTTGCAAAACTAAAGAAATGTGATTTCTGGTTACAACAGGTGACATTTTTGGGTCATATCATTACTAGAGAAGGCTTAGCAGTGGATCCAGCTAAGATTGAAGCCATTACTAATTGGCAAAGTCTGAAGAATGTTCCAGAAGTAAGGAGTTTCTTAGGATTGGCTGGATATTATAGCCAGTTTGTGAAAGACTTCTCTCGAATTGCAGCACCATTGACAAAATTGACTCGGAAAACTATTCTATTTGCATGGGATGATGAATGTGAGTCCAGTTTTCAAACATTGAAATAGAAATTAGTTTCAGCCCCAATCTTGTCATTACCTGATGGTAGAGATGGATTTGTCATCTATTCTGATGCTTCCGGTATAGGATTGGGTTGTGTGCTGATGCAAAATGACAAGGTGATTGCTTATGGTTCACGTCAATTGAAGGAACATGAGAAGAATTATGCTACTCATGATCTGGAACTTGCGGTTGCTGTATTTGCTATGAAGCAATGGATGCACTATTTGTATGGTGAGACATTTGAAGTCCATTGTGATCACAGGAGCCTTCAGTATTTGTTTACTCAGAAAAATATTAATCTAAGGCAACGCCGTTGGTTAGAGCTGATTAAAGACTATGACTTTCCTTTCACCTATGTCCCTGGGAAAGGTAATGTTGTAGCTGATGCCTTGAGTCAAAAATCTGCTCACTTGGCAGCAATGGAGCATGGATGGAATTTGATTGATGCATTCAAAGATCTTGATGTGTCTGTTGAAATCTTAAATGACCGAAAATTGATTGCAGCAATGTTTGTCTTTGAACCGCTCTTTATCAAAGATATCAAGGCAAGACAATTTGAAGATCCTGAATTAGTGAAAATCAGGGATAATATTGCAGTTAGACCAGATTTTGTGTTGGTTGAAGGAGTTCTCTAATTTATAGACAGATTATGTGTACCAGTACAAGAAGATTTGAAGCAGGCAGTGATGTTTGAAGCTCATCACACTAGATATTCTATGCATCCAGGAAGTACTAAAATGTATAGAAATCTCAAGGACAGGTTTTGGTGGAATAACATGAAGCAGGAGATAGTAGATTATGTATCTTCGTGCTTGACCTGTCAGCGTGTGAAATTTGAGCATAGAAAACCACTTGGATTACTTCATCCTTTACATATTCCTAGATGGAAGTGGGAACACTTAACTATGGACTTTGTATTTGGTTTACCAATAACCAGAAGACATCATGACACAGTATGAGTGATTGTAGATCGTCTTACAAAGTCTGCATATTTTCTTCCATTTAGAAAGGATATGGGATTCAATGAAATGTCCAAGTTGTTTATGAGAGAAGTGACTAGATTGCATGGAACGCCAGTTTCGATTGTATCAGATCGGGACAGTCGGTTTGTTTCCACAATTTGGCAATCATTTCAGAATTCAATGGGTACGAAACTTCAATTTAGTACTGCATATCATCCATAGATATGATGGACAGTCTGAAAGAACAATTCAGACTTTAGAAGATTTGCTTCGTACCAGTGTTATGGACTTTGGTAGTGATTGGGATGATCATCTTGCGTTGTGTGAATTTGTATACAACAACAGTTATCACTCCAACATTGACATGACACCATTTGAAGCATTGTATGGCCGCAGATGTAGGACTCCAGTTAGCTGGGAAGAAGTTGAAACCAAGAGTTTCCATGGTCCTACGATTATTGCAGAAACAACTAAAAGAGTCCAGAAGGTACATGACAGATTGAGAGTAGCCAGATCAAGGCAAGAGAGTTATGTTGATAATCGTCGGGGTGATTTGGAATTTGCTATTGATGATTGGGTATTCTTGAAGACTTCTCCAAAGAAAGGTACCATTCGATTTGGGCAGAAAGGAAAGCTTTCACAAAGATATATCGGACCTTTCAAGATCAAAAGCAGAATTGGAGATGTGACTTATCGTCTAGATCTTCCGATGCAACTGTTTGGTATCCATAATGTATTTCATGTGTCTATGCTTCGAAAATATGTGGCAAATCCGACTCATATCATTGACTATGATGAAATTCAAGTTCAACCGAACACCACATATGTTGAGAAGCCAGTTCAAATTATTGATACCAAGGAGCAAGTACTACGTACCAGAACGATCAAATTGGTTAAAGTTCTATGGGAACATCATGAACCGAATGAAGCCACATGGGAATTGGAAGAACAACTGGCTCGAAAGTATCCAGAGCTATTCGTTCAGGTAAGTTTTACTTATTATGTTTGTTTTATTTATGTTTCATTCGGAGGACCGAATGATTCTAAAAGTTTAGGAGAATGTTACAATCTAACCCGAGTTAATCAAGATTGACTCTAATTAAGCGAGATTAACTTGATTTAAGCGTGATTAACCAACTTGATAGGGATTAGCGACTAAAATGATCAAATTAGTTTCAATTGAGGAACTCATACATAATGGAATGGATTTGAAATGAATTCACTTGATTGAGTTGAATTTAAACTCAAAGTGATGGACTTAAGGGCTTTTTTCGTAAATATGAATTTGTGGGTATTTCGTCGAATGAGGTGAAATTTGATACCATCGTGTGTATCTCAATGAGTACAATAACTTTCATAATATACACACTTTCATTTGGCTTAACATGAATCACATGGGTCTTGAATTGACTTAAATTAGAATTAAACTTAATGTAAGGGATTCATATGCAAAATACATGGGATATGTGTCAAGAACCCAAGTTGCATATTATTAGGTGATATACCTCGACGGTGATTCACTCCAACAATTACAGCAAGAGAGAAAGAGAGAGGTTGAGAGCCGCTCTTCTTCATTCTTCTTTGAGGTTGTCAAGTGGTTTTCAAGAAAAGTGAATTCATCTTCTTCATCATTTATCAAGTGGGTTTTCTTAGAAGTTGGTGATTTTGATTTCAAAACTCAAGGAACAAAGGGTTTTGTGTTGAATCACAACAAAAAGGCAAGTATAAACAATGAGTTTTGAGTTTTCTTGTAAATTGGACTTTGTGTTTGGATTTGATGGAGTTGTAGATTGTTTCAATGGATTTGATTTGATTTGATTTATGAATTGATTAACTGGCATTAGAATGGATTATATGATGGAATAGAAGTGTTTCCTTCATGAATGAATGGGATTGAGTATGGAACAGGAGGTTCCAAGGAGTTATTGCAGGTTATTGAGTTGAAAACATAATTCTGAATTAGATTTCTGTAAGTTGCAGAGTGTAGCTCGGTCGACCGGCCAAACAGGATTTTACTCTCTGGAAGCCTGATGAAATCCAAATTTCGATTTTTCACTTATAACTGCCGGTCGACCGGCTGATGGCTCGGTCGACCGGGAACACATAGGGTAGGTCGACCTGGCCCTTGCAGGTCGACCGAGCCCCCAGTTGATGGGGTCGACCGACCAAGGCCTCGGTCGACCGGGTCTTCTGAGACTTTATTAAATCTTTTAGAAATTCTGTACTTTATCAAATATAGTGTTAAGGCTAATTATGTTACGATCAATGAAGAATGATTGGATATTCATCCAAAGTGAACTATATGGTAATCAAAGATTAACTAAAGTTAATTGTAATACATGGATAACTTCTAAAGCTAATTTATAATGTTTTGATAGAATGTACGAAATTAGTAGGATTTCAGAATTAAATTCTGAGTTTTACTGGATAAAGCCTATTGAGTGTTTCAAGGCTGTTTGGGTCCTTTATACCTCCATTGATGTGGATTCAGGGAATTTTAATGTAAAACATCCACATATATTGTAATGTTCATCGAGAATAACACGTACATTGAACAACTGGGATTACACTTGAATGGATGGTATTAGTTACTGACTTATTTAATTGTTTATTGAATTGTATTCGTTAAATGAAATGAAATGAAATGAATACTTTTTTAGGCCTGGGTCATGAATGGTGCGCCCTTCCGCCCTGTGCCAAAGGGGACAATGATACCAAATGAGTCTTTCATTTCTAAGACAATGTGAACTGAATTAATAATTGGTGAGTCTGGCACTGAATTAATAATTGATGAGTCTGGCATTACATTGTGATTTCTATAAGTTCATTGAACTGATTCTGCTGCAGCAGATTATTTGGGGGCGTTCCGGAGCTCCGTTGTGATATCAGTAGTCCTTGGCCCGGGCTCTGATAAGACCCACAATAAATGAATCCTTCCGTATGGAAGAGAGAATTCTCTCCTTTGAGGGAGAGAGATTCCTCTCCTTTGAGGGAGATGGAAATGGAATTGAATTGAAATTGAAATGCTATTGTAGTTTGCTAATAAAAAGACTCTTATTGATTATGAGTTGGAATTGGAATTAAACCGGTCTAACAATAAATGAGATGAATTGAATATGTCATTAGCATGTTCAATCATGTAAATGTTTATACATTGCTGAATTGTGAAATTCACAGTGTTATTGATGGCATTACAGGCACAACTGCCCATGCCGGTCCTTCCGAGACCACAGCGCCACCGGAGACGTTCGGTACAATTCCTCCAGGAGGACTAGTAGAATGGAAATAAAGCAATATCAGATGATTATGATATTGGAATGGAATTTTGAGTTGAGATGGGTTTCAAACGTTTTACACTTTCAATCCTTGCATTGTATTTAAGTATGCAAGTGATTGGTTTTGTCTATAGTGTAAATCACTTTTGGTTTTATACACAATGTATATTTGTGAATATTCCCGCATAATGTATATTTGATATCCCTTGTGAATTTTGATGCGTTGAGATTCACGGGAGTAAGTATGCAACACGACTCTAGATTATCTCGAATTAGTCCTAATCTCGGGCTCGGGTCGTGTCAAAGGCACATTTGTTGAATTTACACTAGCAAATCACTCCAGACTTACTTGGTGCAGGTACGCATATTTGGATTTTGTGTGTGCGCATGGGGGATTAGTCATGTCTCATTAAATAATAGTGAGAACCCTCATCATCAAATAAGAAGACGACGAAGAAGACGAAAAAAGCGAAGGAAAAAAAAAACAGAAGTAGAGTCTGCAAAGCATCAGATACTCTCGCCCAGAAACACTATCATATGTTACATAGTGCGGTTGGGTGTGGCCATTTCAAAGCCTCCCACACCACTTATTTCCATTAATTAGAATTCCTCCCAATATAATATTGAGTCTCTAAAATTAACAATTAGGATTATCCAATTAAAATAATAGTCGGCCAACATCATGCTATCATTACATTTTCTTCTCCCGCATGTAACTGACTTACATCCATGTGGGCCTCATGCAAATGGGGTGCATGTGCAGCCAACTGGGTTTTTAAGATTCCCCCTTTTACTTCTCAAAAGAAAAGACATACAGATAACAGTATTGGTATTCTTAAATTTTGACATGGAAGTCTAGGAAAGTTGAAAGACCCAAAAAAAAAAATATGAAGTAGAAATGGAGAGGTAGATCATTTCAAAGAAGAGAGTTGAATTCTTAGGAGTTTTCAATCATATATTTTGTATCAGATGGGTGACAAGTGAGATCAAGGTAATAATGAGTTACAAGAGTGCTTCAAGCTGTGATCATTTTCTCATAGGACATGTTTATCCGTTCACCACTTGATTAAAATATGAAGAAGTGATGTCACATAATATTCTATGTCTCGACGGTCGACCTCTCATTCCTGGTCTCTTTAATCAAAACACCTTAAACTATGGACTTTTAGGGGACATTCCCTCATTATCTTACGGTGAAGAGGGAAGAATAAGTGATAAATGGACAAATACTCATAGTTTTTCCAACTTTAAATATAAATAGTTTGAGTCCAGATTCCTTGTTTGGTACAAAAAGGGCATTAGGGGATGACACATTGTTCTGTACTTAAAAGACAACACCGGTTTTTAAACTCAACAAGTTCATGTGATATCCCCTGATTGGTCCAAATAAGGACCCTGTTTGGGCCAATCAGGGGATCCGGATTCAAATAGTTCTCATCTTTTTTATTATAGAAATAAATTCGCCCCTTCCAGCATTACTCTTTTGGCTGTACCTTTTCTTTTGCTCAGATAAATACTCAAGCCTGCACTCACACACTATACATAACTCCATAACCATGGGAGCAAATGCCAAATTATAAATATCTGGTCGTACAAAAGGAGAAACCCTACCACTTCACCTGGACAAGCATGTTTGGATGTATGGTGAATTGAAGTAAGGTGAGGTGAAGCATTATATTGCAAGAGAAAATAAAATATAAGGTGTTATGATGGTGTTTTGCTTTTAGTTGTTTGGTATGAAAACTTTTTTATTTTTTTTAAAGAAATAGTGGAGTATTTTTTGTCTTTTAATGGAGAAAGAATGTTGTTTTTTTTTACTTTTTTTTTTAAATTCGGATAGAATTTTGAAATTGTGTACTTTTGATATGACCCCTTGTCATTTCTTGTCTAGATTCACTTTACTTTACTTTAACTAGTTAATTGTCAAACATGTAGCGTGTGTTTCTTTATTTTCACCCTCTCAACTTGGTACTTTTCATATAAAGTGAAAATGCCTGAGTGTCCCTTTTAAATTTTATACGTGAAGCTGGGGCGATTTAATTTGGAAATTGAGGTTCAATTAAACAACCAATTACTTGACTTCACTCCCAATTTTGACTTTATCTTCTCAAATAAGTAGGGGTATTTATGTAAGGGGCTGCCCAGGTCCAGCCCGCTTTGGGCTGATTTTGAGTCTTAGGTTCTAGTACTCGGGCCGAGCTTGGACCTAAAATTTGGGTCCGCTTAAATACGGGTTGGGTTTGGATTCAGTGGTAGAGCCAGCCCAAACCAAACTAGACACACAATTTAAGCATATGCGCAGTCACACATACGAAAGGATCACAACCAGTTGAACTACAACTTATCATTGTTATGGATTGGAGCTGTCGTTTATAAACCAGACCAAGCCCGAAGATTGCTCAGCCAGACCTAACCCAGCCCATGAACACCCATACAAATAAGAAGTGTCCAACGCAATATTGACTCAATTTTGACTTTATCTTCTAAAATAAGAAGAGTCCTCCATTCATATAACTGGGCCTCACATAAGTACAACTATGATAGATTCACTTTTTAGGTTAAGCTCGACTAAAGCAAACCCATGGGAACCAAAGCCCTACCCAACTGGACTGTTCTCTTCCTCTGATCTTCTGTTTTTTATTTTTTTATTTTTATTTTTTTTCTTCCCTTACATTTATAGCAATTCAAATCTGGGTGGGAAGAAGGGTTTGGGTTCAGTTTTGATGCCTGGGGGCTTGGTTTAGATGAAACTGAAAGGAGTGTTTGAGCTTCCCTTGGCATATTTAAGATTATATATAAACTCCTTCATATCTATATACACCCTTATAAAAGAGAACAAATGACCTGCTTCATTTTTTTCTCTACATAATAATTTCATCACATTTTTTTTGGAATTGGCCATGTTGTAGGGCCCACCTGGATTCATGAAAATATGGATTTTATGAGTTTGAAATGTTTCCTTGTATGACCAAAGGTGGTCAAATTGGCCTAACCCAGTCTACATTTGAACCGCATAACCTAACTCAGAATGTAAATGGATAAATCCATTTAATTAAACACATGGTTTAATACTTTGATATTTAAGAATGGTTAATTTTATATGGGATGAAATGAGCTTGTGTTGGGATTTTTTGGGTTGTATATTAACTCAAATATAGCCTTAATATGTGAAATGGATTGGATTTGGGTTATGCTTCTATAGGTCAAGTCGGGTCAAAGAAGTTGATTTGCATTGAATGAGGGTTCTGAGGGTAGGGTGGGGTTGACCCGCTATGGAGGGCACTCTTCTTATCTTGCCTGGACGGCACTCACGATTTACATTGGGGATGGAAATTCCATTGAGGCTCTTTAATTTCGCCGCATACATGGGGCCCACATCCGGACAGAGGCTTGGTAAGCAGTGTGATTTACAAGGCTTGGTAAATCTCATGCACTTTGTGTTGTTATTTAGAAGTATTCAGTACATTTCAGTGATGTTTAGATACACCTATCCTACTGGTCTCTACTGCATTAAGTAATGGAATCCGGATGGAAATCCTGTTTTGACCAATCAAGGTGTAACATATGAATTTATTGAGTTTAAAAACCGGTATTGTAAATGGGTCCCCGATTCTCCGATTACCGAAGGGTTCTGACCCGTTAAAAACTGGATCTAGATCTTTATTTAGGCCCCGATAAGTAAATGGGCCCGGGTCTGGTTCCACCTTGGTTCAGACCCGTGGACTCGAGACCCCCTTAATTTTAGAAAACCACTCCTAAAAGTTATATATATTTTAATATAATTCTCTATCTAGATCCGAACCTAGATCTGGACCCGCCCCATTTATGGTTTTGGTTCCGGTTCCGAATCCAAGAAATAGGTTCCAAAACGGTTCCGCATCCGGTTCCACCTTCTCCTTAACGGTTCCGATTTTGGACCCGGACCGGAACCGACCCGTTTACAACCCTAAGTACAAAACAATATGTCACCCCCTAATTGGTCCAAACAAGATTCCGAACTCTAACCCTACGTTTGGGAAGGGGAGAGGGGAGGGAAAATTTGAGGGGGAAGAAAAATGAAGGGGAGGGGAGGGAAAATTAATTTTACCTCCTCTTGTTTGAGAAGTCAAAAAGTATGGGGGAAGAAAAGTGAAAAAAGTAGGGTTTTATTTGTTTGTGAGATAGAGAGAAAATTACCATTTTATCCTTACTTTTGTAAAAAGTTCAAAATTATCTTTTACATATAAAGGGTAATTTGGTAATTTTTTCCATTTTCCCCTCCTTTCCCCATTTTCCCCCAATTTGGGGGGGGGGGGGGGGGGGGGGGGGGGGGGGGGGGGATTTTTACACCCATTTTCCCCTGCCCCCCACCCCCCATTTTCCCTCCCCCTCTTTCCCAAACACCCTCCAAAAAACTTTTCCCTCTTTTTTTTCCTCCCCCCATTTTCCACCCTTTCCAAACGGAGGAGGGTAAGTAATGTCATTGTCTAGCGGACGAAAGGTAGCACATGCAAGTGGGCCTTGTCTGGTCATCCAACGCAATCAGGTTCCCCCCAACCAATTTGCACCCACCTTTTCCCCCCTTTCTCCCAAGGAAGGCTGGCCACACTTAAATTTCCTCCACCCCCACATCAGAACGCCCTTTATGGCTCACAACCTTTTAGCTACCCTCTCATGTCGGGTATTGATGAGCATGCTATATACAGGTACTAATAATACAATAGAAAGAAAAATGGATTCAGATAAGTTCAATCTTTTCTGATATGACATTAATTTGTAATTACACAAAGGATATATAGAACAAGGACAAGTTGATGGCAAATATGGTAATTGGTTATTATTACTAGCTAGGATTCTGGTATAGATACAAATATATATTATATATGGCAAGAAAAAAGAATGATGCTGCTCCTCCAAGAATCTGTTATTTAGGATCACATCTCCATCTTGAGATTGTTGACTTCTAGGTTGCCTGCAAGAATCAATATGCTAAAATCAGATTTATATGCTTCTAGCTGATTGTTAATTTATGTACATTAACTTTGAAATCCACAGATCGATCACTCAGTGGTGAGTTATAAATAGGGCCAAGCCTGAATATTGCTCAGCCAGACCTAACCCAGCCCATGAATACCCATACAAATAAGAAGAGTCCTACGCAATATTGACTCAATTCTGACTTTATCTTCTAAAATAAGAAGAGTCCTCCATACATCTAGGTTTTTTTTTTTTTTTTCTTTTTTTGCTAACAGAGGTTCCTAACCATTTGGGCTGGACTATTCCCTCCGAACTCAGAGAGAAGCCGGGTAAAACCCATGTGGCCTCTAGGTGGTAGCACAAGTGTATAAAGAATGAAGATATGACCGAGTCATATCTTCATTCTTTATAATAAGAAGCATTTGAAATTTGGAATCTCTTTCTCAATGCAGAAAGAGTTCTCTGTGTTTTGTATTTATATACAGATTTATAGTATATCAGTTTCTGATTTTCGGTGATACGACAGTTACACAGTAATTTAAATCTTGCATAAACAGAGGTTAATACAAATCATGCTAACAGTAGATAAGGCTATTTTTCTGGATCTGGATTGCTTTGAATTAATTGATTGATTCTTCCTTGATTTGCTCGACCGGGTCATATCTTCATTCTTTATACTCCCCTGCAAATTGGGCCTGGGTGACTGAACAAGGCCCAGTTTGGAACACAACATGCGAAAGTGCAGCTTGGGCAATGATTTAGTAAACAAGTCGGCAAGTTGTTCTGATGAGGAGATAAATTTGGTGACAAGAGACCCAAGCATAACTTTTTCCCGAACATAGTGGTAGTTCACTTCAATGTGTTTAGTTCGAGCATGAAATATAGGATTTACTGTCATGTATAAGGCACTGAGGTTATCACAGTAGAGTATTGGTGGAGCAGAAATGTAAGCGCCTATATCTCGTAGAACATAGGATAGCCATGTGAGTTAAGCTGCTGTGGAAGCCATGGCACGATACTCAGCTTCAGCACTAGATCGGGCCACAGTGGGCTGCTTTTTAGCACTCCAAGAAATACATGTGTTGCAAAGGAATGTGCAAAAACCAGTAGTTGAACGACAAGTGGAGGGACATCCAGCCCAATCCTAATCGGAAAAGGCCGAGAGAGTGGGAGAACATGATGAAAATTTATGAATGCCTTGAGTAGTGGTTCCTCGCACATAGCGCAATATACGTTTAACAGCCTGAAAGTGTTCAATCGAAGGTTTGGCCATGTGTTGACAAACATAATTGACACTATATGAGATATTAGGTCTTGTTATTGTGAGATATTGAAGACCACCTACAAGACTTCGATAGAGAGTGGGATTGGAATAGTCAGCGGTGAGGGAATTGAGTGATTTTTTAGGACCATTGGGGTGGAAGTTGGCTTGCAAACACTTAGATCAACACGTGCTAGAAGGTCATTTGCATATTTGTGTTGACATAGATGAAGACCACGAGGAGTCTTGGTAACTTCAATACCAAGAACATAGTGAAGAAAACCCAAATCGTTCATAGCAAACTCTGTCCCTAACTGTGTAATGAACCACTCAAGAAACACCTTGCAATCACCTGTAATAATCATGTCATCTACATAAAGTAGAAGGATGATAATGCCACGATTGTTGCGACAAATAAACATAGAAGAGTCAGCAGTGCTACAATAGAATCCATGGGTTAGTAGAAAACCACTGAATCTGTCAAACCAAGCCCTAGGAGCCTGCTTAAGGCCATAAAGAGCCCTTTTTAGGCGACATACATGATTGGGGTTGGTGGGATCAACAAAGCCCGACAGTTGTTCCATAAACATTGGCTCAGGAAGATAGCCATGCAAGAAAGCATTTTTCACATCCAATTACCGAATATCCCAATTATTCATTGTAGCAATAGTGAAAACAAGACGTATACTACCAGACTTAATAGCAGGTGAAAATGTTTCTGAAAAATCAAGGCCCTCAATCTGATCGTACCCTTTGGCAACAAGGCGAACCTTGAGACGTTTAAGGCTGCCGTCAGCTTTAAGCTTGGTCTTATAGACCCACTTACTGCCAACAATATTCATGGTATGCTGATGAGGGACTAATTCCCAAGTGTTATTTAGACGAAGTGCCTGAAGCTCCTCTTGCATAGCAATGGTCCATCCAGGATGACGGAGAGCGGATTTGATAGTTTTTGGTTCAACTGGTATATTTGTCACAGCAAAATGGGCATAGCGAGGGTTAGGCTTTACAATACCAACTTGGGAGCGTGTGACCATTGTATGTGTGGTAGGTGGTGAAGGTGGGGCAGGGGATGATGAAGGTAATTGATTACCAGCATATGAGTGACTAGATATAGAAGGCGATTGTAGGCAATCAACACCATGAAATGGAGGATCAGCCCCATGTGCCTCTTCCTCAACCCTTGTAGAATCCGAGTGAGATAAGTCACTTGAGGATTCAGCGGGAGGAGGGATCAAACTAGGTAATGGAAGGGGCTGGTTGGACTCGACTTGTGGGGTTGCTATAAGTACATGAGTAGGTTAGGTGGGTTCCTCTTGGTCAGCTGTTGTGGGTCCATGAAAAGGCTGAGATGTGGGACATGAAACAGCAGGGTCTTTAATGTCAACCCATTCGTTGAAGGGCGTTATATCCCATGGTCCCTGAAAAGAAATATGCAACTTGTGTGGGTTAGCACATGGGAAAAAGGACTCATCAAACACAACATGTCTTGAAATGTATAGACGCCCAGTTGGAGGATAGAGACACTTGTAGCCTTTATGACCAGTACTGTAGCCCATAAACACGCATGGAAGAGATTTGGGACTGAATTTATCCCGTGCATAGTCTCTCAAATATGGATAGCAACGATTGCCAAACACCCTAAAGGACTCATAATTGACTTTTTTATGGAGAAGACGCTGGTAAGGTGATTGCATATCCAAAATAGTAGGTGGTAGTCTATTAATTAAAAAGACTGCAGTTGAGAAAGCATTTACCCAGTATTTCCTTGGAACACAAGCATGATTCATCATGGTAAGGCCTAACTCAGTAATATTGCGATGCTTTCTTTCAGTGAGACCATTCTGAGAGGGTGTGTGAGGACATGAGATATGATGTAAGATCTCATTTTTTGTCAAATAGGTCTGAAATTTTCCATCTAAATACTCCCCTCCTCCATCGGATTGAAATATCTTTATCTTCTTATCAAACTGTTTTTCCACTAATACTTGAAAATTTAAGAAGCATTGAAAGAAATCAGATTTTCTAAGTAGTGGATAAAACCAGGTAAACCGAGTGCATTCATCTATAAAAATCACATAATAGCGATGAGTAGTAACAGATAAAGTAGGCGCAGGTCCCCATAAATCAGAATGAATGACAGATAAAGGTTCATTACTAAATTCTCGGGAAGAAATAAACGGTAAGCGACAAGCTTTTCCTACTTGACAACTTTCACAAATAGCACCAGATTTATTCCAACTACTTATAAAGTGGACTCAACCTTCAGTTCCTAAAGAGTGGGGAACCAGGGGTCGATACCAAGACCTCTAGCTATGGAAAAGGAAGGAACCGTGATCCTGACCACTCGGCCAACCTCTTGGGGTTAAACCATACATCTAGTTGGCCCTCACATAAGTACAGCTAATATATATTCACTTTTTAGGTTAAGCTCGACTAGACCAAACCCATGGGAACCAAAGCCCTACCCAACTAGACTGTTCTCTCTTCCTCTCTTCTGTTTTTTATTTTTTATTTTTTATTTTTTATTTTTTATTTTCTTCCCTTATATTTATAGCAATTAAAGTCTGGGTGGGAAGAAGGGTTTGGGTTCAGTTTTGATGTCTGGGGACTCGGTTTAGATGAAACTGAAAGGAGCGTTTGGGCTTCCCTTCGCATATTTAAGATTATAAACTTGTTCATATATGTATATGTATATGTATATGTATATGTATATGTATATGTATGTGTATATGTATATGTATATATTGAAAGGATGATGAGGTGAAATCAAAGCTCACCTTGAGTTGGTGATGACAGAGTGACGATGATATAGGTTTATAGGAGGCCCAATTGATGAGGGACTAAGGCCTAAATGGGGACGAGGTGGATGATTTTCAAAATTATAAGATAAAAACAACATCTGTTGTAAATCAAGAAATTTCTTCTTTTTTAAATCAATTGGCAGTGACAGTGCAACCAATCAAAAATGTAGATGGGCATGTACTGCGTTCGTGATCATAGTAAAGGACATTTGTAGAAATTTCAATGGGCGAGATTGGAGATTTGTAACCTAAACTTTAGGCATTTAGGAATTTTGATTCTTGTAAATTTTGAGTCTAAATCAAATGTTAAATGAAAGGATTATTGATGAATTACAAACTGCCCTTGGTGAAAGGATACGTACAAGCCATGGACGTCCCCAAATTCGAATTTGAGGTTGTGGGCTCAAGTCATACTACCAGTTTGGAAAAGAAAAATTAAAAACAAATATATTTTATACTTACCCAACCACAATCAAACATTAATTGCCTATAGTAGTCTTCAAACTTTGAGGCCCAAAGAATAAATGAGGCTAGATTTTTTTATTTTTTTTACTAGTCTTTCCATCCACCACACCAGCTCCCATGATTTCCATGAATCTAAGTAGGTTCCAAATTCCAAGCCAAATTCCAACCTAAAGTTGCACACACTATGCAATGATTTACTACAGAGGGTTTCTATTGGCACCACAGTTTTATCGCTGCACACTGTAAAAAAATCCTAAACTACCCCTCCCCCTCCCTCCCCCAGTCTCCGGTAGGGAGGGAGAACGCCCGCCCCCCTTTCCCTTCTATTTTCTCTCTCTTCCTCCACCCAGCTGCAGCCTAATCTCCCTCCCCGCCGACGACTGGGAGGGGGAGGAAGAGTTGGGGAGGGAAGGAGAGAGAAGAAGAGGAAGGAAGAGAGAATAGAGGGGGAGGGAGGGAGAAGGAGAGGGAGAGAGAGAGAGGGAGGGAGAAGGGGGGGGGTAGTTTAGGAATTTTAATTTTTTTTAAGGGTGTGGAGGGACCAAACCCCGGTGCCAATAAAAGCCCTCTTTATTGCACACTGATGAATAATAGAGAGTTGGAGAAGCCTGTGGGGTGTGGAGCTCCCTTGATTGGAATCAAGGCTCATTTATGTGTGTACCGAACTTCTACTGTTAGAGGCTTCCATGCACGCATCTGCCAACCAATGGTCTCAAACTAATTGGTCAAAATCCCTCATTGCACACTGATGAGTATTAGGAAGTTGGATAGGCGTGAGGAGCTCTCACTTGATAGTAGTAAATCAAGGCTCACGTGTGTATGTTCAACACTTAGTGTTAAGTGGTTCCAAGCACACATATGCCCGCCAAAGATCTTAAACTAATGTACAAATCCCTCATCTAATGTCATATTCTCCTCTCCTGGCCCACTTCGGACCACCCTAGGAAGTGGCCTTGTGCCATCCTAACCCAATGCAAACCAACAAAACCCCCCCTTCAATCTTGTCACTCCCAACTAGGTGAGAGCCCCTTCCAACCATTATATTATTCCCTTCAGCTCACCTATTTAAGCCCAGATGCCAATTCCTTACTAGTCACCAGAATAGGAAGAGTAGAAAACAATGAGAACAGGAAGCAGAGTTTGTCCACCCTTTCTTTTGCTCATTGCAGTTGCATTTGCTTCTGTATGTGGCTTAGCCTTTGCTCGTGTTAGTAATGGTGACTACTTGATTGGGTTGGGAAGCTATGACATGACGGGCCCCGCAACAAATGTGAACATGATGGGCTATGCAAACATGGAGCAGAATACTGCCGGCGTCCACTTCCGGCTAAGAGCTCGCGCCTTCATCGTCGCTGAGGGCTCTGAAGGCGCAAGGTTCGCCTTTGTCAATCTTGATGCAGGCATGGCCTCTCAGCTGGTCACTATAAAGGTTCTTGAGAAACTCAGATCAAGGTAATTCTGAGGTCCTTTGTCAGAAGTGATGGTGGGGAAAATGTAGTTCAAGTTTGACTAAAAATCTGTTATTGGCATTACAAGTTACTTAAGGTATAGTTAGTTCATGGTGTGATTTTGAAAGGAAAACTTATTCTTTAGTCCCTCCCTTCTAGAGTAGTTATTCTTTTGTCCTTGCAGAATTGAAAATTATTTTTAGTTCTGAACTTTTTAAATCCATTAAACTATATTCCTTCTTGTCACAAGTACAATAATAGCCTCCGATTTTTGCACAGAATACATATGAATTGAATATATTGGAATTCATTGCATAAATGGTTAAAAAATGAAGACCAAAGTTGCTTATACACAAATCACCATCAATGGAAATTGAAACAAGGACAAGATGGAAAATGAATACCCAGCCTAGGAAGGAAACTCATGGTCTCATCTACATTTCTCACCATATATCTTCCACCCCTTACCTCATATCATTTACATCTCACTTCTTTATTAATCCTTGGGTAAGCTCATTTGACCATGAATTCCTATGTATTCAATTCTTATGTGTGATTAGCAAACAAAAAGGCCCTAAACAAATGCACAAAATGATCCTCCATGCTGAATAAAGTCTAGCCTCTTTCATTCTTCCACTTTTAAAAGATGGTTTCTAATTGTGGGAATTACCTAACAGTTTATTAGGCCAACTAAGGTTGATGACAATTTGACCTGACTCACCAACCCAGACAACCAGTATCCTGCTCAATGCATTTTACTGATTTTTCTGTCTAAATTGTTATTCCGCATTATGTTTTCTCATACTGCTGATTATCTCATTCTGTTTTTTTTTTTTTTTTATAAGGTATGGAAGCTTGTACAACGAAGAGAACCTTGCAATCAGTGGGACCCACACCCATGCTGGGCCAGGAGGGTACTTGCAGTATATTGTTTATTCCATCACTTCTCTTGGATTCGTACAACAATCCTTCGATGCCATTGTCGATGCCATTGAACAGAGCATTGTCCAAGCTCACAACAATCTAAAGCCTGGTTCCATTCTCATCAACAAAGGTGAGTACACAGAGACAACGCCGCTACGGTTAGACTGGAAAAAAAAAAAAAATAGAGTTTCCATATTTGTTTTACAGAACCTTCCAACAAAGTACAGTGTGAACTCACCATTTAAGGCTCACTTCGTGCCATGCCAATCATGGGGAGCGCAGAGATAGAAAGATTGGTTTGTGTTTTGGGTGCGTGCGAAAGTGCGAAACCTGTGATCAAACAAATATACCACACAAGAGAGGCTAGAGGATTTCATGCAGCTAGGCAAAACCGTCTATGTCCACGGCAAGAGAGTAATATACTCACACCTTGACTCTCTTCTATAGCATGTATGTTCGATCCCAGGTTTCGCGCTTCCGCAAGCACACGCACAACAGTTTATAAAATATCAATCATATTAATGTCATCCTAACATATTCATCCATGACCCTCAAATTTACTACTTTTAACAACTGTTATTATTTTGGATATCAGTCTAACCGTTAGTAATATGCGGATAAATGTCAATTTTGAGAGTCCAGATCACCTATCGCAAATATTACACTTTCACCGTGAGTGGACTAATAACAGTCCGCCACATCATCTAAAAATTTAGGTGATTTTCTTTCATTGATTTAAACTTTTTTAAACTTCAAAATCACTTAAATCTTTGGATGATGTGGCATACTGTTATTGGTTCACTCACGGTGAAGGTGTAACGAATACAATAGGTGATCCGGACTCCAATTTTGAGTGTGTGGCACTTCATGAGGAATAACTCGATAATATAGGTCTTATGTGCGGCTCAACCTATTATTTTCTGGCCACTTGATCCACTTATATATATATAACATGGCTACCCCCTCTTCAACACACTACTTTCCATTGATTTGGAAGGAGCCCAAATTGTCCAACTTCTACTCACCATTAGATTAAAACCCAAAAGACAATATCCTCCTGAAATCATTAAACTTGAAAGTCAAAGACTAAAGGTTAGGACAATCCAATGGGATTGATATTTTGCACATATATGCCTAGATCTCATTGTGATCTTTTTATCCCTCACCTCTCCCTAATTAGCCCCACCGACAGTTTGCAGAGCACTATATGCCAGAAAGATCAAGCTCTCTCTAAAAATAAAAAATAAAAAAAAATTGTTCTGTTTTGTTTTGCAGGGGATGTGGAGAATGCAGGCATAAATAGAAGCCCAAGTGCTTATCTGTTCAATCCGGCAGAGGAGAGAGCTAGATACCCGAAAAACGTGGATCCTGAAATGACCCTTCTGAAGTTTGTGGATGGAGGGACTGGGGAGAGCATTGGATCCTTTAACTGGTTCGCCACCCATGGCACATCCATGAGCAAAGAAAACAAGCTCATCAGCGGAGATAACAAAGGAGCTGCTGCAAGGTTCTTTGAGGACTGGTTTAGAAACTCATCCGAAGCAACCCCATCAAACCAACGTCTTATTCCTAACACTAGAAATTCTTTAATGCCTAAACAATGTGAGTAGAGATTTGGTATACATTTTATCATCATCATATATATAGGGGGATGTTCCTATGAGAAATATCTCTCACCTTAAATGAGATATTGTGTTTTTTATATATATATATATATATATATATATATATATATTGTTCACAGCACTGGGCCTACTTCTGCTTTCATACATATTGACTTTGAATTTAGTTTGAATGTTTTATGTCAATATGCTCTCTTTCTAGGTAAGAAAGTGACCCATGCAAAGGAATTTCAATGAGAGTAGAACACCATCATAGGGCTTCAAAATGAAGGCCCTCTTCTTCAATGGGCTGTTTCTACCCTCCGATAAAAGTTGGCCCACTATGAGATTAAGCATATGAAGAATGCCATATGCTCATATGCCCAACCTTATAGCGGGCCAAAATGGAGTAAATAATGGATTTTGATGTAGAGACTCTAGAGATCTATGGGCATTATGGTGATTAGAAAGCACCGCGAGAATGGAGTGTCTCCAACCCTACGGCTCCCTTTTCCTTAAATAGAGTCCCAAAGAGTCACATGTACGGGAGACTTTTTTGTCAAGAAACTCACATTCATTAATCCTATTAGTAGTTTTATTTGTAGGGACAAATTGAGTCTTTCGTTAATGATGGGATTTTTTTTTTTAGGCCTCTTGTCATGCTTGATTTGATGTGGGACCTATGACATGCGTGCGACACAATTTCCTACACTAGAACTCTATGAACCACCCACTAAAGGACAGGCATTAATTTTGAGTGGTTTGAACTTTGGATAGGTAAGCCCTATTTTGGAGGGGAGTGGGAGGGAGTGGGAGGGAGACACTCATGCCCATGTTGTTTGGAGGAATTTCTCATAAGAATTCTTCTTGTATGTTGGGAATTCTTGACAACAATGTCCATTGCTATCTATCGACAGAAATTGGTTTATTAAGTTTCATGGCAAGGCTCTCCCTTTGAAACAGAGCCCACTTTTTCTAGGCCTGGGAGTGACACACCCCAATCCCATAATGACATACCACAACGCACACACAAATTTATTAAGATGGTTCACATAATTGGGTGGTTAGGATTAGGACTATATCCCATGGAAGTTGCTCATGGATCATGATTATATCCCAGTGGCAACAGGCGCCTGATATTGCACATGTATATACAGTACGTAGTCAAATGCAGTCATGGGAGAGGCTTTTGTTCTTTCAAGCCCAGATTTTGAACTCGTCAATCCAGACTAATCTCTGGAGCCTATTCAAATAGTCAGTTCTCCTATGTCCGAGCTCAGCCCATTGACCAGCCCTTGTTATTTATTAATGTTGCTGAATTTCACCTAACTATGAGGACTATTACTTTGCCGACCCCAACATAATTGGGACAAGACTTTGATGATAATGATGATGATTTGACTACTATTACTTTGGAAGAAAAATTTGTAGAAACCCAATTTTGAGCTCTTATCATCTTAAGTTCAAACAGATGCAAGCAGATTGGTGGAAACCGCAAGCAAAATAAAAGCCAGCGGAGGACAACCATGTGATGCAACAACTAGCAGGAATTTCAAGGTGAGGAAGACCAGTGGCTCAGCCTTTGTAGGTGCATTTTGCCAATCGAATGTGGGGGATGTGAGCCCTAATGTTCTCGGAGCATTTTGCATTGACAGTGGCAAACCATGCGATTTCAACCATTCATCTTGCCATGGCAATGACCGGCTCTGCATAGGTAGAGGTCCTGGGTATGTGCTCTGTGACAATGTTATTTGATTTACAAAACATTTAACAGTCCATAGCATTTGGTTTGATTAGAATTAAGATGGAATGTGGAGAACACGACTCTTATCTTTAAGTTTAGAAGAGAAAAAACAAGTGGAGAAAACTTTTTATGATACATATTTAATTAGTCTGAAGGTTCTCTTCTGATGCATGAAATTATAGAAGAACTGGGGCTTCCAAATGAAATGGGCCTCATCAGTTATGTTGCCTCAAAAAGTTACCCCACCAAACAACAAGGCTATAGGGGTTAGCCATATGTATTTCTGTGTATATAAAAGCAGGTTTGTAGATTCACGGTCAGCCTAGTTTTATGCCTGGCTTATCCTCAAGCCCTCTTGTATAAAGTAGGACTAGTGATCCCCCCCCCCCCCCCCCCCCCCCCCCCGCCCCCCGTGAAACAGTACTAAATCTATCTCTTAAAAAATCATGCTGGAAAGCAATAGTAGATCCGGGTTGTGAATCTTCATAGGGAGATTTTTAAAACTTTAAAGATTTTTGGTCATTTTTATCTCATTGCAGTTGGGATGACCACCATTTAAAAGTAGATTTTGAACATGTTGCAGATACCCAGATGAGATACTGAGCACAAAGATCATCGGCCAGAGACAGTTTCTCAAGGCAGTGGATCTCTTCAATTCGGCCCAAGAGAAATTGTTGGGCAAGATAGATTATCGCCACCTCTATCTAAATTTCACCAATATCAATGTGGATTTGGGTGGAAACAAGGTTGTGAAGACGTGCCCCGCTGCCCTTGGTCCAGGATTCGCCGCGGGGACCACAGATGGGCCCGGCGTATTCGGGTTTCAACAAGGCGACACCAAGGTCAGGCCCATGAATATATCCATTTTTCCAAATTGTGGACTGTGTTGATGGGAGGTGGAACCATACATAATCTTGTTAGCTCCTAATGATGAAAGCTATTGGGCCCTCCTCCCATAACTGCTCAGAAGGCAACCAAGCTAAGATTAGTAATAAGTGGGGCCACTTGGATCTTACCATCTTTAAATCAACAGCTGTTTCTTGATTTAAGGTGGAAAACATAACCCCTAAGGGGTTGACCGAGTGGTCAGGACCACAGTTCTTTCCTCTTCCAAAGCTAGTAGAGGTCTTTATATCGACCCCCGGTTCTTGTTCCTCCTCTTCAGGAACCGAAGGTTGAGTCTACTTGTACCTTGGGCCACAAGGGTTTTACCCGGCTTCTCTTTGAGCCTGGAGGGAATAGTCCAGGCCAAAGGGTTGGGAACTCTCCATTAGCAAAAAAAAAAACTCTAGGGTGGAAAACGGGTGGGATGGGGTCACGGGTTGAGGTCCAACCCAAAGCTTAAAGTCGACATGACCCACATAACTGCAGATCAAGAATTCCTAATTTGGCCCTGATTTCTTGGTCCATTCGGATTTTTCCCATTTCTAATGGGGTCAGTTCCGGTATGAAAAGGTCAGGCTGGAAGGGGGGTTATGTGGGTTACGGCCCACCCATATGCTGCTTGTTTTTTCTTTTATCAGTTGGTCCATACCCAACCCAACCCATATCCACTCATGAGTCTGTCAGTTTTACTTGATCCAATCAGGTTTTATCACCCTCACCATGATCTTACCATCCCTTGAATTGATGAACAAAGAACAAGTGGGGCCCACTTTCTATCAAGTGGAAACTAATGAAGCTTTGGTATGGGAAGCAATTAGATGAAATGATGTGTATAAATGATCCTTCTATGTAACAAGATGTGAAGAAAAACAGCTGGGGATTGATGCAGATAAATGAATTTTGGAGGATACTGAGGGATTTCCTGAAGGAACCAAGCCAAGAACAGGTGGAATGCCAATTGCCCAAGACCGTTTTGCTTGACACAGGAGAGATGTTTGAACCTTATGAATGGGCGGTAACAACTTACAACTCACAACACCTAAACATCTGAATGTTTAAAAAATGCTGTAGATGAGTCTTACACAGACCCATGACAATGAGTTCTAACCATTTCTTTTTTATGTATATGACAGCCTGCTATTCTTCCCATTCAGATTCTGAGGATAGGCCAACTAGTCATACTTTCAGTGCCTGGAGGTAAGCTCTCTTAGCCAAGACATATTGTCCCTATCTGAGCAAAGTGAAGTGTTTTCCTAAGTTTGGTTTTTCAGACAAGTGAAAGTTCTGCTACTCAGCTTTATGGGCCCAACCTTGGTCTGTATACCCCTTTCACAGTCAAAATATAATTTGGCACTAGGCCTTATTTGACACGCATCTACCTTCATTCATCATTGGACTGAATGGAAAGGTTAAAACATAAAGAAAAAAGAAAAAAAAGAAAAAGAAAAAGAAATCTATAGTTAAGGACTATCTTATGGAGTTGGTTTTTTGACGCAATCTTATCTATGATGAGACCTTTTCAACACCCCCAACTCCATCCAGAGGTATGGATCTAGGTTGGCCACGCAAATTTAACCGCTTATAAACCTAATGAATTCCACTCATAGGTGAATTCTGGGGCAAGTTTTGGATGGGAAAGCACAAAAAATATACAGGTTCCTTTCTCCATTGGTGGTCATGAAATGCTTGATTGATGAGAAGAGAATGTGGAAACAATGAGTTGGGGCAGAGTGTCAGGTCCAGATTTGGGCTCTGTGAGGACCAATAATGTATTTATAAGAATGATGTTGGTTTTAGATTGAAATGAAGCATAGAAATTTGTTGTTTTTAATGTCAGAATTCACAACAATGGCTGGGAGGCGATTAAGGGAGGCTGTGAAGGAGACACTGATAAGCAACGGGGGTGGAGAATTCGACGACCAAACACATGTTGTCATTGCTGGCCTTACCAACACCTATTCTCAGTACATTGCCACCTTCGAAGAATACAAGCAACAGAGATACGAGGTACCCCATCTTTTTAATCAAGATCATCTTTGAAAGATTATAAAAATGGCATTTTGAGGATGTAGATTATAGTCATCATTCAACTAAATGAAATCAGGGTGATGTAAATCATACCTTAATTAGGTATTGCAGCAGTAGACATGGAGATCAAATGGAATATTCCAAGGTCACCTCACTCTATCAATCAAGACCATCTCACTCTGCACACAACAGTTTGTAGAAATTCCACTGGCAGGACCATTGTTTTTATTTTGAGTCATGGCCCTCCTCATGTCTCGTTTTCCATGAATGAGGGTAGTAGAACTCCGCAGTGGGACTCACTTATTGAAAATTTGAACCCCCGAAATTCAACGGCCTTCTCTTATAGAAATATTTCTAAATTTTACTCGGGATTTGGTTCCACCGTAAGATTGGGCATAGAAAAAATATATGAAAATATATATATATATATATATATATAAAACGCACTAACCTTTTTGATAATTTATTGCTATCGTTTATATATGTTAAATCTTACGGTGTGACTATAACTCTTACTGGAGTAAAACTTCACCGTATTTCATAATTGTGAAAAGGACCTACATTCTAAGCAATTTAAATTTTCGAAAGAAGGGCCCACAATAGAGTTTTTTACTTTTATCACTTACTAACGGTCAGTTTGGCAACTCTGTTAATGGAGTCAAGTGAAGTAAAGTTGATTTTGAAGAAAGAATAAAATATAAGTGGGTTATGATGGTATTTTATTTTTAGTTATTTGTTATGGAATCTTTTTTACTTTTTGTATGAGAAATTGGAGTTTTTTTTGTATTTTAGTTGATAAAAGTAGTTGCTTTTTGACTTTTTTTTTTAAAGATGGAAGGAGTCCTGTCCGAAAAAATGAGGCTTTACTTGACTTTTACTATGCTAGCAAAGTGCCATACTAGTTACCCAGAGGATTTGGAGAAAAAAAAAAAGAAATGTAATAAAACAATAATATAAAAAACATTCATGGCTTTTAAAGTTACTTTCAAAGAGACCTTTGCATTAGCTTGTCCTGCCACTGTGACAACTGGTGCCAAGGAAGCATTTATTTAAATTGACCATTCTCTCTACTCATTTACAAGTGATATCTAAGACATTATTCGGTTTAGGTTTTCACTACAACCCAACACTAAAGGCATGTTTATTTACACACATTTTTGCGGAAGAAGTGTGGAAAGCGAAAAAGCTTTTTTATGTTACAATAAATCTACATTTAGTGCGGCCACCTTTTCATGAGAAAATGTGTAAAAATGAGCTAGATACTTCGCATTTCCTTATAAAAGTCTTTCTTTTAAGTTAGGGTTAGGTTTGGAGCCCTTGGGGCAAGGGGTGTCAAAAAAATTCATGTAAGAGGAGACTTTTTGCATTTATTGCAAATTTGTGGACACCTACATAAAGTCAATTCCATGAAAAATCAAGTCCGTGCCCCCACCAAAAACAAATAAAAACGATTTCCTATGGAATCTAAAAATAAATAAAAAATAAAAAGTTCATTTTTCCACTGTTCATTGCTGAAAAACAGCACACCGTCATGGTACTTTCAATGTTGTAGAAACTCATTTCCACTTTCCATGCTTTTTTTAAATAAAAATTACTGCATAAATGTGCCATATTCAATCATCTTCTCTATCAAAAGGTCACAATTAAGCATCAACAAAACATTGACTTCTTGTTTCACATAAGATTTAATGTGAACTCCGCATTAATCTAACCTTAATTTTTAATAATTTTTTTATCTTTTAGTTAATTTTTAAGCTTTCATGACTATAATTTTATAGTATGATCACTGACATTTGTGAAATGGATCCTGCCTCCAACCTGTGGTGGAGAGAATTCTGACCCAAAATATATTATCCAATGCAAAATGGTGGATAATGTATAGTTTCATAGAAGTTTATAGGTTTGAACTTGTCCTGAATTTCTTTATAAATGATTGGCTTGCAGGCAGCTTCCACATTATATGGGCCTTATACATTGTCTGCGTACATTCAAGAGTACAAGAAACTAGCAACATCAATGGCCAAAGGCGAAAAGCCCCAGAAAAATGTTCTGCAACCACCAGATCTCTCTCATGTTTTAATTAGCTTGTTATCGGAACCTTTTGGTGACTTGTTACCCCAAGGGAAGAAATTTGGAGACATTGAACAGGATATCCTTCTTCCAAGCAACCGATCATCATTCGCGAAAGGCGATAAGGCGATTGCCACCTTTTGGAGTGGTAATCCTAGGCATGATCTTTTGACAGAAGGCACATTTGCAGTCGTGGAAATGCTTGATGGAAAGCAATGGAATCCAGTGTATGACGATGATGATTTCAGCTTGTTCTTCAAGTGGAATGTGGATAATAGCAGTCTGTATAGCTTGGCAACTGTGGAATGGAAAATCCCAAAGGAGGCAGTTTCTGGGGTGTACAGGCTTAGGCATTTTGGGTCCTGGAGGAGTTTTCCCAACTCCCCCACCAGTTACTTCACAGGAACTTCGAGTTCATTTGCAGTTTCTTAGATGGAGCTATTGGTTGTAAATGAGTTACTACTAGTGTAATAATCCTATGGTCAAGAACAAAGTTGATGTTGTAAATAGTATGAGCGAAACATAAACATATGATCATAGTATATAAAAGAAATAAGGCCTAAGTACTCATTCCAGTCATCTTTCGCATTTTATGTGATCAGGTATGTTAAAGTGCTACCTACCTAACAAAAGGATACTCAAAATTAGAGTATTATGAGGAGTAGGCTCCACCTAAGGGAGAATATTGAGAAGTATTTCCACCATCTCTACTAACACCTCAAGGTTTTTGTGTTGGAAAAATGGCTAAGAGCTACACTAGTTTTTTGTCAACTTTGAGCCAAAAACTAAGTGGGACCCATTTATCCTTTTGGGTGGGAATACATAGGAATGTAATCTACTCCATGAGTAGATTATGGACATGTATTGAGTTGCTCTAATCCATTTAGGAGTGAATGAGAAATTGCCTCCTAAACACCATTATTTGAACATGTTAAACATGGAAACAAAAGGAAGTGGTGAACTTACTTCTCACATTGCTTGGGCGCAAAACATTCTTTGGGTATAAATATACTTACCTTAGTGGTACAAGATGAGCCCCAAGGGGCATCCCACTTTTGTGGAGGAGGGATGACCTAGATCAAGGTAGGGTCACCACCACACGCGCGCCGCCCCGGGCCGGGCTTGGGCTTCACGTGCAAGTTGGGCCTGGCGCGGCCCACTACCCATTTATAATTTTTTGGAGAAATTTTATTTAAATGGGGTGTGTCTTAGAAGTGTGTGTCCTTTCGTATATGAAAGGGTGTGTACCTAGTCCCAAGAGGTGTGTCCAAAGAAAGTGTGCATCTGTTCATCTGAATAGTCACTGTTCTGAACAGATGTAACCCTCCATGAAAAGACCTGTTACAGGCTATTTATATGCATGTTGTTCATGACTTTTGATCATCCAATTCACTGTTGTTGCATTGCATTTTTCAGGTCATCTTCATTGTCAAAGAGAGAGTCCTGCTGCTATACTTTTGGTTCACCTGTCACACAATTTGTAGTGCTGCAATTGTTGTGAGACCAATCATTGTATCCTGGGAAGCAATCGCCGTTGAAGCTCATAAGCACCATTGCGGGGGCGAATTTTGTCTTAAGGATATAGTATTAAACACTAGCCTTGATCAATCATCTTCTATAAATTTCTAAAATTTGTAACTCCAGCAACAGAGTACTGTATTCTGCCTTCAAACAGTAAGTGATTTCCATTTGTAAATTACCTTCTGTAGTTGTATTTTATTGTTATTTTAATTCACTGTTGTGAGGAACTGTTTCATGAATTCTGAACTACTACTGTATGTACTCGGACTAACAATCTTAAGACAAAATTCTTTCTTTTCTAAGTACACTCTGTTTTCAATTTTATTTCAGTATTATCTGGTTTCAGTTTATGTCAGTTTCACTACTGGTTTCCTTTTCTTCTTATTCTGAAACCAGTATTGTAAAATTGAGTTTATCTCTATCTTTTATATCTACTTACAGAACTTCAGTGTGTTCTGTTATTTACTTTCTGTTTGCCTCAGTATACAGTAACCAATGTCTGGTTACCATATAGTCTGAGTTTTAATTTACAGTACTGTTAGTTTGTAAGTCTGCAGTATTCTCTGTGTTTATTTTATTTCTGTTATGTTAACAGTAATGGGTATTGAGAAGAATACTCCTGTTGGAACCCCTACCCCTCTTATGGTGAACCATGGGGAGAAACCTGAGAAGTTCAATGGTACAGAGTTCAAGAGATGACAACAGAAAATGTTGTTCTATCTCACTACCTTGAACCTAGCTAGGTTCCTCTATGAAGAAGCTCCTACTTTGATAGATGGTGAGACAGACAAGCAGGTGGTTGCTGCTATAGAAGCCTGGAAGCATGCTGACTTCCTCTATCGAAACTATATTCTCAATGGACTAGATAACACATTATATAATGTGTACTGTTCATTGAAGACTGCTAAGGAATTATGAGATTCTCTTGATAAAAAGTATAAGACTGAAGATGGCGGAATGAAGAAATTCGTTGTTGGCAAATTCCTTGACTACAAGATGATCGATTCCAAAGCAGTTATCAATCAAGTTCAGGAACTTCAGGTAATTCTCCATGAAATTCATGCAGATGGAATGTCTCTTAGTGAGTCTTTCCAAGTGGCAGCAATCATTGAAAAATTGCCACCACTTTGGAAGGATTTTAAGAACTACCTTAAGCATAAGCGAAAGGAGATAAAACTTGAAGACCTGATTGTAAGATTGAGGATAGAGGAAGACAATCGTGCATCTGAGAAGAAAGCAGGAAAAACCTTCACTCAAGCTAAGGAAAATGTGGTGGAACATGGGCAAAATCCCAAGAAGAGGAAGAACAATACCAACGGTCCAAAACAAGGTCCCAATGACAACAAGAAGTTCAAAGGGAAATGTTATGTGTGCGACAAACCAGGCCACCGTGCTAAGGACTGTCGTAAGCGCAAGGACCAAGGCAATACAAGTATGAAACTCGTGCAAGCCAACATGACAGAATTGGACACTCTCTCCACTGATGTTTCAGACATCAATCTTTCTGTTGTGGTCTTAGAAGTCAATCTGGTTGGTAACACCAGAGAATGGTGGGTGGACACAAAGGTCACTCGACATGTTTGCTCTATTAAAGAGATGTTCTCCACTTATCAAGCATCAACCGGAGAACAACTCTTCATGGGTAACTCTGCCACTTATAAGGTCGAAGGCCAAGGACAGGTGGTATTGAAGATGACTTCTGGAAAAGAACTCACCCTCAACAATGTGCTGCATGTACCTGATATTCGTAAGAATCTGGTATCAGGCTCACTACTGAGTAAGAAGAGTTTTAAACTTGTATTTGAGTCGGATAAGTTTGTACTCACTAAATCTGGGATGTACGTGGGAAAATGGTATATGGGCAATGGGTTATTTAAGATGAATGTAATGACTATTGTTTATAATAAGAATAAGTCTTCTTCTTATATGCTTGAGTCTTCTAATGTGTGGCATGGTAGATTAGACCATGTTAATTATGATGCACTGCGTAGATTAGTAAACATGGAATGTTTGCCTAAATGTAGTTTTGATTCAAAAATCAAATGTGAAACATGTGTAGAAGCTAAACTTACTAGAACTTCATTTCAATCTATTGAAAGAACTTCTAAACCTCTTCAATTAATTCATTCTGATATTTGTAATTTAAAGTTTGTTCAAACTAAAGGTGGTAAGAAATATTTTCTTACATTCATTGATGACTGCACAAGATACTGTTATGTTTACTTACTGAGAAGTAAAGATGAGACTTTGAAAATGTTTCAACATTACAAGAATGAGGCTGAGAATCAACTTGATAAGAAAATTAAGGTGATAAGAAGCGATAGAGAGGGTGAATATGAATCACCTTTTGGTGAATTCTGTTTACAGCATGACATTATACACCAAACTATTGCTCCTTATTCACCTCAACAAAATGGTGTTTTTGAAAGGAAAAATAGAACTTTAAAAGAAATGATGAACGCTATGTTAATAAGTTCTGGATTACCTCAGAATTTGTGGGGGGGTGCTATCCTCTCTGCAAATTATATTCTCAACCGAATACCTCAAAAGAAAACCAATAAGTCCCCCTACGAATTGTGGAAACGCAGAATGCCTACTTACAAATAATTGAAAGTGTGGGGGTGTTTGGCTATAGTGGCAGTTCATACACCTAAAAAGGTTCAAATATGACAAAAAACAGTTGATTGTGTATTCATTGGGTATGCTCATAATAGCAGTGCATATCGGTTTATAATTCACAAGTCCGAGATTCCTGATATGCATCCTAATGCTATTATTGAGTCAAGGAATGCATCGTTCTTTGAACATGTATTTCCTTATAAACCATCGCTGGAAACGAATTCTCTTAAAAGAACTCATGATGCTGCTCGTAGCAGTAATCAAAACCAACAAAAGATTGATGAAGGTAGACGGAGTAAGAGGACTAGAACATCAAAAACGTTTGGTTCAGATTTTCTAACATTTCTGTTAGAAGATGAGCCTCAAAGCTTTAAAGAAGTGGTGTCCAGTCCAGAGGCACCTTATTGGAAAGAGGCAATAATTAGTGAAATTGAATCCATTTTACAAAACCATACATGGAAACTTGTAGATCTCCCACAAGGTTGCAAAACTCTTGGATGCAAGTGGATATTTAAGAGAAAGTTGAAAGCAGATGGATCGATCGATAAGTACAAGGCCAGGCTTGTTGTTAAAGGGTACAGACAAAAAGAAGGCTTGAACTATTTTGATACTTATTCACCAGTGACGAGAATAACATCCATTCGAATGTTAATAGCAATTGTTGTTATATACAATCTCGAGATACATCAAATGGATGTAAAGACAGTTTTTCTCAATGGTGAATTAGACGATGAGATATATATGGAACAACCAGAAGGGTTTGATGTTTCAGGTCAAACTAAGAAAGTTTGTCAGCTTGTCAAATCTCTATCTGGATTAAAACAAGCACCAAAGTAGTATCATGAGAAATTTGACAGCTTGATGATGTCAAATGGGTTTAAGATTAATGAATGTGACAAATGTGTATATGTCAAGAACACTAACAATGGTTGTGTCATTATTTGTTTATATGTTGATGATTTGCTCATTATGGGTAGTAATGATGATATCATTCAATCTACCAAGAGAATGTTAAACAATAAGTTTGACATGAAAGATTTAGGTGTTGTAGATGTCATACTCGGGATAAAAATCTCTAAAACATCAGATGGATTGATATTATCTCAATCACACTATATTGAGAAGATACTCAAAAAATATAATCAAGATAATAGCACTCCAGCGAGGACAATTATAGATATTAGTATCCATTTATCCAAGAATAATGGAAAAGGCATATCATAACGAGAATATGCACAAATAATTGGCAACCTAATGTATGTGATGAATTGCACTCGTCCTGACATTGCATATGGTGTTAGTAAATTGAGTAGATACACAAGTAACCCTGGATCAGACCACTTGAATGCCTTAGTTCGGGTTCTAAGATATTTAAAATACACTCAAAACTATGGTTTGCATTGCTCTAAATATCCAGTTGTACTTGAGGGCTATTGTGATGCCAACTGGATATTCAATATCAAAGATTCAAAGTCCACAAGTGGATATCTATTTACACTTGGTGGTGCAGCGGTATTATGAAAATCTTCTAAACAAACATGCATTGCTATATCCACTATGAAATCTGAGTATATTGTATTGGATAAAGCTAGCGAAGAAGCTGAGTGGCTTCATCAATTCCTAGAAGATATTCCAATGTGGTCCAAACTTGTGCCTCTTATTTGCATTCATTACGATAGTCAATCAGCAATTGGAAGGGCACAAAGTGCAATATATAACGGTAAGTCTCGACATATTCGTCGAAGACATAATTCCGTTAGACAACTGCTCTCTAATGACATTATGACAATTGAGTACATAAAGTCCAAAGATAACGTTGCGGATCCTTTAACCAAAGGATTAGTGAGATAGTAAGTAAATCGTTCATCGAGGGGAATGGGCTTACAGCCTATACATGAAAAGTTGCTATAATGGAAACCTTACCTAGTTGACTGGAGTTCCCAAGATCTAGGTTCAAAGGGACAACCAAATTGTGTTTGACTTAACGATATCACTATGGAGATAAAATCTCTTGCTCATTCCTATGATATTAATAGTGATATCTGCAGTGAAAATTAGGATAAGCAACGCTTTTAATGATCATTATATCTTAACTAATCAGATGGGGTATAACAAGATACTCTTAATAAGAATCACCTATATGAGTGTGAACTGGGCCGATTCTATGAGAATACTAAGGTTAAATTCTCTAAAGCACTCATGAAATCAGGTATTGTTAAAGGCCAAAATGAACACAATTATGAGAACCAACTGTGTCCGGAAAGATTCTGTGTGAACTCTATTGTCTCGGTTAACGCAAAAGACTAAACAGTTCAAGACATCATGTTCACTGTTCAACCAGTAAATCCGATAGTACTTCACAAGGGAAGGTTCAAGGCCACAAGCTACCTCTCTCTATACAGAAGATTTCAAATAGTACTCTCTCTGTGTGTTTGTATATCATTTCATTGCTTTCGGTCAATTTCATTCATGTGGGGGATTATTGGAAAAATGGCTAAGAGCTACACTAGTTTTTTTTCAACTTTGAGCCAAAAACTAAGTGGGACCCACTTATCCTTTTGGGTGGGAATACATGAGAATGTAATCTACTCCATGAGTAGATTATGGACATGTATTAAGTTGCTCTAATCCATTTAGGAGTGAATGAGAAATTGCATCCTAAACACCACTACTTGAACATGTTAAACATGGAAACAAAAGGAAGTGATGAACTTGCTTCCCACATTGCTTGGGAGCAAAACATTCATTGGGTATAAATATACTTACCTTGGTAGTACAAGATGAGCCCCAAGGGGCATCCCACTTTTGTGGAGGAGGGAGGACCTAGATCAAGGTAGGGTCACCACCACACGCGCGTGCGCGCGCCACCCCGCACCGCACCGGGCCGGGCTTGGGCTTGGGCTTCACACGCGAGTTGGGCCTGGCTCGACCCACTACCCATTTATAATTTTTTGGAGAAATTTTATTTAATAAAATTTTTCTTTTTCAAATGGGGTGTGTCCAAGAGGTGTGTGTCCTTTCGTATATGAAAGGGTGTGTACCTAGTCCAAAGAGGTGTGTCTAAAGAAGGTGTACATCTGTTCATCTAAATAGTCACTGTTCTGAACAGATGCAAACCCCCATGAAAAGACCTGTTACAAGCTATTTATATGCATGTTGTTCATGATTTTTGATCATCCAATTCACTGCTGTTGCATTGCATTTTTCAAGTCATCTTCATTGTCAAATTAAGAGAGAATCCTGCTGCTACACTTTTGATTCGTCTGTCACACAGTTTGTAGTGCTGCAATTGTTGTGAGACCGATCATTGTATCCTGCGAGGTAATCGCTGTTGAAGCTCGAAAGCACCATTGCGATGGTAAATTTTGTCTTAAGGACATAGTGTTAAACACTAGCCTTGATCAATCATCTTCTGTAAATTTCTGAAATTCGTAACTCCAGCAATAGAGTACTGTATTCTGCCTTCAAACAGTAAGTGATTTCCATTCGTAAATTACATTCTGTAGTTGTGTTTTATTGTTGTTTTAATTCACTGTTGTGAGGAACTGTTTCTTGAATTCTGAACTACTATTGTATGTACTCGGACTAACATTTGTAGTAATGGCTAGCTGAAGAAATTTATGATGGTATCAAAGCCAACCAATCATAAGTTCAAATCCCAAGAAGAATGACTCGGCATAAAAAAAAAATGCGTATCACTAAAAATGCACCGGCCGGGTTTCACCTGAAGGGGAGTATTGAGGAGTATGCTCCACCAGAGGGAGAATATTGAGAAGTATTTCCGCTATCTCTACGAACGCCTCGAGCTTATGGTAGTAATAGCTAGCTGAAGAACTTTAAGAGAGTCAACGAGCTTTTTTATGGCAATGGGATGGTATAATGAGTTTCACTTGGTGAACACTAAACATTTGTAGAAACACCCTATTGATTTAGAGAACTTTCACTAAAAAAATGACTTTCAGCGGCTCTAAAGCAGTTTTTCTCTGCCGCTAAAAATGTCATATTTACTTAGAAATTGACCATCTAAGCAAACTGGACACTTTTAGTGGCAGATATGTTTTTCCGCTGCTAAATAAGACTTTTAGGGTGAATGCAAAAAAAAAAAAACCACCGTTGCTAAAAGTCATTTCTTTTGTAGTGAATTCTTTCAAAATTCAGGAAAAGTTTTTAATTTTTTATCTTTATATAGAGTTGCACCAAATAATGGTTTCTAAGTCAACCAAGGATACTTATCGTAGCTCATTGAAAAATAAAGTAGATTTCCTTAATAAAAAGGTTATTTTTTGTATATTTTCATGCAAACAGTGGCTAAGTATGGGGGCAAGGGGAGACCATGGCCCCCAAAAATATTTTGGAAAGCCCCCTGCTACTTATATAGGAAACTCATGTCATTTTCACATGACCCCAATGAGTCTTATTTCCTGTAATGGCCTGCCAAGATTTTTCTTTCTCTCTCAATATAATTGTCCCCCCACAAGGAAATCTTTCTGGTTATTTTCACCTTCCCTGTCCCCAACTCGATATAGGTCGTGTTCACTCAACTTTAAGAAGAATAAAATATTTTTTCATTTTATATGTTTTCACACTACTGTCACTACATGTTGACTTTCTAACTTGCTCATCACAACTGAGTCCCATTTCACCTTGGCTAGTGGAAGTGTGGAAGTGTAGGAAGTGTTTGAGCTTTGGATAATATGCGACTCTGTCTTTGGCCCATGTACGTACACACAATTAGTAAAGAGCACAAACAACCTTTTAGAGATAATTGGGGGGGGGGGGGGGGGGGGGGCTGCAACATTTATATAATACAAGGGCTAATGTAATTAAGAAAATATTGTAAATTTAGTAATTAAGAGAACCTATATAGATCTTAAGATAACTATCATATACTTTAGGTTATTAAAATATCTATTTTTAAAATAATCTAAACAACTTCAATCTTCTTAATATGAAGTTCTCAGCAAGAGAAGGAAAACCAAAATTATCAACGGCCACAACCAACCCCAAACCACAAGTGGTCTGCCTTCGGTATTTATTATTATGAACCTACACAAAGATAATGCCTAGACATCAATATTAGCGGAATTTATCCGACAAAACACTTTAGATGGCCACTATCCGAAAAAGGCCACAGTAGTTTTTATGAAAGATAATTTGTATTCCCACCAAAATTTTCATTTTGTTTTTTGTTCGCTCGTTTTCAACTATCGTCCACATTGTCGCTCAAGCTCGAGACTTAGTGATGACATTGTTGCTCATTTATATATTATAACCCACCGAATCTGCATTTTCTCCTACCTTTTTCCTCTTCGATTTCTGATTTTCTGCCTGGTATTGAACTGAAACTTTTCTCCAACGTTGAATACCTCTTGTAGAGGTTGTTGAAGTCCATTAAAGAGGTATGCATAGCACACATTGACCTTCTTTCATGCATTATTTACCATAGAGTTGGAGTTTCATGCTTACATTTTGAGAAAATGTCATCTCAGTTTGTTATATACCGTTTATTCATTTCATTATCTTTGTTGTATGATTATTATAGGGTGCTTAAAGCATCCACGTAATAAATTTGATTGTTCTAAAGTTGTTTATTGTCAAATCCCTAGCTGAGAGCATGTTATGCTAAATTTTTCTTTGAGCATGACCCTTTTAAGCAATATAAAGATGGGCACTCAAATCCAAGCACACAAGAATAGTGAATGATAAGGAGCACCCACATGTTAGTGAAGACAAGCAATCAGAGGACCCACACGTTGTTGAAGAAAAGCAGTTAGAGTTTAAAAAGAAAGAAGACTCTTTTTCCATACCAATCATGCCAATCATAGATTTGTGTGAGTTGGATGAATGGAGCAAACCAAGAAACCCAGGATCTGTAGAGACTGTGTGAGAGCTAGCCTATGAAGTCAAAGACATTATTTAATATATTCTCTCCAAGAAAATAGGATCTCATCTAGTATGAAAAGAAGGTTTCTTCCACACACACACAAACGGATTGTAATCATCTTCATTAAATAGCAGTCAGAGGTAATAGCTCTATCATCAAGAGTTTGAACACCCAACCTCTTTCAAACCTTCTGTTATCATTTATTTTTTCAGTGAATACACGTATTTATATGTCGGGATCATTATATAAGAGTTGAAGCAAACACATAACAAATGGAATCATTTTCACTATTCTATTATATTAAACCTCAGAGAAAAACATTGGACTTTCATCCTGTTTATCTTTTTTGTAAAAGGAACCCAAAGATGGTTAGAATAATAAATAGTAATTAAAATTACAAGTGTAATTGAAGCTATAAGTGTCCTTCAATAACTATATTTGCGATGTATGGCTTACATCTTCAGATGTTGAGTTGTATATAGCCAATCCACGTGAAATTTGACGAAATTTGAATACAACCCAGATCTGAAATTGAATATCTTCTTGATCCATGAATTCCGAAATTGCTCCATTGATGTTTTTTTCCGCACAACTCGGTCAACTGACCTCTCCATATAAAGTAGGAGCTCCTTTACCTGCAAACATGAAAAAAGAATCAGTTATTAGGCATTTAGCATGTTGCATTAATTTCTATAGCTATTTTCCACGATGCTTACGTGTTTATGCGGACAACAAGGTTCATGTTGATCACGAAGGCATTTTGATGTAGTATCCTCCTCATTAGACCCTCCCACTCTATCAGCCAGGTCCTGACCGATATGCATAATCGTGTTAAACTCATACTAATACATATACTCATCAGTATGCATTGGTGAAGATTTTTTTTCCTCTCAGTATGCTTTTGAATCTACCATTTGACAATGAATAACTCACTTTCACTGTAATCATATATTATCCTTTCTACTCGCTCCACTCTTGCAAAGGGAATGCTAAATGGTGGAGGAGTTTTATGCCCCAGACCAAACTATTTCATAACATGACATGTTTTATGTCACTCAACTCCCGGTAAAAGGCTAGGACTGTTAAGAACGAGAATCGCTTGCAGTCAGTTTTGAAAACATTATGTCGAAATTTCCTTATGTACTCAACGTACAGTTGCCATTTGAACTGCATTTAAGAAGTCATAAACATTAGTAACTTCACACGTAAAAGTAACTAGAATAAATAAATTGTATACCAAAGGTCTGTTGTACTTACACTGTAGTACGCCATTTTGTTAAGCTGTATTCGGGCTTTTTCGGTATGATGCTTCAATCCAAGATGTCGGGAAAAGACCTTCAGGACCTCGTTGCATAAGTTTGAGATAGAAGGAGACAATGAAAACGCCAGACGGGAGAAAACGTGGGGAGGAAGAAGGGAAAATGGGGTTTCAAGTGTTTTGTAGGATTTCATCGAGTAATGATGTTGTCGCTCAATGAAATCTTCAATAATAAAAAAAATGGAAGTGGTAGCAAGAGACCACTGCAGTGTTATAAAAACTACTGGGTCCTTCTTTGGTTAATAGTCATTTAAGGTGATTTTTCGGATAAATTTCTCTTAATATTATTTCCATGCTAAAGTTTTGTTTGAATAAAAATTATTTTCCTAAATGGCCCGCATTAATTAGGACGAAATTAAAATAATGTAGAAAATACTATTACGTAAAGCTCTTTCCTCCTTTCTCATTGAGGAAGACAATTATTTGACTGGTTAATATATAGAGTAGTGTACAACTGTACATGCCTTTTATATATATGATAAAATCACATCACAATCTTCAAGTACTACTATTAATATAATAACAAAGGAAAAAAAAATCTCTCCACAAACACTATTTATAGGAAGGAGTGAATGGCATGACCTGTCCTTCGGTGTCTTTTCAACCATGATTAGTGGTATGGTTGTATAATGGAGGAGATGGCATGAAGAGTCAGTCCTATATCCATTTTGTATCACTTGTCAATTTGTCTAATATGCCCTTGCAAGACCTATGGCAGTGGCTTGACATTGAGCTTGGACTTCAACTTTGAATCCGGCACTAGATAACCTCTTAGTGAAAATCTCAGCAATTTGGTCATCGGAAGTAATGCATTTAACTAAAGGATCTCGTAGGACTTTCTCACGGATAAAATGATAATGAATTTCAATATGTTTAACTTATGCATGAGAACTCGAGTTGGCTATAAGATGAAGAGCACTATTATTAGTACATCAAACCGTATGTGTCATCTTTACAAATGGAAAAATGGACTCATCAAACACTGCGTGCCGTGAGAATTAAACGCGGCCCGTAAGCGTGTCAAGGTGATGACATTCTCTGTAATTGCATTTCTTGTTTCGTTGCACCACCTATTGATTAAAGAAAAGGCGGTTCCTAACTTAGATTTTTCCTCGCACCAAACGGCAACAAAGAAGGTGCCCCCTTCCATTTTCGCCCAAACATGCATTACACAAACACCTCCTTATAGTAGGAGTTGTGTTGCCACAGAATCCACGGACGCTCATAAATAAGAATAGAGTTATTTTTCATTGAAGAATTCACCGTACGAGAAAAAAACTTTAACACAAACTATTTAATCAATAATATTTTTATTTATTTATCAAAACATCTTCAAATTAATCATCCCCTCTACATCTTTCTTCATTTATATGTTATAAATATAAATAAACTCAAAAACAACCAAAACCACTAAAATTGATGTGCCCACTCTTCAACACCAATTTTCCAACCTAAACATATTACCCATTTCTTTACCTAGGTTGCATTTGCAAAAGGAGCCGCAAGGCCGCGTATCCCGACTCGAATCCCCCGTATGCGTTATGCGCAAGGCTGCGTTACTTCGTACGTATTCTGGACACCGCACACACTTATAAAAAACCGGAAAGGAGACGCGTTCGGTCTCTCTCTCTCTCTGTCTATCTCCTGCGTTTCTCCCCACAGCTTCTTTTACTTGCCAAAAAAGCTCCCTCTGCAAATCTCCTCTCCATCTTGTCTGCGCTTTTCTTCAAATCTCTCCTCCTTCTCATCCGATTCCAGGCTCTTTCAACACACAAAGGTGCGATTTTGTTTTTTGGGTTCCCTTTCATTATCCACTTTTCTCATACTTAGATCGATTTTCGCTCGTGTTTTCAATCTTTTCTTCTCAATTTCTTCATTTCAGAAACCCTAACCACCAATCTCAGATCATTCAACCAGTTTCTACTTTATCTGTTTGCGTTTGATTTGCTTCTTTTCTCGTGATTGTGTTCGATTGCAAGTATTTAGATTGCGTTTGGATGTGCTCGAATATCGATCAGTTTGGATGTTTTGGGAAGAGGGGTTGGTTGTTTTTTCTGCTTTGTGCTTGGGCCGCATGGAAACTGGAGATTGCCGTTGGTGGGGTACTCTTTTTTTTTTTTGTTTTTTTTCCAACATTTCTGCCCCTAGTTGGGATTTGTGTGAAAGGGATGGATGATAGTGGTTGGGCCTTCAAAAGGGTAGAAAGCAGTCTTTGAGCTAATGTGGATTCTGGGATTCCACAAAGGGCCGTATGCATCTTGTAGCTTGCAATTTTGGGTGTATCCAAACACACTAAAGCCTCAAATTTTGCGGGGTAATGGATTCTGAGCAATTTTAAGAAATGGCTTCCTATTGCTCTCTTGCTCGATGTGAAGCTTGTAGGACTCTCTTGTTTAACCTAGAATATAGATCATGTGTTTTTTAGAAATGGGAGCTTTAGATCTCTAGGAAGTGAGAAACAGGGGTCTCCAGTTTCCAATCTCCACTCTCCAAGCCTTTGCAAGTTTGAAATGGGTAAAAAAGAGGAGAATGAGTTTTAAGGTGTATCAATCGATTATTTCAAATGATTGGTCAATATGGATAAACTTTTATTCTATAAATTGAATTTATTGGTGATAGGACTGATAAATTCTCCATTCTTTTTGAGAACAATATTGCATAAAAAAAAACCTTTTGTTCTGAAGAATACAGCTGACTAGATCACAATTCTTATACCACTAAAGTTTTCATTTTTCTAATTAAATAGATTTGGGATGAAGAAGGGTTTCCATAGCATTGTTGTATGGTGCTCATTTTTATAACCATGAGATTATGGGTTTGTATCACTTTATCTATATAAACAATAAGAAGCTTGTGAGCCCAATCAACAAGAAGTTGAATGACAGTCACACGCTAATGTCAGTCCATAGCTTATAAAGCTGGTCGAACCAATCCCATGCTTGGGTCATGCAGCGCAGGCTTGGGGTCATTTTATTCCAGTCAGAATTTACCTAAAGAAAGAGGAAAGAAAAATAAAGAATAGGGAGGGGGGAGAAGAAAGGAGGAGAGGGAGGGAGGGAGGGAGGGAGAGGGGGGCGGGGTGGGGGGTGGGTTGGACAGGTTGAAGAAATGAACGAAGAGATGAAGAACGGAGAGAGTTGGAAATGTCCATTTGTACCATTCCATGTATGTTGTTTCCAATGAGAGTGGTGTTGTGCATCAGTCACGAAAGGGAATAAATAAAACCCAGAAAGGAAGAAGAGAACAAAGAAAAACGAGAAAGATATTGCATCTTTTATGTCTCTTTTATGTTCTATCATTTAGACTAATTATTGTTTTACTTTTGCTGGTGCCACGCATTACTTTTTATAGTTAGTTTCCTATCAGATCTTGGGTTGAAGGTTTGGACTTACGCGGTCAGGACCTGTCCTGAAATTTTTTTTTAGTCTACGACTTGGGCCCAAAAGGCAGACATGAACATCAATTGGGACATACTTATATTTGCTTTTGGACTGTGACACTCTCAAATGGAAATTCACAAGGGCAGGCGGAGTGTTATCCCAATTCTTCCAATTCTCAGGTCTCATTCTTATTTTGCTATGCACACGTCTGCCTAATTAAGCATATGATTAGAGACCTTTCTATTGCAAGTCTTTAAAACCTTACCCATTGACCGTATTTATTGACATCAAAATCTGGGTTCTAAGGCATATGATACATTATAAATTTGTTACCTGTCCCTATTGCTCCCTTGTGGATGGGGATTCTTGATACCAGTTCTCTCCTTGGGTTGAACATTGGAGAGATTTGCTCGAGTCTTTTTTCCCACCCCAGGACCTACCAGTGGCTAGCTTGATTGCACGTTCGACTTCCCTCCTAGCAGCAAATTGAACAAATGCAAAGACTCGATTCTTTCTTCTACTTTGGTTTGAGTGAATGAAAATATCTAATATCCTCCCTGCATGGTGAAACATAGCTTCCAGATTGCGTTTTGAGATGATGCTTGCAAATTGGAAATGAAAACAGAGCAGGATCTTTCTCTAAGAAGCTGAACATGTTTTATAAGGGCCTCTCTGTCCAACGTGTTGCAATCAGATCTTCCTTGGAGTTTGACTCCAAAGTTTTCTTCTCTCTTATAGGAGCCGGCCCCGCAAGGATCTAGGAGGTTGTCCAACCTCGAATTGGATGATCTATCTCTCTTCTTTTTTGGTTTCTATCACTCTCACAAGCCATTCCGGTATCAGTGTCCAGCGGCGATGGAGGAGGAGGGCACTTTCCACCAAATTGTTTCTTTAACTTTGTTAAAATGCTCCTGACATGCTCTTCATTGGCACTTGTTGCTCTAACTTCGTTAAAATGCTCCCGACATCATCTTCATTGGCACTTATATTGAATAGAAGTCTGTTTGCAAGCTTCTTCCTGTAATTAAACCAAGATGGTAATAGTCTCTGGATCATGGTTGTTGTTTAGTTGCAAAGCAAAGCAGTTAAACATTTCGTTTCAGAAGATATTCCGAACAAAACACAAACATAATTTTTTTTCTTGAATGATAACCATAAAAAATCTCAGTTAGAGTTTCTTCTGAAAAAGAATGGTCTAAAAATGGGCCAAATGGACTGAAATGGCTGAAAGGTGCTTGTTCTTGTGGAACATACACTATTTTTTTTTTTTTGCCAGTTTGCTGATAAATTAAGCATTGAGAATTAAAAAAAAAAAAGCGATGCAGTTTTTTTAGAAAAGGGTGGTGATGTAAAATGTTGTTACATGTGTTGCATGAGTGGTGATATAAATTTTGCTTTCAGTATGTGCATTTCACTTATTTTTTTATTCTCCTTTGAAAAAATAGTGTTAGTTTTACCTTAAAAAAGTGTTAATTTTACTCTTTACTAACCTTTTCCATTTCTTAGTTGTAGAAAAACTTCCTACATCTTCCCAGAAACAGAATGCTGAAACAGCCAAAACAAGGAAGCATTCTATTTTAGGGGCAAAACTGAAATTGTCTGCGAAACAAAATCAACGGCTAAGTTCAAGAGAGTTTGTCTTTTGTATCATTATCTTTTCTGGTGAGTGCCTCATTTTATCAGAATTTAGTTATCTTGCAGTATATCACCTTCCTATCTAACTAAACTTCGTCCTTTTTTGTCTTTTTTTTTATTCTACTCAAGAAAATGGCAGATGGAAGTTCTTCAGAAGTTACTAGTTCCAGCCAGGATAATGCTGAGACCTCGGAATCAACTGTTGAAGTCAATGTGAAGACATTGGATTCTCAGATTTATACATTTCGGGTGAACCAAAATGTAATGTTTTGATTACATTGATCATAGAGCTTTTTGCATATACCCCCTAAGATTTCTATGATTTGTAAATAGGCCCCTATGGTTTTAGTATTTGTAAATAGGCCCCTGCCATTACATTTTAATACCTTTCGTGTCCTACCCTTCCAACCACCGAAAGTCTTTAGGGCCCGTTTCTTTCCTAGAATTTCTGAAATTCATGTCTGGTGGCTGTCTAGGATTTTAAAATGCTGGAATTCTGAAATGCTAATGAATCCTGTCATTTCTGAATTCCCTGTTTCATTAATGCCTGAATTCCTGTCTGAGAATTCCTGAATTTTCTGAATTCCCTGTTTCATAACTAAAATGATTTCTGACATGAATTTTACTCTTGTATGCTTTGTTTATATACCAATTGAACTCATCAATATTTTTTTATAACTCAATACGCAAAATTGTTTAATACTACACCCATGTGACATACATTGCAACATAAATTTGGTCAGTAGTGGAGCACAGGGCGTATTGTACAGGACAGTCCATATCCAGGGCCTATCCCTGATTCAACTTTGATTATTCCTGACCATAGGCATATAATGAATATCATGATTAAAAATCTGGAAAACCTCATAAACTACACTACTATCTCAAGATATCTCTAGTGACAGAACAACCCACTACTCAACTCTTTTTCATTAAAAAAAAAAACCATATGCACAAAGAAAATGAAGTAAATAAATGGCCTGGAGATGGCAAGACACATCCATGTGAACCCCTAATGATAAGGCATGGAAAGAGACATCAAATCTAGAAAGTGAAGCAAAACATTTCTGGCAGTTGTAACTGCTGGAGGCTAGCCTCCAAGTTGGAGGCGGCTAGCCTCACCAAGTTGGAGGCTAGCCGGCGGCTAGCCGAACCATAAAATCCGTTACGACCGAGAGCACCGGAGAGCTCTCTCGGAATTCCTGCGTCGCTGGGTTTTGGGAATGCCTGATGGAGAGGTGGGTTTTACAAATGCCTCCTTTCTGGCATTTGTAAATGCTGGAATTTTGGAATGCCAGAAATTCTCAAGAAAAAACGCTGAATTTCTGATAGGAATTCCGGAATTCCCAGACAACCGGAATTCCTGACAGAAAAGAAAGAGGGCCTTAGAGTGAAATGACACTTTTGCCCATTTCTTTATCCCCATGTGCATAGATTCAAAAGTTTGGACCTATTTTTTTCAAAGCTTGTAATATTAATAATTCCATTTAGTGGGAGAGAATAACCATATGTAAATCATTTTTATTTTATTTTATCAATACATGGCCTATTTCATTAAATCCAAATAGATCATAATGATAATCAACGCATGTGCTTATAATTGGTTATAATTGATTCGATCCAAGCACTACCCATTGTTAAATTGATGAAAGTTTTAAAATATATGACTAGGCTTCATGTGCATTAAAGAGTTATTGAGAGAGACTGTTGACGATTGAGATAAATAATGATATTTTTGTAGATAATAATATACTCATTTTTTTTAATTGATATTGGGCAAATGTGTCATTTTTATAAAAAGTTTAATACAAATCTCTTGGTGGGTTCTCATTTTCAATATAAATACTGATTTTGGGGACATGAAAGGTATTGAAATTAAAAAGTAGGGGCCTATTTACAAATACTGAAAGCACAGGGTCCTATTTACAAATCATGAAAACCTTAGCGGGGTATATACAAAAAACTCTTTATCATATATATATATATATTTTGAACTTGCTAATGTCAATGGGGTGCAAGTGCAAAGCTAGTATGCTAAATATGGAGTTGCATTATATTAACTATTTTTTAATCATGTTCTTGGCATACAGGGATTTTTTCCCATGAGCAAACTGCATATGCATAATATGCATTTGGCCTTGTGGGGCTCACTTGTCAGCTTTCCTATCATTGTGGATAGGATTGATGGAAAGTTCTATTTACGGATAAGGGTCTTGCAAAAAATCAGCCCTGTCAGTTCTTCCTAGTCCTTGATTAAAAATTCTTTAAGTTTAATGCAAAAAATCAGCCCCGTCAGTTCATCATCATCATCATCATCATCAATGCTTTGTCCCAACTATGTCGGGGTCGGCTACTTGAATTTTGTTTCTCTATTTTGAACTATTTTGAGCCAAATCCTCAAATAAGTTACATTTCTTCATATCTATTTTTACTACCCCCATCCACGTCCTTTTTGGCCTACCCCTTCCCCTTGTTGGGCCATCAATATTCATAGCCAACCTTTTCCTTACTGGCACTGTTGTTGGCCTACGTTGGACATGCCCAAACCATCTCAAACGAGTTTTTTTAAATTTATCCTTTATTGTTGTTACCCTTAAATGCTCTCGAAAGTGCTCATTTCTAATTTTATCCTTCTTAGTTTTCTTACACATTCACTTCAACAGTCTCATCTCAGCTACATCCATTTTGTGCATATGTTAGTTCTTGATTTGCCAACATTTTACTCCATAGGTCATAGTGTAAGAAACCATATACCAACCCAAAAGCTTAAGCTCGTAGGTGGAAGGCCCAAACAAGTATATATGAAGCCTTGTTGAGGGCATTACTTAGGCGATGTGGGATGTGGGGCTTTACTTTACCAACACTCCCCCTCACGTGCAGGCTCAACAGATTTCATGGACGGGCTTGCCACGTAGACTACACGAGAATGACGGGATCGGAATCCGCTCTGATACCGTGTAAGAAACCATATACCAACCCAAAAGCTTAAGCTCATAGGTGGAAGGCCCAAACAAGTATATATGAAGCCTTGCCAAGGGCATTACTTAGGCGATGTGGGATGTGGGGCTTACTTTACCAACATATAGCTGGTTTGATCACTGTCTTGTAAAATTTTTTCTTTAATCTTGTGGGCATTCGTTGGTCACAAAGCACTCCAGAAGCAAGTCTCCACTTCAACCATCCCGCTTTTATCCTATGTTCAACATCTTCATCAATTTCTCCATCCTTATTACAAAGCCAAGGTAACGGATTAAAGCCTTTGGATTCTAAAGCCTCCTGCCATATCTCAAGTTTTGCAGTCACACCATTTCTTGATTCATCTACTAACACAATATCATCTGCAAATGATATGCACTAAGGTACCTCTTCTTGAATATGAGTAGTTAACTCATCTATAATCAATGCAAAGAGATAAGGACTTAGGGTTGACCCCTGATGCAAACCTATGGTCACTTGTAACTCCCTTGTCTCTCCACAAGTAGTTCTCACTTGTTACTACTCCTTCATACGTGTCTTTAATAATTTCAATATAACATCTTGGAATATTTCTTTTAGTTAAAACCCACTAAATTAAATCTCTAGGTACCCTATTGTAGGCTTTTTCTAGATCGATGAAGTCTATATGCAGATTTTTCCACTTCGCTCGATGATTTTCAATTAATTGCTTAAGTGAGAAGATAGCTTTCATGTGGATCTCTCTAGTATAAAACCAAATTGATTTTCAGATATCTTGGTCTTGTGTCTAAGTCTTTGCTCCATTATTACTCTCTCTCACAGCTTCATAGTATGACTCATAAGTTTAATCGCACAATAGTTGATACAGTTTTGTATATGTCCGTTGTTCTTATATATAGATACTATAAGTTTAATCCCACGATTTGCATAATTAGATATTATTATTATATATATATATTTTTGGGTGGGTTTCGGGGTTGGGGCGGGGTGGGGTTTACAAAACCTAAAATCGTGGAAAACCCCAATTCATTTCCTTGGTGCGAACCTTGCTAGACTTGCCCTAAGACTGATTATTTGGACCACTGAGATACAATTTTCTTTTCATCTGTTTTGGTTAAATTTAAGTCAGTATTTCATCTTCATAATCATCTTAATGTTATCCCACTGAAATAAAGCCATCTTAATTTGTTCTATTCAAGGGACAAAGTAAGTAGAAAAAAAGAGAGAAAGAAACATAAGTTAGTATTCAATTTATTCACAAAAATGTCAATATTCTATTGTGTAGTGTCACTGTATTTGACCTGAGAAATGAATGTTTTTAAAGTATGCAAATGTTGAGATGATGTCTCAACACAGTGATATATGATGCAATTATTTGTGGAATGAGGCAATGAGCATATGAATCATCATCATCAAAGCCTTGTCCCACCAATGTTGTGGTCAGCTACTTGAATTCTGTTTTTACATTCCCGTATATTCACAGTGAGCATATGAATCTTTTTTTTTATTTTTTATAATGGTGCATATGAATTTCGTTGAGCTCATGTTGTCTAATTTTGTTAAGTATTTTTTGCATTACCATCTCTTGCATTTTTGGAGTGTAATTGTTTTTGCTTTATTCAGATGCCAGTTTCTTTGTTCAAGGAGAAAATAGCAAGTGCTGTTGGTCTTCCAGTCGGCCAACAACGGCTAATTTTTAGGGGAAAGGTCTTAAAGGATGATCATCTACTCTCTGAATATCGTATCCTCCTAGTTTTGACTTCATTGTAGTGTCTTTCTCTCTCTCTAGAATTGTTTTCCTTTTTGTTTAATTTTTTTGGTTACTACCATGCTACCTTAGTTTAGAGAATTATTGAAAATTTTGTGTAAAACTGAGTTGTGCATTGAACTTCTCCATGTTTTCTGTTGGATAATTTGATTTTTTTTCTTCCCATTGACATATAAATCTGTTCTCTAGGTACATAATTTCAAATATTATGGTATGGCATTGTGATACTTTTATCTGGTTGCTCATTTGAAGGCCTAAATATTTTGATCCTTTTAATGTAGGAGGAAATGTATGCATATGCTGAAAATGTTGTTTTTTGCCATGTCCAAGTGATGCAGTCATAGCCCTGAGTTCGCGTTAGATCTGACCTTGGAGAGAAACCTTTATTAGTCATATGAAAAATATATTTAGAAGTTACATTTTATTTGTGCCATATTTGGTGTCTTCAAAGTCAAATCCCTTGTATTTTTGAGATGGGCAATTTCATGAGTCAAGTGATGTCCAAGTCACATGAAATTATGTGCCATTGACGGTTATTCAGTTTCCAATCTAATGAGCACAACAAGCTCAAGTTGTTGCAGTTCTGACATAATTTGGATAACTTGTGGCCCATTTATTGACAATGTGTTATCTAGTTATGAATTTCAGTCTTTTCTGAAGTCTTAATAGCAGTTGATATTATATCAAGTCGGTCTATACTCTATATACTCATTTTCATGCAAATTTACTAATAAAGTGAAGGTGAAGTAAAGCCTCCATTTGCCGAACAAGAAAAGACTAGGGGTCATATCAAAAGTTTATAAATTCAAAATTCCCTCCTTTTTCAAAATAAAAGTAAAAAAGCAACCTCCTTTCTCCACTAAATCATAAAAAAAATCTACTTTTTACACAAAAAGTCAAAAAGATTTCCTATCAAGCAACTAAAGATAAAAGACCATCATAACCCCCTTATACTTTATTCTCTCTTGATTTGATGCTTCACATCACTTCATTCTACATGTAAAGTTCCCAAATGGGACCAGGCATTCTTTCTGTTGTGAATGGAAGACTCACACTCCTTTGTGCGAAGGCGCCTTGGGAAACACCTTTGGCGATGACTATCATAAAATGTCAATAGTTGCAAATTTCAGTTTGTTTTGGTCAAAAGCCAAATAATTTCGGTTTGGACAATGTTCTGAACTGAGCAGCCACACTGAAAAAACTTGGTTTGGATTTCGAACCATTTCGGCCTAAATTTTATTTTATTTTTTTATCATGAGAGAGAGAGAGAGAGAGAGAGAGAGAGAGAGAGAGAGAGAGAGAGAGAGAGAGAAGTCACTGGACAGTGAAAAAGAAAGGAAAAGGAGATGGAGGGTGGCAGGAAAAACCAATAATATTTTTTAACTTGTACCCTTTAATAAGCCTACTTAAGGAATGTTAGGGTTGCAAATGGGTTGGGTTCTGGATGGAACCATGTTGGAACCGGATTCAGATCTGGATCCATTTCTTGAAGGGCAGCTCCGTAATCGGAACCGGTTCTGTCACGATACCTGTTACATGGTTCTGGGTATGATTCTGGTAAAAGGACGTGGATCCGGTTCTGGACCGAGTTTCAGTTTCTTCTCTGGTTCTGGTTTAGTCTAGTTGTTCTGGGTGCTGGGCTTTAGAGAGAGACTGAGATTCTGGGAGTGGGGTCCTGTCTGAGAGAGAGAGAGAGAGAGAGAGAGAGAGAGAGAGAGAGAGAGAGAGAGAGAGAGAGAGAGAGAGAGAGAGAGCTAACTTTGTCGAATGACTAAAATATCCTCAGTTTTCTTTGCAAAAGGTTTGGGTTCTTAGGCGGAATAGGTGTGAACCCTAAATTAGACCTGTTTTCTTACGGGGTCCTAGATCAAGTTCCAGGTTCAGATCTGATTAATTATTGGAAACAAAATTTGGTTCCGAATGCAGATTTTTCAGGATCGGATACTCGGATATCCGTTTGTATCCCTAAGGAAGATGTAAACCATTAAAAATTGCTCATTTTGCATTTGGAATCACATTGCATTATTGATTTGATAGAATAAATCAACTGTATATAATTTATATGTTACTTTTAAATTTTAATATTGACATTTATCATTATATATATTTGAAATGTAACTCCTAAATGTTTCACCAAAATTTCAAATTGGCTGAAACATTTTGGTTTGGAGGCTAAACTGAAACTAGGTCTGAAATGAAATTTTCAACTATGACTGCTGGAAACTTTGAAGAAGATACTGTGATGACTCCTTTCTCCTTAAACCTTCACATCAGTTGGTTGTACTGGTAGAGCAAGTGCGTTCCTTGGAACTCTCCTTCTTTCCAACTCGAAATCCTATCCTAGTTTATTATTCAAATTTTTTCCCTTTCACTTATTGTGAAGTCTTTAGTTTGCATTCATCATCCCTTTTTATAGTTGTCTTTGTTTTCTTCTTGTTTCTGCTTTTCAAATTCTCTATTATTTTTCCCAATCTTCCCAAATTTCCCAATTTTCATTACCCTAAATTAACCCCAACCCCCCACCCCCCCCCCCGACCCTGACCCCATCCAATACCCCAACTTACAGTCCTTAGTTGACTCAACTCAAAGAAAACCTGGCTTCCCCCTCAGGTCCTCGTCACTCTGAACCCTGATCATAATTCCGCCTAATACTCAACGTAAATTCTAGTAGACTAAAACTCCAGTTAAACTCTATATCCCACTTGAAACTTATCTAGAATCATCCCAAGATGTGTCCCACAAAAAAATCCTAATTAGCCTCTATCATTTGACCCAAAACCCCCCCCTCAGAAAATCTTTACTTCTGCCTGGAAAACACACCCAATGTCATGGGTTATCTTGAAGATGTAATAGTTGATCTTGACAGAGGATGAGAGGAAGAGAGAGTTGGAAATAAATTGGGTGTCCTCATAGGAAATCCATTCATTATTCTTCCAGCTAATAGGAATAAACATGAAAAACAACTAGAACCATGTGGTTTCTAGTGAATAACATGTGGGCCCCATCTTGGGTCATCTTAAGTATATGACCATGTCAGCATTTAATCGGTGATAGAATAACCCATATGGTGCATCCAGTTTGTGTTCATCTATTCACGCATGAAACATGCCCATTTTTGGGGAAAAAGCACGAAACACTACTCTACAATGACTTTCCCAAACAAAATCAACAAAAAACTCTTGAACCAATTATGTCAGTTTCCTAATGAACTAGACCCTCAACAAGAAAACAAATAAATATACAATTTTTCTATATGGATTCTTGTGCAGAAGCACATTAATACCCACTTCTATGAATTTTGGCAAGTATGGGGCCCTTGGTTCCGATGTCGGCCTCTCTTTTGGGATCTTGAAATCCTTGCATCTGCATGAGAACTAAGATGTAGTGACTTTTTTTTTTCCGGGATAAGAAAACTCATTTGTACCTTTCTAATAATGATAATTCACTTAAGCGATCCTCTGACAGTGCTGTGCTTTGCATGCGAATCTACTACTGCAACTTGGTTGGTGTGCCTCTGAGTGGGCTGTAAATTGTAACAAAGATGCTTTTTTTTTTTTATTTTAAATCCTTCTTTGGTACATGCTCTTTGTTCATAGTTATTAGCACTCCTCTAGCTTATGTTCTTCCTCAAGCGTAACTTCTTTGCATGTTTTTCACGTTTTCCACTTCTGTGTGCTTTCTTGTCTCTTGACTATAACTAAACATACCTGTTTTATTTGCTTACTTTTGCAGTTGGTTCTGCTTATTTGATTTCTTTTTTTTTTCTTTCTTTTTTTTTTTTTTTGCGTTTTGATCCTCTTTTTTCTGTATCTGTATCCTTGTGTCCCTTGACTATGACAAGATCTGGAAGATGGACATACACTACATTTGGTTGTGAGGCAGCCAGTCCAGTCCCAGACTTCATCTGGCACAAGCTCTGGAGAGTCCAGTGGAGATCATGACAATCAAGGTGTTAATTCCTGAGCTACCTTAAGTTATGAACTCATGGTTCGATTTTCTGCTTATGAACTGCTTGATTTTCGTCGTTAAAAAAAAAAAAACTGCTTGATGTTCTTTGAGATAGAAACTTTTCTTGCCAATATGAATTTCATTTGTCCACATTTAATTGTAAACAGTTACTCAGCTGCCAGCGACACCATAGTTGGCTGAAAAAAAAACTGGTTGTGAAGTAGAAAAAAAAAAAGACATGGGTCCCCAAGGTTGAGAGGAACAATAAAAAGGCGATAAAATGAGAGTTGGTTTGTTATTATTTGATCTGGTGGAACCGTGGAAGTTTGCAACTCCATAGGACAGAATGTTTCTCTGTAAGCGGCTAAGGCTATTCAAAGTGGCTTTCTTGGGCTTAATAATGCTTTGATGGGTATTTGGTTAACACTTTTCATGGGACAGAAGTTACAGAAGATAAAGCAAGAGCTCCATGGAGATTTTGTTCCATACTAGACTCAGCCGATTTTTAGAACTATGCACGCAATTACATCACTTGGGCAGGTGGACCACGGACTCCATCTTCATTCCATCATTAGACAACTGATGCCTATCATGATATTTATCCTTATTGTGATTCCATCACTAGATGGGTAGGTCTCACCCTGATTTCATTTGGGTTAGTGGGCCCACCATGATTAAGGATTCAATCATTCCTTCGGTGTGAAGGACCCACCCCACCATGATTCAGAACATCTAGTTTTTTTTTTTTTTGGGAGAGGATTAGTACTGATGGAACTGAGTTCAACTTTCTATTTATGTGTAAATGTCCCACCACATGGGAAGGTGGTGTTACCAAGGCTTTAGGTGTAAGGGTTTTGGCCTTTTAATTATGCTTTTGCACCCTACGAAACTGCATATGTAAATAAGTGCAAAAGGGGGAAAAACTTAGTCTTTCGCCATGCCAGTGCAAGGATTGGAACTTTCCACTTGGATCTAAGAAAGTATAAACATTTACCATTTGCTATTTTAACCTAGAAGCATAGTTCAAAATAACATTGTGGCTGCATTACCGGCCGTAGCGGTTGAAGCCACTATGCTATTTTGAAAATAGCAGCGCTGTCTAACACCTAGTAGAGCCAAATAGTTTTATTTTAAAATACGGTTTTTCCTATTTCTTCTCAATTACTTTTTTCTATAGTTGTATCTACCATTATATCGTTCCAAATCACTAAATAAACATAAGAGTGGTTGCTACACAAGATTCGGAGTTTTTTGACCACTTAAGAAACTCACATCGCCGCGTTGCTACGTTTCGCTGCAACCTCTAGGTATTGCCCGTTTCATAGCATTTTGGCCACTGGCTGCTACGCCCGCTGCAACTGCTATTTTGATCATTGCCTACAAGCATCGTGTAAAATTACAGTATCGGTCGCTATTGCGGTTGACCCCAAAAATTGATACGACGCAGCATTGCTTTGTGGTTTGTGGCCGTCGTAGTCCATCGCGGTGTGAATTTTTTTATACCTCAAAAAATTGAAAAAATATTCAAAAAAATCCAGAACATCGGAAAATGTTAGAAAACAATGTTTTTTTCCCATTGGTACACTAGATACCAAAATATTGTCTCCCAAAGTCAACATCCTGCATTGTTGTTAAATCTGTAACTGTCAACTTTTTTTTTTTGGCAACTGCAATTTTATTAGAGGTCAACCGCAGAAGAGACATATATTGAGAAGCATAAAAATGGAAAAAAAACCATCATCCAAAAACACAGGAAAAAGGGAAAAGACAACCCCAAAAAACACCCAGCCTCAACGAGGGAAGATGTTAACTACAATCTGATCTCCCAGCCCCTTCCTTGGCAAGAGCATCTGCCTTCTCATTGGCGTACCTCTTCACATACAAGAAGGAGACGTTGAGCTTAGAAGCTAAATATGTCAAGTTTTGATGTTTAAGTTTTGTGCCTATACTATAATTTATAAATTAATTAATGTAGCCCATATGTAAAATCCAAACCATTCAAATAACTATCACTTCTTAGCTTTGAAATAATCTCACTACAATCAGAGTTGGGCCCACATTTGAATTGGTTGTGCTATGTGATTAGAATAATTAGAGTGAGGATATTTTGAAAATTTTGTATGCTTCATAGTGGGGCCCACCTAAAAAATTAAAACGTCAAAATAACTGCCTCCTTTTGTATGGGCTTTTTTGGCCAAATTTCATTTTTAATGGATATGCGATACTATCAGATTGATGGATTGATTTTATTTTATTTTAAATTGATTGATTGATCAATTTGATAGTGGGGCCAATCTCCTATTAGAGTGAAACTTGTCCAGGGCCCATATAAAAGAGCAGCAGTTATTTTGTGTGTGTTTTTTTTTTTTTTATATTTTGTAGGCGGGCTCCTTTGTAACCCACAGATTGGTAATGTTTTTAAATTACATTCATTTGTGTAACTGATAAAAAAGTAAAGAAAATAATAGAGAAGAAAATACTTTAGAAGGTCATTTGCTCTTTCATTTTGTCAGAGAGAGAGAGAGAGAGAGAGAGAGAGAGAGGGGGGGGGGGTTACTGAGGGGGAAAAAAAGGAAGAAGAGGGAAATGGAAAGGGAGAGTAGGAGGGCCGCCCCCCCCTTTTTTGAGAATTTCAGCCCTATTTACTGTTACTGAAAATATGGGCCGTTACGATCAACATTTGGCCAAGATATCAGTCAGGACCAATATTTTTAAAATCTCGGCTGAGATGGACCAAATATTTTGGGCATTTTTTTGGTACCCGAGACCAAAACCTATAATTATATTCTTATCAGTTCAATCAAGGCTGATACTGGTACGTTATGTACTGATATCAGCTGATATTTTAAACGATGCTTGCAAGCACATTCTTTTACTGTGAGGAGGGATACTTGTACACATTTGGCTTTTTGTTTGTGTTCAGAAAGTTGCAAGGATTAGTTCTTCATTCATAGGAGACATGTGACTGATAGAGAAAAGATACAAGACGCCTTTTCTTTTCTATTGTGTTATTTTCTGTTTGTGTTTTTCTTTTCCTGCATTGGAAGAAAAATGCAAGGTTTCACCTTAGAGACCACTGGGTGGATCTTTCTACTTTAATATCTCAACGTATTTGTATTTAGTATTTCCTATTGCAACTTTCAAGGACATTAAAGTTTGAACTGTAATGTTGACTTGACAAAGATCTGCTATGCAAACTAACTTTTGTGCATTTCTCATGGCCAAAGATATTTAATATCAGGGTCCTACACTATGGATTTTTATGCCTAGGAACTATTTGCTGGGAATCAGTTCTAGTAGTTTTTATAGTGTATCTTTGTTGTGTTTGACAGGAAATGATTCCACTCCAGGTGCACCTCATAACAGGGTCGGGCATGTTTCACACAGTGTGCTGCTTGGAACTTTAAATGTCAGGGACCAAGTTGAAGGCATTGTTCCTGACCTTTCTCGGGTATGTTCTGCTGTGCAGTGAGTGAAAACCAGTTGATTGTAGTATTATTGAAGTATGTGACGCTAGTTCATTGCGTGTCCACCTGTGGCAGTATTTTAGGGTTCTTATTTATTTTTCTAAATTATTGATTGATAGGTTCTAATTTCTTATTTTCCTTTTAGATTATTGGGGCAGTATTGAACTCTTTTGGAATTGGGAACCTAGTTACAGCTGCTGGGTCTAGCAACACATCATCTGGCAATGCTGTGAGTCATACTCTCTTTTAAGCCATGGATTTTATTAGATGGTAAACAAAAGTTCATTGATAAAATGTACAGAAAGTAAGAATACTAATATAGAAATGTAGTGTGGAAAAGCAAAAGTATAATTCTATTCCCCTGCGAAGAAGGAAAAGGGGAATAGGAAGATGAGCCAAGATGAAAAATAATCTAACATCACAAACTCTCTCCTATGATCATTGCTTAGTTATGCTGCTCAGATTTATCTAAAGAAATCTACATTTGAGTTAGCAGTAGCACTCCTGTGTGAAACTTTACTAGACAAGTATAGCTCCTCTTCTTAATTTCTCCAATTGAATGTATCTACATGGCCTTGTACTTTTACTTGTTTCCCATTTGATTGCATTAGACAACTATCGATCATCAACCACCCTGAAAATTGACTTCTTGAAAATGGTTTATGCATTGCATTTACTGTGGGCTTGCCGTGATGTTACACTTGTCAGGTAAATACCACCACTCAACCTGACCAAGGCATTGAGACTGAAGGAGCACAAGAGAATGCAGGCAGCAGGGGTCAGGGACAGCCAGCACAGCCATTCTTCAATCTCCCATTTCAAGCTCTGCATGGGATGGTAGCAGTTCCTTCACTACAAATGGTTGTTGTTTCTATATCCACTTTAAGTTCTTACTACTAATTGTATTTCTTGGTGATGCTCTTTTGACACCTTATTCGTATGTAGTTCAGGTCATTCCTGATTCTTTGACAACACTTTCTGAGTTCATAAACCGCATGGAGCTGGCATTATCTCCAAATGGTGACATTTCTGGGTGCATTTTCCATTTTTGTGTGATAACTGATAACCAACTTGATTCTTTGTTTAATTCCATCTTTTTGTAATTTATGTAGGTAATTCGACACCCTCTTCCCTCGCCAATGTTAGAGAACCAAGGGAAGAATTTTCTTCTATTGCACGGGGATTGCCAACACCTGAGGTTTTAGTGACTGTTATGCGACAAGCACAGCAACTCCTTAGTGGCCCTGCTAGTGCTGCACTTTTGGTAAATATTATATCCCTTGCTGTATTCTTGTTCAGATAGATTCTTCAAATGGATTCTTTTTTGCCAGTTGTTTATGTTGGTGTTTGAATATAATTTTGTCACTCAAATGGAAAGGAAAAGAAAGGGACACGTTCATCATGAGAGTGGAACTTTGTAGAGTGCAGCATGTTCTTCTGTTGCTCTGTATTCCGATTTTGGAAGCTTTAAAAGTCTGAACAATGGCGGTTAAATGTTTTCGATGCAGCTCAGTTTATAGTATCTTTTCATCCCTCGATTCTTGGATTTACTGTTGACTAAACTCTTTTTCTTTTTCGTTTTTCCTTTTAATGGGAGTCGAGAGAAACTTAGGATCACTTCGGCTCCATGGATTTCTATCATACGAAATCCTTGATTCTAAGATCTCTGAATTCATGGAAAGCCTATATAGATGTGTATATGTGCATATATGTATATATGTATTTGAGGGCAACCACTGCCAATCATGATACTAATTTGTGGACCGCGTATGATCGATACAACCCCATTATATTAAGTCCCCCTCCCTGGTAAATTAGCATTCATTGCAATTTGACACATTGGACTAATAGCAGCCGCTATACTTTTTCTCAAAAGATTCATTATATATGTGTGTGTGTGTGTGTATGAGAGAGAGAGAGAGAGAGAGAGAGAGAGAGAGAGAGAGAGAGAGAGAGAGAGAGAGAGAGAGAGAGAGAGAGAGGCTCTCCTAAGCTTAGGATAAAATTTCATAAGCTCATGCTTGTGGGGCCCACCTCTGGTCCATCCAAATGGACCAAACACATGACCCCCTTAAATTGCACATGTCCACCAACTTTCGGTGAGATCCGAATTTACTCGACCGTTGGATCGACTATGTATCGATCCGAATGGATTGTTGACCATTAAACTTTTGGGCTCATATGGAAATGATAGAAATCACGGTTGGGGCTGATATTTTGTAAAGAGGAGGATCCCAAGTTGTCCTTGAAATCCCCCCATCCCCATGTGGGCCCCACCACACACTTGAGCTTACCTTATCCTAAGCTTGAGCTTTAGCCCCTATATATATAGACACACCATCAGTAGGTATAATCCATTTTATTTAAGAGTTTTTAAGTTGTCAAAGTTTGAGGTTCGCTAGATTAATGGTTGGGTGATCTCTCTTGACTTTACATGCAAGTAGTTGGGGTGGGGGGGGGGGGGGGGTGTAATGGAAATGGAAGGGTCCAGTTTGATCAGCATGGTCCTTTTTATTTGACCTGCATCCAGTTTGATCAGCTTATTTGAACCTTTCGTGGGTGATGGATAGTTTGGTTGAGATTTCCATGTTACTACAGATCTTGAGGATTTCTGAAGTCCCTCAAAATCTGTGTTCTAGGTTGGAGGTAAGAAAATGTCCAATTAAAAGTTGTTATCTTTCCACTGTGTGCCAATTAGCCAACTGCTGCATGGTGTCAGAAGGAATGTCTTTTAACTGGCTTTCTTCAAATGGCTTCACTTTCCAATCTTTTCAAGTGTTGTAGGTTTGTAGCAGTTTTCTTTGCTCTTCCAACTTGCAACCTGCTGATGGCAGAAGCTAAGCACTGGGCCCACTGTGGGTCCATCTGAATGGACCAAAAACAGGGACCCCCTACCCCCTCCACTTTCTCCTTCCCAGTTCTCCCTCTAAAATACACCGGATCCATGGGTTAACACCCATGCGAATGGACTGGGCCCACAGATTGATTGCACACACCCATGCAAATGAACTGGGAAGCCGTTAATCTTGTGGGTCCGGAATGGACATGATATGATTGTCAAATGGGCCCCAAACTTGGTAGGTAGATAGGACCCAACCAGATCTTTAAATTTCCCCAGTCCCATCCCCAGTTGGGCCCCACAGCCTGGTGCAGTGCATGCATCGTGCATTGGATATATATGGAAATATTTATATGAGAAAACCGTCTCATCGTGTCTGTAATGTACTGCGATTGCAAATCTATATGTTTAATGTTATTTCGTGCTGCAGCCTCAAGTGTCCATCCATCTAATTAGAATTCATGAATACGAACTGCCACTTGTAGATCCATACACTAAGTTTCGTCCTCCCAAACAATGTAATTTTGGTTAGTTGTTAACTGGATTTTTCTTATAACTACTATTTAGGGTTATTATTTTGCATATTTATTTTCCATGCCCTGCTGAAGTTAAAGAAGTGTAGTATGTCTGTTTGAGTAGTTCATTGTTAGGATTCGTCAGAAATTCACATCTTGGAGTTACTTGCAGGATATCTCAATGCAGATGTTCATTGTTTTGTTGCTTGTAGTTCCATAATGTTGCTTTAGTCTTACCACACAGAACATTATCTATACACAAATCCTGGGGTCTCTTTTGGTGTATGGCTAGTGTTGCAAAGGAGTAACAGAGGAGTAGCGCCTTGTTTTCATTGAAGTGTGACTTCTATTTCAGTGTGTTAATATTCTTGAAAATAGAATTTGTGTGTGCTCATTACCATCAGAAATGGGGATATGTTTTTAAATATCAGGTGTGCACTGTTTTCTATCTATGTTTTTTTTTAAAGAAAAACGACCACTTGGAAGTTGGAACTATGAATGAGAAAGGCGAAGAGTTAAAGGGTGGGAGTTGATGAGTTGGCAGTAATTGAAGTTCCTATTTTCCACTTGGGAAAGATAGTTGGCATTAATTTAAGTTCCCAACTTTTTCTCCTTTCTTTAGAGATTGTGTAATACCAAATGGTCATATTAGTGCATTTTGAATGTTTTAGATTATGTAAGTGGGCCCACTAGTGGTACTAAAAAAAGACATTGGTGGGGCCCTCTATAAAATTCAATGGTTGGGTTAAAATCTCTTCTTTTAAATTGCAATGCAATTTGAATGTTTTGCCCACTTATGGATTTCATAGCATTTCCTTTCATTTCAGAACTTTTAAAAATGACGTTGATGGGGCCCACTAGTGGAACGAAAAGAAGACATTGGTGGGGCCCTCTATAAAATACAATAATTGATTAAAATATCCTTTTAAATAGCATTGCATTTTGAATGTTGTAGATTACATAAGTGGGCCCACTAGTGGATTTCATAGCATTTCTTTCTATGATGCATAGATACTTCAAGATGAGCAACGTATCGTGTCGTATGGTATCTGATACTCCAGCTTTTATGTATAAAATTCGTATCCTTGCCATGTCCATGGCGTGTCCATGTGGTATCCATGCCGTATTTGGGCATGATAGATTTCTTTTCATTGCAACACTGAAAAAATACATTGGTGGGGTCCTTTGTAAAATTCACTAGTCAGATTAAATCCTTGTCTTTTAAATAGCAGGAAGTAGATTGTGTGTCATGTTTCTATTTCTTCTACTATTTTCTCTCTTGACAGACGCACATCTCCTAAATGTTTTGAAAGAAGAGTAAAAGTAGGAAATATCGATTCATTGCTGCATTAAACAAGGGGAAAATGTCTCTACTAACTCTTCTTTCATTGGTCGTTGGATAAAGGGCAGAAACGCCCCCTTTTCTAAGATGGCATTTTGTAGAATTCCTCATATATATGAGAGGTTCAACGAATAAGAAAAAAGTGACTTGTAGTTGTCGTAAAGGACAATGATGTTTTGGTTTCCTACTTTTTCTCTTTTTAAATGACTATAATAACTTTCAATCTTTCTCCTCCTTTAAACCAACGACAATTCGTTTTCCGAATCTAGATTCGTATCCCTAATCTTAATGGAAATGATTCGTATCTATGCAATGAATCCCATTTACAAAAGAATCTTACGATTTAGGTGTGAATCCTACGATTCGATACTCATTTCATTGAATCTTACGATTCAAGCGATTCGGCTAAGCCAGAATAACTATAACCAATAAGTTAAAATTAATAATCTTCTATCTTTTTTCTTTCTTTCTTTTAGCATTTTTATTTTTAAGATGTAATTTAGTAGTTAATGAAACCTCCTAAGATTTTTTTGCGGCTTTGATAAGATTTTAAAGATGAACAAAGAACATGCATTTTAACTATTGCATTCAACTGTACGTATAGTGCTTGTCTATATCTTTTTTTTTAATATATTTTGATTTTTTTTCTTCATGAACATTTTCTTAACTTCAAGAGATATCATACTGTGTAAGATTGATGGTTTGAATTTAACTTTTATTTTTATATTTTGATTTAAAGATAATAAAAAAAATATATTGATACTTTAAACTTATTTAACTATTTACACATCATTTATTTAATATATATGTATATATTAATATATTTCATCAAGTTCTTGATATGATTGTATGATAGACTTACTTGTTATTATATTTATACTGCTTTAAATAGGAAAATGGATGGTTATGAATAATTTCTTTTTTCTTTTTCTTTTTAATTATTTTTTATTTTTATTGGAAAAATGAAAAAAATCTCATGATTTGCGGTTCGATTTGATTCATGGGTATGAATGATTTGCGATAGGATTTTGATTTTGAAAAATATGCCAACGAGTGATGCTTTTTGTGCCCTACTTTTTCTCATTCAAGATGAGAGAGAACAGTCACTTCTATTAAAGAGAACCTATTCGTGGGGTCTACTAATAGAAAAATCCAATCCAATCAAAATAAATAGCATCATATTTTATCAGTTCTCACCAAATTTCATTTCCATAGGAGTTGAGCCCACCATTAGATTTAGTACTATGAAACATGCTGTTTTTATAATGTGACAGTGGGCCCAGTTATTTCATCCTTTGAGAATTAGAAGTTCCTATTAGTGCCCTATTGCCACTTTTAAACTCTTACCTATTTGAAAAGACTAGAGATTAGAGATTGATTCCCACTAAATCTAAGGCGTATCTTTCCTAAAATTGCACTATCCAAATATTTAGCTAAGATAAGAGGAAAGATGAATCGGAAACCGAGAGTAGTGTGAACTTATGGCATAAATTTCAAAGAAAGACAAGCAGCTGCCTGACTTTCATTGGATTTGCAAAAGGGGCCAAAACCACCCCATTTTATGAGGGGCATTCTTTAAAATTTGGAAACCAAGAGTGATATTAACTTATGACTTGAATTTCAAAGCAAGACAGCCGGCTGGCTGGCTTTCGTTGGTTGTACAAAAGGGGGAAAATGCCCCATTTTAAGGGGCATTTTCTACAATTCCTCATATATAATTGTAAGTATATATATTTTAACGACCCAGGCTCACTATCACATGATATTGTCCGCTTTGCCTCATGGGATTTCAACCCGATCTTACCGCATGTTTTTAAAGGGCCTGATGTGGGGTTAAGGCTAGGCCGCACTTATATACCCTGGTCCAGGATTTGCATGTTTCTAATGTGGTACTTATGCACTATTGCATACCTAGTCCTTTAGAGTTTCCCCCGCCCTCTCTCTCTAGGAGGATGCTCGCCGGACCCAACGGCGCTTTTGCAGGGGGGCCACAAGCCCATAGGCGTGGCATACTTTCCCACTACAAATTTGAGTTGTCTTTCGCTCTAATACCATTAGTAATGACCTTGGCCCACTATTCACAAGATATTGTTCGTTTTGGCTCATAGGATTTCAACTCAATCTTGCCGCACAATTTTAGAAGGCCTCATGTGTGGTTAAGGCCAAACCCCACTTATATACCAAAGATCAGGACTTGCATGTTTCCGATGTGGGACTTGTGCACCATTACATACCCAGTCCTTTAGAGTTTTTCCCGTCCTCTCTCTAGGCGGATGCTCACCGAACCCAACGCACTTATAAGGGGGGGTCTTTGGCGCAACATATGTATATGTACGTGTGTGTGTATAGGGCCGCCCTCTCCTCAGCTCGAGCTGACGGGGGAATCCGTCCGCTCAAGCTTGTGGGGCCCACATGGGGCTGGGGTTGGGGGATTTGAAGATCTGCATGTGGGCTCCTATGGACAAAAGACCATCCCAATCAAATCATCCTAACCTTATCATCCATGGCCCACAAGTTCATCCATTTGAATGGGGTTTGCAGTCAATCCAACAGTCCAGTCCATTTGTATCTATCCAATCCCAGGGCCCATGTGATATTCAAGGGGGGTATGTGTGCGGCCCAGCCGGATGACCCAACAGTGGGCCCCACATGTGTGAGCAGACGTAAATCCCCCGTCTGCTCGAGTTGAGGAGAGGATTTCCCATATATATTATATGAGGATCACTAGAAAACGCTAGGGCTTTTCAAAAGAGAGAATGCCCCGTTTTTGGACGAATAAGAGGTGGTGAGGAATCATAAGAGGAATTGCTTAGGTAGACTCTTATACTTTTAAGGAAAGAGGAGAGGAGTTACAAATATGAAAATATTGGATCTATTTTTTCTTCACGTGGAGTTGTAAAAAACATGACCTTGCCTACATGGATCTAACGGAGGACATGGCCTTAAACAGATTTGATTGGTGTTGTCAAATCCATATAGCCGACCCCACCTAGTGGGAAAAGGCTTGATTTGGTTTGGTTTGGAGTTGTAAAAACCGATGCATTGGGTTCCTATTTTTTCTCCCTCTTTAAATTACATAAAACAACTTTCCACGTCTCTGTCTTTAAACCACCTATTAATACTTATCCTCCTTTTTTTTTCCTTCTTGAAAGCAAGCATTATTATTTACCTTCTTGATCTTTTCTCCTCCTTATATGGAAGGTTTTCTCATAAAATCTTGTTTGGGCCTATGTTGGACGTGAAATTGGGGTAGATGCTAATTTAGATATTAATTATGAATGTTTTTTATTTTGTAAGGGACCCACTTTTATTTATAGCGTCGGTTTAACTTCAAATAGTTTAGATTCGTAAAATCAGGTGGTGGACCAAAGTTTGATTTAAGTGGGCATTCTTGAATAAAGAAAATAGAGAATGCGACTTATTTAAGATGCATTTTTGAAAGGAGAGAAAATAAGAAGATAATAAATGGTAGTTTTAAAGGAGAACTAGTCTCCACACTATTGGACATTAGACAAGGGGCAGAAACGCCCCTTTTTGAAGGGTGCATTTTGTAGAATCCCATATATAGTGTTCACTAATGCTTGAAAGATTAGATAAACCAATGCACTGGTTCAGCACTTCCAGTCTATGTTTATCTGCTAAGGCATGTGTTCCATAAATACCAGTGATGCAGAATTGGCCACAGTGGTCCCACCCAGTTAGAGATATATTTTATTTTATTTCCTTTTATGTTTCCTAATTATTAGTTAGCATATTTCTAATTGTAATTAGGCTAGTTTCTATTATTGGTTTAGGTTTTCTTTGTAATTAGGCTAGTTCAGGTTTGCTTAGGCCCTATGCTTGCTTTTCCAATTAATATAGCATTGTAGAGATGAAAGTCTTAGACTTGATTATTGAATAGAATCGTGGGTTTTTCCCTCAGAGAGGTGTGTCCTCATGTTGAAATCTCTAGGGAGATAATTTGAGGAGTCTGCGGATTCTTGGCACTCCTTGCAAGCCCTAACCTAGGGCCTGCATCATCCAGGCTCCTAAAACATATGTGGAGTAATGGAAATACAGATAATCATAAACCTTTTTGCACTCGTTCAATTCGAATCTCAGAATTTGTCTTCACATTTCTTGTCATTTCTCAAGCTCTTCAAAAATTTTCCCTAAAAAACAAACAATTTTTAATGGGAGTTCTTTCACATTACATGGGTTAGATTTCATATGTTCTGATATTTTCTGAAACATGCAGTGTAACAGTTGATACTTTGTAATTGCAAGTCATAACTTGCTTCGCCTTGTAGGGTATTGCAGGACATCTAGAAAGAGAAGGGAACACTTCTGATACAGTGACACGGAGTCAAATTCAGGCGGAAGCAATGCAAGTAGGAGTTGCCATGCAACATCTTGGTTCTCTTCTTCTAGAGCTTGGCCGTACAATTCAGACATTGCGCATGGGGCAGTCTCCTGTATGTTTCTCTCCTTCCTTGTTTCAATTTCAGATTTTCTCCTGAGAGTTTTCATTTTGAAATGCATGACAAACTGTAGGCTGAATCTGTGGTAAATGCGGGACCGGCAGTTTATATATCTCCATCAGGACCGAATCCTATCATGGTTCAGGTTATTAATGATATTCTTTGTATTTTTTTCATTTACTAATTCACTTCTAGATTTAATTCTCATGATATAGTCTAATTTTTCAATGCAGCCATCTCCTTTTCAAACCAATACCCCCTTTGGCATTTCTTCAACTGTTCGTCCACTGTCAAACCCTGGTATTCCTGTTCCAATTGGACAGGGAGAAGTGCCTCGCCACATCAATATCCATATCCATGCTGGTGAGAATGATACAGTTTACATTTTTTGTTTTTTGAAAATGATAAAGTTTACATTCCTTCTCATCATGAAGGGCTATCTTGACCTTGTCTAATCAACAGGGACATCAGTTGCACCTGGAGTATCATCTGTTGGGGCCAGTGTGAATACAGGGGAAACGGCTATGGCTAATGTTGGACCGCATCCAACTCAGGCTCCAGGAACCAACAATGGAACTGGTTTAGCTTCAGTCCCAAGACGTGTACTGCCAGTGAGAAGTGTTGTTGCCACAGTCCCGGCACGCTCCCCTGCAGATGCTGCCAGTCATTTTCTTAATGCTTTCTATCCTCTTAATGCAAGATCTCAGCAGACAGGTCCTAGCAATTTGGTTTCTTCCCAAGGCTCTAGTCTAGCAGCTTCAGACAGAGAACATCTCAGTTCAGGCAGTTTTTCACAGAACTCGCAATCTATTTCTCTTCCTGCAGCCATGGCCCCAGTGCATGCTGGTGAAGGAGTTCAGGTTCCATCAGGTTACTTTCTGTGGCACCCCTGATTAAAGAAATATAGCCATCCTGATCACATACTTCCTGAATGACGAACTATAGTGTTTTGATTTATTCAAGATATGCATTGTGATTAGAATTCTAGACAGCTGGGTCTCTTTATTGGTGTCTCTTTATTGGTGATCCAGGCTGTTGCTCTAGTGGACCTACCTTGGGTAGGGGTTGGATATACTAAATATTTAATATTTGGTCTTCTGTCTCTCTGACTGCCTTTCTTCCCTCAAGTATTTGTAAGGCGAATTATTGATGGCAAGTATATTTTGGAAAATTTGTAAGGCGAATTATTGATGGCAAGAATCCTCCATTCTTGATGGGGCTTCTTAGATCAATAGCCTATAATATATCAACTGTGGTTCCTACTTGTACTGGATTTTCATATTAGGATCATTATTACATAGGCCAAGTGAATTCCCTTAATTGTATTTATGCTTGAGACCTATAATATCTCGTGAAATGGAACTATGCACATGCCAATTGACTAAGTTTCTCCATCATGTCTACAGGCCCATTAGATGCTTCAACCAGCGTAATGGGAGAGACTACAAACAATCTAACTTTAGGAGCACTTTCTAGCGAGTCAAAAGCTCAACCTGGAGAGAAAACTACAACCACCGTTGCTTCTGAGCACGCTTCTAGCTCAAGCTTAGGCCCAGAGCCTCCTCAAGGTGGAAGAGATATTCCATTGGGATTGGGGTCTGGAGGATTGCAGCCTAAGGTGATTAACCACACTTTTTTGTTTTTCTGAGCTTATGAAATTTGTACTATTTTGACTTGTTTTTTAACTGGTTATAGGGTCTGTTCTGCACCCATATCAGTATGCGGGTCCCTCATTTTGTGATTAAATACTTTTGAAAAAGTTGTGTTGCAAATGTCAACAATGGGTGTTCGTCCCAGAGTGTCTCAAGATGAAAGATTCATGGCCCTGTGATAACTTTCTGGATCATTGACTTCTAGAATGTTTAATTGTAGGCCTCCAATCAAGTCTTCCAAACTGAGATTTGTGGGTTTATATAAATTGCACTGGCAGGCCCATTAGATAAATGCTCTTGATTACTAACCGGCCCACACACTACATAGGATGAACTAGGAAACCATACATCTGATGTCAGAAGTTATATAATTTATCTGTTAACAAATGATAGTTGTACATAGGCAATGTTTGTAGATATCTCTTTGATTCTAGGAACCTAAACTGCTTTCGGTCACCTAATTCACGGTTTACCATGTCAATGCATGCAGATGCAGAGAAGAAGCAAGCAGGTAAAGTCGCTAGGAAAAGATGATGGAGTAGGCACCTCCCTACCTGTCACTCAGAATCAAAACCAAGAGTCCATTTCTAGGGGACAGCAGGTTCTCCAATCTCTTTTTTCTGGGGGAGACGACATAAATAGGGCAGATACCAATGGACAATCAGTGCAGATGCCTCCTTTAATTGGTCAGATTATGAACAGCATGCCTTCGGGAGGACAAGGTGCCAATGGGCAAATAGATGTTGCAAACATGATGTCTCAGGTTCTTCAGAGTCCTGCTATGAACAGTCTTCTGGCGGGAGTGTCCGAGCAAGCTGGAGTCGGATCTCCTGCAGGGTTGAGAAGCATCCTTGAACAACTTACCCAGAGCCCTTCGATGAGGAATACACTTGGCCAAATTGCTGAGGAGGTAGGAGGGCAAAGGCAAGAACTTGGGAACCTCTTTTCAGGGCTGGGAAGTGACCAAGGTGGGATAAATTTTTCAAGGATGTTTCAACAGCTGATGCCTGTTGTTTCCCAAGTTCTCAGCCAGGGACCAGTCACAGAAACTTCTCGTGGAATGGAATCAGATATTCAGTCTAGTAATGGTAATAATGCAGGCAACTGCAGCCAAGCAGATGGAAATATCTCTCAGGTGTGTATTTTATTTGCGGTGTTATTTATTAGGTCTTAGTTGTGCATTTGATTAGTTGATGCTTCCATTTGTTATCTGCTCTTCATATAAGGGCTTGACATTTAAATGAACTTGATGTTGCTGGTGTCACACTTTTGTGCTAGTCTATGTAGTGCTCTAAACTCTAAACAAAGGTGTTACAACTTGGAACCAGGTGCTTACTGGATCACCCTTGAGTAAAGTCGCTACTTGGTTCCCGAAAATGCCAAAAAAATAGTGTAAATGATTAATATAGATTAAAAATAGGATCAGTGTCATATGAATCTAGAATTTTAAGGAACATGTGCTTTAAACAAATGGGGCCTTTTATTCCCAATCGATCTTCTCCTTCTCATTCTCCATCTTCCCTCCACTTTGGCTCAACTCCTCAGTTCTCCACCATTGACTACCGGAGATCACCCTTCACTGACCACCCGACAGTGAGTCATTTCCCTCACTGATGAAGAACTTTAGGTGAGCTCAGACCACATACTCGTTGATGAATAAATATGGTTATTTATGATTCTTTATACCCACCAAACCACCAATGTGCAGTAGTGATATTAGGAACCAAATGCCTTGTGGACTCTCCAGTCTCCACGGACAAAGAAACTAATCAGATCTGTGTCAAAGGACACTAACTGTCTTATTTGAATGAGGACTTTTACAACTTCTGATAGTGGTGATTTGTGTGAGGTTACCGTCTTGTTATAGAGATCGGGATCGTAATCAAACATGTCGTGGGCGTCGACTTGGAGAGGCTGGCCCTCCATTTCAAGGGTGAGATGGATGAACCTCATGTACTTGCTCTCATCAGCGGCGGTCGTGGACGTTGCAGAGGAAACGGAGGATGGTGGCATTGACATCTTGTATGCTGATGTTGGTGGCCCGGATGAACATGTGTGGGGCCATATTGGCTACGGGGTTGGCACTGGAGGAAGGTGGGGCGTTGTCTGTGGATGTGGGTGTGGCTGTAGCAGTGGAGAGGGAGGGACCTGGTGGGGTGGGGTTTTGTAGATAGTGGAGGGTAAACAGCGGTGATGGTGGTGAGTGGGGCCTATAGAGGCAGGGGTGGGAGAGGAGGTGGTGGTGTGTACTGGGCTAGCACCAGTCTTCTGGAGAAGATGCACTTGTGAACAACAACAATTACCATAGAGAAGAAAAAAACCATCGATTGCTTAGAACCCTAAATTAAGAGAGATTTTCCATTGGTATTGACAAGGGAAGAATCCACACACACACAGAGGTTGTCCTTAATAGAAAGAAAGTTGTAAAGTAAAACTCAAACCCTAATTTGAAAGCTTTGAGTTCTCATGTCCTTTTTTGAAATAAGCCAAAAACGTAGGGCCTTTTTTTTAGAAAAAAAAGAGTTCATATATGTGTTTTGATTGAGTCACTATGTGTCTCACCGTATAGCCTCTTGTCAAACTGCCATTGCGTGCGAGTCCTATGCCAATTTCTACTAGCCGCCTTCCAGTTTGTATTAGTTTGTGCCGGTTCAAGTCAACCAAGTCGGTGCCAACACGGTCAAGTTGGGGCTTTTTTAGGATCTAATTTCCTAGATCGTACCCATACTGATTAACATCGAGTCAACTTTGTGTTAGACAAAATTTCAAGCCATGATTTTTAAGCATTTGAACTACAGAAGTGGGTCTCCCTAAACATATTGCATTCCGCTCAACATTCAGGAGGATTATATGAGAGATCTGGATCTTCAATTGTTTCGGCCTTGTATCTCAGCTGCTCTCTAGCATACATGATGAAGGTTTTTGGGGTCCTATTGGTGCTATTAGATACAAAAGGGCTTTGATCTATCTAAATGTAAGAACTTGAGTCCACTTGTGTTTCGGCTGTCTGATCTATGACCTTGAATTGGACAGCCAGCACAAATCCTCAAGTCCTCTTGTATATGGTGGGTCTCATGCAAAGTTACGAAATTCGGTTCGTTTTAGCCGAATTTTCCGAATTATGTCGGTTCAGACCCTTTACCGAACCGAATAGCACCCATATATATATTCGTTTCAAAATTCGGTGCAATTCGTCCGAATTTCTGTAATTCGGACGAAAATCCAGAATTTTGGCCGAATTGGCCGAAATTCCAGAGTTTGGTTGATATTTGTAGTTAGCCTTTAAAATAAAAAAAATGAGGGGCTCAATGTAATTTTTTTTACCCAAAAGTAAAAGTAAAAAAAAAACGAAAAAAGAAACCTTTACGGGATCTCATTCGCCCCCTTTCATTTGAGAAGAATAAGAATAGGCAGCAACGGAATCAGCTGTTGCTGCTTATTTCGTTCGACCAAGAAAAGGAGTAGGAGAAGGAGAAGGAGCACTTGCTGCCGGTCCAACCACCTGGCGCTGCCAGCCGAACCACCTGGCGGCTGGCGCTGCCGCTCGAACCAGGTACTGCTGCTACTTCTTCAACCTGCTGCTGCTTCTTTATCTTTTTCATTTTTTTCCTTTCTGCTGCTGCTGCTGTCAAAGTCGATGGGTGTTTTTCCCCCCTTTTCCCCCTTTCACCTTTCATTTTGCCCAGAGCTGTTGAACCAAAGACAACACCTGTTATGCCTTTTTATCTGCCCCCTTTCCTTTCAACACGTGCCTCCTTTTATAAGCTGGTTGGGCTGGGCTGGGCCAGCTGCTGTTTTGTAGCTGGCTGGGCTGGGTCAGTAACTCAGTATAGCTTTTAGCAGTTTGCTGCTGTTCTTTTAATAAGCTTGCAGCCCCCTTTTTTTCAACTGTTATCTGCTCCTGATTTAGAAGAATAAACTATATGTATGAAACTGTATTTTTTATTTTTAAGATTATTCATATATTTTTCTATATGTATATATATATTTAAGTTTTTATATTTTTCCGAAATGTAAATCCGAATCGTTTCGCCGAAATCCCGAATTGTCTGAAATATTTCGATTTGGGGACCAAACCGAAACGAATTTCTCAACACTGGTCTTGTGGGACCATCATGTGCTAGAGCGCCTGTGGAAGACACTACAACCGTACTCCATAGCCATGCAACAGAGGCTTCAGCTCTTCAGGTGCTTGTAGCAGGAGACGGGGGGGAGAGTACCTAGGGCTTTGTCATCTTAGAAGCTGGAAGAGACTGGGGCTTTCAGAAATGGCTACCTCTCCCACACAACATCACAGGAGAATAGTTTTGATTGTTTGAATGGTCCAAAAGTCCTAGAGATTCTCTCTTTTTATAAAAGTGCCCTCACTAGAGGAGTAGTTCTGCAAAGAGAACTCAAAGAAATTATATTTGTATCATGTGATGGCTATCTGGCCAGGATTAAAAACAATATGGTGTTCGATTTCTGTCATTTTGGCCAAAATGTGATGAAATTGACAACTTGGGTGGTGCTGTTTGAGGCAAGTATGATACAATTATAGAGAAACTGAGAATGGATTGTCTAATGTTTCCCAAATAAGCCTGTGTCTGTTTATATGCAATTGTACATGGTAGATTACATAGAGTGTTTGATGTAACAAAGAGGTTAGGATGAGATGAAAGGGAGGTGAGAGGATAAGACTAGAGGACGATTGTTGTGGATGGTTGTTGCTAATGTTAAGCTATTGTTAGGCCTATTGAGTCTATTCTTGGGCCTGGGATTTGGGTCTAAACTCCCCCTCAAATCAATGCAGAGTGGTTCACAGCATCAATTTTTCTGTAAGAAAGTGATGGCATGTAGTGGTCAATCCTTTTGGTAGACAAACCTGTTAATTGTAGCTAGGAGGTTGCATAGTGTGAAGCAATAGTCTGCCATAGAACACGGTATAGTAAGTCATAGTCAACCTCGATATATTTCATGCATTCATGAAACACTGGATTACTCTTGTCAAGAGTTCCATGCAAGTACCGGAGGATCTGATGAACATTGTTAAGATGAGGTTGTCGTGGATCAGACACAAATTGGCTTACTGTTTGGACAACATGACCAATATCTGGATGGCTTGTGGTCAAACAAATTAGCTACCAACTATATGGTGATAGAGAGTAGAATTGGTGACTGGGCAACCATTATCGCAATGGATTTTGCAATTGAGTTCAGCCGGAGTGCTGGTAATGTGGAGTTAGTAAGGCAGATCCTTTACATATCTCCGCTGATGGATATGGTGATCATAAGTGGTCATTTGAATCTCAAGGCGAAGAAAATAGGTGAGATGACCCAAATCTTTCGTCTTGAATTATTTAGCAAGATGGTGCTTGAGATCAGTAATTTCATTAGAATCATTACCAGTGATTACCATATAATCCACATAGAGGAGGATTCTAATGCTTATTGATGTTTCCTAATGAACATCGAGTGACCATGCGTACTCTGAGTGAAAGCTGCTTGTAATATGGCAGTGCGGAAATTTTCAAATCATGTGCAAGGTGCTTGCCCATGTAGGAACTTATTCAAAAGACATAACATACATGGAGGACAATCATACCTAGGGGAATACATGGAGGACAATTGTACCAAGTAGGGGAAGATATGAACAATCTTGTGAAGATTCCCATGGGGGAAGTGTTTTTGACATTGAGCTGATAGAGAGGCCACTTTTGGATGGAGGCAACAACTTAGACAGTTCAAACAGTCATCATTTTAGAAACTGATGCAAAGGTCTCCTCGTGATCAATTTCTTATTCTTGTTTAAAGTCTTGTGAACAGGCATTGTATCATTTAATGATCCATGAGCCTTTATTTTGACAGAAAAATTCCACTCGCGCTCAATGACAGACCCATTTTTTGGTCTAGGGATAGGGATACAAATGGATATCCGATTCTCTGATTTTCCATAGGTTTCGACCCATAAAAAAACACTAGTTTGGAACCTGTATTAGGTTTCGATTCATAAATGGGTCCGGGTATGGAATCCAATTTAGGTTCCAATTGATAAGCGGGTCTGGTTATGGGTCCATACAGGTTTCGACCCGTGGACCCGGTTCTGGCACACGAGTCTTTAATGTTCCAAACTGTAGCTCAAAATTAACTTTGTTTGCTATTTTTATGTTAATCTTGGAGGTTGTAGAGTTGATGCACTGTTATAACTTATAAGTTGAATGATATCCTTATTTTAGGAAAATAAAAAGAATATAAGTGAGAACCGGTTTTGGAACTAGATCCCGACCCTCTAGTTGGACTTGGTTCAGGAATCGGATCTGGGTCCGGTTTCAATATGGTTTTGGTCTAGAACCGTCCCATTTGCTTCCTTACCTATACATGGGAACAAGTTCCTCTACCATGCCTTGCTTCTGTCATTGTCCCTTTATAGCCTACTTTTAGGAGGTAGGAACAGAAATAGAATCTAAAGTGGTAATTTAGAGTATCCATATCGATTAGGAGGTTTACTACTTTACTTGCTCGATTAGAGCAACGAAGACACTAAGAATATGATGTATCTGAATTAGTGGTGGTGAGGAAGGCTTGGGAGAAGGAAGTTAGGGCGGAGGCACTTCACGAGAGCCATCTTTGCGTTGAACATAGGCCTTGAGTGGAGGACTAGAATCTGAGGGTACTAATTGTGGAAGATAGATATGCTGAACAGAGTGGAGAAAGACCACATGGCGGCTAATTGCATGCGTTGAGAACCCATGTCATAGCAAAGAAAACCTTTATGTACACCATTATATTAAGGAACACACTGTTCGTGTCTTTAGTAGAAAGTTTGGTTTGTTCATGAGAAGGTAGATGAATAAAACAAAGACATCCAAAGACTTGAAGATTAAGGTATGAGGGAAGATTATTAAACATGCTTTTAAAGGTTTTTGTTTTCCAAAAAGTGAGGGAACCATGGATTCAAGAGTAAGACACGTGTGGTTTTCCATAATGTGTCTATTTCTCTGCTCAGCGCTTCCATTCTGTTTAGGGGTATGGGGGTAAGCATGTTGATGTCAGTTACCTTTTGTTATTGATCAATGAAACAAAGTAACAGGTATTCTCCCCTTGAATCAGAGAGAAGAATTTTGATGTACTTATTAAATTGGGTTTGCACATATTGATAAATCGTTGAAAAATAGTAAAGATTTTTTAGCTGTAAGAAAGTAAACCCATCTGTGATCATCAATGAATGTTACATGATATCAAAAACCCAATCTACTTGGTAATGGTGCATTTCCCCAGACATCAGAACAGACAATACCAAAAGCAGCAGCGTGAGTGTAAGAAATCGGAAATGGAAGTGACTTACTTTTGCTTTAGCAATAAGAAATGCATTTAGCCTGTTAGATAGACATCTTATTGGGTGAAGAATTAAGAAGTCATTGTTTAAATAAATACAACAATCAACCATTATTCAAGTAGCCTAATCTATGATGCCACAGATGCCACTGTAAACCAAACCAAACCAAACCAAGCCTTTTCCCACTAGGTGGGGTCGGCTATATGGATTTGACGACGCCAATCAAATCTGTTTAGGGCCATGTCTTCCGTTAGATCCATGTAGGCAATGTCATGTTCAATAGTTTCTTTCCAACTTCTCTTGGGTCTCCCTCTCCCTAACCTACTCCGGGTAATCTCCATGCTTTCACACCTTTTAACAGGTGCCTCTGTTGGGCGGCTTCTAACATGACCAAACCATCTCAGTCGATTTTCTCTCATTTTATCTTTAATCGGTACTATTCCTACTTTGCCCCTAATCTCCTCATTCCTAATCCTATCTCTCCTTGTGATCCCGCACATCCATCTTAGCATTCTCATCTCCGCAACTTCCATCTTCTTAACATGATTATGCTTTACTGCCCAACACTCTGATCCATATAACAACGCTAGACGTGCCGCCACCTTCTAATACTTTCCTTTAACCTTGAGGGGGACTTTCCGATCACACAAGACCCCCGAAGCACTTCTCCATTTGGTCCACCCGGCCTGAATCCTGTGACTTACATCATTATCAATCTCCATCTTGTTGCACTATAGATCCAAGGTACCTAAAGTTTTCTTTCTCTACAATCTTTTGTGTGCCCAAACTTACTTCTAAGTTAGCAGGTGTCCTACTTTGACTAAACTTGCATTCCATATATTCCGTCTTGCAACGACTTAGCCTAAACCCTTTTGTCTCTAACGTATTCCGCCACAATTCTAGCTTAGAATTCACTCATTCTCTCGTCTCATCCACTAAAACAATGTCATCTGCAAATAGCATACACCACGGCACCTCATCCTGAATATGTCTTGTAATCTCATCCATAACTAGGGCAAACAAGTACGTGCTTAACGCTGAGCCTTGGTGTAGACCAATCCTGATATGAAACTCTTTAGTCTCTCTGCTAGTCGTTCTTATAGATGTCATGACTCTATTATACATATCCTTTATCGCCTCAATATATGCGACACACTCTTTTCTTTTCTAGTACTCTCCATAGAATCTCCCTAGGAACTCGGTCATAGGCCTTCTCTAAGTCAATGAACACCATATGTAAATCTCTCTGACCTTTTCTATACTGTTCCATTAACCTTCTCAGTAGAAAGATAGCCTCCATGGTTGATCTCCCAGGCATGAAACAAAATTGATTCTCTGAAATGTTTGTTGTTCTTCTTAGTCTTCTCTCAATAACTATCTCCCATAATTTCGTTGTATGGCTCATCAATTTAATCCCGCGGTAGTTCGCACAGTTCTGAATATCTCCTTTGTTCTTGTATATGGGTATAAGAATACTTTTCCTCCATGCATCGGTTATCTTCTTGCTCTTTAGCACTACATTAAAAAGCTTTGTCAACCAACTTATGCCATCCTCCCCCAAGCACCTCCAAACCTCAATAGGGATACCATCTGGCCCAACCTCTTTTACATTCTTCATTCTTTTCAATACTTCTTTAACTTCTTCCCTATTGATTCTCCTATAGAACATATGATTTGATTCTTCCCTAGAAATGGTAAGTTGCCCCAATTGTATGTCACTACTACTGCTATCGTTAAATAACTTGTAAAAGTAGCTCTTCCAACGCTCCTTTATCTCCTTATCCTTTACTAATACCTTTTCATCCTCATCCTTAATGCATTTAACTTGGTTTAAGTCCTTGGTCCGCCTATCTCTGGCTTTGGCAAGCTTGAATATCTCTCTTTTGCCTTCCTTAGTGTTGAGTCGCCTATATAGCTCCTCAAAAGCCTTTGCCTTTGCAACACTAACTGCCTTTTTTGTTTATCTTTTTGCTTCTTTATACCTCTCCAAGTTCGCTTCATTTCGATCATTTTGCCAAGTTTTAAAACACTCTTTTAACTCTTATCTTGTCTTGGACGGCCTTGCTCCACCACCATGCCTCTTTTTGTGTTGGAGCACCCCCTTTGGATTCTCCTAAGACTTCTTTCCCTACCCTCCTAATACACTCTGCTACGTTATCCCACATTATTTGCACTCTCATTTGCCGCCCAAACGTCTTCCTCTAGTACTTTTTCCCTTAATGCTAGTTGCTTATCACTTTTCAAGTTCCACAATTTAGTCCTTGAGCATCTATACAACTTCTTTTTTCTAGTCCACCTTTGTAGCTGCACATCTATGATCAACAACCTATGTTGGGAAGTCAAGCTCTCCCCCGGTATAACCTTGCAATCTTTACAAGCTAATCGGTCTCTTTTCCTAGTTAAGAAGAAGTCAATCTGTATCCTTGAGGAGCCACTCTTATAAGTCACCAAATGTTCCTCTCTCTTCCTAAAAAAGGTGTTAGTTACCATGAGATCATAAGCCACTGAAAACTCCAAAATATCCTTCCCTTCTTCATTTCTATTACCGTATCCATGTCCTCCGTGTATTCCTATATATCCATCTACGTCGCGTCCTACATGACCGTTCAAATCTCCTCCTATGAAGACCATCTCGCCTTGGGGTATCTCTAGTAGCACTCCTTCCAAGTCTTCCCAAAACTTCTCCTTATGTCCATCTCCTAAGCCCACCTGGGGGGCATAAGCACTAAGTACGTTCACTATCTCTTCTCCTAACACTAACTTAATTGCAATAATTTTATCTCCACATCGCTTTACACTAACTATATCTTCCTTTAAGTCCTTGCTTACCACTATGCCGACCCCATTCCTCGATCTATTAAGTCCCGTATACCATAACTTATACTCAGTCCTCTCAATCTCTTTAGCTTTCTGTCTCACCCACCTTGTCTCTTTCAAGCAAGCAATTGTGATTCGTCTCCTTTCCATTGTATCTACCACTTCCATAAGTTTCCCAGTTAGGCTCCCAATGTTCCAAGTACCTAATCTCAGCCTTCTATTTTGTTCTAGCTTCCTTATCCCCCACACTCGTCCCAAGTGTGAGGACCCTTGCCTATTTAGCACTGCACCCGGGCGCCGATGCAGCGGTCATTGCTCACTTATCACTGTACTCGAACCATACATCGCGTCGCTAAGTAGGGACGCCCCCACGAAATTTCATTAGGTCTCAAATCCATAAAGAAATCCGACTGAGTATTGTGTTGGCTGTCGACTACCTAACGCACAACCCTCCTTTGTCCGGGCTTGGGACCGGCTATGTCAAGGATACCCCAACATAGGCGGAGTTCACAGATGCCACTGTCTATGCTGTAAATTAAGATCAGAAGTAGCAACAAAGGAAATTGCAAGATGGTTTGTACCTAAGGTGAAGTGCAGCTCCAACCATTGTTTATGCTGTGTCCCAAGTACCTTTCCAATCACATAATCCTGCATAATGCAACCAGGAGTGAAGAAGGTGACATTGTAATTATTTTTCCACAGTTTGACCAATTGGGATAAGATTAGCAGACAAGTTAATGACATAATATGTGCCGGAGAGATGCAAAGGCTGGTTGTAATGACTGGATAGGACAATTGTACTAATACATAGCAGTGGTAATGTGCCCAATTCCCGTATAAGAATTTCCTTGAGCAATGAATATAGTCACCTTTTCAGAAAAAAAAAGGGATGAAAACTGCTCCAAGGAATAAAAAAAATAAAAATAAATAGAACATCAAATTGAGTTCGAAAACTCTGGGATAAAAATTCAGAGATATCTAGAGGATTGGGTGACCGGTTGCATGTTGGTGAACTGATGACCATAGTGGGCCCACCCCACAACATTGAAACAGAAATTCTTAGTATCTGAATGTCCTTGCCGGACTCAGTTATGAAGGGGTCACGCTGGTCTACGGTGCTGTTATTTCTATAGAGAATGAATAATGGCTGGAAGAGAGAAATGTGCCCTCCCCTTCCTCGGGAATTTCTGACGGATCTGGTGGTGGTAACCAAAATCAACGGTCCTGATCAGAATCAGGTCCTGTGAATTACAGATTTGTTGTGTGGAGAAGGGCTAGAGACTTTCTGAAACTTATTCAAAATGTTCCAAACAAAATATGAACCTTCTGCAACCAGGAGGTCGACCTAGATCATTCGATGGGGCTTGAGGTAGGTCAGTGGAAGTGAGCCCAGTCTAATGGATTAGTGCTAAATGGGTCAGTGGGTCACAGCCCATGACAAATAAAGCCCACACTTGTGAGACAAATTACCTCACGTGTGTACAACTGTGTAATTTATATCTTTGTCTTATTAGGAGATATAATTAGATTATGATTAGATTAGAATGGCTGTAATCTAGTTGATTGCTACAGTCACTGTAACATGTATAGCAACTATATTTCTATATAAAGGAGCATCGTGACCCTCAAAGGGATCATCGAATTCACACAATATTTTCTATCTTTTTCCCTTTGCTGGATTTGACATGGTATCAGAGCCCTGAGCAAACACAACTCTATATAGAGTTTCTGAGTGATCTGCTTCATCTTCCAAGCATTGGAAGTCATCAAGTGTCTTCTCTACTCAAGGAATCTTCATCCGCTGGTCTGATCAAGGTGGGATCAAATGCGGCCCACCCCAGATCCACACTACCGTATCTCGATATTGCAACCAATCTGGTCGTCCACTCCTTCTGGTATTTGTGGACATTTTTCGAGGATTTTTAGCATCTCAGAGGTATGCTTTCTACTCCTTCTAGAGAAATTTCAATTTCTACTGTATCTTTTCATCACAGCCATCCAAGTTTTTGGATTTCGATCTTTTTGGTGAGCAATCTGGCTTGTTTGGTGCGAATTTTTAGTCTTCATCACTCTATGATCTATGATTGATCATAGATCACACTTGTTGACTGCTGCACCAAATTCTCTCTACAAAATCCTTTTCGCCTGGGCCTATTTTTTTGGAAAATTGGTGTTATTTGAAGGTGTTGTCTTCTCTGACTAATCTGTTGCAAACTGGGAAGTCCTCTCGCATTTGGTTAGCCTTTCTTTTCAGAACAGTTGGATTTCCTTGCACAGTTTCATAGATCTACTGATTACTACAATGGAAAAGCATGAAATTGCATTAATTAAATTTAATGGAAAGAATTATACTTCCTGGTCCTTATCAATTTCAAGTCTATCTTGAAGGAAAGGAAATGTGGGGACTTGTTTCAGCATTGGATCCGCGACCTAAGGAAGATGGAAAAAAAAAAAAAAAAACTCTTAGATGCCAAAATAAAAATTTGGATTCTTGGTTCTGTTAAACCCCAATATATCCTGAATCTCAAACCTTACAAGACCTCTAAGGAGATGTGGGAATATTTGAAACAAGTGTATCACCAAGGGAACTATGCCTGTCAATACCAGCTTGAACTGGAGATTGCTCAGTATTCCCAAGGCACCTTTTACATCCAGGATTATTATACGGGTTTTCTTAATTTATGGGCTGAATATGATGAAATCAAATACCTCAATGTATTTGAGGCCGCTCTTTCTGAGATTCAGAAATTACAGGCAATTTCTCATAGAGACCAGTTTCTCATGAAATTAAGATCTGAATATGAGATCCTTCGTTCCAATCTGATGGGCAGGGATCCATCTCCATCCCTGAATGAGTGTCTTAATGAACTCTTGCGAGAGGAACAAAGTCAGCTCACTCAGCATGCTCTGAAGCAATAGTCTTCAGGAAACTCTCCTGATGTTGCATTTGCTACCACTGCCAATTACACCCCTGGTGTCTCTCACGGTTCGTGAGGGATCGTTCATCATACTACTTCTGCTTTTAAAGGACAACCTCCAGCAAGAGATCTTAGCAAAATCCAATGCTTTGGCTGCAAGAATTATGGACACTATGCCTCACAGTGTAACACCGAGTTTTGTAATTATTGCAAATCGAATGGTCATGTTATTACTGAATACAAAAGGCGGCCACAAAATCGCACTCCACGAGCATATCATGTCAATACTGCAGATGCTACTACTTCCAGTGCTAGTCCTTCAGCACCGGTCATGCATTCACCACCTCCTGCCTCCAATACTGCTCCTCAAATCACCCCTGAGCTTATTCAACAAATGATCATAAATGCCTTCTCTGCACTTGGCATTTCAGGTAACCACCAATCCTCTTCCTCCATATGGTTTATTGATTGTGGAGCTTCCAATCACATGACCTCCTCCACCACTCATCTATCTAACCTGCAACCATACAATGGAAATTTACAAGTCCATACTGATGATGGTCAAAAGCTTCCTATTACAGCTACTGGTGATATCATTCATTCATTACCTCTCACAAATGTCTTCCTCTCTCCTCATCTAACTACAAATCTTCTGTCTGTTGGACAATTGATTGATGATAATTGTAATGTTTCATTCTCGCTCTGGTTGTGTTGTCCAGAATCAAGTGTTGGGGACGGTGATCGCGAAGGGGCCCAAGTGTGCACGCCTGTTTCCTCTCGTTATGCATTCTTCTCAAAATAACCAGCTCTCTGCTTTTTCTTGTTTTTCTCCTCAAGATGTTTGGAGGCTCTGGCATAATAGATTAGGAGGCCATCCTCATTCAAAATTGTTATCTTTGATGTTGAACACTGGTAGTCTTAATAAAAATAAAACATCTTTTAGTCACATTTCTTATGAGTGTTCTGTTTGCAAACTTGGAAGAAGTAAAGTTCTTTCATTTTCTTCCAAATCTACTATGGCTTCAAATTGCTTTGACATTATTCATAGTAACGTCCGGGGGATTACTCCTGTAATCTCTCATACAAATTTCAAATATTTCGTCACTTTTATTGATCATAGTAGATTCACTTGGGTTTATTTCTTGCACTCTAAATCTGAAGTCTTTGATGCTTTCCAAAAATTTATGGCATATGTTGAAAATCAGTTTTCTACTCGTATAAAAGTTCTCCAATCTGATTCTTGAGGGGAATATATGTCCCATTCGTTTTAAACTTATTTGCAAAAATACGGGATTTTATCACAGCGATCGTGCCCTTACACTCCTCAACAGAATGGAGTTGCTGATCGAAAAAACAGACATATCGATATTGTTCGTTCCCTTCTCTTAGAATCATTAGTTCTCGTGCGATTTTGGCCTGAAGCTTAAGCCACTGCGGTTCACTTAATCAATCGCTAACCATCCCATCGCCTCAACAATCAAACACCATACTTTCATCTCTTTCATACAGATCCTACTTATACCCACTTGCGCATTTTTGGATGTGTGTTTTGTTCATCTTCCTCCGACCAAACGTATCAAATTAATTACTCAATCTGCCAAATGTGCGTTCCTTGGCTACGCATCTCACCAAAAGGGGTATATCTGTTATGATCCTGTGCTCAACCGTCTTTGCATCTCTCAAAATGTCACAATTTTTTTCTACCCATTCCTCTCCTTTACCTTCTTTTTCTCATTTACCAGATTTTTTTGACTCAATCTCTTCTCCACTCATTGTTTATGAACGACATCGTCATAAGGATGTTCCACTGCTGCCTCCCCCTCCAGATCCCTCGCCGGCACTTGATCTTGCCCCCGCTTCATCACATGCTGCTTCCTCTCCAGTTCAACTTCGATGCTCTACTTGTATCTCCAAGCCTCCAGACAAATATGGGTTCACTCACACATCCTTGCTTGCTACCCTCTCCTCCATTGCTATTCCCACTTCTTACTTGCAGGCGGTGAAGCATGACTGTTGGCAAAAGGCTATGCACGACGAATTAACGGCGCTGCATGAGAATCATACCTGGGATATTGTTCTATGTCCCTCATCTACAAAACCTATCGGCTGCAAATGGATTTTTTCCGTCAAACTTAAGGCTGATGGCTCTTTGGATCGTTATAAAGCACGGTTAGTCGCTCTTGACAACCGACATGAATATGGCATCGACTATGAAGAAACATTTGCTCCAGTTGCAAAAATGACAGCAATCCGTACTGTTCTTGCCATTGCTATTTCTCACTCCCGGCCTCTTTACCAATTTGATGTCAAGAATGCCTTCCTTCATGGTGATCTCAAGGAAGAAGTCTATATGCGACTTCCCCAAGGAATTATGGGTGCCTCGGCAGGAGATTGAGCGCGCTTACGATGCTCTTTATATGGTCTTAACCAAGCTTCGCGTGCTTGGTTTGAAAAATTTAGGGATGCTCTCCTTGATCTACAATTCACTCAAAGTGCCTCTGATCCTTCTATGCTCCTACACCGCTCCTCCAATGGGATTACTATCCTATTGGTGTACGTAGATGATATCATCATCTCTGGGACAGATTCTGGCATGATCACCCATCTACAAGCATCCTTACATGAATCTTTCAATATGAAAGATTTAGGGCCACTCACATACTTTTTAGGCCTTGAGGTTCATTAGTAAGAGAAAGGTCTCATTCTTGATCAACACAAATATGCTATGGATCTCATTGAGACGGCTGGTCTTCAAAACTCACCTGTTGAGGTCAATCTTCAGCTCGCACACGATATGGGCGATCTTCTTCTTGATGCCACAATGTATCGCCGTTTAGTCGGTAGTTTGATCTACTTGACTATCACTCGGCCCGATATCTCCTATGCGGTGAATATGGTTAGTCAGTTCATGACACAACCATGCCATCTCCATCTCGTTGTTGTTCGGCGCATTCTTCACTATGTTCTTCATACACCATCTTGTGGTCTTTTCTTTCCTATGGGCAATTCGACTTCTTTCATTGCTTACTCAAATTCTGACTGGGCCGGTTGCCCCGATAGTCGACGATCTACCACGGGTTGGTGTATGTTCCTAGGGGACTCGTTAATTTCTTGGAAATGTAAAAAACAAGATAAAGTCTCCAAATCATCCACAGAAGCAGAATATCGTGCTATGTCGGCTGCCACCTCTGAAATTGTCTGGCTTCGGGGTCTCCTTTCTGAGCTTGGATTTCCACAACCTGGTCCTACTCCTCTCTATGCCGACAATACCAGTGCCATACGGATTACTGAAAATCCTGTCTTCCATGAACGTACAAAGCATATTGAGGTGGCTTGTCATTACATCCGTGATGAATTTGTGCGTGGAGCATTTGCTTTTCCTCATGTTCCTACCGGACTTCAAATTGCAGATATCTTTACCAAGGGACTTCCCCGGCCACGACACCAATTCTTAGTTGGCAAATTGATGCTCGTGGATTCACCCGCATCAATTTGAGGGGGGGTGTCAAATGGGTTAGTGCTAAATGGGTCAGTGGGTCACAGCCCATGACAAATAAAGCCCAAACTTGTGAGACAAATTACCTCACGTGTGTACAGCTATGTAATTTATATCTTTGCCTTATTAGGAGATATAATTAGATTATGATTAGATTAGAATGGCTGTAATCTAGTTGATTGCTACAATCACTGTAACATGTATAGCAACTATATTTCTATATAAAGGAGCATCGTGACCCTCAAAGGGATCATCGAATTCACATAATATTTTCTATCTTTTTCCCTTTGCTGGATTTGACAAGCCCCAATGTCAACTAGCCGTCTGGATAGGTCAGTTGTCGTACTAGTAACTGCTGGGGAGAATATGAAGCAAGAGAGACACAGCTTGGAATCTTGTTGGGAAGGATCATACAGATCAAAGTTTCCAAGTGGCATGAACAACACGAGAGATGATCAGAAGACTGTGACCTTTGAGATATCTGAGCACATAACTGGATTGCCGGAATATCAGAAGATCAAGTGAATAAAAAAGCCCTAGTTCTCTGATCCCAAATGATTCTGTCATTTATATGCAACCGTACATGGTAGATTACATGGAGTGTTTTTTACAGCAAATAAGGATGAGATCAGAGAGTGATAAAGAGGATAAGGCGGTTGCGGTGGATGGGTGTTGCTACTGTTGGGCTACTCTTGGGCCTGTTGTACCTAGGCCTGGAATTGTTGAAATGTTAGGGTAATGGTTTGTGGGGCTGGATGGCTTAAATGGTAGTATACTTGTATTCGGGGCTCGAAAACGGGTTGGAATTGGAGATTGGGTATTGTGGACTGAGGCTCAACCTGTAATCAACGATTAAGTAAACAGGTCAGACCTACCACCAACCCTCACGCTTACTTGTATTAAGGCTGCATTCCAATGTGAATTGATTGCCAGTTAAGAGGTTATTCCGCTGTTATAATTAACCCCCATTCTGCTATGTTCGTGCTAAGTGCATCTAGGGGATTTTTCTGCTCTCTCTCTCTCTCTCTCTATATATATATATATATATATATATATATATATATATATAGGGAAATGTTCATGTGCATCCATCCCTCACCATAGGGTGAGGGATGCTTCCATAAATGGGGAATTTCAAGTACATAGGGTGAAGTACAAAAGGGGGATTCATGTGCAAAAAAGGGAAAGTGCCCTCACCCTATGGTTAGGGATGGATGCACTTGAAACTTCCCCATATATATATATATATATATAATGGGAGGTGCTCCTGTGAGAGCATCTCTTACCTTACTATGAAAGATAAGGTGGGAGCCTTCACATTCATATCCAATGCCAACAACTTAAATGTGAGGGCTCCCACCTTTATCTCTCATAGTAAGGTGAGAGATGCTCTCACTCTCATAGGAGCATCTCCCATAAAATATATATATATATATATATCCTCAAACACATCCCTACCACCTTGAAGTAAACATATAACCAGAAGTGCATCTCAGGATTTGTTTATTTTTTTCACTGTTCTCATGAAAATTTTACATTATGTTTAAATCACTGGGTTTTTATACAATGCTTTTAACTTGTTATATTCAGACTGATCTTCAGCAAGCTGACCAGTTGGAAGGCCATGATTTACCCAGTAATGTTTTCCGTGCGGTGGTTGAAAATGCCAGTCATCTGTATGGCGAAGGAAATGCAGATCTCATTGAAGAGATTTGCAGCAACGACACACTTGCCAATGTAATTTACAGCTTTGTAATTTTCTTCTTTTTCCTGTCATGGGTACCTTTATGTACAACTAAATCTGTCTGTTGCAGGAATTCATGGAAATGCTACAGCGTGATGTACATCTACGATGCCAATCAGAACCCAGGTCAACCAGTGACAAATCATAACTCATGCATCGGATCATTATCGGTTTTGAGATTACATTTGTGGCATTGTATCAAATGGAAACTTGCTACTATTTATCATCATATCAGCGGCTCTGCTGGGTTTTCCTTGTTTTTACTGAACGCAAGTCCTGCCAGTGGGTGTGAGCAGAGACTTGTACTTTTGATTATTGGCAGCAGAAAGATTGTCAGGGTCAGCACTGGCATGGATTGTTGCAGTTGTTAGGGGCATAGTTCTGTTTATACATCATAGGTAAAATGCTTGCCTGATTACCCTCATTAACAATAGACCTTTTTTGGAGTTTTTGTGCTACATTCTGGCCAGCATTCTGTTTCTGTTCCATTTTGGAACATATTTTGGATGGTCTATATTATAGACCATGGCGCCAGGACTCTGTACTTATTTCACCTGAAATTGCTTCAGTTTAGTCTAGTTGCAGATCTGCCAAGTGGCTGACGAGAAGCTGAGCTGTTGCTTACAGAGTAAGGAGCTTTTTTTTTCTCAGATTTTTAGATTCTCTCATTCAGGGTGGGTCCATTGACTGATGATGGCAATGTCCTATTCCTTAGCTGTGGTGAAGTAATAGGGATATATATATATATATATGTTCTGTTTATTGTTTTATTATTACTGAGAAGATTGCATGAAACAATATATGTTATGTTTATTGTTTATTATAGAGGATTGCATTATATACTGTTTCATGGTCATATTTACTAGTGGTTGGAACTCAACTGGGATCTGTATCTTTGAAGTGACAGGGAAGCAGTACAAATTGGCTTTACATAGGGATTGAGAAATTATCTGGTCTACTCCTGATACATATTTCAACCCAAATCAATTAATCAATTTTTACCAAACAAGGGGAATATATTCCTTTGAGAATTCTTCATGGCAGGGCCCACATCTCAATCTCAATTGAATACATTACATCAATTTTTACCCTTGAATGGCAGTGTGTCAATCAAGAGTATGTTGTTCAATCAGAGTGAGATACTTGCCAGTTGGATTCGAAATGTAGAGATGTCTTGGTTTGTATTAATGTCATATATGACTTAAAAGTTAAGTGATATTTGGGATGTATTCAACCACAACTGGGTCCGACTGTGGAAACAAACATATTTGACTGTGGATTGTTTCCTTCTGCAATGACCCTCGGGTTGTTAGTGGCTAATGGGATTTGGTTTGGGCTCTTAAGTTTTGGTTGACCTAGTGTTGAATATTGTTTGAAGCCTCCTGCAAGCCTCAATAAACTTTTGAGAATAATAAAGTGCTTAATAGTTATGTACATTTTGAGTAGGAGGACCTCAATCAGGAGGCTACCTCACGAAGATTCTTGATTTGATAACCAATGAAACCGGTTGTCCCTTTTAGCTGTTGCTTTTGATTGGGAAATTGAATTCCAATTTTGCAACTGATTGTGAAATTGGAACTTCATATTGTACAATTGATTGCTCAATTGATGTTTGATTTTGACTCTAATTTTAACTCTTGTATATATTTACAACATTGCTTTTGATTTTGAAATTAGATTCTAATTTTTCATAAAAACTTGTAAGAATTATGATAAGTAGGTAGGTATAGATCATAGATGGGATGGTGGCGTTAGACACATTGAAGCATGATTCAAAAACATTCCATGCTTGTGGCTCACCCGTCGAATGGATGAGATAATCTTGATTCATGGAGCATGTCTTTGTCTATTTCATGTACATTTAAAAATTAGGACCTCAAGAGTTATTCATTTTCTAGATTGTCGTGGGTCTACTATACTCATTTCCAACAAGTGCTCTAGCAACATCAAAAGTGGGCTCAAAGTTATGCCTGTCAATTTTGCCATGAGATATGGAGCCTAGGTCTGGCTCACAAAGCCCCATAAAATGAGCATTTCTTATTTTAAGGAAAAGCCTTAGGGACGGGTTTGGAATTTTTTTTACAGGCCTTGAAATTTGAGGGTTGGGCATGGATAGTAGTGGCCCAGCTGGCTCTGACCCTCCTTGTGTGTGTGCGGGCACGCACTAAAATGCCCATATAATAGTTGCATGGCAGAATTAAAATGCCCATAGAAAAGTCGCATGGCACTAATAAAATGAGGATATGAAGGTAATTTCATGCCTTATATACTCATTATAAAATGCCCTAAAGGCTCATATGCCTATACTTACTTCATTCATTTCATCTCTATTTAATTATTCAAGTTATCCAATATGCTTAAAGAATAAGCAATAAGTGTTACACGGTTGCCTTCTATCTCTTCTAGCTTTATTGCTTTTTATTTAAGTTATTTATATTGTTTTTATATATTCTTGCTAGTGTAAAGGGGTCTACTCTTGTTAATAAGGATACACTTTTTCTTCAAGTGACTTCTGATGTCAACCAATTTATAAACGTAGTTTGTATGTTTCATGGGGCTTCAAGGATATGGGGTGATACAAATATCCTTATAATTTTATAATAACAACTTCCTATTTTTTAAAGTCTAAACTAATAATAATTGTTTTAGTACATTTATTTTTGTGACTGAAGTCCGACAATACTTAATAATTAGATCAACGGTAAATTGAAAATGATGTTAATTCATAAAAAGCAGGCGAATGTAAATGTTTTAAAATTTTTCAAAGATAAAACTCTATTGGGATGATTTGGTACGTGAAAATTCCTACAAAAGGTGTGGGGTAGAGAATGCTCTTTAACCGTTTTCTTTCTTTTGGCAAGATAAATAAAATTATACATTTAGAACTCAAGTCACCAAAGCACATATGATTTTGTCTAATAAATGAAAGTTTTTAGAACAAACTTTTATTCTCCAAACGTTCTCTTAGTGACCCCTTTCCAATAGAGGTTGACAAAATATCGCTTGGTCGATACTCGATACTTGGTAAAAGTCTTAAAATAAATAAATAATGATTTTCTGGTTTTGAAGCCTTCAGCCCTGTCATTGCCTTCATGGGCAGGGTAAGGCCATAGGTAGAAGCAGGCCCTCCAAGGGCTTGAGCTTGTCCAAGGCCAGGCCTGCATATATTAAGGGTTGGATAAGGACAACAATGGGCCCGGCTCAGCCAAGCCCTTTGTAAAGATTTGAACTCACGATCTATTACTTTTAATAATCTTTTGATATCTACATTTACATGCAAGCCGGGCAACGTATGAAATAGATCCCCTGCTACTTTTTACTCCTTTTGACATACAAGCCACAAAAGAGTAAGAAATTTACAAAACCACTCTCTTCCCTGTCACCATTTTCTCCCTCTCTTTCTCATGTTCTTAGGTAATATAATATGCGATATCGCACAATTAAAAGACATTTTTGTCCAAATAATTGAATAAATACTTATATAGAATTATCTCAACTTTGGTCATAAGAATGGGGTAAACTGTAAAGGTCCAAGGTAAAAGCCCAAAGACTATAGAAGAAGGTTGTCTCAATCAAAAGCCAAAACGAACACACAAGAAACAGGCAAGAGAGACAGCCATAGGGATGATAACAATTGTGGATCCTCTTCAAAGGTTGTAGTTGTACTTAGCACTTGGTGTTACAACTTGTAATATGTGTTTGGATGCTAGGGAAAGGTTTTAGCGTGCGCTCACCATATGATCTTAGCTCTTTAGTTTTAGTCTTTAAAATTTAATTTAATGAGTATGCATCATATGAGTTTGTTACCATAAAAACAGATTCCGTAAACTTATGTAAAATGTATGTTTGAACTTTATATAACATTTGTGTTGGGGTTTTATAGAAAGCCACTTCTTTGAAATGCTCCTTTTTGACATTGTTTTTTAGTTATGTCGCTCACTTTGAGTCAATTTAGTCATTTCACAAAACCGACCTTCTTTCATGAATTGGCGCGAGTCAGAAATTTGAACTATTGAAATGCAAAAAGAAGAGGAAAAAAAAAGAAAGAATTGCATAGTATATGACACTTAAAGTTTGAGAACTTAAAATTAAAAGTTGGCATAATGTGGTTGATGGATATTTTATAATTCTCATGTAAGGGGAATGTTCATATGCATCTATCCCTCACCATAGGGTGAGGGATGCTTCCATAAATGGGGGGTTTCAAGTACAAAAAGGGATTTCAAGTACATAGGGTGTACTTGAAACCCCTTATTTATGGAAGCATCCCTCACCCTATGGTGAGGGATAGATGCATATGAACATTCCTCCTCATGTAAATGCCCTCCCCATGCATTAAATATCTTCAAATCTTATCTCAATAGGAGTTGATATTGTGGTGAGATTAAGCAAAATTGGTTTGCATTCATGTGGGGGACCATCAAATCCACACTCTAAAACCAAAGCACCCTAACCCTAATGAAGAAATCGATCAATCAAGAAGAAATTAAAAGGGAAAAATTCACATTTCATTCCGATCTAATTGCTTTAACTCTCACCACCACCACCACCACCACCACCACCACCACCTTCGTCATCACAAAAATAGCAAAAACAAAAATGTACTCAAAATCAAATACTTGATTCACTGGGTAAATATCAATAACCCCAGCCCCAAAACATCTTCAATCAGAGATTATATCATCCTCAATCTCATAAACAAACATTTCCAACCAAATACAGAAAGACCCAACAAAAAAAACAAAAACCCTAGATCCATATCCAGAACCAAACAAACCCCATTTTTCAACACAAGGAGAAATCAAGATTTTCAACAGAAACCAACTAGATTGATGAGAGAACCACAAAAAAAAGGATCCAAGTCACTACTAGGGTTCATAAGAAGATCACAAAAACACTCTCTTCCCTCTCTAACCACCACCCTAACCATATTCTCTCTCTCTCTGTGTTATGTTCACCAAATCCAATGGGTTTGCAGAAACAGCTCTCTTCAATCACCACTCTCTTGTCTTCCCTGCAAAAGAACCCACCAACCTCCCAAACATACGCACCCATCTTTCAGCTCTTAATAGGCACCCACTCCCTCAAACAAGGCCAGCAACTCCACGCCCACATGACCCTCCGTGGCCTCCAACCAAACTCCTTCCTAGCTGCAAAGATGGTGGCAATGTATGCCAGCTCCGGCGATATTTCATCCGCCCGCCAACTGTTCGACAAAATTCCCCACCCATCTTCTCTCCTCTACAACTCCATCATTCGTGGGTATTGCCGATTCGGATGCGCCGAGACTACTCTCCTGATTTTCAACCAAATGATCTTCTATGGCTTCCAGCCTGATTACTTCACGTTTCCTTTTGTGCTCAAGGCGTGCGCGGACTTGTCTGCTATTGGAGTTGGTAAATCAGTTCACTGGCAGTGCTTGAGAAGTGGCCTTGAGCTTGATTTGTATGTGGGGACTTCGCTGATTGATATGTACGTGAAATGCGGTCAGATTGGTGATGCGCGGAGGCAGTTTGATAGCATGAGTGTAAGAGATGTTTCATCTTGGAATGCTTTGATAGCTGGTTATATGAAGTGTGGACAAGTATCGGTCGCGGAGGAGATGTTTCGGTGGATTCCTAAGCGGAATATCGTGTCTTGGACTGCAATGATATCAGGGTACACTCAGAATGGGCTCAATGACCTTGCCCTTGGTTTGTATGAAGATATGAGGAGGGATGATTCAGAAATAAAGCCCAATTGGGTGACATTGATGAGTGTCATGCCCGCATGTGCACATTCCGCTTCCCTTGAGCAAGGGAAAAGGATTCATGACTATGCAAGTAGCATTGGTTTAAATTCGAATTCTTCGGTGCAGACTGCACTCGTTGCAATGTATGCCAAATGCGGTTGCCTTGACAGTGCCCGTCGTTGTTTTGAACAGTTATGTGAAAATGAAAAGGGTGTGATTGCATGGAACACCATGATCACCGCCTATGCATCTCATGGGCGTGGTGTAGAAACTGTAGCAACTTTTGAGGATATGATAAGATCTGGAGTTCAGCCTGATCACATCACTTTCACAGGTTTGTTGTCTGGTTGCAGCCATTCAGGCATGGTTGACCAAGGCTTAACATATTTCAAACAGATGGGTAATGTTTACTATGTAAGTCCTAGAGCGGAGCACTATGCTTGCATTGTTGATCTTCTTGGGAGGGCTGGGCATTTGGCTGATGCCATGGAGCTCATAAGCCAGATGTCGATTGAACCAGGTCCCAGCATCTGGGGTTCTTTGTTATCTGCTTGCCGAACTCATGGTAATTTGGAGATTGCAGAGATTGCTGCAAGGAGACTGTTTGTGTTGGAGCCTGAGAACACTGGGAATTATGTATTGCTTGCAAACATGTATGCCAAAGTTGGAAGGTGGAAGGAAGTGGATAGTTTGAGAGCTCTTGTGAAGGATCAAGGACTGAAGAAGAGTCCAGGCTGTAGTTGGATTGAAATCAATGGGAAAGCCCATGTGTTTCTCGGAGGAGATAAGTCTCACCCCCAAGCAAGGGAGATTTACATCCTGTTGGAAGACTTGCCGAAGAAGATGAAGGCGGCTGGATACATTCCTGATACTAGTTTTGTATTGCATGATGTTACTGAGGAGGAGAAGGAATGCAGTCTCACCACCCACAGCGAGAAGCTGGCCATTGCTTTTGGGCTCCTCAATACATGCCATGGTACAGTTCTTCGTGTGACTAAGAACCTCCGTATCTGTGGGGACTGCCACACCGCTACCAAATTCATATCAAGAATCTATGGTCGTGAAGTTATCGTGAGGGATGTGAATCGGTTCCATCACTTCAAAGATGGCATTTGTTCTTGTGGAGATTATTGGTAATCACATTGAGAATGGTCTGGAACTATAGTAAGCTTGATTGGAAAGATGAAACAGGGCATTTTTTTCATTCCCTGCATGGCAGTTGCAGAGAGCCTCCCTCTTGCAGCAATCATGGGAATCACTGGTTCAATGATGAGTCTCTATCTGATTTGGTGAATGAATTGGAATTGTTTCAATTATAGAGGATGAACAGTTCCATCAATGAGCATTTCATGCCTATCTCAAATGTTCCGTGACAGTCGACTTCAGTGAATTTCAAGAACATGAAGCATCAGAGGGGAGTTGCGTACATTGAAAGAGGAGCTATACTAAAAATCTAATTTCCGTGAACATTTCAGCTGAATGCAACTGTTTCAACACCAATGCCTCCTACTTAATTTACCACCATTCCATTTCATACAATTTCTAGCCCCAGAACATGGATCATACCATCCATTTGATGGTGTGTGGGAATGCTCATTGAAAACAATACTTGGAACTTTCATTGGGTCATCCCTTAAGTTGCAGTCATTGGTATGCAACTTGTTGTGCGATAGTAAGCCCAGGTGTTCTCCCTTAATTTACTTATTTGAAGTAGGTGGGGTTATTTACATTCATTTATTGCTCCTTTTAAGGTCATAAAACTGACAGCTCTCTTGATTTTGAGATGCATGTCAAATCTGTTTTTGGGCCTGCATTTTTTTAAATTCGCTTTTGATCTTCATTTTTAACCATCATATGTATTCAATTCCTTTGTATTTTAATACAAACAAACAGGGCCTTTTGTGTTGTGTTAGATGTTCTTTGGATCAGTTCTTTATTTTGGCATCTTCTGTTAAGCTGGTTCTCATGTAAAAGACGCAAAGATTTTTGATGTTTTGATACGATTCCTTTGTTTCTACTCACCATGGAGGGCCATCTGTTTTCATGTTATTGAATTTCTAGGAATTAATGGTGAAATGAGTTCCAAGGGAAAAGTATTAGAGAGTTAGTGTTGAAGGATATGAGGTGATGTGTAGATGGGTACATGAATAGGGTGATAGTTGAGCAATCATTTTCGAGGGAGATATTTGATGGTCATTTGGAAATCTTTTCCTTTATTTCAATTTTAGCCACTTCGATAATCAGCCGTTTGGCATTGGTTCTTTATTTTACTTTATTTATGTATTTTATTTTTGACATCTGATTTGCGCACTTATTTACTTAGGGCTCTTTGTTTCATGTAATTGAATACATGGGTTTATATTTATATAAGAGATTAAAATTGAATAACCAAAGGGGAATATCGAACAATGACCATCAAATAATCTCCCATTTAATGGAAATTGAATAAAGAGAATATAGCAAATAAATAACCAGCCATCACTCTACTAATTCAATACCGATGTAAAGTCGCAGTCCCATCTAAATGACTATATCTCCACCTAGCTATCCTTAACCCCCTCTTTGGTAATCATTTGGCTGAGCTCATTTTACCATAAATTTCTATGTATTTTTCACAAACAGATCATCTAATTATGCATCTTCAAAAAAATTTAGCTTTATGCAAAGGTGGAGCTCACATTTCATAGGCATGGGCCTGGATATATCCTTTTGGGTCTGTCGCCTCGTTTGGACTTGGGTCCACTTTTAAAACCCATATGAAAAATCGTGATATGCTTTCAAAACCCACACGAAAATCCTAGGTCCGCCCCAAATCCTTATGAAAATCCTGGATTTGCCCCCAAAATTCAATTACCCAAAAATTGTGATATGCTTCCAAAATTCACACGAAAATCCTAGGTCCGCCCCAAATCCCTATGAAAATCCTGGATTTGCCTCCAAAATCCAATTACCGGTAAAATCATGGTTCACCACTGTTCGTAAGAATGGATAATGGGTCTTAACTTCCCAATGATGTGTGGAACAAACATTTGAGGGATTCGATTCTTTCACTAAGTTTTAAAATGAATTTATATTGAAAAGGAAATGGAAGAATATTTTCTTAGCATTTTTCTTTTCTTAATCAAAAGTATCGATCAATATTTTTCAAATATAAAATCTTTTACTTTATCTTTACCTTCAAAATAAAATTATGAAGAAAATAAATAAATGAGTCTATGACTTTCAAATTTTAATTTTTTATTTGCACTGAATTCCCAAAAATTGAAATTATATAATGGAATCAATATTGAAGTTTAGATTTTAAGATATCATCTCATCCTACCCATGGAACAACATCTTGTTATTGGCGAACCTTCTCTCCCAAGGTCATCCCTCCAATTGATTCCAAGCCCTTTTCTTCTACATCTAGGAATGGGTCCTCAGGATTAAAGAGCTGCATCTCAACGCAGTTCTTTTGCCAATCTTTTTTCAAAACCAAGTTGTAACTTTCCTCCAGCCCTTCCCTCTCCTAAATGAGTGGAGGGAAAGCTATCTATTCAATTAATCCTGGAGGAAATGGTTCACAGTAGCCTAGAATCATTTTCTTATGTGGTTGTTGGTCAATTTATTAGTAAGAGTCTCACCTTGTTCATGAGCATGGGATTTTGCATGAGATTAGCGGCAAGTTAAGATTTTTCTTAACACAACTGTGCACTCCAATCATAGTCCCTAAAGATTGAATTAGTCTACAGTGAGGTATAAACATTTCCTCGGTTCACCAACAAAATAGCGAAGCGTCATAAATAAACAAATGATAACAATTTGAAACATTTAAAAGCAAACATGACTTCAATTACTAAAATTCAAGTTTTGACAAAACAAAGCAGAATAGTTTAATTACATGGCCTCTAACAAAAACCTAGTCCAATCAAATTGACCCACCTTTATTGCATTTCCTATCCCATATAATGTGGATAAATTCCGTAACAAGCGGCCATTCATTGAAAATGGCATAGGACTTTGAAGGACTTGACATGAGAGAGAGAGAGAGAGAGAGAGGGAGGAGGAGGAAAGAGAGAAAGGACCAACCAAACACCATTCCCTCGTCTCCTCTTTCCTCCTCCGGCCTTCTTCCTCTTCATGAATACATGAATAGAGAGGAAGGGAAGAAAGAAACCGAAGATTGTCTCCTCTTTGCCTTCTCTTCTCTCATGTAAAGAGGAGAGGACGAAGGAAAATTGTCCTTCTTCCTCGTATAGTGCTGGTTGTTCTTGCAATTATCATTGCCATTACCAACCATGGATGTTATTATTAGTGTTCTTTTTAATACTGGTGATGATAATTGCAAGGATGTATCAGTCCCTGACACAATGTACATGCTCTTTGGCGCTGTTGCGCATGTGTTGATAATCACATTTGTATCACAGGCCCTGCATTCATTTCTTAAGCCCCTCGGTCAACCATTGGCAGTCGCTCAGTTGCTTGTAAGCACCATTGTCATGGTCTTAGTTTCAGAATTACTAGGGTGCAAGCCTTATGACAAAGTGCATATAGGTATGTACTTGTTTGTATAACAAGAGGATTTTGAGCTTTGACATGTTTTCAGAGGAGAGAGGAATTCTTGTATTGATCCTATTCTCATGCGAAATTGAAATCTTCTATAGAGGAAAATTAGTCTTCTTTCTTTTCTTAAAAAAACATGTCACACAAATCAACGAAATAACAAGCTACATATGAAAAATCACAAAGATTTTTCTCTATACTGGAATCCTCTCATCATACAAACGCACCTATAGAGTTTTCTTAATCACATGTAAATGAATTGCTTTTGTTTTTATATGTTATGATTGATAGGGAGGAATGTTGATTGGAAATTCGGGGCTGTCCCAAATTCCTGCAATTAAAGATTTCATGTTTCCAAAGGGCGAGATTGACTACATAAGGGTCTCAAGCACTGTGGGACGCATGTTCTTAATGTTCTTAATTGGCCTGGAGTTGGACATTGAGTACTTGCAACGCACCAAATTCCTTTCGGTGGTTATCACCCTTGGGGGCACTTTTGCTTGTGCCATCTTGGCTGCCATCTTCTCCTACTTGCTTTATTGGCAAACTGATGCCCATGGTGGCCTAATCCTATTCACCATCATCCTAACCATAATCCTCTCCAGCACTGCTTCTCCCATCCTCATTCGCATGGCCGTCGAATTGAAGGTTGTGACTGAGGTCGGCCAAATTGCCATCTCCTCCGCGCTGTTAAACGACTTGAGCTGCTTCTTTATAATAGCCATCGTTGATGTGGGGCAGGTGAGGTTTTTTCTAGGTGGTAGACTTCACAAAATTACAAAGCTGGTGGTGAGTTTGTTTAATGTAATAGTCATTTTGGCGGCGGTGCGCATGACTCGACCATTGGTGCGGTGGTTGAACCGTCGGTACAGGCAGCAAAGGGACCTCAACTTCATGGAGTTGGGTGCCATCTTGTCATTTGTTCTATCAGTTGCTTTCTTAGCATATGGATCTGGCTATAGCAGCATGATCCCTTGCTTCATAATAGGTGCAGTGTTCCCTAGGGAAGGGCGGGCTGCGCGAACAATCGTTGCCAAGCTTACTGGCCCCTTGCATAATGTGGTTCTTCCACTCTACATTGGCTCCACTGGAATGCTAGCAGATATATGGGTGGTATGGGACTCAAATCACTTGCTTTCTGCCACCATCCTCATTGTAGTTTTGAGCACCACAGCTAAAGTTGTGGGAACCCTTGTTGTTGCGCGCCGCTTCAAGATGTCTGTATATCAAGGACTGGTTCTTGGGTTCTTGTTGAATGTTAAAGGCCATGTTGCTCTACTATTCCTTGACAACATAGCGACTCTTGGTGTAAGTCTCTTCCTTTCAATCTCACATCACATATTGTTTTCTCTTGTTCGTTTTCTTCTTTTTCTAATGCCTAATGGCAAATGAGTTGGACATGACTGATATGACAAGATTAATATGGATAATAGTAATAACATATAAGATTGTGCTAATTATGTTATCAGTCATGTACTCAATCTTATAGTGAGACCAACTTTTATTGAAGTAAAATATTATGATATATCACTTTGGGAGGATGACATCCATTTTAAAATTATCAACTAATAAGCCCCGCGATGAATTCCTTTCGATTGTTTTGAGTTTTGGTTATTTTGTTGATTAAGTAGTTAATAGTACTCCAGAGTCCTATATTAAGAAAAAGTATAAAAAACACATGTTTTTGAAGATATTTAAGAAGAACCCCAACATTTCACAATGACAGTAAATGGCCTCTTACCTCCTTTTTTTTTTTTTTTTTTCGACAGACTTGCCCCCTAAGATGATATCACATAACGTTGCGTAATGAAAACATTCCCTAATATCATGAAATGTCCTTTTTCAATGATATTAGCAATGATTTTGTGGTATTATGGAATGTTAGAATATGTTCATATCACGGAATGCCTTCTTCCATCATTATCATTATGAAGTGTTTCGGTCCTTTGTCGTTTTTCTCACTTAAAGTGTTTTGTTAATCAAATTCAAAAAAAAAAAGAAAAAAGCATAAGAATCCTATTATTCCCTTTGCAGATATGGAGCCCAAGAACCTTTAATGTGGTGATAGTAGTCGTGCTGCTAAACACCATTCTAACCGGGCCAGTGGTCTCAGCCATCTTAAGGAGAGAAAGAAAAGCAAATGCCCATTACGAGCACCCTGGCCTTGAGTGGCAGATGCCAGAGACCGAGCTCCGAATGCTTGCATGCGTGCACGGCCCACGCGACCTGCCCACCATCTTCAACCTCGTTGAGGCCTCCCGTGGCTCCAACCGCTCCCCTCTAACAGCCTTCTTCATGCACCTCGTCGAGCTCACCAACAACACCCTCCCCTCCCACATCTTATACCACCAAACCGACGAAGACGACGACGACGAATATGGCCGCGAAGACGACCAGCAAATCAGCGACGCTATCGACGCTTTCACGCAGGAGAGCGGCATTGCAGTCCATCAGCTCACGATGGTCTCAGCGTTCTCGACCATGCACCAGGACATATGCAATGGGGTGGAGGACGTGAAAGCCTCGATAGTTATCATCCCATTTCATAGGCACCAGAGGATGGATGGTAAGATATTGACTGGGAAGGTGGGCCATCGTGTGGCCAATAAGAATGTGATCAGATGTGTGAAATGCACGGTTGGGATTCTTGTGGATAGGGGGCTTGGTGGGACGACGCAGCTGTCTGCGATGAATGTGTCGTATCATGTTGTGGTTTTGTTTTTCGGTGGTGCGGATGATCGAGAGGCCTTGGCTTATAGTGGTCGGCTGGTGGAGCATTGTGGGATTAGTGTGACTGTGGTCAGGTTCTTGGCGATTCGGGGTAGAGATCAGGAGACTGGGTTTGGTGAGGATGATGAGGCGCTTGTATCCATGGCTGGTCATGAGAAACTGAATAATTGTGAAGATGAGCTCTTCCTTTCCAGCTTCCTCAACGGGTATCTAACTACCTACTAGTTTTTTTAAGTTTTTTTTTTTTTTTTTTTTTTTAAGGAAAGTTTAAAAAAAAAAGGCACTTTTAAGTTTTTACCTTGTTTAAAAAATGAACATAAAATTTGAAACTTTTCAAATCAATCCCTAAGTCTTCTAGGAAGTTTTCTATTAAGGATATTCGTCCATTTAAAGCTATTTTTCGGCAAACTTCTTTTCCAGTTTTTTTTTTTCAAATATCTAAATTACCCTTCATTAAAATAAAACTCTCATTCACTTCCTCTATATTCTCTTTGTTTCCTCCATCGGCATCCTCACGGTGATCAATGACAATTAGTGTTCCCACAACGATCGAGTGCATGTAGTGGCTACCAAAAAACCATGTCATGGATTTTAATGAAGGGTAATTTGAGTATTTTTAAAATATTGAGGGAAAAAAGTCTTAAAAAAATACGTTTAAATGGTCAAATGCCTTTAATTGAAAACTTAAGAACTAATTTGAAAAGTTATAAAATCCGTGTCATTTTTTTAAGTAAGGCAAAAACTTAAGGCCTTATTTGAAATTCTCCCTTTTTAAAACCGAGCGTAAGTGGGCTAAGACCAAAATATATACCCCACACAAGTGGAAGGAGGAAGCTACACAACACAAGTGGGAATAACAATCCTACCAAGTGAGAAAGAAGCCCACACAAATTGGGAAGAGTAGCATACCCAGAGGTTGGTCCCTGGGTAGCTGGGTGACAATGGGGTTTGCCAACCTACTAAGCAAATCTTAGCTGCCACTAACTACTTTCTAGTACTAGTTAATTAGTACACAGAGAGGGCACCTTTGTGCTACCACTTTTGGGCGAAAAACAAAAGATATATAAGATGCTTGTTCATGTTGAAGATTTTCCATCATTTGGTGTGACAACTTTTACTCGAGAACAATCACAAAAATAAGATCAACTTTGTCTGATTGTCTAATTGTCTAAATATTATTTATTTAAAAAATAATAATTTTATTTTTTGTAATAATTAAGTTTCCAAGAAAATGAAAGTATCCAAGAATTTTCTAGAGAAAATATTTATGGCAGTGAGTGCCCTTAATCTTATTCTGGGCTTGAGTAGTAAGAACAGACTTAACCCAAAGTTGATCAATTTAGTAATTGGGTCAAAGGTACGAACTCGAACTCAACCCAAGATTTTCTTTTAAAAAATAAGAATTTCAACCTCGCTAGGTTCTCCAAAACAACCTTAGAATTGGGTGTGTTTGTCAACTTGCTGAATATAAGTTACTCTCATAGTCGGACCTTCATTTTAAAGACACATTTGTGCAACGCAAAGTTCTTCCACATTCTGAAATTTTTTAGTTCCCTACTGCTGTCGAAGAAGTGATTCAAAATCTGAAAGAGATGAATTTTCACGGACATTGATAACCACTTTTTACAAGTTAAAAACCCGCACTAAAACATAACAAAAAAAAAAAAAGTTGCCAAAAACTAAAAATCTTTGGCTTTTCTGCATTATTTATTAATCCTTCCCATTACAAAAACATCTGTGTTTTGATGAGAGTTTGGGTATGGTGTGTGTTGCAGGTATCTGGAAACAGGAAGAATGTCATACGTGGAAAGGCATGTGGGAAATGGAGCTGAAACAGTGGATGCAATAAGAGGCATGGTGATGGAAGGCATGTTCTCCTTGTATATTATTGGAAAGGGTGGTCATGGCCTCTCACATATAACCAAGGGTATTAGCCACTGGATAGAGTTTCCAGAGTTGGGTGTGATCGGTGATCTATTGGCCTCTTCAGATTTCAAGATTACTGGCTCCATTTTGGTCATCCAACAATACAATCCCAACAAGAAAGGCACATTGGTTGATGAGTTTGCTAAGTAGTGATTGTAGGCTTAAAAGGAAAAAGAAAAATAAACTGGCTGGCCTTAAATTAGATATGGCAAAGGCCCTATGATAGGATGGAGTGGGACTTTATCATGTACACCTTGGATGCCTTTGGCTTCATAAGAACTTTATTAATATCATTAGGGAGTGTATTACTTCTTTCTCTTACTCAGGGGCGGAGCCAGGATTTCATCTTTGGGGGGGCCAAAACTTGAATAAAATTTTATTTCACCAATTATTATAACTATCATATTTTAAAGTTTCCTTTTTGACATAGTTATAAGTTCAACCATGATTTTGTTCCTTGAAAATGTTGGACATAGAGAAGACGGCGTGCAAAATTTTAATCACTGAAGATGAGAGATTAATGGAAAAAAAGAGGAGACGAACAAAACAAAGAAGGAAGAGCTGAAGAGGGTTAGGGCTTAAGACTGAAGTCTGGAGAGGTTTTTGAAAGTCAAAAGGGTTGGGAGTGGGGGCCGGGGTGGGGTGGGGTTTAACTTAGAAAAAAAATCCAAAAACCTTGGGGGGGGCCATTTTGGTGTTTTAAAAGACTTTTTCAAAAAAAAAAAAAAAAAAAGGACTTTTTCATAGCCTGGCCCCCCCGGGCCTCAACACAGTTTCGCCACTGCTCGTACTCAATCTATTCTCCTAAACGGGTCACCTTTTGGTAATATATCTCCATCTCATGGGCTGATCAGATAAGGGGACCCTCTATCCCCATAGGCACTAAATTGTTCCCATGTATGCTTTAATTGGCTATGAGTAAGGGTGCTACCCATGGAGTGAAGGCTGTTAAAAGAGCTCATTCTATCTCTCACCTAATTTTTGTTGAGGATAGCTTCATTTTTCCATGGTGCCAACCCGGGGCTTGTTCAACAACTCTACTTATAAAGTCAAGTAAAATAAAGTCCCCATTTCTTAAAAAAAAAAGTCACATCAAAAGTACTTTAATTCAAATTTCCCGCAATATTTAAAAAGAAAGTAAAATTGAAACCCCCTTCCTCTACTAAAAGACAAAAATACTCCACCTCCCAATACAAAAAGTCAAAAAGATTCTATTACAAACAGTTAAAAATAAAATATCATCATAACCCACTTATATTTTATTCTTTATTAAAAATGGAAGATGCTCCTATGAGAGTATCTCTCACCTTACCATGAGAGATAAGGTGGGAGCCCTCACATCCATATCCATTGCCAACAACTTAAATGTGAGGGCCCCCACCTTTATCTCTCATGATAAAGTGAAAGATGCTCTCCCATTAAAATAATCTTTACTTCACTCAATTCTATAAGTAAAGCCCCCAAATAGGCCGAAGCCGAGAAGTTAAAGAAATTATGGACGAGTAATGTGAATTGTTTGCTGGACAACTATTCAATTTCAATAAGTCAGCCATTTATCTAAGTTAGGGAGCTTGTTCGAGTAGATGCACTAGTTTAGCTAAAGTTTGGGGGGGGTTAGAACTATGAACACAAATGAGAGATATTTGAGTAATCCCCTATTCCTTCCTTAATTTGGGGAAGGTTCTGAGTTTTGAAGTTTTGTTAAATTAAAATCAAGTACAGAATTAACATGTGGAAAATTCCGCTCCTTTCTCAAGTTGGTAGGAGTACTCTCGTTAAACATGTGGCCTCTACAATCCCTGTGCACAATATGGTTGTCCTCAAACCTCCATAATAAAACCATTTGACCAATTAAATAGACTTATGAGAAGATTTTGTTGGGAGAACCAGGATAACAAAGCAGAGCTTGATACTATTAAGTGGGATGACATTTGTAGACCTATTGTAGAGACAAGCATGAGAATTAGAAACCCAAACTAAATAATATGGTCCTCCTTGCCAAAACCTGTTGGAGGTATCTTCACAGTGAGGAGCTCTTATGCACCTGTGTTCTTAAGGCAAAATATTGTCCTAATAAGTCTTTATTGGAGGCTAACTATAAAAGTGCCAATTCGTGGTCCTAGAAAGGGTTTGTTGAAGCCATCTCCTTTTTTTTCAATCTAAAATCAGTTGGGCCATAGGTAATGGTGAGTTTATATGCATGTGGAATAACCATTAGATCCCAGGAGAAGATGGTTTCAGGAAACCTTTATCAAAAGTCTCGATTCCAAAGGGTTAAGTAGTTATTAGTTTGTCGCACCTTTAACACCTAGGTATTTTGGGTGTATTGATTAGCAACTTAAGATGGTATCATAGCCAACAACGTCCCGAGTTCAATCCGTGTAGGGCAAAAAAGGTCCATACCACATTTTGTGTGCAGGTGCATGTGCGCAAGGCAAAAAGGCCACATGTCGCATCTTATGCAAGCATGAGCTTCGATCGAGTTTGGGTGGTTTCCTGCTCGAGGTGGGTATTAAGTAATTAGTTTGCGGCCCCTTTAACGTTCAACCATTTTAGGTATATTGGTTAGCAACTTGAGACTAGCATGCAAGTTAAGGACCTTTGGAACCATCTAAAAGAGTGGGATGTCCCAAAATTGCAAAATGTCTTCAATAACTGGAAGGATGTTGAGGATATTCATTTAATCTAAATTTATCTAGAGCTATTCCTATTAGAGTGGAATCTACTTTTTGAAGAATATGAGTCGAAGCAATAACAAGAATATCTCTAGTGGAACATCTTTCACTATCTCTAAAGAGATAATTCACTAATAGACCGAGGGATGAATAATTTGACTCATTTACATATAGATCATGAATGTTTGGAATCCATATTATGTAAGGGGACATTGCTTTAGCTATTTCTAATTGAAGGGTATCTAATCGGTCTATTTTCGGCATCATATACATAGTTAGCAGCTTCGTATCATGGTCATCATCAATGTCATCGCTATCATCAATATTGATATTATCTAGAGAGTCGAAGAGTGGACGGGATAATTTGGCTCATTCCAAAATGGTGACATCTCTACTAAATTTGCTTATAATCTTATGGTTAGTAGGCTTCATCCTCCAAACCTTAATTGCCATTCCATGTATTTGAATTATTTTGGAAAATTTCTTTACCCTACTGAGTCCTTTTTTGTTGGAAATGCCTAAAGAGAGCCATCCCGGTTATATCCCTTCTTAAGTCTAGAATTGGTATTGTGAATGACTTGTTTTTTATTTGTGATATTAAGGAAGAGTTCACTATGATGGTGCCAAAACAACCCATTTGACCAGGTTGTTGGGGCTCCTTTCCCAGGATATTCCCATTGGGGGAATCTCAAAGTGGTGGTGCATATGTTTTGAGTCTATTCACCCAGACAATCTTACATCCTCAAAAGATCTAAAGCCATGGGTTCTATTCTTATAGTGAATCATTTGGAAAGCCAAGAATGACTCGATTTTCAAAAGCGCGCCCACGGGTCCTCTCAAAGTTAAATTAAGTGCCAAAAGTATGATCTGGTCCCCTTCTAAGATGGATTCTTCCAATGGTATGCGGTATGCATGAGACCTCTGGCCCCTTATTATACTTTCACCGTGAGGAGTGGACTAATAATAACAGTCTGCCACATCATTAAAAAAATTTGGTAATTTTCAAGTTAAAAAAAGTTTAAATCATATGAAATAAAAATCACCTAAATTTTCGGATGACTTGACGGACTGTTATTGGTCCACTCCCGGTTAATGTATAATAGCTGCATTAAGTAATCCGAACTCCCTCTTCTTCTACAGGGTGTATCAGTGATGACAAAATTTTCTTTGATGCTACCTTTTTGGTGGATAATGGTGCCTCAGTGTCTGGATTTATAATGCCTTTAGTTTTGCTATATTTCATTAAAAAGATACAAGTTTCAAAACTTTTCAAATTAGTCCTTATTTTTTTAAGGAAGTTTTCAATTAAGAACATCCATCCATTTAAAGCTATTTTTCGGTAGTTTTTTTCCTCAACTTTTTAAAATACCCAAATTAATTTTTATTAAAATAAAACTCTCATTCTCTTACTCTATATTCTTCAAATTTCTTTTACCAATATCCCCACGGCGATCAATTGCATATAGTGGCTACTAGAACCATATCATGACTTTAAATAAAGGGTAATTTGTATAATTTTAAAATCCAAGGAAAAGAGTAAAATAAAATAAACACCTTTAAATAGCCGGATGTCATTAATCGAAAACTTACTGGAAAACTTAGGGATTTATATGAAAAGTTTCGAAACTTTGATTCCGTTTTTGAAATAATTCACCTTATTATTTGAAATTTTCCCTGGAGATTTTGAACTTTTCCAGAGCTTTCTCCGCTTCAACTTTCTCTTCCATGTCTCTTGCATTTTAACACTGAACCGGGTCGCTTCATGAAAAGGCATTCAAATCTCAAACCCTAAAAACTTCAATCTTTTTCACAGTTGTCCTTGCTTCCAATCGCGTTTACAAGGTACCTTTTTTTTTTCACTCCTCTTCTTATTCTTCTCCTTTTCCCTAATCAATATCACCTTCTCTAAGCTTAGAACAGATTCTTGAATCTTAATCATTCCCATTTGCTTTGGTCTTTCCAAGCTTCCGATTTCCCAGATTTTCTAATACAAGCATCTGCAGAATTCGTGCGTGTGCGACCGAATTCGAGCAAAGCAGAGTATCAGCTACTTTTCAGTTTCCTTTTGTTTCATGGCGGTATGAATCTACTCTCTTCCACCATGTCTTTGTTTTGGGGTACTTTTGGATCTACCCATTTGAGATTATGGTGTGAATGTGGATGTTTATGTGAGATGTGGGGCTAATTTTTCTGGATAAACAGTGTCCAAGCTGACCCCATTTTCCCAAATGCAATTTATAATCATCCCTTTGCCTCTGACTTCTAATGGCTTGAGGTTTTAATGAAGGATGGAACGCGGTTTTTTTTTCCTTCTTATATTTGTAGTATGTGATTGCCTCCATGCATTCTTGCTTAATGCATTTTGTATGATGCTTTTACTGGTGCAGAATGAGAAACTTCTTAAAGATGAAGCTATTGAAGAGAAAGGGGAAAGGGCTAGAATGGTGCGTGCCGGTATCATTGACTAATCTGTGACTGTGTAGACAAATTACACTCTTTTACACATGGATGCATGAATATATATATATAGAGAACTGATCACACAGGCTGCAACTAATTATATCACAAGCTGGAGGCGTGTGAGCCCAACGGATCTGCCTGACGCTTATGACTAAGTTTGAATGGGAACAGTAACGAAATTTAGTTTTGGCCCGCTCTTTCTGAAATCTTTTCCCCATTTCTCATTTCTCATTCCACAGAGCAGCTTCTCATTCCTCTCCTCTGTCTCTCGTCTCTCTCCCTTTCTCTCATCGAATCGCCTGAGGAGAAACTCACCTCTCCCTCTCGACGACGACGACCGGCATCGACGACCACCAGCCCTCCCTTATTTCTCTTTTCCCCTTTCTCACTCTACATTTCTCAGACCTAATCGCTGCTCTGCCTGTCTCTCGTCTCTCTCCCTTTCTCACAGATTGCCCCTTTTCATCTTCGTGCGATTTTTCATCTCCCGATCTCATCGAGCTCGATCTCTCTCACTACCACTGGACGTCTGCAGACCTACTCTCGATCTCGTCGAGCTCTCTCTCTCTCTCTCTCGCTAGCTCTCCCTCTCTCGTGGATCTCTCTCGCGTCGTCTCTCCCACCGAAGCTCTGCCAACGTGATTCTCCCGATCTTGTCAAGCTCTCTCTCTCTCTCGCCGAACCTCTGCCAAACCTCTCCTCTGCCAACGTAACCCATTTCCTCCATTTTCTCTTTGTTTATTGATTTTCTTTTAGTGAAGTTTGAAAGTCTATTTTAGAGACTCACATTTTCTCCTTATTTATTGACTTTATTTTAGTCTCAATGTCTATTTTAGAGACTCATCACCAACTTGATCTGATTTCTTGCACTCGTCAAGTAATTAGTATTTTTGTTATTAAGAAGAACGGTGACTCTTTATTCCTCTTTTGGGTTGAAATCTAGACATAAGTTAGCTTGTGTCATTTTAGACTTTGCTATATTTCCCTTAGTTGCCTTTGCTGGCGGAATAGGTTTTGTGTTTTTGTTAATTTGGCATCTCAAAAGGACCTCAGCCAATGACACAATCTTAGTGTGCTTAATTAAAACTCTTCTTATGGTAGACATAATTGATGATTAAACTATAGTAGTACACTCCCTCAAATGATGAAATTAGTGAGCCCACATTTGATTTATCAAATGCTTGCATAAGTCACATTGTGATTTTTAACCTCCTAAAAATCCAAAACTCACATAAAAATGTTGGATCTACCTCCAATTAATCCATGTGAAAATCTGGATCCACCTCCAACATCCACATGAAAATCCTGGTTTAGTCCACAAAATTCAATTACCTATTTGGGTCCACCCCACCCAAACGAAAATCTTAGGTTTGCCACCGACCATACCAGTACCAAATACAAGGAGTTAAGGGTTCATCATAGCATGCTTACGATACCATCACCAAATATAAGGAGTTTGAGGATTCATCATAATCAATCCCTTTGATGCTGGAGAAATAACAGTTCTCATAGAAATTGGATGAATAAATGGACCATTGAGATAAAAGGGCCATGCCATAAAAGCCAACAAGTGCTAGACACCGATGCAATAATTTAAATGGAAAACACAAGAAAATATTTCTTTTGTCAGTACAAAAGCAACACAACAGACTTTCATTCCTTTTCCGGAAGTGAAGCTGAAAGGAAAAAAAAACAGGTATAAGAGCTACACTGAATGGGTTATCCTTTAAGGAACCAACAAGGACCAACCCAAAGCAAGAAAGATGGAGAGGAAGAGGACAACTATAGCAATTAAAACGTTCGAGTTTCTGAAGTTTGATGTGGTAATGCATTCTTTCCTTGAGGATTCCATTTCTTTCTTCATGATGCAGCTCTCAGACTGAGATGCTAAATTGCTAGGGATTACATCCCAGAATACTTTTGCTGTTGAAGTTGTTGCTTCTGTTTCCAGTTCTAAGATAGCAGTATCAGTTGAGATTTCCATGGACATCATCTCTTGACAGTGACATTTCAAATCCTGGAAACCAAAAGAACAAATGTTGTTCACCTTGGTCCACATAAATGCACCGAAGAAAAAAAAAATACTATCAGTTATAAAATACAGTGCCCAACATAGTATGGCTCTTTTTATTTGTATTTTATTTTATGATTACTCTTTTGGGTGCTAGATTGCGTCAATAGTACAGTACATGTTGTATAACCCACGATATTTTTGTTTGGACAGTTCTTGTTCAGATGCCCTCTAAATATCTCAACTTTTCCCATTTGAGTTGCTAGCTTTTGAGAGTTATGTCTGAACTCTTTTATCTGATGTTATCCTTTTGTTTAAAGACTTTTTGTTTATTTTATCTTCCCATAATGGGAATAGGCTTACAAATGTCGTCAGCATCGTCTTCCGTTAGAAAATTAGAATGGGCTCCAAAGTGCCCATGTGGGCATGGGTTTATGATTTTAAAGACATCTCGTACGACCCATAATCCAGGACGAAGATTTTGGAAATGCCCGGATTTACACGTAAGTATTAATAGATTCCAACTTCTTAAATTACTATGTATTCTCACTCTAAAATTAATATTTCTTTTGCTATGAATTTGTGTGTAGGGAGAAGGAGTTTGTGGGTTGTTTATTTGGATGGATGAGGCTGCGAATGAATATTCACCGGTCCTAAGTATGGGACGTGTGCAAATCGAACAAAGAGAAGATGAAATGAGAACGTTACTTGAAGAGATGAAGCAGGAGATAAAATCTTTGAGAGAAAGTGTTGAAGCTCATAATGTTCAGCCGCAACACCCAAATTATTGTAGCTATATATTGATGATGTTTATACTATTTGTTGCATATGTATGGGGATCAAACTTGGCAACCCGAGCTTAGCCATCTCTGTTAGTTTTTTTTTGTTTTTTTTTTCAATGTTGAGTGTTGAATGTTGATTTATGGAATGTCCAGATGCACTTTTTTATTTATTTATGTTCAATGTTGAGTTTAAAATAGTTGATGTTGAAGCCAATGTTAAATGTGAATGTTGAATGATCATGTTGTATTTCTTTTTGTCCCATGTTGATATGTGTATCATGTTGAATGGTTCCTACATAAGTGTTGTTGGCCTTGCTCAAGATGAGCATGAGCATGGTGCTGAATCTGAATGTTTGTTAATGTTGAGTAAGAAAGGTGATGTTGGTGCTGAATCTGAATGCTCGAAATGTTATTTTCTTTGAAAATCAATATTTCTTCCAAACTCACATAGATTGTCCTCACCCCTCTTCACCAACTCTCTTACCAGGTTTTTCGGATCAAACCTCTGTTGCTAGGTTTAATCCTGCTTTTGTATACCACCGACGGGATAAACCTCCCATTGCAGATGGCCCTCCCCCTGATCCTCCACCGACAACTGGTTCCACGCCTACTCCTGCTTTACGTCGCTCCTCCAGAAATTCTAGACCGCCTGAGCGGTATGGCTTTACCCATACTTCTTTGATGACCACTCTCTCTTCTATCTCTATCCCAAGTTCTTATTTGCAGGTTGTCCAATAAGATTGTTGGAACCAGGCCATGAAGGAGGAATTAGATGCATTGGCTCTGAATCACACATGGGATATTGTGGAGTGTCCTACGGCGGTTAAGCCCATTGGTTGCAAATGGATCTACTCGATCAAACTTAAATCTGATGGGTCCTTGGATAGACACAAAGCTAGACTTGTGGCACTCGGCAACAGACAGGAGTATGGCATTGACTACGAGGATACATTTGCACCTGTGGCAAAGATGACCTCTGTTCGGTTACTTCTCGCCATTGCTGCATCTCAGTCTTGGCCATTATACCAAATGGATGTCAAAAATGCATTTCTCCATGGGGATTTGCACGAAGAAGTCTATATGCGTATACCACAAGGCGTCCCCTCTCCTTCCAAGAGGTCTGTCTGTCGGTTGCGAAAATCACTTTATGGTCTAAAGCAAGCTCCTCGGGCATGGTTCGAAACATTCAGGGGTCGATTATGCGGAAGTGGGTTTACTCAGAGCCCTTATGATCCATCTCTCTTTCTGTGCCACACATCTACAGGGGTTACTGTACTTCTGGTGTATGTTGACGATATTATTATCACTGGCACGGATGCTGGTATGATCAAATCTCTCCAAGCTTCCCTCCAGACTTACTTTCATATGAAAGATTTGGGTCCTTTGCATTATTTCTTGGGCTTAGAGGTGCATCAATCTCCCAAAGGTCTTTTTGTTAATCAACACAAATACACTTCTGACCTTATCAAGTTGGCTGACCTCCATGATTCTTCGCCTGTTGATACACCCGTCGAGGTAAATCTCAAGCTGAGTAAAGCTAATTGAGACCTTCTTCCTGATACTCATACATACCGGCGCCTGGTATGCAGTCTTGTCTATCTCACCATCACTAGACCTGACATTTCCTATGCTGTTAATCTTGTGAGCCAGTTCATGACCGCTCCTCGACACCTTCATTTGGCAGCTGTGAAGAGCATTATCCATTATCTGCTAAGCACTGTCTCTTGTGGTTTATATTATCCAAAGGATAATCCTCTTCATCTAACTGCTTATGCGGATGCTGACTGGGCAGGCTGTCAAGACACGCGTCGTTCTACTACTGGTTGGTGCATGTACCTTGGCAATTCACTCATTTTTTGGAAATGCAAGAAACAAGTACGTGTATCCAGATCTTCCACGCAAGCTGAATATAGGGCGATGTCTTCTGCTTGTTCTGAAGTCTTATGGCTACAGGGCCTTCTTTCAGAACTTGGGTTCACTCAAACCTCTCCTACTCCATTGCATGCCGACAATACTGGGGATATCCGAATCACTGAAAATCTAGTATTCCATGAACGCACCAAGCATATTGAAGTTGACCGCCACTTTATTCGGGATGAATTTAAGCGGGATGTCATTAGTCTACCTCATGTCCCTACAGAGTTTCAATTTGCAGACATCTTCACAAAGGGACTTCCTCAGCCTCGACATCAATTTCTTGTTTCCAAATTGTTGCTTTATAACTCCCCAGCATCAATTTGAGGGGGGGTGTCAATCCAAGCCCAAGCAAGCCCAGGCCCATTCTGGGCACAGACTTCATATATTACTTAGTCAAAGCTTCTTAGTTTGTAAAACAATTTTTTAGGATCTGATTAGTGATACTTACATGTAATCAGGGATTTCATCCCCTTTATAATGAGAAGAACAGTCGACCAAGAAGGTCACTGCATTCAGCACATCTCTTCAGAATTCTTTCCATCTCTCTAAATGATAAAAATCTCTTATTTTTATTTTCTTTTGTTGATTGTATCTGCCGAGGGCGACTTATTAGTAAAATGTCTTTTTAAGGTTGCAAATGGTAACAAGTTAGTTTCTTCCTGCAGTTACGGTAGACCTGCTTTTATATTCTCATGTTTGATTACTTTCTAGAACAGGCGTCGTTTGTGGGAGCCATGGCAATTGCAGATTTGGTCAAGACAACTTTGGGGCCTAAAGGAATGGTAATCGTACTTTATCTTCCTGCATGTCACCTGATTGTAACTCTCTGATATCAAGTGCATGATTGAGTTGACTTGCTGGTGCATAAAATTTTGCTGTGTAGGATAGAATCTTACAGTCAACAGGCAGAGGACATAATGTCACTGTTACAAATGATGGGGCTACCATCTTAAAATCGCTTCATATTGACAATCCAGAAGCTAAAGTTCTTGTTGGTATCCTATAATCTTGCTTCGTGGGTTCTGAATGGATTAGAAGTTATTATATGTTTGTTAAGCCCCATTCGTCATATGTCTTGTGTCTTATCCTTGCCGTCTTTCATGTAAGTCTAGGTTGTCCCTTTCTCATCATGTTTTAGAAAGTGTGTAAGAGCTTATATTGAAGTGCCACAATTTTATTACTTTGTGATTTTTCCAGGCTCAGTTTAATAAAATCTATAGTGTTTTATCATGATATATTTCCTTAATTTAAGTATAAGACATTTCAAAAGTTCAAGATGACGTTGTCGGAGACGGGACAACATCTGTTGTTGTCTTGGCTGGAGAGCTTTTGAGGGAAGCAGAAAAGTTGGTTGCAACAAAGATTCATCCAATGACCATCATCTCAGGTGTGTTTGTTAGGGTTTCATTTTATTGTGTTCAAAACTTAACCTTCCAAGATTTACTTTTACACGGTTTGGATATTCATGGTTGATTGTTCTATGGAAACTTCCACTGATAAGAGTTTTTCTTTTTATTTTAATGATACTATATTCCTTATGACTAAACATGTAGAAGATTCACTAGGGGCCTCTTCTTCATTTGTGTTTGCATCAATCCTTTGGCGACCACATGCAGTGTATTATATTCTATAAATTGATATCTGTTCGAATTTGCTGAAATGACTGAATTACATTATGATTTCCTTGTTTTGGAATGATAATTACGATATGACTTCTTTCTTTAGGGCGTGTTTGGATACATATTGATGCAAGACCCTAGGGTTAGGGTTTGTGTGAAAAGTGCCGAAGCACAATAAAGGTCTCCGTGGAGACTTTCACACGAGGACACACATCAAAAGGTAAAACATGTCCCACCACAAATATTATTAAACTTCTCGACTCATCCCATCTCTACAATGCCATATAATTAAGAAAGAAAAATTATGGATTAAGATTTCTATTTTTTTTTTTTTTAAATGGTAGATTTCTAATCAAACTAGGAAATAAACAAATTGGAAACTATCCTAATTACAACTCATTAAATAAAATTACGACGCAAGGGAAATAAAATAAAATAAAAATCTCTAAACTTTCTTGGGTCCGACACATGGGCCAGGGGCCTCCCTGCAAACTGCTCATTTTCAACCCCACCCCCCCCCCAGACATGTAACATCTGCCCTTGATCTTTTCTTTGGTGGTTCCGGCTTCTTAGGATGGAGTGTGACAGGCTTTCCATCATCAACAAATGAATATGTATTGTCTCGCATTCCATGATTTTCATTCTTGTTGTACATCCACATTCCACAGTTGTCTAAGTAGTGTGACAGGCTTTCCATCATCAACAAACGTATATGTATTGTCTCGCATTCCATGATTTTCATTCTTGTTGTACATCCACATTCCATGGTTGTCTAAGTAGTATGTCTCCAATATCCATCGGTAGCACATCGCACCATTGTACCCTTATATTCTTTTACCAACAGCAAAAGTAACTTGGCACGTATGTTTCACTTGCACTTTGTCACCCGTCATTAGTCATCGAACAATATAGGGGCGATAATGCTTGCATACCTTCAGCTTTTAACAATCCACAAGAGCTTGAAATATGATGTTTTCAGAACTTCCTTTTTGAATTACAACAATGATAGCTTGTCCATTCATAGTACTTGTTGAACGAAAGATATTATTCCTCAACCATCTCTTCTCAATAGTAGGTGTAGTTTCCTCGAGAACTATTAAAGTTTCAGCTCCATTACCACTAAGGCCTTCATAATCATACTCATTATCAGCGTCACTGGTATCCACGTGCTCTATCTCTGTCCTTAGAATCATCTAGTGTATCCGGCACATATATGCCTCTGTTGATGACACTTAATGCTAGGGATCCTACTTTGATTCTTAGGTTTGAAAAGAATCTTATCCATTAAATTACCACTTGGATTAAGATTGGCCTTTGATGGAGGTCTTTGCATAGCCCGTTTTGATGCATTAAATTGTTAAATTTTTGGGCTTGATGATTTGCAATATCCTTGGAAACAATTTCTTCCCCTGGTTTGGTCAAACCCGTTTGACTGGCTGCTGTTGATGTGGTGTTGACTGTGCTCCACTAACTAGGTTGTTTGCTAATGGGTTAGAAATTACTTGATCCAACGTGCACCTGGACTTGATATGAACCCAGGCCCATAGAAATCTGCATGCAGGACCGAAGGAAGAGGCACTACTTACAACGCTGTTGCAATGTTGCGATAGCTTTGGCTGGGCTTGTCTTAGGGCCTCTTCGCCTTTTGTTTTTTTCTAAATATGTTAGAATCATTGTGGTACCCATTTTATGTTAGTAATCATAATGACCCACCCAATTACGATAATTAGTAAGGGGGGCATCTGGTGTTGGTACATTAAGCGACCTATCAAATTTTGAGTCTCATAGAAGGAACATTTAATATTGCAAAATTAGTAATCATGGCCACGCAATTTAATGCTCTTAGTCATTATGGGACCCACCTAACATTGACAATCATGATGGAACCCATCTAATGTGACAATTGTGAGACCCGCCTAGGGCCGGAAAACCTAACCAGACCCGCCCAAATCAACCCACAAAATATATGGGTCAGTCATAGGTTGGGTTTTCCTAATCCACATTTAAGTGAGTTGGATTAGGGTTAACCCGCATGACCTACAATTAACCCTCATATGTTCTTGAAATAAAGGTAGGCTTGGTTAAAGCACTCAAAAACAGGCTAGAGTTTGCACAAATTGGTTCAATGCATAAGAAATAAAAAGGTTAATGGACCTTGGCCCCACTTTTGCCCAATGAAAAACTAGGTAATGGACCTCTAATAATTGTTAAAGTGAAATTGAGCTCAAGTTAAGCTTACAAGATAGTTTGGGTCAGGTCGGGTTAGATGGTTGGGTTGGTTTACTCACTACAGGGATGTGGGTTATGTGGGTCAACCCGATCCGCAG